>CM053771.1:548670579-548710958 GCA_028658325.1 Potorous gilbertii | reverse complement strand
TTCTTGATGAAAAGACCAGAGCTGAAAAGAAAATTTGACTTTCAAACACAAGAATGAGAAGAAGCATGAAAAAGTAAACAGCAAAGAGAAGTCATAAGGGACTTACCAAAGTTGAACTGTTTACATTCCTACATGGAAAGACAATATTTGTAACTCTTGAAACTTTTCAGTATCTGGGTAGTTGGTGGGATTACACACATACATACACATGCACACACACATGTACACACATGCGTGCACACACACATACACACATGCACACACACACAGAGACAGAGAGCACAGAGTGAATTGAATAGGATAGGATCGTATCTTTAAAAAATTAAGGTAAATGGTGAGAGAGAAATGTAGTGGGAGGAGAGAGGGAGAAATGGAATGGGGCAAATTATCTCTCATAGAAGAGGCAGGCAGGAAAGGTTTTAGTGGAGGGAAAAAGAAAAGAGCTGAGAGAAAATCATGAAGTTTACTCTCATCACATTCGACTAATGGAAGGAATAAAATGCACACTCATTTTGGTATGAAAACCTATCTTACAATACAGGAAAGTGGGGGAGAAGGGGATAAGCAGGATGGAGGGTGTGATGGAAGGGAGGGCAATGGTAGGAGGGAGAAATTAAAATTCAACCCTTTTAGGGTGGGACACGGTCAAAAGAGAGAATAGAAGCGATGGGGGGCAGGATAGGATGAAGGGAAATATAATTAGTCTTACGCAACACTACTATTATCGAAGTCATTTGCAAAACTACACACATATGGCCTATACTGAATTGCCTGCCTTCCCAAAGGGAATGGGGGGGGAAGGAAGGAGGGGAAGAAGTTGGAACTCAAAGTTTTAGGAACAACTGTTGAGTATTGTTTTTGCTACTAGGAAATAAGAAATACAGATAATGGAGAATAGAAAGTTATCTGGCCCTACAGGACAAAAGAGAAGATGGGGACAAGGGAAGGGAGGGATGATAGAAGAGAGGACAGATTGATGATAGGGGAAATTAGAATGCTTGATGTATTGGAGTGAGGGGAGGGGACAAATGGGGAGAAAATTTGGAACCCAAAATTTTGTGAAAATGAATGTAAAAAGTTAAATAAATAAATTTATTTTAAAAAAAGAATTGTTTTTGCATGCAACTGGGAAATAAGAAATACAGGTAATGGGGTATAAAAATCTATCTTGCCCTACAAGAAAAGAGAGAATATGTGGATAAGGGAAGGGAGGGATGTGATATAAGGGAGAATATACTGGGAGAAGGAGTAGTCATACTGCAAAGCGTTTTGGGGTTGGGGGAGGGAAGAGATGGGGAGAAAATTTAGAACTCAAAATTTTGTGGAAATGAATGTTGAAAACTAAAACTAAATAACTATATTGGGGAGAAGCTCTGCTAAAGTACATTCTCTTTCATGAGACTTTTCTCTCCCCTCCACCTCCAGTGGCTCATGTCTCCTTTCCCAACTTACCTTGTATTTACACGGTATGTAATTTCATATACTTAGACATGTACATTTACATCTCTCCATAGAATGTGAGCTCTGTACAAACAAGGAATATTTCATTTTGGTTTATGTATTCCCAGAGCTTGGCATGTGTCCCAGACAATTGCTGTTTGGTTGTTTCGACTGTATCTGATTCTCTGTGACCCCATTTGAGGTTTGTTTGGCAGGGATACTGGAGGGGTTTGCCATTTCCTTCTCTAGCTCATTTTACTTATGAGGAAACTGAGACAAACAAAATTAGGTGACTTGCCCAGGATCCCATGGCTTTTAAGTGTTTGAGATAAGATTTGAACTAGGATCTTTCTGATTCCAAGCCCAATGTTCTGTCCAAGCCCAATGTGCCACTGAGCTACCTCAGGTCAGGGCCATGGCGAGAACCTAATAAATGGTTGATATTTTAATCATGACTTCCATATTGTTCATCAACCACTAACATGGGATCTCTCTAAAGCTGTTACAGACAAGTTGCTAGTCTGCATCTGTGCTTGTGGAGGTGATTTTCCACTTTGGGCTCTCCCCACATGGGTCCAGTACAAAACTTGAGTCCTAACTCAGTAAATACTGTTGGCCTACTACCATCAAATAAGAAAGAAGAATGTAGTTGTGAGCTAATGAGGAGGAGCTCCCTCTCTCACCCCCACCCCGATCCCTCCAGGCCACCATAACTCTTCAGAAACAATCTTCCTGGATTGATCAGTTTTTCAGAGAGCTGGTTAAGGCTGAAATTTGGATTCAAATAAGAAGAGCCAGAAACTATTTGAATTGAGTCAACAAGTTTTCAGCTGCTCCTTGAGGAGAAATCCACCTCCCTCCTTACTTCCCAGGTGATGTGTGATTTTCTCTGATTTCACCAGTAATGACTGCTCTTCACTCCCTTGGAAAGAAAAATAAAGGTTTAGAAAAAAATAGTGACCTTAAAGCCCTGCCTCTGAAATGAGATTCAATTTCTTAACACTCTATGCCCCCAAACACAGGGCAGGACTCATCATCCTTGAAGGAGCCCGGAAAATTTCCATAAAGTGGGCAGCTCAAGCCAACCCCCATGAGCTAGAAGTGCTAGTGTGTGTCCTGCCCTTTTAAGCCATTACTGCTTCTTTTGTTACCTCTCCCAACTGCATCCTGGGCCATCTCTAGTCATCTTGAGCTATATCTGGCCACTGTACCCAGATGACTCCAGAGGAGAAAGTGAGGCTGGTGACTCTGCACAGCCCTCCATCGCTTAAATTCAATTAACTTGCATGTCAAGGCACCACCTTTCTCATGCCATGGTCCTCTTTGAGAATGAAGGACAGACAGCAGTAACAACCCTGCCCAAAGGTCCTCTAGCCCACTGACTACTCCTCAGAGGTATTGGAACCTTAGATTTCTTTGGGGTAAGAAATTCTTCATGAAGAAATTCCTGCTACCAATACAGCTCAGTGTCCATTTCTGATTAAGTGGCTTAACAAGGATCCAAACGAGTCAGTTTTGTTCTGGAACCTAGGTCTTCCTAACTCTGAGGAGAGTTATCCATTCACTGTTCCACTCTACTGTATATGTATGTGAATATGGGTAGGAAAAGGTTATGTAGGTTCACTTAGGTTGCTATGATTCATGGAGAGACTGACAGATCTCTCTAGAACCTTGCTTCCTTCTTTCAGTGAAGGTGTCATGGAGTTAGTCACTCTACTCTCCTCTGAGAAAGTGTTACTGGAATATGACTATGAATGGTTTTCATCCTAAATAGTGCTGCTTTAGAGCATGATTTTTTAGGTTCAAGTTGATTACCCTATCCCTTAAAGGGACCGTGACAACCCCAAACTTGCTGGTTCAGTTCTTTCCTAGTAAATACTCGCTATACAAAGGACCCATCACCAATGGTGAGCATTAGTAAACGCATTTATTCAAGTCAATACCAAACAGAAGTTCAAGAAGTTAAATAGATTAGAATGTAGCAAACAATACACAGACTAAATGAAGACTCTCAATGGAAGGGAAATGACTCAGCTAAATTGGGAAGGAATTCTCAATCTCACCTAAGGAGAAATTCCATGGAAAATCTAGGGAAGCAAGTTGGAAATTCATGAGCCATTCCCACACATCTGCTTCAAAAGTTTTTTTTCTCTCTTCATGGTTTGTTCACCAAAGGTCATCTAGAACCATATGCTTTTCTAGAAGCAGGCAAAAATATCCTCTCTGTAAATCTTGTACCAACTCTACCTGTCATGAAAGAAAGCAGCATTGAATGAAATCTTCACCTCCACTTAGGAGAGTTGTAGCTTAAGCTGCGGCTTGAAAAACACTATGAACTTGAAACTTGGTTTACACATGTGAATATTACCACATAGTGTGCATAATGTGTATACATATATGTGAACATGTGTGCACGTGCATTGTATGTGTGTTGTTTAGTCATTTTCAGTTATATACAACTCTTTGTAACCCTATTTGAGTTTCTTGGCAAAGACACTGATGTGATTTGACACTTCCTTCTCCGCCCCATTTTAAAGATGTGGAAACTGAGGCAAATACAGTTAAGTGACTTCCCTAGGGTCACACAGCTAGTGTCTGAGGTTAGATATGAATTCAAGAAGATGAATCTTCCTGCCTCTGGATCCAGACCTCTATCCATGTCTATATAATATGTAACCTGTACATATATGTGTATTTTTTCTGTCTCCTCCTAAACAATGTAAGCTACCTGGAGGAGGAATTGTTCAACTTTTCTCTTTACATCCACCTGCCTGTCATATAACAAGTTCTTATTAACGATCAAAGTCGTTCCAAAGCTGGTGGTAAGACAGGCAGTAGGCTCTTCTTTTTTTGGAGGTTTTGATAATTGCTGTTTTATAATACAATTTGAGATCTCATAAGGCTAGGACACCTTAGCTAGCATTTTTCATTAGCTCCCTTGATATTCTGGACCTTTTGTTCTTCCACATGTATTTTGATATTATTTTTTCTAGCTCTAGAAAATAATTATCTGATAGCTTGATTGGTATGGCACTGAATAAATAAATTAATTTAGGTGGAATTGTCATTTCTATTATATTGGCTCAGCCTACCCACAAGCAACTGATGCTTTTCCACTTCCTTATATCTGACTTCATTTCTGCAAAATGTGTCTTGTAATTGTGTTCATATAGTCCCTAAGCTTGTTTTGGCAGGTAGACTCAAATATTTTACAGTATCTGTCCTAGACACTATGAAAAAGATTTCTCTTCTTATCTCTTGCTGTTGGGCTTTTTTAGTATTATATAGAAATGCAGAAGATTTGTGTGGCTTAATTTTATAACATGCAACTTTGCCAAAATTGTTTATTATTTCAAATAGTTTTTTTTACTTGATTCTCTGGGATTCTCTAAGTATATCATCAAATCATCTGCAAAGAGTGATAATTTAGTCTCCTCTTTGCCTATTCTAATTCCTTCAATTTCTTATTCTCCTCTTATTGCTACAGCTAACATTTCTAGTACCATATTGAATAATAGTGGTAATAATAGACATCCTTGTTTCACCCCTGACCTTATTGGAAATGCATCTAGCTTATCCCCATTTCTGCTGAAATTCTGCTGAAAGATTTAGGTAGATACTGCTTATTATTTTATGGAAAGTTCCATTTATTCCTATGCTCTCCAGTGTTTTCAATAGGAATGAGTGTTGTATTTTGTCAAAAGATTTTTCTGCATCTATTGAGATAATCATGTGATTTCTGTTAGTTTTGTTGCTGATATGATCAATAATACTTACAATTTTCCTAATATTGAACCAGTCCTGCATTGCTGGTATAAATCCTGCCTGATCATAATGTACTATTCTTGTGATAAGTTGTATTTATTTACTAAAATCTTATTTAAAATTTTTACATTTATATTCATTAGAAAAATTGGTCTATAATTTTCTTTGTTTTGGCTCTTCTTGGTTTAGGTATCAAAACCATATTTGTATTATAAAAAAATTTGGGAGGACTCCTTCTCCAATTTTCCCACATAGTCTATATAGTATTAGAATTAATTGTTCTTTAAATGTTTAACAGAATTCACTTGTAAATCCATCTGGCCCTGGAGATTTTTTCCTAGGGAGTTCATTGATGACTTGTTCAGTTTCTTTTTCTGAGAGGAGGTTATTTAAGTATTCAACTTCCTCTTCTGTTAATCTGGGCAATTTATATTTTTTAAAATAATCATCCATTTCATTTAGATTGTCAAAATTATGGGCATACAGTTGGGCAAAGTAATTTCTAATTATTTTTTTAATTTCCTCCTCATTGGAGGTGAGTTCACCCTTTTAAATTTTGATATTGGTAATTTGGTTTTCTTCATTTTTTTCTTTAATCAAATTTACCAAAGGTTTATCATTTTTTATTTTGGTTTTTTCCATAAAACTAACTCAATTTTATTTATTAGTTGAGTAGTTTTCTTAATTTCAATTTTATTAATATCTGTTTTGGTTTTCAGTAGTTCTAATTTGGTTATTTACTTTGGAATTTTCAATTTGTTTTTTTTTCTAGCTTTCTCAACTGCATGCTCAATTCCTTGATCTCCTCTCTCTCTATTTTATTCATGTGGGGCAGCTAGGTGGTGCAGTGGATAGAACACCAGTGCAGGAGTCAGAAGGATCTGAGTTCAAATCTCAACTCAGACACTTGATACTAACCGTGTGATTTTGGGTAAGTCACTTAACCCCAAATTGCCTCATCCTGGGTCATCTCCAGTCATCCTGATGAATATCTGGTCACTGGATTCATATGGCTCTGGAAAAGAAGTCAGGCTGGTGACCTGCACAGCCCTCCTTCACTCAAAACGAAGTCAAGTGCAAGTCATGTCATCACTTGTCTGATGGCATGGTCTTCTTTGGCAATGAAGGACAAATGCATGTGCACACACACACACATTTTATTCATGTAGGCATTCAAAAATATAAAACTTCATCTAAGAACTGCTCTTACAGTATTCCATAAGATTTGTATGTTGTCTCATTATTGTCATTCTCTTGAATGAAATTGTTGATTGTTTCCATGAATTTTTGTTTAACCCACTCATTCTTTAGGATTAGATCATTTAGTTTCCAATTAATTTTTGGTCTATCTTTTCATGACCTTTTGTTACACATAATTTTTATTGCCTTATGATCTGAAAAGGATGCATTGACTATCTCTGCCTTTCTGCAGTGAATTGTGAGGTTTTTATGTCCTAGTACAGGGTCAATTTTTGTATATGTGCCATGTACTACTGAGAAAAAGGTATATTCCTTTCTATTCTCATTCAATTTTGTCCAGAAATCTATCACATCTACATTATCCAGAGTTTTATTCACCTCCTTAAGTTTTTTCTTATTTATTTTGAGGTTAGATTTATCAAGTTCAGAGAGTGGGAGGTTGAGGTCCCCCACTAGTATAGTTTTGCTGTCTATTTCTTCCTGTAGCTCCCTTAACTTCTCCTCTAAGAACTTGGATGCTATACCATTTGGAGAATATATGTTTAGTAATGGTATTTCTTCATTGTTTATGGTGGCTTTTAGCAGGATATAGTTGCCTTCCTTAATTCTTTTGATTAGATCTATTTCTGCTTTTACTTTTTCTGAGATTAGGATGGCTACCCCTGCTTTTTTTATATCAGATGAAGCACAATATATTCTGCTCCAACTTTTGACCCTGTGTGTATCCCCAGTTTCAAATGTGTTTCTTGTAAACAACACAGTGTTGGATTATGTTTTTTAATCCATTCTGCTCTCTGTATCCATTTTATGGGAGAGTTTATCCCATTCACATTCAGAGTTATGACTATTTTCTGTATCTCTCCATTCCCTTTCCCCCGATTTGTGCTTTTAGTTCTCCCTTCTCCCTTCCTCTCCACAATAGAGTTTTAATTTTTGATCACCACCTCCCACAGTCTTCCCTTCCTTCTTTCAGTCCACCTCTCTTTTATTCCCCTTTACCTTTACTGCTCCTTCTCTCCCTTTTAGCCTCCCACACTTTTCTTACCCCCTTCCCCTCCTACTGCCTATAGAGCTAGTTAGATTTATATACTTAATTAAGTTTGTGGTTCCCTCCTTGAACCCAATCATATGAGAGTAAATCTCAAAAAATGCTCATCTCCCTCTCCTCCCCTCTTTCCCTCTACTGTAATATAATTTTGTGCCTCTTCCTGTGATGTAAATTACCATTTTATGCCTTCTCCTTTTTGCATCTCCTGTTACAATTCCTTCACACCCTTAAATCATACTTTCATCATCATATCATTTACTTTATACCCGCTCTCTCTATGTATATTCTTTTTATATATTATAATAAATATAAAATTCTCAAGTTTAACAAGTATTATCTTCCCTTACAGAGATGTAAACACTTTGTCCATATTGAGTAACGTTATTTTTTTTGTTTTTTAACCCGTTTACCTTTTCATGCCTCTCTTGAGACATGTGTTTGAAAATTGAATTTTCTATTGAGTTCTGGCATTTTCATCAGAAAGGTGTGGAAATCCCTTATTTCATTGAATATTCATCTCCTTGCCTGAAATATTATACTCAACTTTGCTGGGTAATTGATCCTTGGTTGTATTCTGAGATCCTTTGCCTTACATAATATCATATTCCAATTTCTTCAATCTTTTAATGTAGAAGCTTCGAGGTCCTGTGTGATCCTGACTGTAGCTCCTCAATATTTTAATGGTTTCTTTATGGCTGCCTGTATGATTTTCTCCTTCACTTGATAGTTCTGGAATTTGGTAATGATATTCTTTGGTGATTTTAGATTGGCATCCCTTTCTAGAGGTAAAAGGTGGTTTCTTTTGATGACTATTTCATCCCCTGGATCTAGGTATTCTGGGTAGTTTTCCTTGATGATTTCTTTGATGATATTGTCCAGGTTCTTTTTTTCATCATGGTTTTGTGGTAGGCTAATAATTCTTAGATTTTCTCTCATGGATCTATTTTCCAGGTCAGATGTTTTTCCAATGAGATATTTTCATTTTCTTCCATCTTTTCATCTTTAGAATTTTTTTGGATACTTGATGTTTCATAGAGTCATTAGCTTCTACTTCTCAAATCTAATTTCTATCAAATTGTTTTCTTCAATTAACTTTTTGCATCTCCTTTTCCATCTGTCCAATTATTCCTTTTAAGGAGTTATTTTCTCCACTTAGTTTTTGTACTTCCTTTTCCATTTGTCCAATTTTCCACATTAGATTTTGGGCTTCCTTTTCTACTTTTCCACTTTTCCCAGTTAGGTTTTATGCTTCCTTTCCATTTGTCCAATTTTCCTTTGCAAGGAGCTGTTCTCTTCAATGAATTTGTTTTCATACTTTTAAAATCATTAGCCAGTTTTACTTCTGTTTCTCTAATCTGGCTTTTAAAATCCTTCTTCAACTCTTCCAAGTGTTCTCTTTGTGCTTGTGAGCAGCTCATAGTCCCTTCTGAAATTTTAAATGGGAGTAAAGTCTCAATGCTGACCTCTTTGGTATGCGTGTTTTGGTCCTTGTCCCCATAGAAAGATTCTATGGTCTTTTCTTTCCTACTTTGTTTCTTACTCATGATGATGACTATCACCTTTTTCTTGACTTGTAAAGTAGATCTCTGCTTCTAGGGCATGAGGGGATCTCTTCCACAGTTCTTATGCCTTGAACTTGAGGCTTTGTGTGTTGTGGCCTCTGGTTCTTTCAGCTACAAGTTGAAGTGGTGCTGTTTACCTGGTGCTGAGCTGGCTGGTGTGAGAAGCAGAGGCCAGGTGAAGTCTTTTTGTTTCCCTGAGTTTACCTTGGAGCTAGCTTGTTCAGTGTGAGGGAGGGGTCATCTGACCACAAGAGGTGTCCTCTGCTGAGCTAAAGCATAGGAAACCTCAGAGGGTGGTGATCCTGGCTGCCCTAGAATCTTCCTGATTCCCCTGGGGTGCTGAGTCACACCTGGGGTCCTGGTATTGGTGGTTGTGAAACTCCACCCACCTGGGACTCTGAATCTCCTCCTGATTTGCTGATGTGGAGCTGTCTGGGGCAGCTCTGGTCCTGCATTGATCCCCTTTAGCCACAGCAAGAGGAACCCTTAGCAATTTTCCTAGCCTCACATGATAAGAAAATGTTTGCCCCTTTGACTGATCCCACTGTGCCAGGATTTTTCTGGGGAAATATTTTATGGTTCTTTCAAGGTCAACAAGGGGACGAAGAGAGAATTTCGCAATCACTCCACCATTTTGGCTCCCAGAAGTTCAAGTAGGTGACTTTCTGACATTTAATCTGTGGGCTGATAGTCTCAGGAGTAGGCACTGCTGATACCTGGGCCTCCAGGGCTCTTCTTCACTTGGTTCTACTGGACTCCCATCCTGGGTGGATATACATGAGATTCCACAGTGCAGTCACTGCCTCAGACCACCCAGAGCTTCCTGCTCAGCCCTGTCATGGGGGCGATGCACTGGTACAGCCTGTGCACTGTGTGCTGTGTGCTCCTCAAGCCCAATGGAACAGATCCTTCCCATTGACCTTCCAGTCTGTCCTAGTCTGGGAATCAGCTACAGTCTGTCTCCTATTGGATTTTGCCCTTCCAAAATCTGGTCAGATTCTCTTTTTAGAGATATCTGAAGGAGTTTCTTTAAGAGCTTAGGTGAGTAGTTGCTCTCACTCTGCCATCTTGGCTCTGTTTCTCCAGTTCAGTTTTTCAAGGAGAGACAGGGCAGAGCAGCTAAGACTGGGGCCTTACATGTTTGGGGGTCCACCCAGTTGAGATGGTATGAGACTCTGGCCCATTTGGGTGACCAGTGAGAGGATCATAGATTGGGGAGGTGGGAGGAACCTCAGCAATCATCTAATCCAACCTGTTCATTTTACAGATGAAGACTGTGAGGCATAGAGACTTGTATAACCTTATAGAGATAACACAGCTAGGATTTGATTTTGATCCTTGAACACCAAACCCAGGGACCCTTCCAGTGCCACACATTGCCTCCTGGACCATCTGGTGGAGAGACTGGTGAAAGTTTTAGCTTAGGCACAGGCTCAAGAGGCATCTTTAGAAGATAGACTCAAACTTTAGGAAACAATGAAGAATTCATTTTAAGGCCCTTTAAAGGAAGAGATGGTACAGAAAGAAAGGCAGTGGGCCAGAAATCATCTGCCCCCACCAAAGACCCCTGGGAGAAGTTAGAACCTGGTGTCTCTAGGCTTACAGTTTCACTATCTGTGGACACTTCAATAGTATAGTTGTTCAATTCCTCCCTCAGTGACCAAAGGCAACCATCCCCTGGAATTACAGCATCACCCTCATCCCTAGACCATCAGTCCTTTGATGAGTTAACCTTGCATTATTCAGAAGAGAAAGAAATAGGACCTGTCAACTGCACCTTTAGGTGATGGAGTCCCCATATCACCAGTCTTAACAGCCTTGGACCAGTCAAACAAGGGTGGGGGGAAATAAGCTTCTATTAGCTAGCTCACCATTGAGAGTGGGTGTGGTTTACCAAAGTAAATGGCATTCACAAGGCTTTATCCCACACCCTAAGGATCACTGTGTGTCTCCATCCAAAATCTCTAAACATGGGTTGTCTCCTCTCATTAGAATATGATATTAGAATATCCTCTCATTAGAAAGGTCCTTGACGTTGAAATTTGTCTTGCCTTTATGATCTTGTCTCCAGCACCTAGTACAATGATTACCACACAGGAAGTACTTAATGAATGCTATTTTTTAGTTCATTTATCCATCTATCTGTCTATTCACTCCTCAGTGAGGGTTCATATTCATCTTTTTCCAGTCAGCCCCTCAGTATTAGCCCCTGCACCTTATCCCAGAGTCTTGAGGGACCTTAGGTGGTGACTGATACCAATATATTTCCTGAGACAATGGAAATTTTCTGGGAAGAGGGTCTCTGAAGACCTGCCTCTCCCACAGTAGAGTGGCCTCTCCCCCACACATTCCAGAGACAACATTGGAGTAGAGGTAGGGATGAATCAGGCAGTCAACAACTATGTATTGAATGCTCTTTATATGCCATGATCTGGACTAAGGATTGAGACTTCAAAGAAAGGCATAAACACAGTCCCTTCCCTTGAGGGCAAGCAGCATGCAAATTACTCAAGGTGTACAAGGTGTGTTTGTGTGTGTGTGTGTGTGTGTGTGTGTGTATGTTTGTGTGTGAGTGTGGGGGGGGAGGGGGAGAGATATCAAGAAAGATTTCCTACAAAAGATGGGACTCAAGAGGAGGCTGAGGAAACTAGGGAAACTGGTGGGTACAGGTGAGGAGGGAGAGGGCTTCAGGCATGAGACAGAGCAGGTCCAGAGACTACCTCCCTGACCTCTCCCTCTAGGCCCCTAGGCCCCTCGGAGTCCATTTCAGACACCTCCTCTTCCACAAAACCCAGCCCAAACCACCCTCCTAAGACACTGGCACTCTTTCCTACCTCACTTCTCCCTGAACTATGCTTTGGACCATAGATTTAGAACTGGAGCCTCTAGTCTAACCCTTTATTTTGCTGTTGAAGATGATGGGGGAGTGAAGTGAATTGCCCACGGTCACACAGGTATTACAACTCAAAGTCAGGATTTGAACCCAACTCCTGTACCTCCTGGGTGCCCTTCCCACTGCATCAGTACTGTGTGTTTGCCTGCCCCATTTCACATCCTGCCCCCCATAGAACAGAAGCTCCTCGAGGGCAGCAACAGTTTCATTTTTGCTTTTGAATTCCCATGGCCAACACAGTGCCTGGAACATAATAAGCATTTATTAATCATTTGTTGAATTGTTTCCCATTGGCAGCATTAAGGCAGACACTCAAGAAATCAGGATTAATCTTGACTTACATTTCAGAGCCTGGTTTTCTGCTGGAGTCTAAAAGCATCCCCTCCCCCATCCCTTTCCCAGTGCCACCCCCTTCCTCCCGGTGCAAACTCAATTGTGGTGCAGACAGTGTGTTCCTTCAAGCCTCAATTTTCTAAATAGAACAGGTTTACTAAATCATATCGGTAATAGAAGTCTCAGATAAGAGCCTTGGGCAAAATGGCAAAAGTGGGGACCTAAAATATGAGCTCAAATATGAGTACAGACGCAGGCAATCAAGCTTTGATTGGTGCCTCTTATCTGTGCCCTTCTTGTAATGGCCCCTGGAAGCAAATATTTTCCTTGTCCCTAGTCCTAAAGGGGAAAACAGAATCTAGGGGCTAGAGGATGTCAGAACTGGTAGGGATCTGGGGGGAGGGGGCAACTGGTCCCCCGCTAGAGAGAATCCCCATCACAACTTACCTGATAAGGGTGGTCACGGGGTTTACTAGACACCAACGAAGCCAAAAATTTTCTAGGGTCAGGCAATCTTGGACCCTAGTCAGTTAAGCTCTGCTGGAGACCTAAGGGGAAAAATAACCACCAACTTTCCCCTGTCATAGTTAAAGTGCAGTCTGTGGTGGTAGTACCTGCATGTCCTTGGGCGAGTCACTCTGCCTTCTGAGCCTCAGAAGGGTCCTAGAAAAAGGGGCTTGACCAAATAGTCTCTGAAGTCCTTTTCACCTGGACATTTATGATCCAGTTTCCGAGTCCATAATAAATTCACATGCCTATGGCATATTAGAGACTGCAAAGTTTCTCCTCACACTGACCAGAGAGATAGGGAGGGTACATTGAATTAATTCCATTTTAGAGATGAGGAAATTGAGACTCATAGAAGTTCAAGAATGTTCCCAAGATCCCACAGGTAGGAGGTTTTCCAGAGGGTCAAAACACATTTGTTTGACATAAAGTCATCCAACTTTGGTTTAAAATCTCCAGTGATGGGAAACTCACTACCTTACAAGGCAGATGGTTACATTTCTGGTCACCTCTAATTTTCTTAGTAGGGTAGGGACAGGAATTCTCCTTTATTGATGTTCACCTTATTCTGATGAATAAAGTGACTTCCCAGAGTTATTCAGAACCTCAGTTAGATATGTGGGGCTTTGAAAACCTTAGAACACCATGCCCATGATCAGTATTATTCATGGTTAGTCATCCTGAGGTTAGAGCCTAGGCATGTGGGCCCCAGGGCTACCATGCTTTCCATCAGACCCTGCTGCCTCTGCCACAAAAAGAACTCGATAGGAAAATGATGTCAGAAGTTCATGGCTCAAGAGTGATAATTTGTAATAAATCCAAATCATGTTTACCCTTTTCAATCTCAGCTCATTATTCAATTCCCCAAATGGTCTTTATGCCTCAAGGAGCTATTAGGGCCTCAGTCATTACATAGATGTTGCCTTCTGAACATCTGTATCTAATGCCAACCATCTCTGAGCAGTTTATTTCCTTCCCTGGGGACAGCTCCAAGGGAATTCATCTTCAGTAGCTGTGACGTTCAATAGGAAAGGCTTCATTTCTTCCAGTTAAGTGCTGTGGAAGGTACTTAATGTCTAGTCAGAGACACTGACATTTTTGTTTTGCCTATCCAACATTAAAATAGAAATCAGTACAATGGAGTTTTTCTGGACTTCTTGCTTATCTAATTCTGTGGCACATTGGTTTGGATTTATCGATCAGTCTCAATCTATCATACTATGAGTACTGTTCTGGGAATGTCTATGCTTGTGAGGGGTTCACATTCTAATTAGAAAGACAACAGGAGTGTTTAAAGGTGCATCAATCCCCTGGTTCCAGAATGGTTGGGTGGAGGGGAAGGGCCCTCTCCTACTAAGCAACCCAGCTCTCTGAATACTGGATCCAGTCTGAGGAAAGCGTGACCTGGAACAAAGAGGGGATAAGTTCATCTCATTGTCTTTGGCTTTTCTACCTCCATCATGACTCTCTACAGGAAATAATTTAAAGCTTGGTTTGACACAAGTCCAAAATTTGTAAAAAGGGTTCAAGGTCCTTTCTATAAAGATACCAGTTATAGGTTGTTGTTTTTGTTGGCTTCTAGGTGGAACTGCAGTGGATAGGGCATCAGACCTGAAGTCAGAAAGACTCATCTTCCATAGTTTAAATCTGATCCCAGACACTTACTAGTTTTGTGGCCCTGGACTATTCACTTGATTCTATTTGCTTCAGTTTCCTCATCTGTAAAATGAGCTGGAGAAGGATATGGTAAACCATCCCAGTATTTTTTCCAAGAAAACCCCAAATGAGGTCATGAAGAATCAGATACAGGAGTAAATGACTAAATAACAGCAACTATGATCTCTCAAAAGGGTTTAAGAAGGTCCCCTCTATGTAAGTACCAGTTATAGGACAGCTATTTATTTCCTTTGCCTATAAGAAATACTGAATACAAAAGACTCTAGAACAGACATTGGAAAGGATTTAGAATATAACTCTTCTAATACACTCCCAGGATACTGCTGCTTAAAACATTTAGACATGAAACCTTCCATGGGACTATTGAATAGGCATTTCAGCTTCATTTGAGCTTGGCACTGTCCACAGTCACAGCTTTGAGGCAAGCCAAAGTATTGCTTATCCACCCTCTTGTCAGCGACCATATCCTCCTCCAAGAAGTGCTGATTTGGCTGTCAGGGGGATTCTACTTCCAAACACTTGAGTTCATGTATCATCAGGACTCAGAGCACCAATCTGAGAACTGATGTATAGTCACCTGTATTCAGGGAAATCAACATAAAACCAAAGGCAGTACAGTAGATAGTGCTGGACTTGGAGTTGGGGAGACTCAAGGTCAAATTCGACCTTGGACACTTACTAGTTTTGTGTTCTTGGACGAGTCACTTAACCTCTCAATGCATCATTTTCCTCGTCTGTAAATGAAGAAATTTGACCTGAAGGCTTCTAATGTCCCTTCCATCTATAATTTATGATCTTATGAGGCATCTTGGACTTTGAAATTCAATCTCTTCAGGCTTAGTAAGGCCAGCACATGTTAGAACAGCAGGCCAGCACTTGTGAGTACAGTCACCACAGCTACTAGAGGAAGAGAAAGAAGTGCCTCCTTATCACATGCCAGGAGAAGTGCAAGAGATCCCAAAAAGTTCCCAAGCCACTGTTTTAGGAGATAGCAATAAGACAATCAGAATGCGTGTTGTCTCCCCAGATTCTTTACTACTCATCTATACTCAGTGGGTGTGCTGACAAATGATTTAACCTCCAGCTCTCTGGAGAGGAAGGGGGATGTACACAATACACACCTTTAAGTTTAGTTGGCATTATTAAAATTTTTCTATCACTTTATTAAGTCTAATATCTACATAATAATCATAAATCCTGGGTTTGTAGTGTTAATTGATTTCTGATGTGTAAATTCTCACACTGTAAATCTAACAGTCTTAAAGGCTGGCTCCAGTGCACCCCTATAAACTGGTCACCAGAGGTGGTGTGTGGGGTACTGCTCAGTTCCACATATGGGATGTTTTCTAGCCAAAGCCAGTCAGTGGGAGCTACTCTGATGACCTAATTATTTTGGTAGATTCCAAGCAGATAGAAGGTAATCCAGGGAACAAAGTCATTAGCACTCAGGGGAATCAGGGAAGCTTCATGTCAAAGGGGAACCTCATTTGGGGAAGTCTTGAAAAAAAACAATGATCCCAGAGGTAGAGGTGAGAAGGCAGCTTATTCCAGGCATGGGGAACAGTTTGTTCCAAGCCACAGAGTTGAGAAATTGAGTTTAATGTCTGAAGAATAGTAAGATCTGCATTTTTGTGTTTGTCCTTCACTGCGAAAGAAGTCTGCATAAAGGAAGAGCTAGTGAAAGAGACTGAGAAGGAGTGGTCAGGCAGAAGAACCAAGAGAAAGCAGGTTCACAAAGGTCCAAATTGGGAGAGTATCCAGGAGGAACAATAGTAGATTCTTCAGAGACGTCCAGAAGGATAAAGATCAAGAAAAGGCCAACAGGTTTATCAATTTGAGATAGTGTAGTGTCATAGAAGAGGGCTGGTTGTATAATCGGAGGACCAAGCTTTGAATCTGGACCCTGTGAGTTGCACCCTATGTGACCTTGAGTAATTCCTTACCCTCTGGGGGCTTCATTTTCCCCCTTTGTAAAATGTGTGGCTTAAATTTGATGACTTTCGAGGTTTCTTTTAGCTCTATGGCCCTTAGGTTAGCTCTGGAAAGATCTGTTTCAGTTGAGTGATGAGGATGGACTTCAAATTGCAAAGGGGAGAGGAGGGAGTGATAGGATAGGTAGGGAGGGCAATGAGAGTAAGCAGCTTTTTCCTGGGAGTAATGAGTCTGACTGAGAAAGGGAGGGGAGATAAAGAATGATGGCAATACAGAGGGCAAAGACCCTCAAAAACCTTTTTAACTGTTGTTTGTTTTTGTTTTTGTTTTTTTTTTCAGAATGAGGGAACTCCAGCTTGGTTGTAAACAGCAGGGAAGGAACCAGTCCACAGGCAGACTGAAGAAGTGGAATGTCTGAATGTGCCACTGATGCACCCAGGGATAAATACCCTGCCAGTCACTGTTGCTTTTTATTAATGAGCAGAATAACCAGAAGCAGATACAGAGAAAAGGGACTCCAGCAACTTCCCCATGCTCTTCGTCAATATCTCATTGGGGGGTTCATGGTGAGCCGAATGGGAAACCTAATCCTCTCAGCATCATTAACCAAACTCATTAATCATAGAATGCTCTCCAGTGATGGGGCTCCTGATAATTGATTGTGTGGCAGCAGCAGTGTGGTGGGCACCAGACAGGATCAAAAGCTTTTCCCAGATTCTGTCTAATGGGCTCACGATCTAGACTTGACAGGCAGCCCCCTGCATGGAAAGTCTCAAGAGAAAGGAGGATACCGTCTATGGCATTGTTCAGCTCCATCTGGATGTCTTGAGGCAGGGAGAATGGGCTTTATTCCTTTCAAGGATGCACTCCGGCAGAGCAGAGAGATGCTTCCTTTTGTCTCTCTTTATTTACCAATTCAACTATATCTATATCTAGAAAAACACAGTCCCCATCTTGGTCCAGGTAGCATCTTCTCTTGTTCTCGTCACTGCCAAACTCTAAGGGAAGGATAGGGGAAAGGAAAAGGGGAGCAAAAGGGACCTTTCTAAGAACTGCCTCAATACTAAGTGAAAGAAATAGAAATCTACAGAGGTCAGGACATTACTCCATGGTTCCCACCTCCCATTTTAGCTTTGAAATATTGAACACAAAATTCCCCAAAGGCAGAGAGAGTTCCCTGCTCTAAACTCACTAAATCTTTCTATGTCCCACAGTCAGCTTTAACAGGGGAGAAATCACTGATGCTTTAGCCTGCTTTCTTTGTCAGGCTACTTTCTTCCATTTAGTTTTTATACTCACTCTCATCCTTTAGACCAGAGTATTTAAAGTTCCAGGAGTAGCAGGTGATTAAAAACCTTTGCAGGCCTTTTTCACACCTCCAGCCCACCCCATACACACACACACACACATACACACACACACACACACACACACACACACACACACACATGTTCTTCCTCCCCAATGGGATCCCTCCCATTGGAGCTTTAAATATCACCTTAACCATAGACAAGATTATTCAGCCAGAGAGTAGCAGATTGCTGCAGGCCAAGCCATACAGCTCCTCAAATCATCTCACACTTTCCTAAAGCTGCCTGACTGACAGCTCGGGTGCATTTCACCCAAGGAAATGAAACTTCCCTATTAGTGAGATAGTGCCATGTAGCAGAGAAGTGTGCTTCCCTGGGGGAAGGGAAGAAGCCACTTAGCATTTTGACAGGCTTGCCACCTAGCTCTTCATTTTTTTATGATAAAAATGGCATTGATGCCTTTGCTTTTTACATCGCTCAATTACTTCGGCATGTCCATCAGACCTCAATCCATCTCCACTCCAGTCTACCCTAACCTATGTCATCACCGATGTCATCTTCTTCAAGCACACTCCTGACCATGTCATCACCCTTCTAAATAAGCTCCATGGCTCCTTATTGCCCCCAGGACCCACTCTAACTTCCTCCTTTTGGTTTTCAATGATCTTTACAACCTAGTTCCAGTCTTCCTTTCTAGATTTCTTATGCACAATATTACTTTCTTCTGTGGTCCTCTTTGGTCCAGCAAGGTCCATGGGCTGTGACTCGCCCATCATCTCCCATCTCTGTCATTCCCTCCTCATTCAGGCCAGGGATCCCCGGTCTCCTTCAGTACCACCTTCCTCAGGAGACCTTTCTTGGTCTACAGTTTCCAGGGCCTTCCTCTCCAAGGTCTCTTGAATATGTTTTGTGTATATACCTACACATATATGTGTTTTCTCCTCCATTAGGGAGCAAACTGTTAGGGGGAAAGAATGTCCATTTTTGTCTTTTATCAGCAGTGCATGACATACAGGAAGTCCCTAGCAGGATCCTAAGGTCATAACTCTAGGACTAGAAAGGGCCTCAGTAACCATTTATTCCCCCCTTCCCATTTTAGAGATGGGAAAACTGAGGTCCAAAAAGGAGATATGATTGATTCCAGATCACATAAATACTAAGGGATAGGGACAGTATTGAAATTCTAGCTCCTTTCATTTTTCTACTGCAGGCTTGCCTGATTAATTGACTGGTTATAGTACATCAAGCTTCAGTTTATTGTCCCCTTGTGCGGACATGATTGCAATCCTTTGTCTTCCTGGCTCTGCTCCCTTCATTCTGCATCACATATTCCAAGTTTCTTCCATCAGTGTTGTTTAGCTAGGGCATGTTTGCTTGTAGCCAGTGGGAGACTTGCTGTTCCCGTGAGGACCTTGTCCAGCAACACCTTATGGTGCTGAAGAATTAACCTGGAAACTGCTAGGTCAGGAAGGAGACTTTGTGGGGGTGTTTTCTTGCTGAAGGAAAGATTACCTGACTTTGATTAAAGGTCAAGGAGCCTGGTATCTCTCCCCCAAAAGCTTCAGTGGCTGCACTGGAAATCATAAGAGATGTCTAAGCATGGCAAGGTCAGTACTGAGAAAAACCTCTCCTGCTTTTAAAGAGGATGGCAATGACCACACACAGGCAGGCCTTCCTGCCATTCCTCCCCACTTATGAGATGCCGCAGCATTCTCTGAGAGGGGACTTTGATTCCAATAAAGTTGGGAATTGAAGGGTCAGTAATCACCTCATGGGAAGAACTTTGGGAGTTTTGGAAGATTCCAACTTCTAACTCATCTCCATTTTTTCCACTGAAGATGTTAACTTGCTCTCCCTCTTTCTTGAGCAGAACTTTCTTCACAACATGTTCATAGCTCTGGGCCTCCAGAAAGGTGCAGTGATGCCCTGGAAGAACCTCTGCCTTCCAACTCTAGAATGCAGGCACTTACATGGAATAGTGTATGGAGTGCTGGCATTTAAGTCAGGAAGATTTGAGTTTAAATCTTGCTCCAGACACTGACTAGTTGTGTCATCCTGATCAAGGAAGTCACTCAGCTCAGTACAATCACAAACTTACCACCAAGTTTAGCATAGTATCTGGTTGCTTAATAAAATGCTTATCAACTTGGCTTAACTTTCTGCCTCAGTTTCCTCATCTGTAAAAATACACTTACCTCAGAGCATTGTTGTGATGATCAGGAGAAAACATTTGAAAAGGGCTTTGCAAATCTTAAAATGCTACATAAATGAAAGCTGATTTATTTATTATTTTTATTTCCAAATTGATTCCATTTGAATTAAGAGAATATACACATGCCGTATTACAACTTAATCAGGTGGACCAATTCTTTCTTCCTGAGAAACAGAACATGTGAATAAGCTTGAAAAGGTAAGTAAAGGAAAGATTTCAAATTAATAAAGGGGAGATTGCTGATATTCTTCCAATCATTAAAAGTGTCTCAAAGTCTATGTTAATTAACAAATACCCATTTGGTATCTCCAGTACGTATGGTCTCCCAGAAAGGAAGAGTTTGATTCTACTAGATGTGATTTCCAGATGAAGCTGTCTGGAGGAGAGGCACCAGCCTCCCTGATCTTTAACCAAAGCTGGGTAATTTTACCCTCAGCAAGAAAACATAGTCTCATTGCTGAACTCTCATAGGTCCTGACCACATTCAGAAATCTGCCAAGGCACTCATAGACCTTTGACTGCTCCAAAGAAGTGGTCACCATCCTGGTGCAGAAGAGATTGACTGATTTATGGGGTGTGGAATGCACAGGAATTATTCCTGGAAGCCAGAACTGATGGCCAAATGATACCAAAGAGCAAAAACCTAGCAAATGAAATTTCAGACCTCCCAGTTCATTGGCCATATAAGTTTATATTTTCTGGATCTTTCTGCAAGGTCATGTGACTGCCCACCTGGCCTCCACGTTTCCTTTCTGGGAAGCCTCATTTAGCGCCTTAAACCTTGGCTTAGATAGACAGTAGAAAAGTCACTGTCAAACTTTTCCTGCCAAAATCAACCCTGATGAAACCTTCCCCCAGCTCTCTTCATCTTTATGGCTAAGTTAGACCTAAAGGTTTAACTACGAAAGTGTGATTTTACTTTCACACTCCCTCTAAGCTCTTGCCTGATTTCCTGTTCCTATTGACTAACTCCTATTCTCCTCCATGTAAAATATCCTCTCCTTTCTCCACTTATTTTGGACCCTTTTTCCTCCTAGCTCTGATTCTCTCCCCTTAGAGCCATAAGCACTAGCATTGGAGATTTTTGCATGAGCTGGATGGGAAACCATTCTGTAATAGGAAATCACATTTTGAACAGGGGGCCTATAAGTCTGTACCAGCTTCTGGCCCAGGGGTAGCCTTCTCTCCCTCGAACTCATCTGCATATCCCCATCTGCCTCTTTTACTCTATAAAACAAACAAACAATAGAATCTGAATTTGGGTACCATCCAAATAGACAGTCATCCCAAAACCACAAACAAGAACAAAAAACAACTTTGCACAGATCTATAAATTTCAGTTATTTACAATTCATTTTAATGTGCATATTTGTTTTAATAAGGAAGCAGGGAAAATGTCCTGTTTGTTTCTGTGTCCTCTTCTGAACTCTTTTTCTTCTGTGTATTTTTTGGGTTGGGTAGCTTTCATTATTAACATTGATTTAGTTGCAGGTGGGGTGGAGATAGTTGTTTCAGTTGCACTTCCTTCCCTCTGTCACTTAAATCTTCTCCAACTTCTTTTCATTCTTTATATTTACCATCACTTATGGCACAATAATAGTGCATTAATCCAGACTACAATCTGTTAAGTTTTGGATTGAAATGCCTATTGTCTGTCTTTGGTTCTGACCCATGAGCAGATCCATCCATCCCTCCAAGTGGGAAAGATACTTCCTCATAGACAATGAGCTGAGCTCTGAATAGACTCTTTAAAAGACTGATTGATTGTTTGATAGAAGGGTGACAGTAGTCCCTACTACTTTTAAGCAATTGTTTAATACTTTAGTTGACCCCAAGCTTCTTCTTGAAATATAAGTTAATTTTATATTTATTTCAACCTTTATATCACCCACATTTACCACTATATCACACACACACACACACACACACACACACACACACATTCAGCAAGATAACCCTTATAACAAAGGATAAAGAAGAGAAGAAAAAACAGGGAGGCAAAACTAACCATCAGCCAAGTCCAATATTATAGGTAGTGTCCATACCTTTATTGTGAACACGCTCCTCCAAAGAAGGGAGGGAGATGCCCTCTCATCTTCTTCTTTGGCAAGACCATCTTTTAAACATGACCATTCTTTCAGTGATGCCATGAGTCATGGGCTAACACAATCTCTGAATGGTCATCCAAATAGCAAGAAAGAGGCACATGCTGCATGTGAGTAGACTTTGACATATCACCAAAAAAAAAAATCTTTCAGGAGAAGCAGGATAAAAGATGAGATTAGACATAGATCACAAGGGATATGGTAAGTCAGGAAGTCAAGGAAGTCAAGAAGTCAAGGAAGTCAATGAAGTCAGGAAGTCAAGGAAGTCAAGAAGTCAAGGAATTCAGGAGGTTGATGAAGTCATCAAGTCAAAGAAGTCAGGTAGTCCTGGAAGTCAAGAGATCAAGGAAGTCATGTAATGAAAACAAGGGGCAACCGATGGGTTGGCCATGTGCTCCAGGGGTATTCAAACCATATGAGAGGTTGAAGAGGAGGCTCCAGAGCACATCATTTACTTCTATGGAGAAGATGGAAGAAAGGTGGGGAGTTGAGAAGGTGAAGGTGGGTCCTGCTCTGACATGATGGAGATGGGTCTTCCCCCATAAGAAGCAGACAGGTCTGGAGTGGACTCCTAGGATGCCCTTTTGGAGCACATCTTGGGAGCAGCAGAACATGGGCAAGCTTGAGCTTGCCCTCTGCTGGTTTCTTCAGTCATTTCCAACCTAGCTTGTTTGCCCTTCACTCTTAAGACTGTGAGGTCTTAGATACTTATTAGGTGTGTGACCTTGAGCAAGTGACTTTGCTTTCTTGGTCTTCATCTCCTTACCTGTAAAATGGAAATAATAGTAGCATCTACCTTCTAAGGTTGTTGTGAGGTTAGAATGACATCACATTTAAAAGGTGCTTTACGAGTTTCTGAGTGCTCAAGGTTGCTGCTGTTGTTCAGTCATTTCAGCTGTATCTGACTCTTCATGACCCCATTTGGGGTTTTCTTGGCAAAGATATTGATTTCCTTCTCCAGCTCATTTTACAGATGAGGAAAGTCAGGCAAACAAGGTAAAGTGACTTGTCCAGGGTCACACAGCTAGTAAGTGTCTGAGGCTAGATTTGAACTCAGAAAGATGAGTCTTCCTGGTTCCAGGCCCAGCACTTGGTGCACTATGGCACTCCCTAACTGCCCCTGAAGTGCTCAGTAAATTATTCCAAATAATATTACTCCCCAAAGTCTCCCTGTTTGCCTACTCCAGTATTTTAGCCCAGATTTGACTGATCTTCTTTGGGCTTGACCTAGGCTTGTGCTGACCATTTCTTCTGGAGTCATCTAGTTTGAGAATCTTTATTCATGTAGGACTCAGGGCCCCTACTCCTACCTCATTCCTAACTCAGCTCCTGGAACTATGAACAATAACAGCCTGCATTTCTCCAGAAAATCAAAGTTCCACAAGGTAGCACACGTCCCAACTCTGTGCTTTTGCACTGGCTGTGCCCCACCCTCAGATTCTCGCCTTCCTCCATGCTCCTTTGGTTTCTTCCAGACTCAATTCAAATTCTACCTTTCTCAGGAGGCCTTTCTAGGATGCCTTGCTTCAAACACTTTTACACTGCACCTACCTGTTTCTATGTTATTTCCTCCATCAGAATGTCAACTCTTTGAAGGTAGGAGCTGTTTTGCCTTTCTTTGGATCCCCAGATCTTAACACAATGCCAGGTCATCAATAATCCCTTGTTATGAGTGACTTGGCTCCTTCTCCCTTCTTTTGTTCCCCTGCATGTTCCAGAGCAATGGACAAAGAGTTGTCATGATCAGTGGTGTCCCAGCAGAGGCAGAAAGTAAATTGCCCCCCTGCAAAAGCAGTTGAGCGGACAGCCAGGGGACTAGAGTGGCAAAACTGACTCCACTGTAGGGCTTTCTTCTGCAGGGAGACCGAGCTCCTTGAAGTTAAGCTGTGCCTTTGGGCCTCATGGCACTTTTGTCATTTCCATGAAGCAAAGCACCTAGTTGCTCAATGACTAAACTGGGATGAAGCAGTTCACTTTGTCCATGGAGAGGAAGGTTTGTTTTTTTAAAGTTCCTTGCAACCTTTAGAAAAGAGACTCTTTAAATCTGTTGATAGATGTCAGGAGTTCCATGACCTCAGATGAAGTAAAAAAAATACATCTTTATTTCAAAATAACTGGTTTCTTTTGTAACACGATGTAATTTTTAAAAATTTAAAAGTGTTTTTAAAAAGGCTATATAAACTTCACCAATTTTTTTCCAAGTCATTGATGATACAAAATGGGAAGGAGTAGGAATGTTATTAAGAACTCCTAGTTCCTCCAATCATCCTTTTATGACTTGATATCAAAGCCCTTCCCCTCCTTTGCATCTTTTTCTACATACACCCTCCTTCTCCCTTCCTTCCTATGAACAACTTTTCCTAAGAAAGTTTCTCCCAGTCTCTACACTGTGATTCATTCTGATAGGCCCTTTATCTGAACTATCTTTTGGGTTTGGAAAGGAATCTAATGACTGATCTCCTTTAAGGTGTCATTTGATCTAGTCCCTCCCACTTGAATTCATAGAAGGAACTCGAAGACAGAAGAGCCTCCAAGTCCAAGAGGAATGCAATTTCAGGAATAGAGAGGATCAGATGGATTCAGTATTTTGGGCATTGAGCCAATCTCAGAATCCTTCAGGAGTTGCCATGAAGCCACTTGCATAGTTTCTCAGTGTGTAAGCCCAGTCCCAAGAGTTACACGTTCATCAATCCATTGCCAAACATTTATTAGCATGCACTATATTCCCAGACTCTATACTAAGTGCTAGGGAAGACACTTTAGAAGCTGTCTTGTCCAGAGCCAATTGCAAAGCACATATTATTTAAGTGCTTGATTTTTTTTCATTCATTCATTTTATAGATGGGAAAACCAAGGCCCAGAGAAAAGTAATTTGCCCAAGGTCACATAGACAGCAAGTATCAGAGAGTGGATTTGAACTCAAGAGAAATTCTAGTTCTGTCTCTTGAAGCTCTCTTCAGATAAGTAGATATACCACTATCCATTTTGATGAGTTTAGTGCTTTCTGAAGGGGGAGGGTCACATTTGGGATAATTTATGGCCTTCCTGCCTGCTCAGGGGGTTTGGACCCTGTGTTACCCCTTGCCAGTTCGGCTTCTTACTCATTTTCGCCTGGCTGACCCCTCCTCTGTTGATAATATGACAACACAGCTTCCTCTCTATTTCCAAGAAGGACATAATGGATCAATTCTGTGCACCAGCACACTGCTCCCTGCAGCCCCCAGCTCCACCATCTAATTTCTACAAGTTAATCTGCTCAGTTGTCCCTCCAGAGCAGCATGAAATAGGCTCAATTGGGTCTGACAACCACCCAGGGGGCATGGATACATATTCAAGAGCATAGGAGCCCCAGCTGCAAGTTTCTCACTTCTCTGAACTTCAAAGGTACTGGGAGAGGTGAGGACTGGGAGACTAGCTCACTGCCCCCTGGGGGCTGGGGATAAGTGTGAAGGAAATCTGGGCTCTGACCTCTCCTTTGAACAGCAGTAGCATATCTCTTGGGCCTCTTCCCACCTACTGCTTCTTATTACAGTTTCCACAAATCAGGAAGAACATTGGACTTAAGAGTCAAAAAACCTGTATCCTAGACTCAGGTCTCTCAGTTTGTCCTTCTGGCAACCCCAGGTGATCCATTATCCTCCTCTAAGGCAGCCTGGTTGAATGAGAGAAAAGGACTGAACCTGGAAAAGGAAGCCCTGACTCCAATCCCCCTTTCTCAGTTGTCTGTGTGGTCACTGGCAAGGCATTTCATTTCTTTATGCCTCAGTTGCTTCACCTGTAAAATGAGGTTGACATCAGATCACAAGTGTAGAGACATCAGATCACAAATGTAGAGCTGGGAAAGAACTTAGAGGACATTTAGTCAAACCCCAGTACTTTTTTATCATCCAAAGCAATATTTTATAATTCATTTAACCACAAAATTAAGTGAATATTGTTACATCATTTGCAGTGAAATTAATTTACACATACTCAGCAAGAAAGCATAACTGTATTGATAAACTTGTTTCCAATACTTAATTTTTAACAAAAAAATTATTACCCACAAATCAAATTTTATTTTAATTATACATAATAACGTAAGTATAAAATATTATGTATGTCTGTATATACAAATATTTTTTCTGAAGGTCCCTCTCTCATAGGGGTCTGTCCCCTCTACTTGAGACCTGGGTTCACACTATGCTTCATGTCAGTAGGAGAAGGATAAATTTCATCTTACAAGAAAATGTTGAAGAGGAAGGAAAATAGCATAGGGCAGTGAACTAGCAGAGTGGCTAGAATGCTAGGCTTGAATTCAGGAAGACTCATCTCTGTAAGTTCACATCTGGCCTTAGACCCTTACCAAACTGTGAGACCTCGGGCAAGTCATTCATTCCAGTTTTCCTCAGTTTCTCCCTCTATAAAATGAGCTGGAGAAGGAAATGGAAACCACACCAGAACCACTCCAAGAAAACCCCAAATGGTGTCATGAAGAGTTAGACATGACTGAACAACAGTAAGGATGATGACAACACATTATATTTCTCTATATAGTACTTCAATATTTAGAAAGTGTCTTTTTCCCCACCATATAGTTAATACTCATATTACTGATACCATTTTATGATGATGAAAGTTAGACTCCAAGACATTGAATAATTTGTTCAAGGTCACATGAATAGTAAGTAATACAACTAGGATTGGAAGGCAGATCTGACTACAAGTAATAGGACTTTCATTTCAGCAAACTGTCACCCTGGGAAGGGATGATCCTTTTATGCATATGAACAAATCATCTTTAAAGGAAAAAAAAGATTGAAGAGTTCTTAATTATCCAAAATATGAAGGGAACAGTGAGAACAATTTGTATTCATATTCTGATACTGATTATAAGGAGTAATTAATTTCCTAGGTCAAAAAGATGGAAACCTTAAGAAGAAATCACATCTGCAAAAGGTTTTGGTTGACTATGCTTATATGATAGAAAAGTTCTGTCCCTCTTTCCTCCATTCCTCCTTCTTTTCTTTTCACTGAGTGACAGGAGGATAAGAGGGGGAAAAATAAATGCTTATAACTGAAAAAATTGTTTTTTAAAAGAAGTAAATATTTTATTTTAGGAGCTCGTGATAAAAAAAAGAGGAATCCAAGCACAACCGAATGACCACCTTAGATTTGGGGAAAGTAGATTTCAAAAAAGTTCATAAAAATACAAGAAAGGAAACCATGACCTAAACTTTGACAGGGAAAGGTAGCTAAATGGCAAACCCCAGTATTTTACAGAGGAGGCAAGTGATGTCCAGGGAGAGGACAAATAGCTGTCTAAAGTCACAAAGGTACTAAGTGGCAAAGACAGAATTTGAACACAGGTCTTCTGACTACGAATACAATGCACTCCCACTGTACTCCATGGAGTCAATGGTGTCTAAGTTCCCATCTAGCTCCAAATCCTAAAATATGAGCCTCAGTTTCATCTTTGGTCAAATAGGCAAAATAATTAATACTTGTGCTAGATAGATCATAGGGTCCTTCCAAAAAGTAAGCTTGGTAATAAAAGCATGAAGGGAACTGACCAATATCCTTTGGTATTTGAAGGCTCTTCTACTGAACAAGACTTTGATTTGCTGCTTAGGCCCTGTGGGCAGAAATTAGAGCAATATGGAGGAGAGGAGAGATGAGGAGAGGAGAGGGGAAGGGAGGGGAGAGAGAGATTGAAATCAGAAAAAAAGGATACCTTCCTTAACAACCAGAGTTGTTCCTGAAGTATAAGATGCTTTGGGAAAGAATGAACTTCTGCTCATCAGAGGTCTTCAAAGACAAAGAGGAGTTGGGAATGTGGCAATGGGAATATTGCCCCAGAAGAAATTGGATTGGTTGGTTTCTGGGAGCCCTTCCACCCCAAAGATTCTGGGAACTGGGAGAAAAGCCTGAGAAGTCAGGGTGAGAAAATGCTGTCAGTTTGACAACTTTGAACAAGATCATCCCTGGACCAATTTAATTTAATTTGACCAAGTCTTATTAAGCATCTATTATGTCCCAAGTACTTTGCTAAGTTTGGAGGATCCAAACTTTTATTTAGGAGCACTATCTCTATCTTTAGGAAGCTTCAGTTGAGGCTAAATTTCATGTGGTATGGCATAAAAGATGAAGACCAAGAAAAGAACCTCAGGAACATTTGAGGGAGGAGGGATCTCTTTATGCAGAAATGGGGTAGGTCTCATGGAGGAGGTATGGGTTGTACATTGAAAAATGATAAGGATTCTGAGAAGCAGAGATGAGGAGTGAGTATACTCCAGATTGAGGGGAGAAGAGCAGCCTAGAACAGGGCACAGACTTGAACAAATGCCTACTCACAGAATCACAGATCACCCTCTTCCCTCCTACTAGGAAGAGATTTTAAAACTTCCTCATCCAACATAAACTGGAAGGAAAATTGCAAAGTAGGCTGAGGGTGGGGCAACACCTCTGTTTGGCAAGTCCTCCAAGCTCTGCTTGACACTCTTTGTCAATGTGGAGGAATGGAGATATCATTTTATTACCTGCCCTTCCCCACTTCCTTATCTCAGGGAACCTTGAAAACATTAACTCTGATTGCTCTCAAAGACAAAGCATCCCAGTTCTCATGGATCAAAACTGCTGCTGGGGTGTTTCCCACTTAGCAAAAACCTCAGTGTTTTGGCAAAAGCTCAGGGCTTAGAGCCAAGGCAGTAGATTTGTTGCCAGTCCTGATGCATCTGTCTAGGAACGAGAAACTTACTAGAAAGAGGACCCTCCCAGCTCCTTCTGTTAAGAAAACCATTTTCTTTCACCCACTTGTTCAGTGGGACCTCTTCAGGACCAAGGCCAGCATGAAATACCCTCAGACTTCTACCCAATAAAATCAGATTCTCATAATAGCAGCAGTTGATGGAGAAATAAGGTTTGTGAAATGTGTTTCATGTATCATCTCAGTGGAGACTCACAGCAACCTTGCAGGGTCTGTGTTACTGATTTTGCAAATCAGGAAAAAACAAAAAACATTAGTGATTAATATTCAAGGGACTTGCCCATGGCCACACGGCCAGAGTTGGTCCTACTCAGGTAGCATCTGTGGCAATATGTTCAGTTCTGGACAACACGTTATAGGGAGGTCTTTGATAAGGGAAAATGAGTGCAGAGGAGGACAAGAAGAGGGTGAAAAGGTCTAAGTTTCCTGTCATATAAAGTTTGGTTGTAGAAATTGGGACAATCAGTTTGGAGAAGAGAAGACTTAGAGCAAGGCATGATAGCAGTCCCCACGTATTTGAAGGGGCATCACATGAAAGCAAGGTTAGACACGTTCTGCTTGTCCTCAGAAGGAAAGAATAGAAGCAATGGGGGATACGGGAGTGGGATATAAGCTTGATGTAAGGGAATTTTCTAAAAGAGGTATTCAAAAGCAAGAGGGGTTATCATGGAAGAGAACAGGTTCCTTTTTAATTGAAGTCTTTGAAGCTCAAAGTCAAATAAAATTTGGATGGTCCCTTGTCATAGGACCACAAATTTAGAGCTAGAAGAGATCTTGGACCTTTATCTACCCTAACCTCCCCATTTTACAGAGGAAAAAACTGATGAATTACTTCCCAAAGTCCCTTAGATAGTAACTAGCAGAACTGCTAGGGAAATGTTACTTCTCTGAATCTAAAGTCAGAACTCTGTCCAAGGTAACACACTCAGGGATGTTTTGAAGCAAATTCGGATTGAGGTATCCAATGAATTACTTGACCACTAAGTTATCTCCTAGTTCAAAAGTTCTGCGTTTTTAGAGTTGGGATTCAAATCCATTTCTTGACTCTAAATTCCATCAACCTATCTGATGCACTAAATCATCTCTCATGAGAACAAATGAGGATAAACAAGACCATGTGTTTGGTTAGGAAAAGCTAGTAGAAAAATGTTCTGAGGAGTCCAATAAGCTTTCCTAAAATTCCAGATGAATCAGCTCTAGTCATGCTCCATCATTCTTCTGTATTGGTTATTAATTGGATTCCACCTGGGTACTCAACTTTTAGGTGTAAAGGAGGGAGCTAATCATTCATCTTAAGCAGATAGTATCATTTAAATGTAACTAACCCATCAATAAGCATGAAACAGTAACCCATCATTTCTGTTATATTTTCTTGGCAACTAAGAAACATTTCCACTTTTGTGGGACTACTGACCAGATTTTACCTTCACCTCAGTCCTCACTGATGAGCTGCAGCTTTCAAAGTCTGTATATCCCAGACAACTATGTATGTGTGACTCATCTTTATGGAAATGGTCTTCTTTTGGGAGAAGGGTAGGACTGTAGGCACCTCCTTTGGGGATCTCAATGGCTCCATATCTCTCAAGTTCACTAATGGCTACCAAGACTAAGAATACCCATCTCAGTATTACTTTTCAGTCTTCTATACTAAAGGAAGGAAACACAAATAAGAAGAGGCAACTGAGGACTTGGGTTCCAGTCAGAAATTAACCTAGACAAGCTTGTGCTCTTGCTGATATGTGTATGTAGTCATCATCATTGTTTCAGGGTGGAGGAGGGGCAAAAAATCCTCCTGCCTCTTTACAGAAGTCCAAAGGGAGCTGTTAGGATCCTGGGACAAATGGTTGAAAGAGAAGATGAGAAGGGGCGGGGCAGAGACTTTCAAATCTCAGTTTAAAGGATGAGGTCCCTTCCTTACTGACTAATCTTCTTCAGCCCAAACTCTCTTCACCCAACATGGGAACAAGAGACCAAACAGTAGCCTCTGCATTACATGCGTCATCAGAAGCAGCCCAAGCACATCCTCAGATTTACCTAGGAGTCTGATCATGGTGCCCCTTTGGAGATGCCAGGGTACAGGCTTAACTTGGTGAGGAGTGCCCGAGTCCAGCAGATCAGAGGTATTCCCTGAATTACCTCCATTACATAAATGCCTCCTGTGAGCATCTACCCCACAACACTCTATGAAGATGTATAGAGTGCTAGATACAGGTTTTTTTACCCTCTCAGGTTGTTGGACTCAGGCCCAGAAGAGATGTTAGAACTTATAAAAACAGCATCACAGAAGTAGGTAGATAGATAGACAGACAGATAGATAGAGATATATAGATATAGATAGATAGATATACATATACATATATGTATATATAATGTAATATGTATGCATGTATATATACATATATGTACATACATATATATTTTATATAATATACACATTACATATTATATATAATACATTACATATGTGTATGTAATTACATACAATATAAACATATATGTAATTACATATATATAATTACATATAATGTATTATAGTACAGATCTTAAAATGGAAGGGACCTCAGAGGTCATATAGCCAAAAAACCCCACTCATTTTACAGTGGGAAGACCATGGTCAGAGAGAGAAAGTAACTTAGTCAATGTCACACAAGGTGTAAGGAACAGCTGGGATTTGAAACTGGATCTTTGCACCCCAAATACAACTAGCTTCCCCCTGTAGCATTCCGGCAAAGGAAGGTTTTATTCCCATTGCTTTAGAACACCAAAATAGGAAAAGACTTAAAAGGCATCTAGTTCTATCCCTACCAAAAGCACAAATCACCCTTATCTCTTTGAAAAATAGGAAGCAAGCATGGAGAGTGATTTCATAGTCACTGTTGCTTGCTGCCATTTGGGATTGGTCCCAGAGACAATATGCTTGTAATTTAATTTGGATCCATGGTATTTTGTCCACTAATGATCACAGGGCATTGCCATCCATCCTACAGCTTCATTCTTAGGACTTCTGGGACTTTCAATCTGCCCTAAAGCTGAACTTGGCCCATAGTAAGTACTTAATAAGTGGTTTTGTTCAGTTCAGAATTAGAAGGGACCTTCACTATCCCCTGGTCATCTAATACTATCATTTTATAGATTTTATTCAGGTAAGTTCAATAGACAACACATGCAAAGCACCATGCTAGACAGTGGGAAGGATACAAATATAAAAAATTGAAACAAATGAGGACATCAGGACCCAGAGAGGTACACTGGCTTACCCAATGTCACACAGCTAGTTAGTAATAAAGGCAGTATTTAGGCTTAGATCCTCCAAATACGGAGCACTTTACGTTATGGTATGTTGGATGACTCAGGTAGAAATGGACCTGCTGTACAAATCCCTCAAGATATATGGGCATATGGATTTTAAAGGTATTCATTTAATATGTATCCAGCCTTTACAGTATATGTATCCATACACTATTGTCAACATCCATTATATAGTGTAATCAGAAATTAAGTTCTGTGAGAACTACCCATTTTGCATGAAAAATATAAAAATAGTGAAAAATTGGTATGCATTTGCCAGCGCTTATCTTCTGCAAGTCCATTCACCGAAATGATAACTAGGTTTGCCTAAATTGTGATGTAGTCCTGGGTGTCATTCTGCAGTTCTCTTTGAGGCATCACAGAAGCTTCCAGCTGGGCTAGTCTGGAGGCTTATCTCTCTAATCATGACTCCAATGATTAATGTTCACTGTTATTACTGAACCTATGGCTGTTTGGGACTCTGGGCATGGAAAATCTGCTCGTATTTGCTCTCTGTGTGTCTCTGTCTAATTAAGCCCAACTCAAGAGAAGATGGCCTCTCTCTGACTCTGCTTATCCTGTGACTGTTTTCTACCTGTCATGTAAAGTGGAGTCTGAAATGGAGACATGGGGTATCTTGTGTTCCTTGTTGTCTCTTTTCTTGTATGCACCTTTCCCCTCCCAGAGTAAGACATGGTTGATGTCAAGGGTAATTATCAAGCAGTGGTCAGTTCAGCAGCCTCTCGGTTTCTGTAAAACCCCCTTCAGGCAAGTTTGTCATTTGAAATCCAGCTGACGGAAACCTCTTCACTTACTCCTCATGATTCAGGCCATAGAATCATATTTGGAACATTTAAAAAGAGTGATGATCACGATGGTGATAGCTAGTACTTATATCAAGCTCTAAGGTTTGAGAAGTGTTTCATACATGTTATTTCATTTGAGCTTGACAGTAAACCCTGAGGTTTGTTGTACAAAAAAGTACCTGAGGTAGGTGCTCCTATTATCCTTGTCTTACAGAGAAAGAAACTGAGGCTGAGAGCTATTCATAATCTTATCAATACAAACACTTTTAAATTAACAAGAATTTTATTTTCCCTTGTAGTCCAACATAAATTCTTCTGATAAAATGAAAGGAACCTTCATTCTGGTTCCACCATTTAATTTTTCTGACGGGACACACTGAGGGTCCACAGAGGGGAAATGATTTGTTCACAGTTGCACAATAGGAGAAAACAGAAGAGCTGGGACCCAAACTTTGGCCTTCTGGCATGATATACAGTGAATGCCCTTTCCCTTGAACCATCTATAACTACTAGAAAAAATGGCTTGTGTATTTTTGGACATGGTCAGGTCCTATGTGTTTTTGCTTTCTTGAAGGCAAGGTAGGGGGGAAATGGAAGGGTGAAAATGAAGATCTGAGAACAAAGCTGAATTGTTTTAAATGGCTTTCACTTCCTTCCCTGTCTTTTCCTTCTCACTGTCATCATTTTACTCACCCATCCATGTCATTTCACACCAGAACCTTTTCATTAGCCTACTACCTTAGCCCCACTCCACTATCTCTGACACATCACTGAGAAATCACTCTTTTAAAAACATTTTTACCATCAGTGACTAACATCATAGGTGCTTAATAATGCTTATTTAAATTAAATTGAATTGAATCATTTTTACAGAAAAACCTTCAATATTTCCCAACCACCATGCACATAAGGTAAATACAAGGTATTAGGTTTGCTATTTAAAACCTCATGCCAGAGGCATCAAATTAAATGTGATCAGGAAATGTTTAACAAAATTAAATAAATACTATACCACATAGATAATGCCAGCTTATGGTTTTCTAAGTCAACATCTCACAGTGAATTATTTCTATTTGAATTTGACCTCCTTGCCTTATAGAATCTCTCTTCAACTTCGACATTTCCAGTTCTTACTGTTCAGAAATAAATTCTTATGTTAATCCAAAATCTTCCTCCTTTGGGATGACTTCAGTTCAAATCCTACTTCAATCAATACTACCTGTGTGACTCTAAGGGACTTTCAGTTTCCTCCTCTATCAAATGAGAAGGTTGAACCAAATGGCCCCCAAGGCCCCTGCCAGATATAGACCCATGATCCTGTGACCTAAATTCTAATCTGGCCATCTGGGCCTCTTCTGACTTCAGATGCTTACTAGCTGTGTGACCTGGGCAAGTCATTGAACCTCTGTTAGCTTCAGTTGCTTCATCTGAGAAAACAGAGATAAAAAGCAGTATTTGTAAAGTCCTTAGTATAATGTTAGTACACTGTCGGTATTGTAGAAAGGTTAGCTATTTATTATTATTGTAGCAATTGTTATTCTTTGCAAGAAATAACAATGCCTGTTAGAGGAGCAGCAGTTTGGTAGAGGCAGAAGGCTTGGGTTCCAATCCGACCTTTGACTGAGTCAGCTAACATGTTGGGCCACCTTCCACACCTGTAAAATGAGGCAGACAAGATGACGTCTGGGGCCTCCTCTTGCTCAAACTCTGTGATCCTGGGATGAGTCTATGAACCTGTCACATATCTGATGGCCCATTCAGTCTTCTCTTTGACAAACTTGGCCTCTTCAGGTGTATCAACTTTTCGTCACATTTTGAGGCCCCTGCTCATTTTGTCCATCATCCCCTAGTCATTCTCCAACTCATCCCTGGACAGCTTGAAATGTGGGGCCTAGAGCTCCACTCACACAGCATGGAGGTGTTTCCCAGAACAGACTCATGTCTTGTACTCACCTCCGAGGGCAGAGGCAGGACAGGGAAGGGGACTGTCAAGAATAATGTGGGAGATGAGGTTCTGTAGGGGAGGCCACAACTAGAAGCCCAAGGTTTCCTGAGAAGATGAGGAATGGAGAGCTGAAAATCAAGTAGGACAGCCCCTGCTAGGGCAGCAAACTTGACCCCTTTCATGGGTTTGCCTAGAGCACAGAAAAGAATTCCATGTGGATTTTATCCTTGCCATCTGCTAACTTAAATCTGAGTGTTTTCCTCACAAAAAGGGAGAAAGCATTACCTAGACCATTCCCATAAAAAAAGCTGATTCCTTACTCCTAGCTTTGCCATCATCAAGTGGTGTGATTTTTGGCAAGTCTTTGTCCTCTGAGTCTCAATTTCCTCATCTGCAATTTAAATATTCGGGTAACAGTGGGACATGAACCCCAAGGTTCCTTTTCACTCTAGCATTCCATGAACAACAATAAGAAAGCAAAGGCATGGGGAGGATTAAGGCAGTAATAACATGTATTTCTTATTGCTTGGAGAAGGATGTTCTATAAATAAAGGTTGCTATTACCAAACTGTCCCTGACGAATTGGCCTCAGACATTCAGGTCTGTTAGACTGGTGCAGAGTATTAAAAGGTCTATTAAAGACTCAGTACATAATAGCTACACATTCTCCTGTATCCCCTGTCTTTCCTTTATTGCTTAACATTTTGATCAAGGCAGGTGAGCAAGTGAGCCTTCAGGGAAGACATTCCAGCAGTATTTTAATTAAAGGTGAAACTTTCAAGTAACTCACTTTCCTGGTCTTTGCTTGGGTAGAACATTTCTACCAAATTTTATGCAAGTGACATGAAATTGGGAATCACCTCAGTCACTCAAATGATGGGCATCTCTGAGGATAAAAGGAAGGCTCCAATTTTCCCTTACTAAAGGAAAACCCACTAATCTTAATTTGATCCCTTAATGCACAGATAGGCAGCTTGATGACATTTTCATGTTCCCAGTGAGTTCTCTGGTGTCTTGGGGAAGGGATTTTTATACTGTGTCTGTCATTAAATTTTGGACATTTTCCTCAATAATAAAAAGGAATTGGTCCATATGTACCCAAAATCCTTCCTAGTCCCAAGTCTCATTATTCTAAACCAGATGTTCTGGATCTGCTGTGAGCTTCCAGAATTATTTAGTATAAAGAACATGGAAATATCAGGCACCGATGCTCAACAACAGTTACATCTTTGACAACATCTTGTGAACTCTTGTTTCCTCACTAGGGTATTCTTGGATATGTCCATGTCATAGAAGGTGGGACCCTGGCATCTATGGTCAGTCTGAAAACCAAGGGAGAAGGAAAAGAAAGTGTGTTATTATACAGAACATTTGATTTTAGAATAATTATCCCATTGAGAGTCTAAATGTTTTCCAGCAATACGGAGGCCATGGATAAAGGCTCATGACTTTTCTAAAGTCTGTCTGTATTTGACCAGATTAGAACAAGCCCTTTCTGGTTTAAGATGTCACACAGTAGAGGCTGGTGTTCATTTGACAACAGAGTTGTTATTTAACTGTCTGGGTAGGAGGCAAAGAATCCTGATTCCTGTGGTTGTGAATGAAGTGATACTGAAAAACATATTCTCACTCTGATTGTGATTTTCAAGTCATCCTGGCTTCTCAAAGTTTATCTCAGTGGCTTATAAGCTGAGGCAGGTCCTGGCAATTTGCAAACGATTAAGGGAATAGGGCTGTCCATGTGCTTTCTGTCCTCTAAGAGTCTGTTTAGGTAAGACCAGAGAAGTTTATAACCATATATACGGGCAATAGGTGCGGAAGTCTTTGATCATGGGAGTTCATTGGTTTAAAATAACATCCTTCACATTTCCAGGACTCTTCCATTAGAGATAATTACTATGTGAACTTAGCCAGAAACTGGGTCTCAGTTTTCTCTTTATAAAATGAGAAGATTGGGGCAGAGAACTACTCATCTAATGTCTAAGATAAACTCCTTCAGATACATCTAAAAAGAGAATCTGAACAAATTTTAGAGTGGCAGAGTGCAATGGGAGACAGAGTGTGGCAGATTTCCAACCTAGTACAGACTGGAAGATCAATGAGAAGGATCTGTTGCACGGAGCTGGAGGAAGGCACAGCACACAGCGCACAGGCTGTACCAGTGCAGACTCCGCCATAGTAAAGCCAAACAGGAATCCCCAGGTGGTCTGAAGCAACAGCACTGTGGAATCTCAAACATATCGGCCCAGGATGGGAGTCTAATGGAACTAAGCAAGTGAGAACCGCAGAACCCCACGTAATTGCAGCAGCCACTCCTAAGACTATTAGCCGGCAGATTAAAATTCTGTAAGTCACCAACTTGAACTTCCAGGAGCCAAGATGGTGGAGTGATTGGTAAATGTTCTACCCCTCCCTTTGTTTACCTTGAAAAACCCAGAGAATATTTCCCCAGGAAACAATGGGATCAGCTGAAGGGGAAAACAGTTTCTTAACCCGTGAGGCTAGGAGAATCTCAAAGGAGCATCCCTCTTGCTATGGCTGAAGGGAAGCAGTACAGCACCAGAGTGGTCCCACACAGCCCCACTTCAGCACACTGGTAGGAGATCTTGAGCCCCAAAGGAATGGAGCCTGTAATCGTCAACAGCAGGTATGCCTCAGCACAGTCAGGAAATATGAAGACACAAATAGGTCTAACCAACTACTGAATGTGCCTGGGCTCAGGAGAGGAGATCTCCTGTGGCAAGACCACCCCTTTCCCACAATTAACGCCTCTAAATCCAGGGTAACTCTGGGGAAATTCAGAAAGACTTCACCTGGCCTCTGCTTTGGCACACCAGCCAGCTCAGCACCAGGTAAGCTACAGCATTCTAGCTTCTAGCTGAAAGAACCAGAGGCCACAATACACAAAACCTCAAATTCTAAGCACAAGAACCATGGGACAGAGCCCCCTGTGCCCCAGAAGCAGAGAACTACTTTAAAAGACAGGGGAAAGGTAAACATCATGAGCAAGAAGCAAACCAGAAAAGATAACGCCATAATGGGGACAAGGACCAAAATATGACTGCCAAAGAAGTCAGCATTGAGACTGCACTCCCATCAGAAACTTCAGAAGGGAATATGAACTGGTCTCAAACACAAAGAGCATTCTTAGAAGATCTCAAGAAGGATTTTAATAGCCAAATTAGGGAAGTAGAAGAAAAATGGACCAATGATTTTAAATATATGAAAAAAGAAATCATGGAACAATTTAAAAGGAAAATTGGACTAACAGAAAAGGAAGCACAAAAACTGACTGGAGAAAATAACTACTTAAAAGTAACAATTGGATAGGTGGGAAAGGAGATGGAAAAGTTAACTGAAGAAAACAATTTGATAAAAATTTGTATTTGACAATTAGAAGCTAATGACTCTATGAGACATCAAGAATGAGTCAAACAGAATCTAAAGAATGAAAAGATAGAAGAAAATGTGAAATATCTCATTGGAAAAACAACTGACCTGGAAAATAGATCCAGGAGAGAAAATCTAAGAATTATTGGTCTACCAGAAAGCTATGATGAGAAAAAGATCCAGAACAATATCTTCCAAGAAATCATCAAAGAAAACTGCTCAGGGGTCCTAGATCAAGAGGACAAAATAGTCATCGAAAAAATCCACCATTCACCTCCTGAAAGGGATCCCAAACTGAAAACATCAAGAAATATTATTGCCAAATTCCAGAACTATCAAGTGAAGGAGAAAATACTGCAGTCAGCCAGAAAGAAACAATTCAAATATCGAGAAGCTACAGTCAGGATCACACAGGAGCTTGCAGCTTCTACATTAAAATATCAGAGGGATTGGAATATGATATTCCATAAGGCAAAGGAACTGGGATTACAACCAAGGAACAATTACTCAGCAAAACTGAGCATAGTATTTCAGGCAAGGAGATGGACATTCAATGAAATAAGGGATTTTCCAGACCTTCCCGATGAAAATACCAGAGGTCAACAGAAAACTTGATCTCCAAACTCAAGTCTCAAGAGAGGTATCAAAAGGTAAACAGGGAAAAAAATTTGTTATTCAATATGGGCAAACTGTTTACATCCCTACAAGGGAAGATGATACGTGTTAATCTTGAGAACTGCACATTTCTTATGATACATAAAAGGTGTGTACATAGATAGAGGGAATGGGCATAAAGTAAATGATGTGATGATACAAATGTGATTTAAGGGTGCAAGGGCATTGTAACAGGAGGCGTGTAAAGGAGGAGGCAGAAAATGGTAAATGACATCACAGGGAGAGGCACAAAAATACATTACAGTGGAGGGAAAGAGGGGAGAGAGACGGGCATTGTTTGAGACTTACTCTCATCTGTTTTGAGAGAACAACAAACTAAGTTAAGAGAAGAAATCTAAGGGCGGAGCCAAGATGGCGGAGTAGAAAGACTCACATATGCTAGCTCTGAACCCACAACTCATGGATTTCCTCTAAAAAGAACTCCCAACAAATTCTGGAACAGTGGAAGCCGCGCAGCAGCACAGAGAAGGAGATTTCCGATGCAGAGAGCCCTGAAAAACCAACCCCAAAGGTCAATCATGCACCGGATGGGAGCAGAGCCCAGCCCTGCCCTGGCCGTGCGGCACCGAGAGGAGCGAACAGATCTGAGCAGGCTTCAGGGACGGAATCTCCAGCGGCCACGAAGTTCCCTCCACCCACAGACTCACAGGTCAGTGAGAGAGGCAGGCTGAGAGGGGAGCGGGGTCCTGAGAGGGGACTCAGGCCCCCTCGGGAGGCAGTAGCAGAGGCAGCAGGAGGCCAGAGGCTCCTAGAGCAGGCAGGAGCTCTGCAGCAGCTCCATTACAAAAAGTCTGTGCATAAACCCCCTGAGGGAACTGGGCCCGGGAGGCGGCCCTGTCCCCATCTGTGAACCTGATTTAATCTTACCCTGAATAGCAGCCAGGCCTGCCACCAAAAGCCCTGAGGCTGGGGAGCAGCATTTGAATCTCAGACCCTAAGCTCTAGCTGGGTGGACGTAGGGCAGGGGTGGAGAGGACTCTCAGAAGTCAAGTAACTGGCTGAGAAAATGCCCAGAAAAGGGAAAAATACCTAAGACCATAGAAGGTTATTTTCTTGGTAAAAAAATGATTCCAAGCTTCCTCTCTCAGGAGGAAGAACAATGTTTACCATCAGGTAAAGACATAAGAGTCAAGGCCTCTGTATCCGAAAGATCTGAAATAGATATCCAATGGGCTCAAGCCTTGGAAGAGCTCAAAAAGGATTTTGAAAATCAAGTTAGACAGGTGGAGGAAAAACTGGAAAGAGAAATGAGAGAGATGCAAGAAAACCATGAAAAACGGGTCAATACCTTAATAAAGGAGACCCAAAAAAATGCTGAAGAAAATAACACCTTGAAAAATAGGCTAACTCAATTGGCAAAAGAGGTTCAAAAAGCTAATGAGGAGAAGAATGCTTTCAAAGGCAGAATTAGCCAAATGGAAAAAGAGGTGCAAAAGCTCGCTGAAGAAAATAGTTCTCTCAAAATTAGAATAGAACAGATGGAGGCTAATGACTTTCTGAGAAACCAAGAAATCACAAAACAAAACCAAAAGAATGAAAAATTGGA
>CM053771.1:548636187-548670079 GCA_028658325.1 Potorous gilbertii | reverse complement strand
GTAGCCCTTTGGGCATAGTTCCAAACCATTCTCCAGAATGGTTGGATGATCTCACAGCTCCACCAACAATGAATTAGTGTTCCAACTCTCCCACATCCTCTCCAGCATTTATCATTTTCTTGTTCTGACACATTTGCCAATCTTATAGGTGTGATGTGGTACCTCAGAGTTGTTTTGATTTGCATCTCTCTAATCAGTATTTAGGGTTAGGGTTATAAATAAATAAAATTAAAAAAAATAAATAAAGAAAGAAAACCAAATTACTAATATCAAAAATGAAAAGGGTCAACTAATCTCCAAAAAGGAGAAAACTAAAACATTAATTAGAAATTTACTTTGCCCAACTGTATGCCCTTATTTAGATTTAGCAATCTAAATGACATGGATGAATATTTTAAAAACATGAATTGCCCAGATTAACAGAAGAGGAAATTGAATACTTAAATAACCCCATATCAGAAAAAGAAATTGAACAAGCCATAAATGAATTCCCTAGGAAAAAATATCCAGGGCCAGATGGATTTACAAGTGAATTCTATCAAATATTTAAAGAACAGTTCATTCCAATTCTATATAGACTATTTGGGGAAATTGGTAAAGAAGGAATCCTACCAAATACTTTTTATGATACAAATGTAGTTCTGATACTTAAACCAGGAAAAGCCAAAACAGAGAAAGAAAATTATAGACCAACTTCTCCAATGAATGTAGATGCAAAAGTTTTAAATAAGATATTAGCAAAAAGAATACAGCAATTTATCACAGGAATAATATGTTATGATCAGACAGGATTTCTACCAGGAATGCAGGACTAGTTCAATGTGAGGAAAACTATCAGTATTATTGATCATATCAACAACAAACCAACAAAAACCATGTGATTATCTCAATAGATGCAGAAAAAGCCTTTGACAAAATTCAACACCCGTTCCTATTGAAAACACTGGAGAGCATGGGAATAAATGAAGCATTCCATAAAATAATAAGCAGTATCTACCTAACATCATCAGCAAGTATCATATGTAATGAGGATAAGCTTGATGCATTTCCAATGAGATCAAGGGTGAAGCAAGGATATATATTATCACCATTGTTATTCAATATGGTACTAGAAATGTTAGCTACAGCAATAAGAAAAAGAAATTGAAGGATTTAGAAATAGGCAAAGACAAAATTAAGTTATCCCTCTTTGTAGATGATATGATGATATACTTAGAGAATCCCAGAGAATCAATGAAAAACTACGTGAAATAATAAACAACTTTGGTAAAGTTACAGGTTACAAAATAAACCCACATAAATCATCTACCTTTCTATATATTACTAACAAAGCCCAACAGCAACAGATAGAAAGAGAAATTCTTTAAAACTAAGGTAGACACTGTAAAATACCTGCCAAAACAAAACCAAGGAATATGTGAACACAATTACAAAACATTTTTCACACAAATAAAGTCAGATCTAAGTAAGTGGAAAATCACCAGTTGCTCGTGGGTAGGACGAGCTAATACAATAAAAATGACAATACCATCTAAGTTAATTTACCTATTCAATGGCATACCACACTATCAGATAATTATTTTCTAGAGCTAGAAAAAATAATATCAGAATTCATCTGTAAGAACAAAAGATCCAGAATCAAAGGAACAAATGAAAAGAAATGATAGGGAAGGTGACCAAACTCGACCAGATCTCAAATTGTATTAAAAAGCAGCAATCAACTAAAGCACTTGAAACTAAGAAACAGAGGGGTAGACCAGTAGAATACATTAGGTATTCCAGACACAATACTCAATGAATACAGAAATCTACTGTTTTATAAGCTCAAGGACTCCAGTTTCTGGGATAAGAATTCACTGCTTGACAAAAATTGCTGGGAAAACTGGATAACAGTGTGGCAGAAACTGGACATAGATCAATGCCTGATACCTTACATAAGAATAAAGTCTAAATGGATACATGATCTAGGTATGAAGACTGAAACTATAAATAAATTAGAGGAACAAGGAATAGTACATTTGTCAGACTTATGAAGAATGGAGAAATTTTTTACTAAACAAGAAATAGAGAACAATATAAAGTGCAAAATGGATAATTTTGATTACATTAAATTCAAAAGTTTTTGCACAAATAAACCCAATGCAACCAAGATTAGAAGGGAAGTAGAAAACTGGAAAGAATTTTTGCAACTAGTGTCTGTGATAAAGGCCTCATTTGTAAAATATGTAGAGAACTGAGTCAAATATATAAGAATAAAAGCCACTTCCCCAATTGATAAATAGTCAAAGGATATGACCAGATAGATTTCAGAGGAAGAAATTAAAGCTCTCTATAGTCATATAAAAAAATGCTCTAAATCACTATTGATTAGAGAGATGCAAAATCAAAACAACTCTGAGGTACCACATCACACCTTTCAGATTGGCCAATATGACAAAAAAGGAAGATGATACATGTTGGAGAAGAGGTGGGAAAATTAGAACACTAATTCATTTTTGGTGGATCTGTGAGCTGATTCAACTATTCTGGAGAGCTATTTGGAACTATGCCCAAAGGGCTACAAAAATGTGCCTATCCTTTGACCCAGCAATATCACTTCCAGCACTGTATCCCAAAGAGATCATAAAATTGGGAAAAGGTCCCACATGTACAAAAATATTTATAGCAGCCCTCTTTGTGGTGGCCAAGAACTGGAAATCGAGGGGATGCCCATCGATTGGGAAATGACTGAACAAGTTGTGGTATATGAATGTAATCCAATACTGTTTTGCTATAAGAAATGATGAGTAGGAAGACTTCAGAGAGGGCTGGAACGGCCTGCATGAACTGATGCTGAGTGAAAGGAGCAGAACCAGAAGAACTTTGTACATAGCAACAACCACAGTGTGCAAGGAATTTTTCTGGCAGATTTAGCATTTCACAGCAATGCAAGGACTTAAAAAAATTCCCAATGGACTTGAGGCAAAATGCCTTCCACATCCATAGAAGGAACTATGGAGCTGGGTCACAGAATGAAGCAGACTATTGTCTCGTGTTACATTTTGTTTTGTTTTCTCCCACTCATTTTAATTCTTCTATGCAACATGACTAAGGTGAAAATGTATTTAATAGGAATGTATTTGTAGAACCTATATAAGATTGCAAAATATCTCAGGGAGGGAGTGGGGAGAAAAGGGAGAAGGTGGGGGAAGGAGGGGAAAAAAATCTAAGATATGTGGAAGTGATTGTAGAAAACTTAAAAAAATCAATTAATTAATTAATTTGAAAAGTAAGATGAAAAGATTGCGTAAGATGATTTTTAAAGTTCCCCTTCTCTCCAGTCTATGATTCTGGAACACTGATTGCCTACCAATTGTACATGATGTGAGAGCATTGCACCAATACCCTTCTTAGTTTTCTGTACCTTATCCATTCTGACTCATAGTCTGGCAGGGGAAAAGAAACCTTGTTCCCCTCTTTTTGCATGTCACAGGCAAGCAAAGTCTCCTGACCAACTTGCTTCCAGCATTCAAATTACATCATTACCACCACTGAAATATATAGGTACTTTGGAAGTGACAAAGGGATGGATTTGAGGTATGTACTAATGGAGCACATGATATTGCTACAAATGACTTACAAGGGGCTGCCTTCCTCTGGACAGGAGCAGGAAACCATACTTGCATGTAATATTGTTGAGAATCTGAATAAGCAGCCTGAACCAATAGGTGACCATGGCCAAAATATTCATCCCTTAGCAAATGAGTAGAGTAGTAGAGAGAGTATTGGACTTGGAACAAAAAACCTGCATCAGATACTTAATATCTGTGTGACCCTGTGCAAGCCTACTAGCCTCTATCAACTTCTGCTTCTTCATCTCTAAAATGGAGATAACAGTAGCACTCATCTGGCAGGGCAGTTGTGAGAACTAATGAAGATACCATTTCAGAAGATTTCCCAATCTTAAAGAGTCATCTCAAGAATACTTCTCCCCCCCCTTTTCCTCCTTCTCCTCTTCTTTTCTTTCTTTTTTTTCTTCTTCTCTCTTCTTCTACTACTACTTTCTTCTACTTCCTCCTTCTTCCTCTTCCTCCTCCTCCTCCTCCTTCTTCTTCTTCTTTCTTCTTCTTCTTCTACTGTATTTAGCCAGAATGAAGATATGACTCATGACCCAACCAAACATAAGACAAAAACAAAACCTCTCCAGTGTGGGATCCTTACCATCTTCCATGCTGCTGCCCTACCTCCTAACCCCCTTTCCACTTGTTGTTCTTTCTCTTGAAAAGTAATCACTGCTATTGCTACAGGCTTAGACTGCCCTTCTCTATAGCTTCCTTTATAATCCCTATGACTCCTCAGACAGAAACTCCCTTCCCTGACCGACACTTTTCTATATGTCATCTTCCTCATTAAAATGTAAGATCCTTGAGAGCAGGGGCTACCTCACTTTTGTAAATGTATCTCCAGCACAGGTGCCTAATAAATGTCTTTTCATTCATTCAGGAAAGAGCCATGGGTTCCAAAGCCTCTATTTAAGGAGGCGGCTCAAAACAGTTTTTCTACCAATGCCCACTAGCCACTTTGCTTTGGGACTTCTTTGGAGTTCTCCATCATGCCCTGGTATCAGATAGCTTCTCCCCACTACCTTTTCCAGCTTCCTTTTGTGCATCATCTATTATATCATAAACTTTTTGAGGGCAGGGCCTGTCTATTTTTATTTGTGTCTCCAGAACTTAGCACAATTCCTGATACACAATAGGCACTTAATAAATGTTTGGTTGATTTATTGACTGATTCATCCATGTACTAAATGTGAGAACCCCTTTGAGTGCCTAAAGTACACTCAAACATGCTACCATCCAAAGTATCTGTTGCACTGGTCGGTCACCATCAGAGCTTATGAAAATCCTGTCGGCATCCACTGTTCCTTTGGATTAATTTAGAATTAGGATAGTCATTAATTATTCAACTTTCCCCATAATACTTAAGAGGACAATAAGTTCCAAAGTGTTTATAATTTAAATTAGGCTCATCATACAGCTGAGTAAGGAAGAAATAGAAAAGAATTTGAAAGACTTTCCAGTGCCTAGGTATTATGTGTAATTGGGTGGGGAGGTACAGGGGAAGGAAGGCTGGGCTTGGAGTCTGACAACCTGGGTTCAAATACTCCCTCTAACACATGCCACCCATATAGCTTTGGGTAAGTGATTTCCCTGCTCTATGCCTGTTTTCTTATCTAGAAAATGGGTTGTACTAGATGGTCTTCCAGCTTTAGAGCTAGAATCCAGTGATCTACACAGGTAGAAAATGACAAACCAAGTACAGCACTTAATTGGTACCTACTAGATTACAGAGATACCACAGGAGAGAGTAAAATGGTGCGAGGTAGACAATAGAGTGTTGTTCCTGAATAGAAAGCAGACAAGTGGACAATTCAAATGATATAATGAATTTATCCAGCAGAAGCAGCCTTGGAGTGACCAGAGATCCAAGTTCCAAATTACCAAGACCTGGGCTGACACTCCACCTCTGGACCACACTGGCTGTGTGATTCCAGGAAAGTTACATATAACCCCAAGCAAATCTGTCATTCAATAGGACTTGCAGGGCAGGGGCTAGCATACATCAGGATAAGCTCCCAACCCAAAGTGATGAGTGTGGTTGAAAAAAAAGGACCACAGTCAAATGGTTGTCTTACCAAGTTGGAAATTTCATAAACTAAATACAAGAATACTAAAAGAACAGCATAAGGAGTGAGATAAAACTGATCTTTGAAGCTTGATTCAAGAAGCAGAGTAATTATTTTCTTTTGACACTGCATGAATGAATCCCTTTTTTATCTAGCCTAACAAAATGATGCTCGTGGAGTACATTTCTGACAGTTTCCAATTATGTGTGCTGAATTTTTTTTAAATTCTCAAATCAAAACTAATGTTTTAATTTTTGTAAGACCAAAAGTGTTCTTTTAAGTAGGAGAGGATTCTAGTCCCACTCCCAGGTCCATTTCAGCTAGAAAGGGGATTATTGTCTTGAGAGATGTTGGGCTACATGGCCTTTGAGGTCTCTTCCAATTCTAACATTCTGAGATGAAAGTACTGGCCAGAAAGGTTCTGCTATGCCTATAGTACCAGGAAGCATTACTCATTGGCACCAATGGACTTGAATGTCATGCAATATTAAATATTTATTTACGGTGTGTAGGGCACTATACAAGTTCTGAGAATAAAAAGGCAAAAAATGAAATAAACTCTAGCCTGAGAGGCCTGCCATTCCAGTGGGGCAAGCGTACACAGGTAACAACAACCTTGCTGAGGAGAGAAAGAGAAGAAACAATTGAGGAAAATAGAGATTTCACAAGTGAATGATACCAGAATTAATCCATGAAAGAAGATTGGATTCTCAGAGGAAAGAAGAAAAGGAAAGATTTTCCAGGCATAGGAAACAATCTGTTCAAATGTGTAGAGATATGAAATGGAATGGCAATGTATAAAATGGTATAGTTGGGGCAGATGGCAGATTGACCAATTAGATTTATCAGTCCCTCATTCATTTATGCATGCATACAAGGAACATCTTCCGATCATATTCTATTAACAATGTGTTACATCTGTACCTTAGGAGATCCACAGGTGAATACATTGAATAAGGTCTCCAACCTCAAGGTTTTTCCACTCTGGCAAGAATGAGTTGCTAGTCTGGGAAAGGCATGCGAGGGAATGAAAAAGCACAACCTAAGGTTTTCTGGGAAATTCAATAAAAGAGAAACAAGTACCCCCTGTGGGAGTCCAGAACAGGAAGAAATTTCTCTTGGTTGAAGAAGCTAGAAATAAGATACAGGACCAGCAAGTTTGGTTGGAGAAGAGAAGGCAATAATTTTAGGGATATGGGATCATAGATCAGGGACCTCAGAAGACATCTTGTCTCACCCTTACATTTTACAGATGGGGAAACCAAAGTCTGCAAAGGTTAAGGGACTTATTCCAAGTCACACAGGGAGTAAAATATCAATAGGTGAGTTTTCAACTCAGTCCTCTGACTCCAGAACTGACCTCTTTCCACTGTGCCAAATGAAGGAGGAAAAACAAGCCTGGAGGGCTACTTTATAGGAGACTTGGGAGTATGAGGATGGGGGCGCAGTGCCTGAAGAAGGTTGTTTGGATATTGAAAGAGGAGAGAGGAGGGGAAGTTGATAATGACAAAAAAGTAACCTATGTTACAACTTTTCCCAGTTCTAGTCCTGCATTTAACAGTATTTGAGAAAAAAACAAGGAAAAATACCCATTAAATTGGCACTCCATTTTTCTCCTTCTCCTTTTTTCTTATTTCTCTCCTTTTTACTTCTTTCTCTCCATTTAAGATTGAGTAACCAGAGATCTGATCATTTTTATTCATACCACCAAGAGAAACAAACTTTGATTACGGCTAAGAACACACTTGGATCATTAAGGGAACATCAAAGTGAAATGACAATCGGGTAATCCCTACTCCCCATGAGTCTGCTGTATGACCCCCCAGATCTCCTCTTCTAGGCTAACAGAGAGACCACTTAAGAACTCACTGTAAAATAATGTTTCTCATGAAGAAGAAAGATTCCTTCTCAATCGCAGCCAGGGCTTTTCAGCCGCTGGTTATTTATCCTGGTGAGACACTGGGGAATCTAAAAGGAAGGCCAATATGCAGGAGAAGGGAAGTCTCCAACCCACTGACCTTTGCACTGTTTTGATTTCCTTATTAGACTAATTAATCCAATAATGGACTCAACAGTTTATGGAGGGAAGAGAGAACATGAAGAAAGCTTTCAAGGGCTGGAATGGGACGTTTTCAGCCTAGGAATGATTTAGATGTAGGGTGAAAGAGATTGGCAGTGGGACAAATGAGCCCTAGACTTGCAGGACAGCAACTAAGCATGAGTGACGCTGTGGCTCTCTGCTGGTGTCTCAGGGTCCTGAGGTAGATACCTGGTGGGCTCCTGTGTCCTCTGTTAGAGTCTACCTTAGAAGGAAGAGAAAGGTTCAGAGGGTATTCTTCAGCAAGGAGCTGTCTGTGGCCAGCCTTGGGCTGTGTCATCACTTAGGCCTTTGGCAAAATTCACTGTAAAAGGGTAGGGTGCTGCAGTACAACCACATGAATGAGATTTCCCAGAGGATACTCGATACACAGAAGCACCCCTTTCTTGATAACTTCCTTTTCTTAACCTTGACCTCCATCCTTACCACAAACTCTGACTTCCCCGCCCCACCTTTTTCCCTCACTCAAGCACCATTGTTTAGGTCTTATTCTCCATTAACATTAACATCTCCATTAACTGACTCTATCCATCCTCCAACTGTTAACTCTCTTGTCCTTCTATTTACATCTGATAATCCTCAATATCAGATCTCCCCTGCCTTTATTCCTCTTTGGAGGTTGCATGAGCAAATAGAGAGCTAGACTTGGAATCTGGAAGCCCAGAGTTCGAATGCTGCTGGACAAGTCATTCAACTTCTGTCAGTCTCAGTTTCCTTTAGTGTATGGGGATAACAAAAGCACCTTCCTCCCAGATTTGTTTTGATGACCAAATGAGATCATTTTGGTACCAGCATTTTCCAAACCTTAAAATGTTACATAAGTGTTAGCAATTATTTTTCCAATCCACTAAATATTCTCCACTTCAAATTCCTCTTACATAACCTCAGCTGAGCCCTCAGTGTCCTAGGTCATCCTTTTAGCCTTGCTTGATGATTCTTTATCATGCTTCCTTTACAATCTGTTTAAAACTGTCTCATCTTTCTCCCCTTCCACCGTCTTTCAATTTGTAGAAAATTACATTATTTTGTATTTTACTGAGGAAATTGAATCCAAGTGTTCTGAACTCATTATTTCCTTCTCTATCTCACAAATTTCTGTCCAACGTTATTCATCCTCTCACCCTTTCCTCCAGTCTCTGAGAACACGTGGCAGTGGATAAAATGTTGGATCTGGAGTCTGGAAGACTGGATTTCAAATCCATTCTTAGGCTCTTACTAGATTTGTGATCCTGGGCAAGTCATTTCTTCTGTCTGCCCTAGTTTCCTCCACTATAAAGCAGGAATAACAGTAGCACTTACTTCACAGGATTGTTTTGAGAATCAAATGAGATTACATTTGTAAAGTGTTTAGTACAGTTCCTGGCACATAATAGGGACTTAATAAATTTTTGTTCCTTTCCTTTCTCTTCCCTTCCCTGGCAAGCCTAACTCCTCCTTTCATGCATTTGATTCCCACCACTGTCATATAATTCAGGAGCCCCATCCCAATTTTGAAACTTCAACATTTATTAAGTGCCTACTATATGTCAAGCTCTGTGCTAGGTGCTGGTGATACAAAGAGGCAAAAGACAGTCCCTACCTCTAGGACCTCCCAGTCTAATGGGGGAGACAACATGCAGACAAATACACAAACAAGCTCTGTACATCATAAATTGAAAATAATTAATGGACTAAAGATATTTGAATTAGAAGGATTGGGGAAAATTCTTATAAAAGTTGGGATTTTTAGGAGGCATGTAAAAGGAGTAAAGGAAGTCAGTAGTTAGAGCAGAGGTGGGAAAGGGTTCCAGGCATTGAGGACAGCCAAAGAAAAACCTCAGAGCCAAGAGATGGAGTATCTTGTTCAAGGATAAGACAGAAAACCAGTGTCATTGGATTGAAGATTTCATATTGGGAAGCAAGCTTTAAGAAGACTGCAAAGGTAAGAGTGAAGTGTTTTAAATACCAAAGAGGTGCTTTTGTATTTGGTCCTTGAGGCAATAGAAAGCCATGGAGTTTGCTGAGTAAGGGGGTGACATGATTGGATGGTGAACCTTAGGAAAATTACATTGGTGGCTGAATGGAGGATGTACTGCAGTGAAGGGAGACTGGAGGTAGATAGACCCACCATCAGACTCTTGCAGCAGCCCAAGCATGAAGTGGTGAGGGTCTATATCAAGAGAGTATTGGTGCCAGAGGAGAGAAGGGGGCATGTTCAAGAGATGCTACAAAGGTGAAGTTGACAGGCCTTGGCGCCATATTGGATAGAGGAGGGTGAGGGAGAGTAAAGAATCAAGGATGAATCAGACATCCAGGGAAGTACAAGGAAGGTTCTGGACAAAATGTATAGAAGTGAATGGACAGCCTTAAATTCATGTTGAAGCCTCATATATTGAAGATATCTTGTATTCAGCCACAAAAATTAACCAAGGGAGTTATTCAAAAGAAGTCAAGAGACCATGGTATTTTTCTGTAACCCGAAAAGAATATGCTGTTTATGTTTCTACCAGTATCAAACAACAATTATGTATATACAAAGGAAAAGTTAGTCTTCTCCCCTAGCGGAGAAAGGGTTCAAAGCATACATTTATACTCACCAGATTATCAGATAGAAGAAAGTGCCCCACAATGGAGGAAGTGTTTCAAGGGGGTGAGGCCCATGGTAGCTGTCATCTGGAGGAAAGATTCTTGTTCGACTCCAGAGAGTAGAAGAGTAGCGGTGGGTACAAGTTATATAGAGACAAGTTTCATTCTGATGAAGGGACAAAAACAAACATTCTGACAACTCAATTTATCCCAAAGGAGAATGTACTGCCTTCAGAAACAGCAGCTTCCCCCTCACTAGAGAGCTGCAAGCAATAGGTCACTCACCATTCATTGGGGAGGATACACTGGGTTGCTACTCAAATATCCGTTGATCTAGATGGCCTCCAAGGTCCCATCCATGTCCGCAATTCTATGACTCTATGAACATCTCCATTACATAGGTAAAAGCAAATCAATTCACAGAAATTTTGCTGGGGGGAGATGCACTGCATATAATAAGCATCAAACAACTTTCACCAGCAAGGACTGATGAAGAGGAAACTTTCTGATCCTACTAGGTATGTGTGTTGTGGTTATAAAGCCACCTTGTTCTAAAACTCTGCATCTACCAATGGAGTGTCCTTCTTCAGGGCCAAAGAACTCCCTTTCATGTAAACAGGAACTAGGAATGATTAAAGAAAACTTTAGGTTAGGGTGCATAATGAAGGCATTTGAAAACATCAGCAAGACTGGGTTGATTAGGATGTTGTCAGCTGGGAGGTCGCCCACACAGCTCTAGTTCTGCCTGTCTCTTCCCACTGATCCTGGGCATGCTCTGCTGGAAGCACAGCTCTCTACCTCCTGCTCTTTCCCTCCCTGCCCCCCCCCAGCTCTTTTTGTCCAAGCATACCTCCCACCTAAGCAATACCATGGAGGAAAAGGAGAGTAGGGATACCATAGCTTCTCAGGACCCAATGGTATTACTGTCTGACGATGAGAAGCCTCAGTCTCATCAGCTAGGAATTGAACATAGTCATGGAAAATGTCTAAGTAAAAAGAGCTTTAGTTCCACAGAGCAAATGGAATCAGATATCAGTAAGGGAACCTGAGATTGAGGAGAGTTTGTGGAACAGGGGCAGTGTGGGAGAACAAGGGTAGCCCTGAAGATGTGAATTGTTGGGAGCCTTACCTGGAGTAAGAACTTGAGGTTGAACCAACTATCTCTGTCCTAGCTGTATGAATAAGCTCATGTAGTCACTCCGAGATGACAAATGAGAAAGGAGGACTACAGAATCTTTAAAGTACCTGTCAGCTCCAGAGTTTGTGAACTCTAGATTCCACAATCTAGAGGACTCTGAATATCATGTCCAGATAGGTTTGTTGTACAAATACTGGGCAAACAGCAGCAACTGTACAAGTCCTGAGAATGTTCAGGGAGGCCCAGCCTAAAAAAACAGGCAATATCACAAGATCATAGATTTAGAGCTGAAAAAGACACTAAGGTGTCTGGTCCGATTCCTTCATTTTGTGAATGAGGAAATAAAGCCTTGTGCAAGGTTATAAGAGGCAGTTTGTGGCAGAGGAAAGACTTTAACCCAGATCCTTTAATTCTAAATGCAATACCTCAAAATCCCAGCCCATCTCATAGGCATAGGAGGTGAGGGGAGCTGTCTAAGAAGTCATGAGTGTTTAGATGCTACATAGACTAAACTTCCTGGAATCTCTTTTCCAGCAATATCTCCTCTGAAAGCATTGAATAAATACCATATAAAAGCCAACAGCAGAGACAAGTTTGATGCTGGACACCGCTGACCTGGGTTACTTGTCAGACTAAAAGAACTTGGATCTTCCTCAAGTTGCAAGGCTACAGAAGTAAATCTACCTTCACTTAGCATTGTCTCAAGGTCATACTTCTTTATCTAGTTGTGTGCCTTTGTGTGTGTTCCTCTCTCCCTCATTTTCTGTGGGTTGTTTATCTTGCTTTGTTTTGTTTTGTTTGTAAATAGTATTTTATTTTCCAATTATACGTAAAGATAGTTTTCAATATTTATTCTGTAAGATTTTGAGTTTCATTTTTTTTCTCCCTCCATCCTATCTCCCCTTCCCAACACAGCAAACAATGTGATATAGGTTGTACATGTGTAATAATGTAAACTTATTTCCACATTAGTCACATTGTGAAAGAAGTACTACCAAAGGGAAAAGCCACACACACACACACAGAAAAATATGAAAATAATATGCTTCGAATTGCATTCAGACTCTGTAGTTCTTTCTCTGGATGTGGTTAGCATTTTCCTTCAGGAGTCTTGGACCACTGTGTAGCTGATCATTTTATTTCTGAGAAGAGCTAAGTCAATCATAGTTAATCATTGCACAATGTTGCTATTGCTATGTATAACGTTCTCCTGGTTGGGTCCACTTCCCTCAGCATCAGTTCATCTAAGTCTTTCCACACCTGTTCACCATTTCTTATGGAACAATAGTATTGTATTGCATTCGTATACCAGAACTTGTTCAGCCATTTCCCAATTGATGGGCATCCCCTCAATTTCCAGTTGTTGGCCACCACAAAAATTGCTGCTACAAATATTTTTGTACATACAGGTCATTTCCCCTTTTCTCATGATTTCTTGGGGATACAAATCTATAGTGGTATTGCTGGATCAAACGGTACGTATAATTTGATTGCCTTTTGGGAACAGTTCCAAATTACTCTCCAGAATGGTTGGATTAGTTGACAACTCCATCAACAATGCATTAGTGTCCTACTTTCCCATATCTTCTTTTTTTGCATTTCTCTAATCAACAGTGATTTGGGGCATTTTTTCATATGTTTATGATAACTTTATTTTTTCATCTGAAAACAGTTTGTTTGTATCCTTTCACCCCTTATCTATTGGGGAATGACTTGTATTCTTATAAATTTGACTTGATTCTCCATATATTTGAGAAATGAGGCTTTTATCAGAAACACTGACTATAAAAATTATTTCTCATTTTTCTGCTTTCCTTCTAATTTTAGTTGAGTTCATTTTGTTTATGTAAAAGCTTTTTAATTTCATGTGATCAAAATTACCCATTTTGCATTTCATATTTTGCATCTCTTATTTGGTCATACATTCTTTCTTTTTCCATAGATCTGACAAGTAAACTCTTCCTTAATCTCCTGATTTGCTTATGGCATCACCCTTTATGTCTGAATCAAGTAACCGTTTTGACTTTATCCTGGTATATGATGTGACATGTTTGCACGAGAGGCTTATCTTGTTTGTGTTTTCTCTGGAAAGCAAGGAACTCTGATCCAACATTATTAGTTTCATTTATCTGTGAGAAGACTGAGGAATCAGCTAGTTAGATCACTAAGGGAGAAACCCTCAATGATCACCCTCTCTTTAATTAAATGTGTCTGAGTTTATACGTCTCTGCAACTCTTCCTGATGTTAAGGAAGAAAACAACAGGGGACAAGAATAGTCCCCTCACAGGTGATTTCTCATCTCTCACATTTTATTAGAAAAGCTTGGACTGCCTTAGGGTCAGCATTGTTAAAGTGTTATTTGGTATTTAACCCACTGAGTAGCTAATGTAATGTTTTAATGATGTTCTCTAATCAAATGATATTAGAAGACTTAAAAAGAAAGAAAAACATTGCACCTGAGGACAAAGAAGAACTGCCCATCTATTTCCCCTGTCACGTTTATTACATCCGTGGCCATCCTCCCTGGAGGTGTGGAGCAGAGAGAACTGAGTGCACCCTGAGGGAATCAGAAGCACCATAGGCAAGCTTCTACCAGACATATGTACATTTCCCCTGAGAGAAATTCCAGCACTGGAGAAAGAATGTGCTCCAGTCGTGTTAGTCATGGGAACTCTGAAACTGGACTGCTCTCAGAACCAGCCATAGTTAATGGGGGCACATGAATGGCCCCCAATCACCGTGTCAGTTCATATCGTTCTGATCCCCCTGCTCCTTTGTCCCTCACCCTTCCCCCAAAAAGAAAGGGTCTTCGGCGTGTTGAGATGCTCTATTCCTTAGCGAAGGGAATAGTCTTATTTTCTACCTATGGCAGGCTGTTTAATCACCCTTTGTCCTTGCTATTTAGAATACTAATAATAAACAACAAGTCTGCACGTTAAGGTTTGCAAAGTGCTTTACCACTGTTAACTCATTTTATCTCCACAACAACCCTGAGGAGTAGGTACGTTTTTATAGATGAGGAAACGGAGGCAAAAAGAGATTCAGTGACTTAGGTCACACAGCTAGCTAGGGACTACTAAGTAAGATTTGATTCAAGTCTTTCTGACTCCAGGGCTCACATGTGATCCACCGCATCCTCTAAGTTGTCTCTCTATGTGGTCACATGGTACAAAGAGGGCCAGGGAGTTCTGTCTGCGGTCAAGCTGACTCAGCCTACCTATGGTGACCCCTCACTCATTAGGAGCCCAAAGCCTTAGTGAGGGAGCGTCCAGCAGGGCAGAAAGCACTCACAGGACAGAGGAAAGAATGATAGGAATAGGAAATGAACTGCCCAAGGATTGTTTTCCTGAAACAAGATAGATTGGGTTGAGACAAAATCTAGATGAGATCCAGAGAGGGTGTAGATAAGATTAGCACAGGAGAAGAAATGGGACATATGCCTCCGTGGATATTTTGCCAAGGAACTGGCTAAGGCAAAATTATGGAAATTTTAGTAGTAGTTTATGACATTCTGTAAATTCTTCAATTGCTTCATTTTATTTTACTTTTCTGCTTTATTTCCTAGGGTAATTCTTTTTGAAAAAAAAATTGCTCATGATTGAAGTAGGGAAGAAGGGACTTGCCCATATCATGGGTCAAAGATACTGGGTTGTTCTGAGTGCCTCCAGACCTAGGTAGGTAAAGGTGGTAACAACAAGGTGCCTCAGCTCCTCCCCACCCCCATGAACCTCTATGGCTCTCTATTATCTCCAGGATCAAAAAAGCCTTCCCTGTTTGGCCCTATCAGTACCCCTTCCTCCCTTAATCTTTGCTTTCCCCTCCCCATGTACCCCATGATCTATCTAAACATGTGGGCTTGAAATTACTCAAACATGGCTTCATCTGCCAACTCACTTGGCTATCCCACATGCCCAGAATGCTGTCTCTCTTCATGTCCATCTATTCCCTTGCCTAGCTACATCACATTCTGAAGGAAACTCTACTCCAGCTGCTGGTACCTTCCCTCTTAAATTACCTTTCATTTACTGTTTATATTCTGTATACATCTAGTTATTTACATATTGTCTTTTCCATCAAAATGGGAGGTCCCTTAGGAAAGGAACAGGATTTTTTGTTTTGTTTTGCTTTTCATCTTGCTATTCCCAGTGCTTGGTACATAGAAAGTGAAAATGCTCGTTGACTGACTCACTAACTGCTGTGTTATCCTATCAGAATGGAGACTCTCAGGTGGAATAATTCAGGATTTGATTTCTAGAGTTCTTTTCTCTTTGTCTGGGAATTTCCTGACACTCCCTTTCCTACTCCCTGGATGCTCATCACCTAGGCAGATAGATGGCTTCTTATAAGTCATCTCCTAGAACCTCTTCATTTTACAAACAAAGAATACTGAGGCATAGATAAGGGAAAGGACTCATCCAAGGTCACATGCATAGTAAATGTCAATCAGGGTCCTTGGACTCTTCCCACTGTACCTGATGCTTTGACCCTGTGTCTACCCATGTTTGGAGACTAAGCTTAGCAGGCTCGTTTTTTTCTCAGACAGTTTTTTCTTTTTTTTCTCAGTCATCTCCAGGATCCAGCAATAGATTCAATCAGCCATGTAATTCATCCAGATTGACAAGTCAACTCAGGGAAGCTGAGAACATTCATTCCCCTTCTTTTCTTTCTCTCATTTTTTATTATGATATGTGATCTTGGTCAGTTTTCTTTAAACCAAAACTAACCACGGACAGAGACATAAGTAATAGGATAAGAGAATCATAGACTCAGTCTCTAGCAGGAGACACATCCAGTCCATCTTGTGCACCACCACCAGCAGAAGCAGCAGCAGCAACAGCAACAGCAGTACTTATGTAGCTCTTTAGGGTTTATAAAGAACTTCACAATGAGATTTTATCCTCACTAAAAACCTAGAAAATGCTATAATTGTCACTATTTTGAAGATGAAAAAGCTGAGGTTGAGAGATGTTAAGTGACTTTGCCAGGGTCATAAGCTAGAGTTCGATAAGATTTGAACTCAATTTTTCGTGATTCCAGTGCATTATTCACAATACCTGGCTACCCTATAAAGACTTCCTACAACAAAGAATTCACTCCTTTCTCAAGTATCCATTTTTAATGGCTTTCATTATTAGGAAATTGTTCCCTTTTTTGGTGCTTAGATCTGCCACTTCTACCTCTTGCCTCCATTTCTGCCCTCCAGGGTCAAGGAGAACAAGCCTATTTCTGTTTCTATTAGGTAAAGCTTCAAAAGTTTAAAAAGAGAAATCACATCCTTACCTCCTCCAGGCAAAACATCTCATTATCCTTAATAGATTTTTTATGACATTGTCCCTAGCACTGCCATCATCTGGAAGTTCTATACTTGACTTGTCCTCATGATCTCACCAATGTCAATATTCCCTCTGATGAAGCAGATCACAAATCATCAAGACAAAAAGCATTTATTAAGTGTCTACTATGTTCTAGTCACTGGCTAAGTGCATCCACATTTTTACATCCTGTGCCTTTCTTGTTTTACATCCTGTGCCTTCCCACAAATAAACCTAATGGAATGAAAACCTTCTTTTAGGACTTTAACCGTTTTGGGGGGAACCAATCCAGCACACAGATTGCTCATAGGTTATCACTGGCTTTCTACCTTTTTATTTAATCACATATTCTCCAATTTCTTGCAAGAAGGTCACTATTGGTAATATGTCCCTCCATGGCCTGAGTTACTTGCCATCTTGAATGAGATCCTTTTTGAATGTTATGTCCCCTGGTGCAGAATCAAGTGACATTAGCAGAAAAATATTCAAGTCCTCAGATAGAATTGATATTTCATTAGTGGGACAGGTAGGTTGCACAGCGGACAGAGTGCTGAGCCTAAAGAGTTCAAATGTGGCCTCGGACACTTACTAGCTGTGTGACCTTGGGCAAGTCATTTAAGTTTTTTTCCTCAGTTTCTTCATCTATAAAATGAGCCAGAGAAGGAAATGGCAAACCACTTCAATATTTTTGCCAAGAAACCCCAAATGGGATCACAAAGAGTCAAACACAACTGAGAAATGACTGACAGCAATAACAAATGGGCCAGGCACAGTGATAATCACAGGAGATACAAATCAAAGAAAATAGAATGATCCCTACTCTCAAGGAGCTCACATTCCATTGAGGGGAGACAACACAAAGGAGAGCTGGGAAGGAGGGCATGAGGGAACCCTTGGGGAGAGGAGAACAAGGTCACTGAAGAGGTGGAGCTGTCCAGGGATGGAGGGAGCTGACCATGAAATGAGTGTGGCTAGGCTCTGTCAAGAAATGCCAACCCAGGCCAGGACCTTGCTCGTTAGAAGAGCAAGGACAGAGACGTCCTGTCTCACTTAGGAAGCTCTGTAGGATTCCTGGGCTGGCTTCAGTCAACAAAATGCCGCTGAAAAATAGAAAAATATAGAGGGCATCATCAGTAGACATTCTCCCTTCTTTGACTCCATACTGACCTTTCTATATGGGATGACATTCTTGGATGATCTAACATCACTGGTGAGCCTGGGTCTCTCTTTTTACCATGCTGGACATGAATAAACAGAGGATCAATGGACAAAATTAGTTGGGTCACTATGTAGCATGGCACCTTGGATGTATGTAGGAGGTGCTTAACAATGGAATAAATTTCACTGAAGCTCCATGCTCAAATCTAGGCTTTGCAATTTCCTGGTTGCATGTCTTGGGTCATTACTTATCCCTGAGCCTCAGTCTTTTCATATGTAAAAAGGAATCATCGTGTCCTTGGCCAAGTACTACTCTGATGCTTCCTAGGAGTAAGGGGGCATTGTTGTGACCTCTCTGAGAGGTTACAACACTAGGTCACAAGGTTCAGTATGGTCTTCTAACATGGAAACATGTTTGGTGTGTGACCGGCAACAACGATGGGTTGGTCATTCAAAGATGAGTCTTGTTCTGGGATGCTCATGAATATATGGTTGGCCACCAGGTGGTGAGCTTTTCTAGCCCAAGGAACTCATGAAGACTATCTCTTAAGATATAGAGTCTGTGAGCTAAATCAGTGGGGAAAGTCCCCATACTAAGGAACCTCTAGATTATTGATGAACTAAAGCAAAGTACTCAACTACCCATCTCCCAGGGTTGTTGCCAGGAAAACATGGTGTAGAGTGTACTGGGATGGGTATTATGTACAACAATGAATATAGCACTAGAAAACCTAAGTTCTAATTGTCCCTCAGACACTTACTAGTTATGAAACCCCAGGTAAATCACTTAATAGTAGCTAACCATGACAATAGCTAACATCTATATATTTCATACTATGTACCCGGCACTGTGCTAAATACTTTTCATTTGATCCTCATAACACCCTTGAAACATAGGTGCTACTACTATCCTGATTTATCCCCATTATCCCCAAATGAAGAAACTGAGGCAAACAGAGACTTGCCTAGAAGAACATAGACAGAAGTATCTGATGCCATATTCGAACTCAGGTCTTCCTGATTGCAGGCTTCCTGACTCTGTCTTCTGTGCTACCTCTCTGTGGTTCAGTTTCTTGTCCCTTCATAGACGAAGTTGAACCCATCAATCTCCAGAGATGGCCTTCAATCTAAATCCATGGTGCTATGATGTTGATATATTTTTCTTGTTTGCTTGTCCCTGCTGCACTAAAGTTCATTTTTTTTCTTTCATGTAATTTGCATGATGAATAAGAAGCCAAATGGTGAATATGGGGAAAAATTGAATGTGAAGGTAGAGATTCTATATCTGACTCCCACTCTATTCTGTAGTACCCATGTGACTCTGGACAAGGCAATTTTACTTTTCAGGTCTCAGATTTCACTTCTGCCAAATGAGAAACTTGGTCCAAATGACCTTTAAGGTACTTTTCAGAGCCAGATCTACGATCCTTGCATCTCACTGAATCCTTGGATCTTATCATTCCCATAAATTTCACCATTTCTTGGTGCTCCTATTATCTCTAGGACTTATGCTTTTGAAAAAGCCAAAAATAAGAGTTTCATCTCCTTATCTCATACTGGCTTTAGCCACTTGGGTTTTCTCCTATTAGGTTATACTACTCTACTTGTTCCTAGAGATGGCCATTCCCATTCCTTTGCAGTGGGTATGGCAACCAGGACCATCTGGGAGTGTGAGGTTCCTCTGCCTAGAGAAGGCACTGAGTGCAACACTTTTAGCTCTTCGTCTTCCTTCCAGTACTAAAATCAAGAATGAAATCTAGTCGTCTATCACTCAGAAGACTGGTGCTCTATTGGCATCAATGCAGGAACATTTTTCATATCAGGGTAATATAAACCAGTTGAGAAATACAATGATTCCTTCAGTGTTGGGAGACCAGCCTTATATTTTCTATATGAGACCTTTAAAAAAAGATGAAGGAAAAACAACCATGCACCCTTTAGACTAAAAGGAACAGGCATGTGACTCATGGTGCAGCTCATCCATTAGCAGGAGTTAGAGAGGAACAAGCCTTAATGAAATCAGAATAATGCAGTCATTTAGCAGAACAGCGAGAGGCAGGTGGCTGGGGACATCGGAGGGTGGCTTGGAGGTAGGATTGGGGGGTGGCACACTGGCCGGAAGATAAGAACATCAGAGAGAACGCAGATGATGAATAGTGGAAAGCTTCTCCTTCTGAGGTCCCTCCTCCCCTCTCCCCAAAAGAAATCCACCCATAATCATTAACCATCAGTGATTATGGGCTGCTTGTGGTCAAATTCCAAAATAAGTATTCTTGCCCTTTGGACTGTTCATGAGCCAGACTACCAGCTTGAGCATATTCATTATTTTAATGCCCAGATGACAGGATACAAGTTTTAGGGTCTTTCCCCAGCTCCCTCTGAAAAGGGTCTTCCTAGGACTTGTCTTGTAGAAATAAAAATGTCTGTGGAATGTTTTTCTTCATTCACCACCCCCCCCCAGAAAAGACTGCGAGAAATTCAGCCTCAAGATCCTAGAAATGAAACTTTCAAACCAAGCATTAACAGGAGATGAGGAATTATCTCAGCAACTCACAGAGATCATTTGCTGTGGAAGGGAAAAGTAAGATTTCCTTAGGTTTGTAAAGAAAATGGAAAAAACCAGTGAATTTTTTTGAAGAAAGCAATCACTGTTGTATCAGATAATGACAGAAACTGAAATAGATGAAAGAGACAGAGAGATAAAGATATACTGAAAAAAGACATGCATAATCCAATTGGAGTTCAGTTAAATCCATTCTGGTAGGTTAATCTAGTTCTCTCTTCTCAAAAAGGGAGCAGAGAAGATGCCACCCATCTGTTTGCCTAAGCACAAGGGTGCCTAACCCCTTTTCCATCCTGGATGCCTTGGGTAGTAATCTGGTAAAATAATGTTTTAAATGTAGAACATGACAAGAGAGCCTAAGGGTATTGAAATGTAGTTCTCAAAATATTTTATAAAATGAATCCACAGACACGCCCCTCCCTCATTACAACGCTAGCTGGAGAAGCAGGCCCCAGGAGGAAGGTAAAAGAGATAGCCTGTGCCAGGAGAGTTGGCCCAGCCCTTCTGCTTTAAGCCCCACCATCCCTCACCGACCTTCCTCCTTTTCTGTGGCCCCAGCACTTAGCACAGATCTTTGCATATAGGAAGTACTTAAGAAATCCTTATTCATTCCTTCATTTAAAAGGAACCTTTTGTAGTAAAAAGGCATTTTTGTATAAGGGAAAACTAAGAGAAAAAAGGCAGAGGCAAGGGGTGGGGAGATGATGGGAACTGGAAGGAGAGAGGCCAGGGTAATAGAAGGTGATGGCAGGGGACTGAAAGGCCCCCAAACTGCAGAGCGCTGGGAGCACCCTTGTGGAAAGGCAGCATTGAAGGGAATTAGGAGGAAAGGCTGCCATTTCCCTGAACGAAATATAATCATGAACAGTTGGAGCTTTGGCATCCAGTGGCTCCATTTATCTTCAAGTCTGGTTTATTTGGTTCTTGTACTTTTATAATAGCTTTTGTCTCCAGATAAAGATTAACTGTTTTTCATCGAATTCTGAATGAATGCCCCCTATCCATAACGACTTGCACATAGCCTGGGGAGGGGAGCAGGGTGAGAAAGGAAAGGGAAAATGGAACCTCAGGACAAGTAGAGGAGGCTTAACTGCTTCTCTACTGAAGCTTCCTCTCTCTGGGGGCAAGGAGAGGGGTTTCAAATAAATAAACTCTCAGGCATTATGCTAAAGGCTGGGGACACAAATGCAAACCAAGATTGGCCCTGACTTCAAAGAGTTTATGTTCTAGTAAGGTAAACAGCACAATAAGTCTGTGATAGCCAGAGAAGGGAGTTATGCTGTAGGAAATCACAAGGCAGGAGATGAGCACAAAATAGAACACTATTAACATGCCTTTCCCGAGAATTGGTGATTAGACTACAGTCCTCTGAGAAAGGAGGAAATAGAGAGAAGGGAGGAAGGTAACAGAAAATGGCTAGAAGTGAGGATAAGGTGTAATGGATAAAGAGCTTGCCTCAGAGTCTGGAAGACCTGGATTGAAGACTTGCCAAAACCTCAGCAGCAGCAACTTTTATATAGTTAGTGTTTTTTAAGACTTGCCAAACAATTTTTAAATATGATATTATTTCATATTTACCCTGGTAAGTATTATGTTCTTAATTTCACAGAAAAGCAGAAACTGAGGCAGATAAAAGTTCAATGACTTGCCTAGGGTCACACGGCTAACAAGTGTCTGAGGGTGGATTCAAACTCAGGTCTCCACTGAGCCACCTAGTGCCCTACATTCTAGCTGTCAGACCCAAAACAAGCCTCAAACTCTAGTGCATAGCAGGTACCAATCTTCATGGGTGGAGAGAGTTTCCTCACTTGGAAGTCCTTCAAGAATGAATTTACAGTTCCATCAACTAAAAAAAAAGAAAGATACAATGAACAGTGCCTTCTGCTTTACATCGTCAGGAGGTGAAGGAAGAGGAAGGAAAGCTGGGGTCTTTTGGCTCTTAGATTCGTGTGATTGTAAAAGCTTAGTGTCACTGCTTTCTCATCCATGTTATGTTATTTTTTTACCTTGAATGCTTTTATATGCCTCCTCCTTGATCACAATGAAGCCAAATGATAGAAAAAATAGAAATGGACATTTCATCAGTCCTGAAGTTACCTGACTAATAAGCTACTTTCCAGTGTGTTAGTTATGATTCACTGAAAGCTATTCTCAGGAACTTTGCTGTTACTATTGCCTTTACCTAATTCCCTCTCTGGCAACCTGAACATCACAAATTCAGCATCTATGTGGATACTTAAACTTGCCATCAACGTGCATGTCCTATAGTATCTGCCTCAGTGTTGGGAACCAGCTCATTAGGGTCACCTTCAAAAAGGTAATTTGGAAAGATGGGGAGTAGAGATGGTAGGATATCGATTTTTATGTTGTCACTGAAAAGCAATCCTCTTCTACTAGCCACTGTGGTTAGGACAGCTTTTAAGACCAACATCAAAGGACCTGTGAGAAGATAAATCTCCCATCTAATGGGATATTTCATCTTTACAGAGAGTGTCCATTAGAAAATACTAAAGCCATTGAATGTAGTCTCACCTCCTGCCCCACCCAGTGGTCCCTGTTATAGCATCCTTGATGGGTGGGCATTCAGAGTCTCTGGTAATGGAGCACTCATTAGGTCATAAGGCAGACCACTCTATTTCCAAATAGCTCTATTATTGTGTGGTTTTTATTATTAATTATTATTAGACTGGACAGAAATTTGTGCCCCTATAACCCCTAATCATCATCGGTTTCATTTTGTCCTACATCCTCAGACTGACTTTCTAAACTACAGAAAGACCATCCAGACTAGGAATCTATGTAGGAGCAACACAGAAAATCGATTCCTTCTACCATCTAGGTAGAGGATATGTATACTATAGATAGATAGATAGGTAGATAGATAGATAGATCGATCGATAGATAGGTAGATAGAATTAGATAGATAGAATGCTAGACTTGAAATCTAGAAGCCTCAGACACTCACTTTCTATGTGATCCTGGGCAAGTCACTTAACCCTATCTGCTTCAGTTACCTCATCTGTAAAATGAATTAGGGAAGTAAATGGCAAACCACTGCAGTACCTTTGCCAAGAAAACTCCAAACAGGTCACAAAGAGTCAGATACAACTGAAAACAACTGAACAACTACCTCTCAGGGCTATGTTTGGATCCAGTGGGGTAATGTAAGTACAGAGTTTTGCAAAGCATGAGTGTTAGTATGTTATTGTTGTACAGTCATTGTTATTCCAAATACACAATTAAAATATTTGAAGACATTTATCATGTCCTACTCCCACTCTCTTCTCTTCCCCAGGCTAAACAACCTGCCTTTCTTTAAGAATTCTTTGTGTTATATCATTTCTAAATCCTTCATAGGCCTTTATCTGTTCATGTTCCTACTGGATTTGCTCCAGCTGATTAAAGCTACTCCTTATATGTGATGCCAAGAAGTGAACACGTTATGATCTTTCTCAGATAATGAGATAATGGAAGCAGAAAGTGAGTTAGCAAGCAAGAAATCAATCAATAAGCATTTATTAAGTACCTACTGTGTGCCAGGCATTCTGCGAGATGTTAGGGTCTACAAGAAAGACAAAATTAGCTCCTGAACTCATGGTGCTTACAGATTCATGGGGTTCAAACAGAAGAGATAAAAGAGAACCTTCCAAACCTAGGACAGCTAGAGGAGGGAGTAGGACTGCTTTCTCTACTCAGTCAGGTCACTCAGTGAGGTAGAGAGGGAGAATCACTGGGAAGTAAGAGTGGTGTTTTTAAAATGTATCAATGAAATATTTAAAAAAAATAAAACCAGGAGCAGTTAGGCAATGCAGTGGATAGAACACCAGCTCTGTAATCAGGAGGACCTGAGTTCAGATCTGACCTCAAACACTTTCCACCTGTCTGATCCTAGGGGAGTCACAACTCCCATAGCCTTCCGAAAAAGGAAAGAAGGAAGGAAGGAAGGAAAAAAGAAAGAAGGAAGGAAAGGAAAGGAAAGGAAAGGAAAAAGAAAAAGATAAAGAAAAGAAACCCAACATACAAAACATCAGGTAAAAGTTTGACTTAGGTCAGGAAGACAATGTAGTATGGAAGAAAGAACACTGAATTTGCCAACCTTAAAGCTCTATATAAACTCTATCTTTTTATTGTTGTTAATTGTTCTATCTAGCTCTAAATCCATAATCTGATATTCCCAGGTCTGCAAACTCTTCAGTGGATTCACATGTTTGTGGTCCTTAAGTGAATATAGCAGAACCTGTCACTAATACTATCCAAGGTGAAGTAGATTTGCCAAGTCTTAGATCAACAGGCTTTGACCAATGATTTGAAGATGCCACCTTGATCCTTCATTGATGCTCAGCAAAACTTAGATCTTCACCCAGCTAAGGTTCCACCAAAGGCAGGTCAGTGATCCTTTCCCATGCTACTTTAGTGGGGCAAGTGAAGTCTGGTAAATAGACAAATGGACAGTGGATCTCCTCATTCTTCCCTCAAAATCAGGCTCTGGACAAAGGGAGAGCTGATCTGGGTCACTCGTAGCCACTGAGAGCAAGCAGGAGAAAGAGCACTGGAGTAGGTGAGGTTCAGGAGATCTGGATCAAGGTCTAACCCTCGTGCTCTTTGAATATTCTTGGACTACTCAATGCTGCCGGACTTATTCTACTTGTCTGCAACATGTGGACAATAACACCACCTCTACTTGCCACAAGGAGGGGAACTACAGTTATCCCTTCCATATCACAACATTCCCCATCGAGGTTTCAATCTCCCAGGTTAGTATAAGAAATTAAATGGGAACTTTTGGGGAGTTTTGCAGGAACTTCAGATGATACACAAAAGCCAACAGCCAACATGGAAAAGGTTTAGAAACTCAGAAATGCATAAAATATGTGTACAGTTTTGCATAACATCAACATACTTTAATACCATAATAATTCAAACTTCCTCTCTGGTATAAAGAGAGGGCCAAAAAAATTTTTCACGGATTTCCCAGATTTTGGGGATGTCATTCTCCAACTCCCACGATGTGGAAGGGATAACTGTAGGATCAAACAGATCCTTTCTTCATAATTCCTATGCACTTCTTTGGAACTTATGGATGGCAGTATGGTTGGGTCACTGACAACCAGCTCTGCAGAGTGGTAAGCCTCGCTACACATCCTGGGAAAGAAAGAACTCAATAGTCAACTGTGGAGACTATAAGTGATGACACAGAACAGATACCGAATAGCACTGGCCCTGATGCAAAACCCTGTGGGGGAGGCTGGACCGTTCTTCTGTGAAATGACTTGGCTCAAATTTCAGAGAAACTCAGTGGAAGAGCCAGAAGAAGGATTGGGAGGCCCTGAACTATGACCACCCCCACTGAGCTGGAAAGGAGGTCAGACTAGAAGAGGCTAGGACAAGGAATTTTTCAGCTCTCACAGTCTGTGGTTAAGTGGAACAGTTTAATTCAATAAACATTTATTAAGCATATACTGTATGGGATGTACTTTGCTAGGTACCAGAGTCACAGGGATTAGGAATAAAGTAAGAAATAGCCTCAGAGAGTTTCCATGCAAACGGAGAGATGGGACATGTTCACAGCAAGAGCAAACAGAGGGGAAGAGTCTGGCCGGGAACTTGAAGAAACGTAAGGAGGGAAGACTCTTTGGTTGGGAAGACTGGTGAAGGCTTCAGAGAGCCTTGAGGGATACAGACACAGCACAGGGGCAGGGGGTTCTTATCTCAGGGTACAAGTCTATGAGAATGGGGAAAGATAAGAGGGTTCAGGACAAGGTCAGAGAGCAGGGGAGAATTCCCTCTGAATAGAATATACAATGAATGAAGGAAAGGAAAGTGAAATCTGGGACAAAGTTAGGTGGGAGTCTGGAGGTAGAGAGCCTGGGATGTTGGGTGAAGGAGTTTGAATATTATCCTCCAGGGTACTAGGAGCTACTGAGGTTTCAGAATCAGGAGAATAGCCTGGTCAGACCTATACATTAAGTGAGTTATACGTCTTGGGTGGAGGGGAAGAACCTAAAGGCAGGTCAATAATCCAGGTGCCAGATGAGGGGATGGCTCTCAGAACAGACTGTAGAGTATAAGAGCCAGAATGTTATGTAGGCACCTAGACAGCCCTTGGAAACTAATAGGATCTGGACGGGAGTGGGGAAGAAAGGGTATGAGATCATTCTGCAGTTTTGATCCTGGTTGGCTGGAAGATGTTGATGCCATCAACAGAAAGAGCAAAGTGGACAGCAGGCAGGTTCTAGGGGGAGACATAATGAGGAGTTCAAAAGAAAGTGAAGGGCTGGAGCTCCAGGGAGAGATCAGGAATCTGCATGAGAATATCACTGACCTATATACCTCCTCTGTGACAGTTACAAAGTACTTCCTGCCCAAAGGAAAATCTTTTCTGATCCTCAACAAAACAACTCCAACTATTAGATATACACAAGGTATTATCCTCTTTTCCACAGTGAAAGAAACTGAGACTCAGATAGCAAAGTGACTTGGCTAAGGTCACACAATTAGTAAGTGTTGATGGCTGCCTGTAAGCCCAAGTCTGTCCTCAACCCAAGTCTAATGGGTCAGAGGGAAGATTGTGATCCACATGATGGTGGCGGTTGAAGTTGTCTGACACACAGCACCCCCATCTCTCCCATCAGAGTGCCCTGCTGACTCATGACAGAAGCAACATCTAGGATTTGAGAAGGTGGTTCCAGAGATTGTATGCTTGAGGAGGATGAGTTTCTTTGAGTGCTCTATGACGGAAAGATTGTGAAAGTAAGAGGTCTAGAATGGAAGACAATTTGCCAGTGATAGAAAGAGGATCCCAGAGGGCATGACAGAAGGATGGCATCCAGGGAGAGCAGCCCAAAAGCAAATGAGTATGAAAGAGTTAGTAGGAAATCTATAGGGCTCATTGTTCATTTGATTTGAGCATAAGAGGGCTCTAAATCATAGAGAAAGTGGGAGTGTGTTAAACATGATACAGGAGCAATTGTCTCAGGGTACAACTTTACAGGGTCCAGTGATGACAGATGCTGCAGTGGATTATATTCAAGGAAGAAAAGTTTATCCATCTAAGAGATTAGGTCAGGTGTGGTTGAGTATCAGAAGGGACTGAGTCCTCAGAGGCCTGACTAAATTTGTACTTAGTCCCTATTCCTTTACTTCATTCCAAATTGACAGAGCAGGTTGAATGCCCAGATGACACCCTGCTTGCGGACTGTACACTTGATTTCTGGTTGAGTTTGGGAGTTAACTGAGGTCCTGGGCCTGAACAGGGCTGAGGTGGTAAGAGGGTATTTAGTGTCCAGGCATTCGATGTTGGCATGGCATACATAGCAACAAGCAACTCCCTCAGGTGTCTCCGCTCCTTAGAAAATGTTGTTCAGGGATTGATAAAAACTGCAGTGTTCCTGTGAAGCTGAACAGGCTTCCTAGCAACACTGTCCTCCCTCATTCTTGTTCTCTCTTCTGACTTAATGTGCTCTTTGAGGCATGTTCATGGGATAAGCAAAATGAAAATAACTTCCAAATGTGACTGCTGTGTAAATAGGCCTGCTCCTTCCCAGTTGTCATAGACATGCACTGAGGTATAAGTGGAGGACTAGCAATCATTCAGCCTGCAAGAGACTCAAAGCCTATGAAGAGTGCTGGCATTACCAACAGGACTCACTGTTTACCTGCTAATTCTCCATGTATCCTAAAATGCTTCAGAGGGAACAGTAAAGAAATATACACACATTTGTCAATAACCAGCACCAGCATCAGCCCTCCATGATCAGATAAGAGATGGATGGATGGACGGATGGATGGATGGATGGATGGATGGATGGATGAATAGATGGAGAGACAGGACAGATGGAGAATTTAAGTTCTTATTATGTGTCAGACAATGTGCTAAGAGCTGAGGATACAAATACAAGACAATTCCTGCCCTCAGGAGCTTGCATTCTAATGGGGAGAGATTAAACATAAAGGGAAGCTGGAAAGAAAGATGGAGGGAAGAAGAAAGCACCTGCATGACCGTCAGTGAGGAGATAGAGAAGTCTGGAATATGAGTTGACCAGGGAGTTACGTGATCCTGCCTGGGACCCTCAGGAAGTAGAAATCTTAGTTAGGGTCTCACCAATAAGCAGGGGAGGCCTCTCTCTAATGAAAGTTCCAGGGAAGGGACTATTCTTCATTTTGTCTTTGCATTCCCAGTACCTGGAACATAGTAGGTGCCTAATAAATGCTCATTGAGTGAATAGACCTCTCTATCATATCAGTATTAATGGATTCAGCCCTAAGTCTGCATAAGCACCTGGCTCTGGTCTGCCCACTGATAAAGCTGGTGTGGTTTTTGTTGATTCTTCCTTCCCAAAGACCACCAATGATATCATGAGGGTGATGTTTTGACTTGCACATGAATTGAAGTGACGTAGAGCTACACCAAGCCATCAACCTGAATCTCTCCTGCAGAGTTATTGAATCCAGTGCATGATATATATTAAGATGACTGCCAATGGCCCAGGATGCAGGGGGTAAACTTGATCTTTCTCAATTCAAGTCTTTCCCAGATCTCTGTTTAACATAATTCCTTGCACTAAAGCAAGTCTACAACAACTCATTCCCTTGAAAAGCTTAGAGCCTACCATAACCACCTCCTTTAAGAGATGTGAAAGAGGGAAGGGTTGGTTTGGTTCTTCAGAGGAATTGTCCTTTGGTTGGATGAGTCTATGATCCTACATCTAGAGTTGGGAGGGACCTCAGATACCATCTAGGCCAATCCCTTCACTTTACAGATGGGGAAACTGAGACTACAAAATACCTTCAGAGGGGAGATTCAAACTCAGTTCCTCTGATGCAAGGACTAACGCTCTTTTCCCTATCATATCGTTTCTCATTTTCACAAAATAGAAATGTACAGATCTAAGTTGCATTCAGCAAATTTTATGGAACTTACTGAGTGTGGACATTACTGTAAGTCTGGTGCTAGAAGGAACATCAGCGGTCTCTAGTCCATTGCCTTCAAATGTCAGATGAGAAACTTGTCCAAAGCCACAGGGGCCATTATTATGTAGTCCTCTCTCTTCCCATCCTTCCCAATCAGCTCTGCTTGGTTTTTCCCGGGGAAGTTCTTAGAAGGCAGGAATGTGGCTGTGTCTGAACTCTGTCTGGGGTCTCTCCCATGGCCAGTGCTCATTAACATGTTGCCACTTTCTTAAATTCCATGGAATATTCTATTCAGGGGAGTCTAAAACTCTGTGAAAATACAAAACTGCATGGACATTTTAATTCAGTTAACCAAAAACAAATACCTACATTGCCTTCACTCTAGCTGCTAGATATGGGGGCTGTGCAGATACCTTAATGTCCAAGCAAAATTCTATTGAATTCAAATCATTCAGTGTTTGTTACACATCAGTATGGAGCAGTGGAGAACTGACTTTGAAGCCAGAATAACCTGGGTTCAGGTCCTCCTTCTGACATGTGTTGGCTGCATGATCCTAGCCTGGTCACTTAAGCCCTCACTTTCCTAAAAAAACTTTCAAAGTTTATAAGCTGTCAACAAAGTGCCAACCTGCATTGGGAGAAGGAGTTCTTTTAGCTAAGAGTTCTTTATGCCAATGAGATTACATATTCAGACCTTATCCTATCTGTTTCTATCCCTATCCTATGGTGTACAAAGAATTGTGTTGTGTACTGGGGGTACAAGGACAGAAATCAACTCCTCCCTATCTGGCATCAGAGTGACTGGTTTCAAAATTCTTCTTCTGATGCTGCCATGAATGACCTTGGGCAAGTCTCTTCATCTCCTTAAACCTGTTTCCTCATCTGTATAATGAAGGAAATGCCAGATGTTAAGTCTCTAAATTCAGCATTCTGGATTTATTCCACCATTAAGATGCCTTGTATTTTACTGCAGAGACACAACCAGTATAAAGATAAGCAAAAACAAAAGCATCGAAAAGTACTTTCAAGGAGGAGAAAGTTCATATTCTTGGTGGGGGGAACAGGAAGTGCAATTTGAAGGAGGTGACACCTCAGGGGGTCTTTGAAGGAAGTCTTATTCTAGAAGTGGGGGGAAGAGTTTGCTTGGTATGAAAGATAGCCAGTAAAAAGGCATGGGGAGTGGAGAGGGGATACCATGAATTGGAAAGACCACCAAGTCAGGGGGCCTGGAATGGAGCATCCAGCAAGGGGAATGATATGAAATAAGACTGGAGAGATACATGGAAGCCTACATTGCTGAGAGCTTTAAACACAACTATGAATGGACTAGCACTGGGTAGGGGTGGAGAGATGAGAATCAGTAAACCAATTAGAATACTATTGTTATAGTCACAGGGGAGAAGGGATGAGGGCCTGAATAAAACAGAAACTATCAAGGCAAGGATGGGACAAATAGTATGGAAGTACAGTCAAAAAGACTGGCAATAGGATATGAGTAAAGGCATGCTATATGATGGAAGAGAGATGAAAGAGAGGGAAAAGGCATGAAAATTCTAAGGATGGAAGCAGAGAGATAGGAAGGTGATGGTGCTGCCCACTGAAACATGGATGTTTGGAGGAGTCTTAGACGTGAGGAAAAATAGTGACACAGGGCTTTCAGAAATGTCTGACTTTGCTTTCTCTCCCCTCCAATGTTCAATAGAAAGAATGAAGTACAACAACCAGCCAATCAACCAACAAACTCTGATGTTACCATTATGTGCCAGATACAGGGCTGAGCCTGAGGGATACAAAGAAAAGGCAAAAAATGAAACCAGAATGACAGATGTATGGAAGGGAAATTATTACATGAAAAAATGTCAGTCCATAGGACTTGCAATGGCCAATCAGAGTCTAAAGTTTTCTGGGATGAGATGATAATTTATCTGTTTGAAGAAAGATAATTAGTGGTTCCAGCCCATTGGTTCTGGCATTCAGTGCCAAATTCTAGATGCCTAGTAACAGATTTGAATAGGAATGTGAACATAAACAACAACTCCTACTTTGAAGCATTTCTTGGATCCTGACGATGTCTCCAGGGCCACGGGCACACACCAGGCTTCTATACCAGCTTCCTGCAAGGATGTCACATGCATTTTCTGAGTATATGAAGATGACCATCAGCAGAGAATGTGCTCTAAACTATTGTTCCAACAATAGAATGGGCTTGCCATGAACCAACCACACTCTTAATTTGGTCCCTTAAGACCAAGGACACATTAGCAAGATAGAGTCCCATTTTCTTTGCCCCATCTGCCCTCCACCCAAATCTCCCCCATCCCATGCTGTCTCTTTCTCCTTGGAGACAATGGGTAACCATCAGATCACAGGATTTAGACCCAGAAGGACCTTAAAGACTATCTAATCTGGGAGTTCTTAACAATTTTTGTGCCACTGAGCTATTCAGAAATCTGATGAAACCTATAGACCTCAGAATTTTTCTTTTAAACATATAAAATAAAATGCATAGGATTGCAAAGGAAATAAAGATTAGTGACATAAAGATATAATTGTTTTTCCTCATCTGATTTCATAGAGACCCTGAAATCTATCCACTGGCCCCTTAGGCTGACAGGATTATGCTGCCTGATTTCTCATTTTATATTTGAGCAAACTAAGGCCTGGAGAGAGAGAGCTTGTGTTGCTTAAAGTTAGGAGTTTTAATCAGCTGAATAATTACCAGCACACATTTCACTGTCAAAAAATCCTTCCCCTCCCAGATAATGCAAAAAGATCCTTAATGTGTGACACTAATTGTGGAGATTTCATAAGCCAGTGGGGGGAATTATTTGGGGGAAAGAACAGGTCTCAGGTGTGTTCAAGTGATCCATCCTCCTCCCCTCCCTATATGGCTTCCACTGAGCCTCACTGCCCTTTATAAATAAAGTTTGCCAGACGGTTCTCCTTGAGTGAGTCAGAAGTCTCACAGTCCCCCTCCGTGAAACACCACCATTTCCCCTGTTTGTTTTTATTCATAGCTCTTGCTTTCTGTAAATGTCAATTGCTCGGTTGCCATCCCTGGTTATATCCATCAAGATACTTTTCTGTGCCAAAGTATGCCTGCTTGGGCCCCAGTGCCTTCCTTCCTCCACACCCCCCCCCCCCACTCTGATGCATTAACATGCTATTAATGAGACTGCCAACTCATTTGTGATAGCGGCTGGGTCAGGAAGTGGAACTGGTTCCAAGATCAGAACACCAACCATGCTAGAAGGCTCTGGTCTTGTCATATGTCAACTAAGCCCTGGGGAATAATTGATCCAGAGAGAGCCAGAGCAAGCCAAACAGCTCGATGAATGCTTGGTATCCAATGAGACTTTAGCCTGGAGCTTTCCTTGATTTCTATCCCATCGTTGTTCCTTTCTCCAGCCCACCTACTGCTCCCTAAAGACATCTTTTACTATTTATTCTTTAGGAAACATTTAATTATGCCCTGAACAGCAGAGTCAAGCCAGTTTTCCTGTAGAAAGCACATTCACACTTCAGGCTAGGTGGTGGTGTGTTTGTTCTGGGCCCCTCAGTGCATTCCTGGAACCATTCAAGATCAGGAAGCTAGTTGGCCCTCATCAAGTGTCTGGAAGGCATTTTTGCAGCAGTAGAGACAGACCAAAGAGACCTTTCTGTCCCTGACAGCATTTTTTCACCTCCCTATTCATAGCACTGAATAAGGAGAAAGTCAAGGTCAGGTTAAGTCTTCTTCTGAATTTGGTTTGAGGGTGAGTTCATTTGGAATAAGAATGTGAACGAGCAGACATAGGCAGAGCTCCCTGAAAGAGCTCAGTGATTTCTCAATCCTAAATCACTTCCTCTTCCTTTTGGGAGTGATGGTGGAAGGGAAGACAATGGCATTGACTTCTTTTGTGTGAGAGTTTATGACTAGCACAAGCTAGCTTCTCCTTTCAGGTGATGCCACTTCTGCCACCCCAGTCTCATAAACTCCAAACACATTCCTTGCTTTCAAGTTAAAAAAAAGTCTCCTCCAAAAAGTCCATCAGAGTGAGTCAACCTCTCCTGGCCATGTGCAAAGTCATGAGCCACACTCCAGATAAATAGCAATCTGATCAAGAGTCCTGGACTCCAAGGATAGCCTCTCCATTATTCTCATACCTGTAGGCATGACTTAGTCAATGGCCATCCCTCCAAAGAGCTCTTCTGCTCCTCTTCTCATTTCAGCTGACCAAAGGGGAGGATCAGAGCTCTAAATGGGATTTTCGCATGGTGTTCCATGCCCATCGCTTCATCAAATGGGGAATTGTGGCAACGTTTCAACAACATCCAAAATGGAGTATCAGTTTGGTTCAATGGCAGGCCTCATTTCTAGAATATATAGAGAACTGACTCAAATATATAACCATACAAGTCATTCCCCAATTGATAAATGGTCAAAGGACATGAACAGGCAATTTTCAGGGGAAGAAATTAAAGATATCTATAATCATA
>CM053771.1:548559994-548635687 GCA_028658325.1 Potorous gilbertii | reverse complement strand
GAAAGTATATGTAGAACCTATACAGAATTGTATGCTGTCATGGGGAGGGAGAGGGGTAGCGGGGGGGAAGGTGGTGGGGGGATAAAATCTTAATTTTAAGGAAGTGATTGTAGAACATTTATAAATAAATAAATAAATTTTTAAAAAAAGAAAAAGAAAATAAAACAACTACCCAACTAGTCATCTGGTTTTTCGTCCATGTAGGTCACTCACGACATTTCATCTCCTACCTCTGATTTTGCCCGAGTTATCCCCCACTTCTGACCTCTAGTACTTGAAATCCCTATGATCCTTCAGGATTCAGCCCTTGTTATCTCCATCAGCATCCTGAAACGGCTTTTGCTTACTTTGCATTTACTGAGATATAGATATACACACACATATATGTACACATACATAAACACATGCACATACATGTACACATAAACATATATATCCTAACATCACCTACCCCAGAATGTTGGCTTCTTGAGAGCAGATACTCTTTCCTCTCTGTATCTCTAGTACCTAGGCACCTAGTACCATGCCTGGAACATTTTGGAGTCTGTATAAATGCCTGTTAAACTGAATTGCATTAAATTGATTTAACTAAGTATTTATTTGTGCGAAATACTTTGTGAAGAGAGGCATCAAATTTAGGTAAGAAATTGTCCCTGCCCTCCTGATGTTTACAGTCTGGAATCACTTTGAGACCCAAGAAGACAACCAGAATATACCTTCCTACATGACAAGCACATCGACAAGGTGCAGAGCAAAAGGCTAGGGGAGGTCTGAAGGGAAAGGCTGTTCCTGAATGGAGAACCCAGGTGAAAGGGAAGTGCATTGGAATTGAACTTTTAAAGTTGAATTGAAATTAAATATTCGAAGAGGAGAAGAGGTGGCACTACAAACTTGGGAAATAGCCTGGGCAAAGATATGGAGGCAGAACACAGTGTATTAAGTGGAAGCAGAGTAGCCTGGTTGGCCAGATCATAGAATGCCTGTGAGAGAGCAATCTGAGGTTAGGCTGAAAAGTGAGAAGGGTGCCATGTTGTAGAGGACATTGAATTCCCAACAAAGGTGCTTGGATTTTAGGTAATTAACAAGTACTAGGGAGCCACTGGACTTTTAGGGGTAAGTGATAAGGCCATGTTTAAGATGTTTAAGTGGCATATATGAATGCCTTTATCAGATGAGGATTAGAAGAGTGAGGAAGAAAGACCTACATGGCAATTACCATCCAGTAGAAGTTCATGAAACTTAGAAGAGGAAATAGAGAAGATGGGACAGGTGTGAAAGACATTTCAAAGGTAGCACAGCAAGACTTGGAAACTTATTAGGTAAGAGAGAGAAGAAAGAGGAAAGGGTCGCTACCAACCTTAAAATCTATTTATTGAAAGGACCCTTGGCTTTAGAGTCAGAAGTTCTGGCTATGAATCCTCACTGTGTGACTTTGGACAAGTCTCTATCTTTCTTGATCTCAGTATCGTCCTTTGTGGCATCAAGGGACGAGACAAGTTGGCTTCTAATGGCCATTCCAGCTCCGCATCCTATGATCCTCAGGTTATTTCAAACCTAGGAGCAGGAGTGAATGCTAAAGCTGTATCTCACCCTTACTAGAAGTGGGATCTTGACTGGGATTTGAACCTGGGACTCCTTGATAGACATTTTCTCCTTTAAGAGGATGCAGGCTCCTTGTGGGCAGGGATTGTTTCCTTTTGTGTTTTTATCTCCAGAACACATCCCTGTGCCTGAAAACACAGAAGAGACACAATAAATGGTTGATTGACTACTTAAAACTCAAAGCCCAAGCCTGCCTCTGATGTCTCTCCAAGACTCAGAGGTGACCTTGGCTTTCAAAGGCAATACCCACAAAGTACCAATTTTGAAAAGACCTCCAAAGCAGGAAAAGCTTCTCACCCAGGTGACAGGTGAACCATTTTATACCTAACTACCCAATTTGTAATCCAGTGATGACAAGTTGAAACTTCATGCAACTCAGATCCAGTATTAAGTGGGTTGTCACTGTCTTCTTGAAGACAATACGCATGGTGATCTCAACACATCTGACCATGGGACTTGTTAGAAACTATTATAAGATCTCATTTTGAATTTTGGATCTGATAGTTATCAGTTGTTTACTTTGGGTGCATTTCTACCTATAAGATGGCTCAGCTCACTCTTATTCTGGGACCTTAAATCCTATTCAATTTGCTTTAGATATCTTCTTTTTCTTCAAAGTACAAATTGTTTCTCTATAAATGAATCCCCACAAATGAGGTGAGCAAATGCTTCTGTATTTCTCTGAGTAACCATTTTAAGCCAAAGTTCTGCTCAGCTTCCAGGGGAACAACTAGATTCCATTGCTACTAGGGAGAACTTGAGGATAGATGAACACTTCTTGTGCTTGCTTCCTAGCAGGGCACTCCTGATCATCCCGGGAACTTCCTGCCTGGCCTTACATTATTAGTGATACCCATGGGGTCATGGATGTGGAGCTGAAAGGGACCCAAGATTGAAGTCTAGGAGAGGCAGTTGACTTGCACAAGCTCACATACAAATTGTAAGGGGCAGATTTGGCTTTTGAATCCATAACCATTTGTGTCTGGAAGACCTGAGTTCAAATTCTGCCTTCAATAATTCCCAGCTGTAAGAATATGGATAAGTCACAAAACTTCTCAACTCTTCAGTTCCTTCATCTTTAAAACAGGACTGATAAAGCCAGAGGAGTTACTTCTCCAGGCATCATACTCGTGCAGGCTGCTGCCACAAACGTTAAAGCTTGTAGAAAGATTACTCCTCTTACTGCTGCTGCTGATACAGTGGGCTATGTATTAGCCAGAAGATTGGAAGGCCTATCCCAGGTCTGCTTCTTAATGGCTGTGTGACCCTGGGCAAGTCACCTACTGTCTCTGAGCCTCAACTTCCTCATATTAACATGAGGAAAGGATTGGGCAAGATGATCTCTGAGGTCTCTTCTACATCTGAAATTCTTTGAGTTGCTGAGTTAGCATTTTCTAATTAGTGAATCACCTTGAGAGCACACATGCCAAAATAATCTTTGAAAATGCCAACCTGGCTGTGCCACTCTTCTGCTGAAGAAACTTCAGTGAGTTTATTGCCTGGAGGAAAAATAACAACTCTTCAACGTGGCTTCCCAGGCTGGCTCCAGGCTACCTTTCCTGTCTAATCCCATGTCATTCTGCCTCACACCCTCAGCTTCCATCCAAGTTAGGTTTTTGCTGCTGTTCTCCAGACCTTCCAAATTACATTAATTCCGTTCAGTTTTATTCACATTTATTGACACTCTATCTAACACACTGCTGCCAAAATAATTTTCTTTAGTCTCATATTTGATCATTTGACTCCCCTGTTGAACAAAGTCTAGTGGTTTCCTATTATCTCTGGGTTAAAATATCAATTGCCCCGTGTAGTTTCTAAAGCCCTGTTCAGTCTGCCTTTCCAGCCTCACTGGGTCATCCCTTTGGTGCTCTATATTCTAACCAAACAGGCCTCTCTGGAGAACAATTTAAACACTAACGACAAATAACTTGGAAAGTCTTAAGAACTCTGATTGGTTCAATGCACAGCCATGACCTCAGAGGCTGGGGGTGGGGAGGGGAACGTGATGCCCATTTCCTGAAAGATGACAAACTGAAAATGCAGAATGAAGCTTCTTTTTTTTGGACGCAGACAATGCTGGAATTATTTTTGTTAACTCTGCATAGTTAGAAGGATTCTATTTTTTTTCTAGTTACAGGAATGAGAGTGAGGAAGTAGGAGGAAGAGAAAATGTGTTTTTCTTCATTGAAAAAGTAAAATAAAATTAAAAAATAAATCTCTGTTGCATACACACACACACACACACACACACACACACACACACAAACTCTATCTCTCACCTCCATGCCTTTGTACTGACTGACTTTCCCCATGCCCAGAATACCAGGGAATCCTCAATTCCATCTCATAAAATCCCTTTTTAAAATTCCGCTCAAGCACTACTTTCTGCATGAACCCTTTCCCATCCAACCTCTCATGCCCTCCTTGGCATGTTACTTTGCATTTGATTACTTACTATATATTTATATTTATTTGCTTCTAGTTATACTCAGTGTATTTTTATATTTTCCTGCAGAGGAATACAAGCTCATTGCAAATAGGAATTGTTGCATTCTTTGTGCTTGTTTCCCCAGTGCCTGAAATATAGACACAATAAATGTGTACTGATTCATTGATTGATTAAGTGCCTACAATGTGCAATGCATTTGCTTGGTTATTGAGATAGAAAGTTTAACCGAGTTCCTATTCTCAAGGGGTTTGCAAATCCAATAGAGGGTAGGAGACAGATTCATGGACAACTATAGGGTAATGTACAATGTGATGAATGCATAGGAAAAGTCTGAACTTAGAGAGGAAAGCTTAAAGAAAAGGGAACTCAGGGAGACAACTGAACTGAACATTCAAGAATTTCAAGTGGCATAAATGTGAGGATGCCATCTTGTGTTAGGGAGCATGTGAGCAAAGGCAAAGACACAAAAGGATCAGAGAAATTGTAGTTTACAGCTGGCAGACACCTTAGAGGCCAGCATCCATCTCCCCTTCATTTTACAGATGTGGAAACAAAGTCACAGAGTGGTTGAGTGACTTGCCTAGAGTCACACAGCAAGTGGGTGTCTGAGCAAGAATGCAAACTCAGATCTATCTGCCTCCAGTATCATTGCCTTGCCAAATACACTACACTATCAAGCCTCTCTACAAGGCACTGGAAGATCTACTTTGTCTAGAACCTAGGAAACAAACGTTAAATAGCAACAATTAGGTTGAAAAGTTAGGTTGGATCTGAATTAAAGAGGACCTTGATGGATAATTAAAGGTGATTATAGAACTTCTGAAGACTGGGTTTTAATTAATAATCAAAAGAGTTTAGATGGACAGATGGAACAATGGAATATTGTGTTTAGGGAGGACATATTTAAGCTGGAGGGAATGTAGAGGATCATGGATAATGAAGGAACTGGAGCCATAACCATATGAGGGAGAAGAGAAAAACCTAGTGCCTGTCTTTAACAGTTTCAAAATTGGTCTGTTACAGAGAGTGTGGACTCACTCTACCTGAGCCAGGATAGCAGAACCAGGAGCAGTGCATGAGACTTACAAAGAAGCAAAGGATTTAGACTGGATCTCAGGGGAGCCTCTGGCACTTCTCTCTCCCAGATAGGCTTCCCAAAATGTACAGAAGTTTCTCTGTAACAACAATCACGAAATGAAGAGCTTCAGCAGGCATTTCTATGGGTCTTTCAGGTTTGCAGAGCACTTCATAAATATTATCTCCTTTTTGATATTTGGTAGGTCAGAATTCTTTTAAAAACAATATTTACAGATGAGGGACACTGAAATATGTAATCCAGATTACAGAGCTAGAACAAGAATCCAGTTCACTTGCCCCTTACTAAAATCCTCTTCCTACCAAGACCCCCCTATATAGCGAGAGGCCCAATAAAATTCAAACTCTAAATCAACATCCTAAATGTTAATCATTTAACTACTCTAAACCAGGTCTTATTTTACCTTCTTCTGCTCACCTGAAATAGCAAGCAAATTGGGTCTGCTGAATTCTGAAATCTAGGCTGGGGATGCATCCAAAGACGTAAAGCAATGTTTAGTCCATATGGCAGAGAAATTATTAACACCCCAGAAGAAGGTAATTTGTCAGGAAGATTTCTTTTTCATCTTCATATGCCAAGTCTTTCCATTTGGGCTCCCATTGACAGAGGGCTCCATGACAAGGTGACAGATTGGAGACAGAGAGATATATTCCAATTGAAAAGAGGCCAGAAAGATAATGGCGTCAAAGGTCAATCATGCTTCAGTGGAGCCCAGAAGAAGAGGTGAGCAGAGGTAAATTGGCATGCTATTCAGAAGACTCTGGGCAGGGGGTCTCAAACGGGGTACATTATCTAAAATCATGTTGGGTAATTAATGGGAAAATGAGTACAGAAGTATTTAAAATTTTGAAATAGTTCATTTAAAATTGTTATAGAAACTGAAAAAGATCAGGGAAGAAAAATGTGCCATTTTCAAGCTTATCATAGTTAAGTGTACCCTATTGAGTACAATGAGAAACCAGACCAAGTTTCAGGGATACAAAGACCAAAACATGAGCTCATTGCTCAATTCAAATAATTCTGCTTTCAGTCTTCTATCTATTGAAAGAAAGAAAGTATGATCGAGGAAAGTGCCAGAGGGACATTTTATAATGAGGTCAAAGGAAGTTGCGTGTATGTCTGCATTTGCCAGGAGATAGATATTCCTCCCATTGCACACTTAACTTTAAACACAAATTTGAAATGAGGGAGAATCCATTAAAAGGCATTAGACTTTTTTTTTACTTTGTCCCCAAGACAGTGAACCCAAGAGTGATGCATGTGAGCTGCCAAGAGACCATTCGGAGCTGGGTTTCAGGAAAGCTTCCTAATAATTGGAGCTGTCTCAGAGTAGAATGGAACATCCTGTGGGGAGTGGCTTCTACCTCCTCAGAGGTCTTCAGGAAGAGGATGGGTGCTAGAGTGGGGATTCCTTTCAGTTGCTCTTTAAATCAGCCATCACAGAGGTCTCTCGATTTTCTACACCTTCTGCTCATTGCAGATGTTACCGGATGGAAGTGACTGTAGAGTTATTGTTACTTTTGTATGTCTTTAGTTCTCAAACAGGACTGTGACATCAGGGAGGTGAGGCCACGACTTACCAGTGAATTGGATTTGGGCGAGGAAGGTCTGGGCACTTTCTCCTCCAGAGTCATCTGGCTCTGTGGCCAGATAGAGATCAGGATGACTTGAGATGGCCCTGGACGCACATAGCCTGCCATGAAAAGCTGTCTTTGCCCATTTCTCCTGCACAACAGTCATTCCACAAGGCTTCGTGCAATCACACTGATTGAAATAAGCAGAACCAAGAGAAGAACATGCATGTGCTTGACTCCTCACGCTGCTCTCTGGGACCAAGCAGAATGGGCGAATCTGAAGGACGGACCTTCGGCTCCCTTGACTCCGGGGCCTCTTTTTTTTCTTCCAGTTAAATTGCAGGTTTGGTTCTTTTCCATGTTCAATGTACCCATCAAGATTTCCTTCACCCCAGATGTCCTTTAGCTTATATAGTCACAAAGCAAGAGCTAGAAGGCTTTGGGTATCCATTAAGTGTTACCCGTTCATTTTACAGATGAGAAAATGGAGGCTGAGATAGGTTGTATGACTTGGTCAGGGTCACCTATTTAACATGTGTCTGAAGAGGATTAGAACTCAGGTGTTACTCCAAGTCCAGTCCTCTACTTACTGTTCTACCTACCACTTAGCAACATCCTTCTCAAAACGTGAACTGGACAAAACACTCCAGATAAGGTCTGATCACAGCAGAGCACAGGGGACTTATCAGCAAACAAGGCTGGGCACTATGCCCACCACTGCACATGGGTCCCATGAGCGTTTTTGACTGACATTCCTCATTATTGGCTCATACTGAACGTACAGTCTTCTAAACTCTGCCTTCTGCCTTGTTCATCCGACTGATGTCACATGTCCCGCCATGTTCTTTCTTCATAACAAGTGGCTCAAGTAGATACTCCCTTATTTTAAAGATAAGAAAATTGAGGTTCAGGCAACCGAAATCCTTGCCCACCATTTTTCTTTCCCCTCATTTCCCATTTGAGTCTTGTTTTCTTTTATTTTTAACATGAATTGTCTGGAGCTTCCTGCTGTTACAACAATGAGACAACATAACTCTCTGGAACTTATTTCTCTTCCTCCCAGTTCTGTGACTGCAACTCTTTGATGAAGGGTCTACTGAGGACTGTCAAAAGAGACACTGAGATGTAGATCCTTCTTGGATCTGGGTGCCCTCATTGGACTTGGGGTTGTCTTGTGAGACAGCTGCCCAGGAAGGGGAAATGGACTGGCTCCGCTGGCTTTCAGGCAGTGTGCAGGAGAAGAGAGAGAGCTAGACCTGGAATCAGGAAATTCTGCCTCCAAAACTCAGTAACTGTGCAACTCTAGGCAAGTAACTTTACCTCTCTGGTTTTTTATCTCTAAAATTAGGGGATTGGACTCATTGCCCTCTCAGGTCCCTTTTAGCTCTAACTGTATGATTCCATGAATTTCCCCAAATATCTTCAGTTTGGTGGGATTTTCATCTACGGAACCCAAAGTGTGCCTTCCTTACGTGCAGGTAAAACGTGTGGACTGAACCTAAGGAAAGGTCCTGCGTCCCACTCACTCCCAATACTTTACCAACCTAACATGATATCTGGTACTCATCACTCAAGATGGATGTCTTTGGGTTAAGGTAGGACACCGACTCACTGTGAGCTGTTACCAGCTGATCCTAAACCAGCTAATCAAATATTAATAACCCTGTCAACTAGCAAGGCTCCAAAGGCACAAAATGCAGGAAATGTGAAGGTTAGCAGAGAAAGGTGGAATGATAGGAAGTATCTCTGCAAGATGGGGGAGATACTTAGGTAACCCAGAGAACAGAATAAGGGACTAGGTCCCAGAATTCTTTTTTTTTTCACCTTGGCAATCTGGAAAGAGCCTTGGCCCCCTCTCAGAAACCAGCTTATAAACGCATAAAATAACAAACAGGATTACAAAAGAAAACAAGTATAGTGAAATAGTTATCAAATCGTTCTTTAAAAAAAAACACATTCATGGAGCCCAGGTTAAGAAACTTTATGAATGGGAGAAGAGAGATTTTAAAGAGAAGAGTCATGAGTGATCAAAGTATTACTTATACATTCATTTGATATTTAAGAAACATCTATTAAGTGTCTATTTTTTGCGAGATACTGTGTTTGGGGCCAGAAAGGGATAAAAATGAATAAAAATGATTCCAAGTTTCAAGTTCATCATCTCCTTGGAAATGCAAGGACCACACAGATTTTGCTAATATACATTAGTATATGATGATCAATTAAAACAGAAGGAGTTTCATGAGCAAGAAATTACTCCCCCTGGAGGGATTAGAAAAAAATTAAGGAAGGAACTGACATTTTTTCTGGCTCTCAAAAGTTGAATAAGACTTTCAGACAGTGACCCAGGATTGTTTACTCTAGCTTTACACCACCTCTGGAATTCATCTCCTCACCACTCACGAGGCTGCCACACTAGTCTAGGTCCTCATCCACTATTTTCTGGAGCTGCAGCAGCCTCCTAATTGATCTCCAGGCTCTCATTCTTTCCCCTTTCAATTTATATGACTGCCTAAATAATCTTTCTAATGAACAGCACTGACCATGTACTCCCTTTGCTCAACAATCATCAGGCAATTAGAAGAAAAAAAAATAATGCTTGGACAACAATTACTTGAATTGAATTACTTGAAAAATTATTGCTTGGAAGAACAGAAATTCTAGAATTTTAAGGAAAATTGTAAGAAAAGAAGAATGAACGGGACCAGACCTCACATCATATCATAAAATGTTAATCATCCAGAATATTGGTCCTGAATAGAAAAGAAAGCAGACCCACAAAGATGAATGCAAATCAGAGACCCTGGGAAGATTAGTACGAACTGACACAGCACAAAGCAATTGAAACAAAGAGAACAAGAAATATGATGATGTCAGCAACATAGAAGAAAATGTCACCACGTGAAGTTAAATTCTGAGTGACAGAAATTGCTGGAGAAGAGCTAATGAAACAGAGCCTCATCTTTTATGGTGGAGAGGTGGAAGGCTGGAGGAATAACAATTGCTGGATCTTGTTAGATAGTCTTCATGGAGGATCTGCTTTTCTTTGTTGGAAAAGCAAAATCTGCTTAGGGGAAAGGAAAGGTGTGAAAGATATTTTAAACAAACATAAACAAAGAACCTTCAGTGCTTCCCTATTGCCTCTAGGATAAAATTCACAGTCCTTACCTTGACCTTTTAAGCCTCCCCTCTCCAAATCTGGCTCAGTTTATCTCTCTAGATACCTTGCAGTCCTTCCCCCATCCTATGTTATCCATTCTAGTCGAACTAGGCTGATGACCACGCCCCCATTTCAGCATTCCTTCTGCTGTCTCACTCTAACCTACAAGCTCTTCCACCTCCACAGTACCTTTTAGAATCTTCATCTTCTCACAAGGCTCAGCTCAAGAGCAGCATCTGAGGGGAACCCTTTCAGGATTCTATAAATTCATATCTTTTGAGCTAAAAGAGACCTGAGAAGGCATTGAGTCCCCTTCTTTCATTTTATAAATGATGTAACTGAAGCACAGAGAGGTTAGATAATTCATTTTGGTTCATATGGTTATTAAGTATCTGAGGTGGGTTTGATCACAAATCTTCCTGACTCCATGTTCAGTGGCAAAGCCAATATACTACACTGTCTCCCCAGTTCCATTCTCCTCATTCAAATTCTCCTGTATTTTCTCATTTGTTTAATGAAGTACTCCCCAATCAGTGAAAAAAATGCAAAGGAAGGTGGTCCAGCCACACCATATCTAAAACTATATTATAAAATGGCAGTCGTCAAAACTCTTTGGTAGCGATTAAGAAATAGAGCGGCAGATCCGTGAAATGGGTTAGATACACAAGACACAGTAGTCAAAGGCTATAAGAATCTACTGTTTGATAAACCCAAAGACTCCGGCTTCTAGGATAAGGACTCACCAGGTGACAAGAACTGCTGGAAAAATAGTATGGCAGAAACTCGATATGAAGCAACATCTTACACTGTATAGCATGATAAGGTCAAAAAAGGTACATGATTTGGACATAGAAGTGATACCATAGGCAAATTAGGAGAGTAAGGAATAGTTTACCTGTCAAATCTATGGAGAAGGCAAGAATTGGTGAGCAAACGCAAGATGGAGAAGATTGCAAAATGAAAAATGGATAATTTTGATTATGTTAAATTTTAAGTTTCTCACAAACAAAGCCAATGCAACCAAAATTAGAAGGAGAACTAGGAGACAATTTTTACAGCAAATGTCTTGGATAAAGTCCTCATTTCTCAAATATAAAGAGAAGCCAGTCAAATTTATAAGAATACAAATCATTCCTCAATTAATAATTCAAAGGATATGAGCAGGCAGCTTTCTGATGATGAAATCAAAGCTATCTAGAGTCATATGAAAAAATACTCTAAATCACTGTGGATTAGAGAAATATAAATTGAAGCAACTCTGAGGTAGCACCTCACACCTGTCAGAATAACCAATATGACAAAAAATGAAAATTATAAATGTTGGAGATACGGGAAAATTAGGACACAAATGCATTGTTGGTGGAGTTGTGAACTGATCCAACCATTCTGGAGAGCATTTTGGAGCTATACCCAAAGGGCAACCAAATCGTGCATACCATTTGATCCAGCAATATTACTACTAGGTCTGTATCACAAAGATGTCATGAAAAAGCGGAAAAGAACTGACACCTACAAAAATATTTATAGCAGCTCTTTTTGCAGTGGCAAAGAATTGGAAACTAAGGAGGATGCCCATCATTTGTGGAAAGGTTAAGCAAGTTTTGGTATAGGAATATAATGGAACACTATTATGCCATAAGAAATGATGAGCAGGTGGATTTCAGAAAAATCTGGAGATTCAGGTGAACTGATGCTGAACAAGTAAACAGAACCAAAAGAACATTGTATAATAATCAACTCTGATTAACTTAGCTCTTCTCAGTAACACAATGATCCACGATGATTCCAAAAGACTCAAGATGGAAAATGCTGTCCACATCCAGACAAAGAACTGATGGAGACTGAATGTGGATAGAAGCATATTATTTTCACTTTCTTTGGGGTGTGTGTGTGTGTGTGTGTGTGTGTGTGTGTGTGTGTTCCTTTTCTTCTGATTCTTTTTTCACAAAATGACTAATATGGAAATAGTTTTACCTGATTGCCCTCAGCATCTTGGGGTGGAGGGAGAAAAATTTGGAAATCAAAATCTTACCAAAAAATGACTGTTGAAAATTGGCTTACTATCAACATTAAATTTTTTTTTAATTTCACTTCTTAGCACATCCTAAGCTCTAGGAGGTCAGGTATTGGGGTTTTGTTTTGTTTTGTATCTTTGTAGCCCTATCACAAAGCCCAGTGTCTTGCCTATGTAATAAGCCTTAAATCGACATTGTTTAGATTTTTGAACAGGCAAGAGACAGAATGCAATATTTTCATTGGGTCAAAGATAGGAATATGGAAGGATTTCATAGGCATTCTAGTCCAACCTTCTCAATTTATGGATGAGGAAACTCAGGTCAAAAGAGGTGATGTGAGTAATCAGCAGTCACATAATTTGTAACAGAATTGGGATTTTAACCCATACCCCTCACTCCAAATCAATCTTGCCTGTGTGTTGGAACCAAGTCATGAAAGATTAAGAGAACCCTCTAAGAAGCTCAATTTGAACTTAACCTGTGACAATGGGAAGACATTGAAATTTTTTTGAGAGTGATGTCATGTGATCAGACCTCCGATCTGGCAAACAAGATGGATGGGAAAGGGGAATAAGCTGGATGTGGAGAGATCAAGGAGGAGGTAAACATAACCAAGAGGGTCTGAGAGCTGAGTGAGAATGGTGGCTGTAGCAGTGGTAAAATGAGACTAGATGGGAGTAAGGCTATTTGCCTGAGTATAGCCCCAGACAAAGGATCACATTTTCATTTACGTGTAGAGGAGTAGACTTTCGTGAGGGGAAGTTCCATCAGATACTGGAATAAGTAGAGAATGGTAGATGATGTCAATGGATGGCTTACTAAATAGAGGAGAAAGAATTTGGCAGAAATAAAGATGATTACAAACACAAAAGTAAAAATAAATACATTTAATCGTTCAAAATTTTTAACCACTAACCCAACTTTCAGAGTCCCCAAAAAGAAAATTCCCCCTTACAAACTATGTGTATTTCACTCTGACTCTTTCAACGTGCTTATTGGAGCAGTTGAACCAGACCTCAGGGGAAAAAACAGAATTTAGATATTAGAGGAAATGGGTGCAGGAAAGTCATCTGGTCCCATGCATTCCTGCTGACAAAACTTTCCTAACCACATGTGCTAAGAATTCTGTGGGCAAGCCCCCAGAGGCAGCTGGGCTCCTTAAGTCTCTCACCTCATGCCTGGCATGAAAGATTCTCTAGTCATCATGGAATACACAATTAAATCTGATGCATAAAGCAGAATATAACTCAGCCAAGTGACTTCAAGCCGACGTCAATGTGGCAGCTCTGAGCAGCACAGATGTGGCTCCACAAATATAACTTCCTTTGGGAGATATAAAGGACAGATACTGGATATGAGGCAATGACATGTTCAAACCATTGCTTTGCTGGGCATAACTAAAGACCAAGATTTGCTCATTCCTTGATTGAGCATATGGCCTTGCAGGGGTAACCTAATCTACATCAAATAAACTAGTGAAAGCGTCCATTGGGAAAAGAAAAAAAAAAAGAAAAATCTTTTCCCTTTCTCTATCATTTTGTTTTTACTCCTTTTAGTAAACAATTAAAAGAAGCAGATTAGCAGTGGTGTTAAACACATAAAAATGTGGCCACTAAACTTTATATAGGGATCCTTGTCCATGTCATTGATTTAGAAAACCACATTTTAACATTATCAAAGTTCTATTGTATTTGGAGGAAGATAGGTGGTCCAGTAGATATAGGAAGACCTGAGGGCAAATCTGGTCTCAGACACTAGCTGTGTGACCCTGGGCAAGTCACTTAACCCTGTTTGCATCAGTTTTCTCATCTGCAAAATGAGCTAGAGAAGGAAATAACAAATCACTCCAGTATCTTTGTCAAGAAAACCCCAAAGAGGGTCCCAAAGAGTTGAAACAACTGAACGACAACAAATTTTATTTATTTTATTTTGTTTAAAATTTCCTAATTACAGATTAACCTGCACAGTGTTTGACACCTCTGGTGTAGTGACTAGAGAACTGTCCTTGGAGTCAGGAGGACCTGGATTTTAATTCCTCCTCTTAGATGTAGCCTCTGTGTCAACACTGGCAATTCACTTAAAATCTCAGAGCTTCGGGCAAGTCTGGGCAACTTTTCTACTAAGTTTTACCTTGGTTGTAATCTGCATTGATCAACACCCAGAAAAGGAGAAAGAACTGGCTCCATGTCATGCAGGTGGTAAATGGAAGACAGAATTTGAACTCAGGTGTTAGGACTCCACACCCAGGGCTCTATCCATTATGTCATGCTACCTCCAAAGTCTCATTTGGTGCTAGCAATTGACCTTGAACAACTTGCCTCACTTCTTTGGGACCCAGTTTCTTCTTCTGCAAAACAATCATGGCTGATATCTAGTGCTTTAAGATTTGAGACCCTCTTCAAATTACCTCACCTGAGCCTTATTTATAAGAATCCCTCAAATTACCTAGTAAAGCTGTCAGTTACCATGGTGCCCATTTTATGGATGGGGTCATCTGATTGAGAAAGTAGGTGATTTGGCCAGGATGACATTTCTAGTAAGAGAGGGAATAACAGAAACTGTCTCATCTCCAGGCCCCAGTCTAGCACTCTCTTCACTCTACCCCACTGCCTCCAAGAGACGGTCCCCAAGTTCCTTTCAGCTAGAGCATTCCAATTCAGTTTCTTAAAAAGCATTTAGTAAGTGTCTATTGTAGGTACTGAGGGTACAAAATGAAACAGCCTTGCCCTCAAGGAGCTTATATTCCATGTTTGGAGAATGATGCTGTATTTTTGTCTTAAAGGATTTGTGATGTCATCATTGTGAGTACTTTATCCAGCACCTTATATCTCCAACCACTCTGTGACTTGGGGGAATGGCATTTACAAGCAGCGTTACTGAACTAATCTGTTGAGGGGTTTTGCACTTAATAGTATATTTCCAATTAAATATAAAGATAGTTTTCACATTTATTTTTGTAAGATTTTGAGTTCCAAACTTTTTCCCTTCCCCCCCCAAGATGTCAAGAAATCTGATAGAGGTTATGCATGTACAATCATTTTAAACATACTTCCACATTAGTCATGATGTGAAGAAGAATCTGAACAAAAGGGAGAAACCACAAGAAAGAAAAAAACAAACAAAAAAAGAAAATAATATGCTTTGATCTGTATTCAGACTCCATAGTTCTTTCTCTGGATGTGGATGGCATTTTCCATCATGAGTCTTTTGTAATTGTCTTGGATCATTGTATTGCTGAGAAGAGTTAAGTCAATCATAGCTAAGCATCACATTGTTGCTGCTACTGAGTGCAATATTCTCCTGGTTCTGCTTACTTCATCCCTCATCAGTCCATCCATATCTTTCCAGGTTTTTCTGAAGTCTGCCTTCTTATCATTTCTTATACCACATATTAGTGTTCTGTTACATTCACATACCACAACTTGTTCAGGCATCCCCCAAGTGATGGACATCCCTTTGATTTCCAATTCTTCATCACCACAAAAAGCTACTATAAATATTTTTGTATGTGGGTTCCTTTTCCCTTTCATGATTTCTTTGGGATACAGACCTAGTAGTTTGGTTGTCCTTTGGGCATAGTTCCAAATTGCTCTCTAGAATGATTGGATCAGTTCACACTCCACCAACAAAGCATTAGTTCACTGAACTAATCTGGATAGTCTCCTGGTGACCAACCTAGAGCTGATCATTTGCTGAGTGTATTCTCAAATCCTTTACTCCTTAGTAGGACCCAGAGGAGGGAGCATAGTCCCCTCTCTCTCTCCCTATTGCCACCTTTTCCTGAGTCCATGAACAAAGATGAGAAAACCTGGAGTTTACGGATATGTGAGTTCCATCAATTACAATGGAATAAATCTAAAAGGAAATGGAGTATGCAGGACATGCAGTGATCAAGTATTCATTCCCAAGCTTTGGATGAGCCCTGAGCCTGGCTAAGGAAAATGGATGGAATGCCACTGATAGATGCATCAATGTACTGGGTTGCAGAAAGAGATGACTGGGATGATGGCTTTTGCTTTTCTTTGAATTTGTGCACAGACTTATTGGATCCAAACTCTAGAGATAGGAAAAAACCTCATCTGGCCAAGCTTCCTCATTTTACAGAGCAGGAAGCTGAGACTCGAAGAGATTAAATGACTAGCTCCAGGTCACCCAACTAGTAAGCAACATTCATAAACATGGTTTATGAATTCCGGTCTTCTAGCTCTAAAGGCAGCATTCTTTCCACAATCAGATGCTGCAGGAACCTTCTCTGTGCAAAGCTATGAGCAAGATGGCAGAGAACACATTGAACTATTCAATGCCTTAGAGGATGGTGGCCTCCAGTGTGCCACCATGGAGGGAGGCCTCAATCTGGAGGCATAAGACTGAGTTCTAATTTTGACTTACTCCCTATAATCCTTCCAGTACAAGTGTTGCTCATTGAAAAGAGGAGGATTATTCAAGTGCTAGCTTGGAATTTCTTGGGTTTTTCCTTGTTATCAAATACTCAGGTTTGTCTACTTCTCAGTAAAGTTTTGAACACCAAGAGGTTGCAAGAGTAAAAATCTTTCTGGTCTGCATGTTGGGAAATGGAGGGATACTAATTAATTCTTAAAATGGGTAACAATGTGGGTGGCCCTGGTTCCCCTCCTCATTCCTTCACTGAATGTTCCTGAAAGGGCAGGGACTAAAGGGAAATTAAATTTTAAAAGACCCAGGGGTTATTATTTATTGCAATCCATGTCAAGCCAGCTTCATTACTTAGTGGCCAAAAATGACAATAGACTTCGTTACTGAAAGTGTGGTGTACAGACTGAGGGAGATGAGTCCCACCCCTGGCCAGGCACAAGCTGAATGGAAGAGTAAAGACCAGAGGGGGCCACAGTGGAACAGGACAGAGGTGTTATTAAAATTCCACATTTGGCTCTAGGGCATTAAGCAACCCTTTCAAAATATTTTCTCTCATTTTTTTCTATAATCTTGTTGGAGGTTTCCTTTCAATGAAAGGAAAGAGAAATGAGAAATTTCTAACTCTAATTCCAAGGTCTAAAAGCTTTCAATTTAGGAAATATAAACCCTCAACTAGCTTAACCATGCAACGTTCTCAGGGTCCTGCTGGGACAAGACATTGCCCACTACTCTCTCAACAAGCCAACTTGCCTGAGGATCTAGACTACATGGGTCATCTTGATTAGCTGGGATTGGGTGAGGTGGGGACTGAAGGGTCAACAGTGAAGGCTCTTGATGAGCAGGCGTTGTCCCCAGTAATGAATCCAGCCCTAGGGTCCCCCCATAACCACATCTTCACAGATTCCTCTATACTCCCTTGACAAGGATAGAAACCCAGAGAATCCTCCTTTCATTGTGGCATAAAAGCAAGTGGAAATCCACTGGAAAGATCTCCACATTTAAATTAGCAGACTAAGTTCAAATCCATTGTTTTTTTAATTTCTTCCCTTCGTCACACTGGGCAAATCACTTCTCTCCAGGACTTAGCTTCCTCATTTGCAGAGAGGGTTGATCTAGATCACCTCCAAGGTCATCCCAGCTTCATATCCATCTCCATTCTAAATCTCTCTCACCTTCGCTGCATCTTCTGGTGCTTTCTATAAATATATATTTCTGTAATATACATAAATGTCTCCCGTCTCAGGACACTCTCTCCAGGACTGACCACTCCTCTGACACACCCCAAGACACATAAGGCCAGTAAGGGAATTGGGAAAACACCTTGCTCTCAGAACTCTTCCCTGCCACCATCACTCAGCATCCCATGTCTCCTTTAAAGGACTCTCCATTCCTTTCAAATTCTTGTGCTCTCCTCCCTCCTGATCCCTCTTCTCCACCCTCCCTCCTTTGACCTCCTTTGGAAAAATTTTCACTCTCAGTTCCTCAGCATCTTCAGCCCCAGTGACCTCTGACTCTAGTCTGCCTCAGTCAAACTCTGTTCACACCTTAGACCACCACCCCAGTGAATTTGGCCTTGCCTTGGCAAATGACTTGGTAATGTCTCTGGATGGGTCAACCTAAGAAGGGGGAGAAAAGGAAAACAAGCCCAGTCGTTCTGTAGTTCCTACATCAATACAATGACAAATGTTCAACATGCCTTAAAAAATTAACTGATCTTCCTGACCCTAATGGATGTAGCGACTACTTCTCTATCCCAGAAACACAACTTAAGTCTCATGCCTGGCCTGTTCTGGAAATAATGGGTCTCATTGCAGTCTGATTCTGGTCAGGACTATCTCGAGGAAAAGTGTAGGGAGGGAAAAGACAACTCCTTGAAATCTTTCCTTTTACTCCTGCTCCCCCAAACCTTGCCTGACTTGAATCACATTCGTCCCAGCCACTGTCTGAGGTTATGCCTCTGGAATGTGTGTTGGGGTGAGGAGGGGCATTCCAGCAGGGTTTTAATCTTCAGGTGGCCACTGTGATGTAAAGAGCCAAGGACCCACACGAGTCCTTCCCCTAGTAAACTTGTGCAGCCAGACCCGGAGGTCACTGGGCAAGTCACTTCACTTCTGTCTGCCTCTGTTTCTTCATCTGTAATGAACATAATAACAGCCCCCGGCTCCCAGGGGTGTTATGGGGATCACATGAGTTAACACACATCTGAAAAGGGCTTTGCTAAATGATCAGCATCATCGTCATAGCAGCTACCATTTATATAGCACCTACTATGTGCCAGGCGCTGTGTAAATGCTCTGATTAGAAGGCCAAGTCAGAAACTCTTCCATTTAAAGAGAGTTCCCACTTGGTTGCACTTTATTTGGGATATCTTGGAATTCTCCACCACTTCCTTTATGCCAGGTACCTCCCCCTCTCCCCTCTCAGCTTTATTTTGTGTGTTGACTGCCCCCATTAGGTTATAAGATCCTTGTGGGCCAGAACCATTTGAGGTTCTTCATATGTGTATCCCCAGCTTACCACAGTGCCTGGTATGAAATGCTTATTGAGTGTTGATTGAGGACTTCCTGACTCCATAGCCAGCACTCTAACCAATGATTGACACAGCCACCAATATCTCTCTTGGTGTCTCTGTCTATCTCTCTGTCTCTGTTTCTGTCTCTGTTTCTTTCTGTCTCTGTCTCTTGGAATATAGATAGATACGCATTTCTATATACTGCACATATGTAGTTATATGTGTACTTACACATGTAGCAAATATCTATTTTACTAAATAAATGCCCTTACTGTTGATCCTTTCCATCTTCTCCCTCCACATTGCCACTGAGGGCACTACTGACCTTGCAGTCACCCAGCTCCACATCCTTGCAGTCAGATTCCATCCTTCACTCTCACTCACCCATTAATCCAATCACATGTCAAATCCTGTAGGTGCAGACTAGATCTCTTGCCTTCCCTCTGCCATCTGAGTCCAGATCCTCATCACCTCTTTCCTGTACTGTTATGATAGTTTCCTCATTAAATTTCCTGACCTGCCTCCAGATTCTCACCTCTCCAACCCATACTCCTAACAGCTACCAAATTCATCTTCCTAAAGTTTGGGTCTTTGTAGGCTCCCTCTCTCCTCTAGGAAAGAAAACAAAACTCACACACACATACACACACATACATACACACATACATACACATACACACATACATACACACATACACACACACACCTCTTCTCCTTGGACCTTTAAAATCTGGTTGCAGGCTGCCATTCCTAGGTTGATGTTGTGATGCTACAATTCCCCTCATGTCCCCCATATTCCAGATTAGCTGGTCAGCTCAATCTTTTCCATACCCGGTATTCCATTTCCCACCTAAATGCCTTTTGAATTTGTCCCCCAGACCTGGAAATCCCTTCCTCCTCCCCTCCATGTCTTGGAATTACCACCTGCCTTAGGTAGCACTTCCTTTGAGAAACTCTTCTTGCCCCCAATCCCTCTCCCATCAATGACTTTGCATTTTTCTCATATATATGTGAGTGAAGATGTCCCATCCTTCCCATAGAATGTAAGTGCCTCCGACAGCCTTTGTACAGCTAGCATATATCTCAGAGCAGGTCCTTGATAAATGCTTGTAGATTTTGACTAGTTCATAAGTCCAGAGGACCATGTATTTGGAGCCAGAAGTGGCCTCAGATGCCATTTAGTACTCCTTTCATTTTCCATGTGAGGAAACTGAGGCCCAGTGAGTTTAAGTGATGTACGCAACATCACTTAATGGAAAGTTAATGGCAGAGCCAGAATGAGGTTGCCTGACTTCGTCCACTGGGCTAAGTCTATCTCAATAGGGGCAGCCATCTCTCCACCAGCATGCTTCCTTCACAGAGGGCTGCTTCCTAGTTTCTCTGTGGAGTAGGGATGGTGGCTTCTAATAGATACTTTCTTACCCTAATGAGAATTTCTAGAGCTCATTCTCTTTCAGAATCATCCACCCTGTCACCCCAATTGGCCAAGGATACTGCCAGTTCCTGTTTATCACTGAGGATGCTCAAAGGGTCAGGTCACCAGGGTCTTGACTATGATGTCAGCTTTGGCAATCCAATTGTACATGACAGTTAATTATAGTATTCATTCAGAAAAAGCCTTGTTGCCATAGCAACCACTGCCTCCCAGCACAGGTCCAACATTTCTGAGTTAAGCCCCTTCTCATCTTAGAGATAAATATCAATTTGTTCTGCATGTCCCAAAGATAATTGAGACAGTGCTTGAAGGAGAAGTCATTCCAGAAATTGGGAGAATCTTCCCCTCCATGAGATCCAATGGCTTCTCTGAATTCTAGAATCAGGAAATGAGACCTCCAGTCCTTGCCCTCAGCAAGGCCTCCAGAGACTCAGGAGAATGAAAAAAGATTGGTGTTAGAAGGCATCTTCCCTGGAATTGAGTTAGGCTGTATGGAATGACCTGCTAAATCCTGTGTGTGTTAGGCCATCACCTGCATGTATCTAAAGCTATCACTGATTCAAACCTTTTGCTCTAACAGTTTGATTGAAGGGGCAGAAAGAGTGAAGACACAGGATGGGGAAGACATTCATTGACGCAAAAGCAATGAAAAATATTACAACTATAAAATTTTAAACTGGAAAGAACCTTAGAGATTGTCTAAGAGAACCTTGTGACTGATGAGGAAAAAAATTATTACCGTGGCTCTAAAAAACAAAAACCTGTGATTGATAGGTTGAGGTGTCACACCCCTCTCATTTCTAATGCACGGTATACTAAAAGACTTAATGCAGATTTAAAGTCGTCAACCTACGTCTCTCTCCCCTCTCTTCCACTGTAAGACTGCAAGTATAAGAACAGGCAAAGAAATTACTCACTGGGATCTTGCTATCCCAACAGAATTGTGAGTCCAGTAAAGACATTCCCCACAACAGAAAAATTATATTTATATCCTGCTTTAAGGTCCACAAAAGACTTTCCTCACATGATTTCACTGAAGCTTTGCAGCTGCCCTGTGAGATGAGTATCACTAGTACTCATTTCCTCAATTTTCAGATGAGGAAATTGAGATTCAGAGAGAACAATGGTACATGCATGGTCAACTGGCAGATTAGGACAGAAACCAGGACTAGTCTCCTCTTTCCTACATATAAAGGCCCTTTCTAGTGGTCATCTCTCAATGGCAGGGCCATCTTCTGTGGGTGGATGAGTCATCTTTATGCTGGCAATGATGCCTCTGCTAGGATTAGCTGTTTGCAGGAGGACGGGGAAGGTCATGCATAGTTACTAAACTATTTTCCATCTTTACAGAGAATGACTCAGATGGAACCAGCTACTACTGCCTCCAGTCTCCAAAGCTAGCTGCAAAGCCAATGTATTTCTACAGGTACATTCCATTTAATGAAAGGGTTGGGGGCATCGTCAAGACAACCAAGCACTTGATTGCTCCTTGTCCAAAAATAATTGTTTTGTACATTAGCATTGGGATAGATGATGAGATCATGGCTCCTCTGAAATTTTGGCATATCCTTAGCATTTAACACAATGTTTTGCACGCACCCTTAATAAATACCTGTCAGTACAATAGGACTAACCACTAAAAGCCCAAACCAATACTTTGCATATTATAAGAGCTTAATAAATACTTGTCAATATAATAAGGGATGAACCAATGGAAACCCAAACTTTCTGAACATAGACAGTGTTCTCAGCATGATGAGAGCAAATTTTGAGGGTGTCTGGTCAACCTGCTGCCAGAAGCAAGTAACAGAAGAGCATAGCTCCCTGTCTGCTGGAGATACTGGGAAGTCAGTGAGCTCTTGGCCTCCTGGACAAGCTTGAGTCTGGAAGGGAGCCACCGTCTGTTGTGTTTTCTTTATTTGGGGCATAAGGAGCTCTGAATGTTCCCAAGGTTGGAAGAACAAGGTTCTAGGGCTTTAGGAAATGGGATTCATGCTAGAGTTTTCTGGTAGTTGAGCCACTGAAGCACCAGAACATGCCAGAGGGCTGCTGGGATTCCATCCCCAGCAAACAGGGGAGTAGCTCACTAATCAATGACATTTCAGTTGGTAGTGAACTTGGTAGAGCAAAGGTTTTGAAGCAACCCTCTTTAAGCATGAGCCCATCTTTCCAGGAACTAAGCTGGTTGACAAGACAGTATGTGTCTGGCTCAGGGGGACACATTTGCACTTCTGCTCTTATTGTGTCTTCTCAGTAAATAGTCCTTCATAAAAACTATCTGATTTTAGTTGATCAAACTGATACTGTTGTGCCAGTCAATGGTATCAATATTGCAAAGATATAACTGAGATTGGCAAGTTACATTGGAGGAGGAGGTAAACTCATGGAAATGAGGGCCTGAGTCAATAGTATTAAAGACCTTCAGTTACCTCCAAGGAAATTGAGACTAAATAGCCATACATCTGGAGTTCCAGATCACCAATAGGACTAGGAACTGGGATAGGGCCCTTAGAGTCTGTATATTCACTGCATTGGACAAAATGAAATTAAAACAATAGTATTGGCTTGGGGAAAATAGGACAGTTACTATGGATCCAAAGAGGCAAATGAACTTAGAAATCATCCAGTTTCCACTGTTATTTTATAGGACCACAAGTTGCGTCTAAGGTTGTATTTATTCATTTGGTGTAAATCATGGCTCCAATTTATATTGAAGTTATCTGATGTGCTATCTTGCACATCAGAACATTTGGCGGCTCTGATCTGCGTTGGACATTCTCCTATAAGATAACAAAGTCATACAATATTCTATGACTGTGGTGAAATAAAAACAAAATAGGCAAGAGCATAAAGGTTTGACCCAAGTCCCCCTGGAAAGCCTCACCTAAGAACCGGCTGCCCTAAGACTGAATCATTCCCAAACCTTTGGCCCCTCCCCGGCACTGACTTTCCACTCAGGGTAGCCATAGATCTCTTTTGTTTGGCCTTGCCCACTCTGGCTGCTTGTTCAGTCAGACCCCTCTGCTATTCCCAGAAATCAAGAGAGTTTAGTGAAAATCACAAAGAGGAAGTATTAGCCAGAAGGGCCCTACACTTAACGTGAAGAGCTCTGGGAGATCGGAAAATGTCTATAAGTTAGATGAAAAGTTACTGCTAATGAGTTCCCAGAGGAGAGTGTGGTCTGCAGACGCTGGACATCTAAGGGGCCTATCTGAACCAGAGAATCTGAACAACTATGGATCAAAAGTCCACCAAAGACCACCTAAAGTAACATAAAAGCAAAGAGGGAGAAGTGTCCCTTTGCCCTTGGGTTGTGAGCTTCTAGTGGGTGAGGACTTCAGACAGTGTCAAGTACTTCCCACTCTACTGTTTCAAGGATCAAGGAGTGACTCTATTGTGGTCATGCTCTCCACTGATGCAGGCTGGAGTCTAGCAATGATTTAGCAACTAAGTTCCATGACTGGATGCAACTGAAAATGATAAAGAGAGTCTGGAGGTGATGAGGGAGTTTGAAAAGGGAGTGTGGACAATCACAATTGCAACAATATTATTAATAATAATTTGTGTGCTGCTATTCTACACATATTATTTCATCTGAGAGGCTTTCTAAGCCTTTCATAACCTAACCTCATTCTATTTCTCTTCTGGTCTTCTTATAGCCCTTTCCCCTATGACCTTCGCAATGCTGTGATCCTGGCCTCCTGGCTATTCCTCCCACGAGACACTCTGGCTCCCAATTCTAGGTATTTTCTGTGGCTGTCCCCCATGCTTGGAATGCCCTCCCTCCTCATTTTTACCTCCTGGTTTCCCTGGTTTCCTTCAAGTGGAAGCTGAAAGCCAATCTTCTCAAAGAAGTCTTTCCTACAGAGATCCTCTTTCAGAGAAAACATTTAGTCCCATCCTTACCTAAAATAGCCATCTTCTTACCAATGCCCCCAACAAATAATCATTGATGTTCTTCTTGGAGAGTTCCGAGAAGGTTGAATCTTGCATCTATTAAAGGAGCCCATTTTCTATTGGGTACAAGGTTTTTAGGTACAACGAAGTTTTTCTCTTGGTTGAACCAAAATGTCTCTCCCTGGACCATCCAGTCAATTCTTATGGTTTTACTTTTGGGAGGACAAGCATAAGACTTATTTCTCTTTCACATGGGAGCCATTCAATCAGTAAGTCAAGTCAACAAGCAATTATTAAGGGCCTACAGTATTTTAGGCATGAGGTTGCATAAAAAGGCAAAAGACAGCCCCTACTTCAAGGTGTTCTCAGTCTGACAGGGATACACAATGCAAACCATTATATACAAGTAAGATGGAAACAGAATAAATTGGAAATAATCCAGGGGGAGGACATGAAGATTAGAAAGGACAGAGAAAGGTTTAGCGTTGAAAGTGGAACCTTACCTGGGACAGACACTCATACCACTCAGTTCATCAGAGTCACTTCTGAGGTATGGGACCACTGGGCATTACCATCCACACTGCAGTGGAGCCCTCCTTTCTGTATTATCTTTTCCTATGTGAGTTCCTTGAGAGGAGGATTGTTTTTCAATCTGCATACTCAGTGCTTAGCCCAGTGTTTGGCATGTGAGTGCTTATACACTAAACAAATATAAATGTATTTTATTCCTTCATTCTCTCATCTATTCGTTCCCTCACTAGAGACCCAATCCACACCTATCACTTCTGGCCCAGATCCCCAAGTAGTTCATTTCGGCCCTAACTCTACAAATATCCCTATTTCTTCAACTAATCATTTGGCCCAATTCTTCATTCCCTCCCCACCTTGATCTCTCTCTAATCATGTGCTCCACCTTATCAGTCTTTCACAAAATATGGAATCCAGATTTGAACAGTGTTCACAACATTCTCTTACACAGGCCCTTGGACAGAGGGACATTGATATCCCTGTTTCTGAAAAGCAGGTGGGTCTCTCTCTGTCTCTCTCTTCAATATTTCTTTAGCTTCCTTCCTTCATTCCATTTTATTAATATTTTTTTTAGTTCCTCTTTGGATTAGCCCATATAAGTCCTATCCCTTCCAACATCATGACCTATGTGTGCATTTGACAAGCTTTGGTCATGGTCCAGTAGCAAGGCTGGGATTAGGACTTAGGCTCCCCCTCCTCTCCCCACAGAGTTTCTCCCTCAGTATCAAGAAACACCAGGACTGGATGGCTTATTCTAATCAAAACCAGCCAGTTCTGTGTCCTGAAGACCCACAACTGAGCCATCCTTCACAAAGAGAATTTATTGAGCTTCTACTCACATCCCTCAAGGTACGCTTCTTTTATGACTCTGGAGGGCAAGATCAAAGCCCTGCTCTACCATCCAGACACTGGAGCATAGAGTGAGCATGTACTGGAAGCCCCATACAGTCCCGACCCCTATATTTATAGTGATAGTTTTCATTGTACTTTATTTTTTTTAATACACAGATGCCAATTCCTCCCCTTAGACGCATGCAGTACGCACTCACACATCTTCCTGAAAGCACTTATTTTGGTTACTAAGATACTAACATTCCACACAATTTGCATTGAGGATATTGTCAGGGAAGATCTGAATATGCATTGGGAGGTGTGGGAGAATTGAAAAAGATGGCAAATATGGGAGAGAAGGAAAAAGGAAGCTTCAAGGACCTAGGAGCACTCATTGTGAAGCAGGCAGGATAGCTTACCATGGGCTGAGGAGTATTTCCTAGTCACCAGAAGCAAGACAGAAGCACTAGAACAAACATGAAATCCTGGCATAAGAGGAAGCTGAAGGGCTGTCTCAAGGGCAGGACACCAGCCTTTGTCCTTGACCAAATTTTATTCTATCTTACGATTGTTGATTTCAGTGAAGCTATGGAATGCCTGCTTACCCAATTGGTAGTGACGTGCATGAGCCAAATAAATCAGCTGCACAAGTACAAGAAAGATCAAAGGGAGGAGTGGCTAGACAAAAGTTCATTGAAAAAAGAAAAAACATCCAAGGGTCTCGGTAGATTTCAAGCTCAACAGGAGTCTATGATACTATGACATGATTGATCAGAACGTTAATGTCATCTTAGCCAGCATTAAAAGAACATTGTTCAGGATAAATGAAATGATACCTTTTCCTCCCTCTCCTTTCCCTCCATAATCTGCCTTGGTCACATACTCTACCTAGACCACACCTGGAATGTTGATTTCAATTCAGTTCAGTTATATTTTAGGAAGGATGGTAACAAACTGAAGAGTATCCAGAGGAGAAAACTCAGGTGGCTAGGTGACTCTAAGCCACACTGTACAGTTGTGGGGCCATATATTTAGAGATGGAAGGTACTTTAAGAGGTCTTTGAGTACAAACACCTAATTTTACAGATGAGGAAACTGAGGCACAAAGCAGCAAAGTCCCTTGTCCAAGGTCTCACAGGCAGTGAACAGCAGAATCTGGATTCCACCCCACGTTTTTTGTCTCAAAAGGGAGAGTTCTTTTTCATCAATCAGAATGTAAACTTCATAAGGGGAAGAGACTGTTTCATTCTTCTCTGTCTCCCCAGCACTTAGCACACTGTCTGGAACATATTTGCTTAATAAATACTTGTTTAATTGGAATACAGTTACTTTGGATTTCTTTGGTTTTGATGAAAAGCAGAGTTGACTTCTGCTTGGCTCCACAGGGCAGACGATGAAAACAAGAATAGACAGAGAGAATGGCCTCTGAGTTCTTTACCCACTCTGAGATTCTCTGGAAGACCAAGATCTTCAGGGATCTCTTATGCCTCTGACCAACATGACCACTAGCTACTAGTCAGAGAAAACCTATCAAGGTTCCATCTCCATAAATAATTGGCTGAATTGTTCTTTGGACCCACTTTTTTGCACAGATAAATTTCACAAACTTCCTAAGATATATAGAACTATGGTCTCTATTCAGTTAAGCTAACTGTAAGTTGAATCTGAGATAACTGAACTCTTTGCCCAAGAGTTAAAGAAGCAGGACCACTTTCAGAGTTGGCAGTTACCTGAATAGTTCAAATCCCGAAGAAATCTACCACAAGTGGGTCAGTATCGGAAGTTCTCTCTTTTGATGCCCATTCATAGACAGAGCTCTCAGGGACTGGGAGGCTCTCTAGTTCTGTCCTTGGCCCCATACAGGAGTCATTTCCATGATACTCCTTAAAGTCATCAATCAACTCGTCCTTAAGTCTTTCCAGTGCCTTAATCCCCTTGCTAGATTCTAAAAGACACAACTTCATGGAAGGGCTCATGGTTTAAGCTAAGCAAAAATGTTGGTAACTAAGCAGATCAACTTGGTCTCTGGGTTGACTTGGAGACATAGTGGAGAACGGGATAGACACAAATGGCACAATGAGAAAAGGCTGGGAAACTTTGTCAAATTTGTTCACCCCTAGAAAGGAGCAATGTTTTACTAGTAAATGAAGCAGAAGCTGGGAGGGACTGATTTGGTGGGTTTGCCTAAAGCAAGAGGAGAGGGTTGGGGCAGGGCTAGGAATCAGTAGTTCTTCTCTTTTATTTCCCTCTCTGTCTCTTTCTTTCTTTGTATCTCCATCTCACTGTCTATCTCTCTCTCTCTCTTTCCATCTCTCCCTTCCTTCTTTTCTTCCTCCCTTTTTCCTTCCCTTTTGCTAGACTTGCAGTCAGAAATATCTGAATTCAAATCTGGCCTCAGACACTTAGTTGTGTCACCCTGAACAAGTCACTTAATCTCTGCCTGCCTTGGTTTATTTACATATAAAGTGAAAGCAATAATACCATCTGTCTACCAGAGTTGTTGTGAGAAAAAAAAATGAGATAAGATTTGTGATGCTCTTTGAAAACCTTATAGTGCTATATAAATGTTAACCATGTCAACTATACGATGCTGGTATTATTCTTCTTCTTCTTTCTTTTTTCTTCTTTCTACCTTCAGTTCTCTCTCTCTCTCTCTCTCTCTCTCTCTCTCTCTCTCTCTCTCTCTCTCTCTCTCTCCCTCTTGAACCAGGACTTGCCAGATTCCCAATTCAAAGGAAAGAGTTGAGCTCATCATTATGAGTTGGGCCGTTTCCAAAAAACATGGACTACTCTGTGCATGGGAGCAATTCAAGTAAGTTTTATACACAAATATGTACAATTTGATTCAAGGACATGTAGTTACATCAGTGCTACTGCTTACTGCCACAGAGCATATTATGATCCATCTTCAATTCAGTAGAAGGTCATCAAGAGTTGATGTGGAGGGGGGACAGAGCCAAGATGGCAGAGTAAAATGATGGACCTGCTCTAGCTCTACCCCCAAAGCCCATGGAATATTTGTAAAAAATGGCTGCAAACAAGTTCTAGAGCAGCAGACTTCACAAAATGACAGAATGAAAGAGATCTCCAGCCCAAGACAGCCTGACAGCCTGGAAGGTCTACAGGAAATGTCTTTTGCACCAGGCTCAGAACAGAATGCAGCACAGCCTTGGCCACACAGCATAGCAGGGAAAGGACTGGAGCAGTTTTCAGGGTATGGAATCATGGCTAGCAGCTGCAGTTTCCAAATTTTTCAACTTACAAATGCCAAAGATAGCTTAAAAGGTCAGTAAGAAAGCTCTTTCACCTGGGTAAGAAGGGTGCCCAGCCTGGTCCCAGCCCTAGCCCCAATGTGGCAGCATCCATTGTGGCAGCAGTATTTACTTTTGAAGTCCTTGACCTAAAGATCCTGAAGGAATCTAGAAACTGATCTGGGTCTCACTCCTGAGTGGATGTCCTGGAGTGAGGAAGAGTACTGGCATGATGGAGCTGGTGGAGGCCCTGAAGAGGAAATACTGCTCATAGACCAGAATGTAGTCCAGGAGAGGAATAAACTCCTCTCCCTTAATTGTGCCACCTTGGAAGAACTGAGAGCTTACAAGTCCCTGGAGTATACCCTCAACTTGACAAAGGACTCAAAAGTCAAGTAAGTGGTTACAAAATGTCCAAAGAAAGGGAAAAAATAAGACTATAGAAGATTACTTTCTTGGTGAACAGGTATTTTCTTTCATCCTTTCAGATGAGGATAAACAAAAGCCTACCATTAGAGGAAGACAAAAAATACGCAATGGTCTCAGGCCATGGAAGAGCTCAAAAAGGATTTTGAAAAACAAGTAAGAGAGATGGAGGAAATTTGGGAAGAGAAATGAGAGTGATGAAAGAAAATCATCAAAAATGAGTCAACAGCTTGCTAAAAGAGATCCAAAAAAATGCTGAAGAAAATAACACCTTTAAAAATAGGCTAACTCAATTGGAAAAAGAGGTCCAAAAAGCCAATGAAGGGAAGAATGCTTTAAAAAGCAAAATTAGCCAAATGGAAAAGGAGGTTCAAAAGTCCACTGAAGAAAATAATTCTTTAAAAATTAGAATGGAGAAGATGGAAGCTAATAACTTATGAGAAACCAATAAATTACAAAACAAAACCAAAAACATGAAAACATAGAAGACAATGTGAAATATCTCATTGGGAAAGCAACTGATCTGGAAAATAGATCCAAAAGAGACAATTTAAAAATTATGGAACTACCTCAAAGTCATGACAAAAATAAAAGCCTAGGCATCATCTTTCATAAAACTATCAAGAAAAATTGCCCTGATATTCTAGAACCAGAGGGTAAAATAAATATTGAAAGAATCCACTAATCACCTCCTGAAAGAGATCCAGAAAGAAAACTCCTAGGAATATTGTAGTCAAATTCCAGAGTTCCCAGGTCAAGGAGAAAATATTGTAAGCAGTCAGAAAGAAACAATTCAAGTAATGTGGAAATACAATCAAGAAAACATGGGATTTAGCAGCTTCTATGCTAAGAGATCAAAGGGCTTGGAATATGATATTCCAGAGGTCAAAGGAGCTAGGTTTAAAACCCAGAATCACCCACCCAGAAAAACTGAGTATAATATTTCAGGGGAAAAAATTGCCATTCAATGATATTTTGAAGCATTCCAAGACACCACCTGAGTGGAAAATTTGACTTTCAAATGGGAGAATAAAGAGAAACATGAAAAGGGAAACAAGAAAGAGAAACCTTAAGTAACTCATTGAAGTTGAACTGTTTACATTCCTATAGGGAAAGATGTTATTTGCAAGTCATGAGACCTTTTCCAGTGTTAGGGTAGGTAGAAGGAATACATACATACACACACACACACACACACACACACACACACACACATATATGTAGGTGGGAATGGATATGTATGTATGTTTACATTATATATGTGTAGTTATGTATTATGTATGTATACACACCCACACACAGACATAGAGCCCAGGGTGAGCCGAATATGAAGGGAGAATACCTAAAAAAATAAAATTTACTGTTGAATAGAATGTAGTAGGAGTAAGAGAAGGAGAGAGGTAGAATGTAGCAAATCATCTCACATAAAAGCAGGAAGACAGCTTTTAAAATGGAGAGGAAGAGGGGGAAGATGAAAGGAAATAATTGAGCCTTACTCTCATGGGATTGACTTAAGGAGAGAATAATACACACTTAATTAGATATGGAAATCTATTTTACCCCACAGGAAGACAAAGAGAATGGAGGGAAGATAGGAGAGGGAAGATAATAGAATGGATGGCAAATTGGAGAAAGGGATAACCAGAAGCAAACACTATCGTGAGAGGATAGGTCAAGAGAGTGAATGGAATAAATGAAGGGCAGGATAGGAGAGAGGGAAATGTGGTTAGTCTTTTACAACATAACTACTATGGAAGTGCTTTACATTGTTACACATGTATTACCTATACTGAACTGCTTGCTTTCTCAATTAGAGTGGGAGGGAGAGAATATGGAAGCTAAACAGGCAGTGGAGTATAGAAATCTATTCTGCCCGACAGGAAAATAGAGGGGAAGGGGGATGAAAAAGGGTGAGTAACAGAAGAGAAGACAGACTGGAGGAAGGGGTGGATGGGGTGCATGCTGTTCTGGGGTGAGGGTGGGGAGAGATGGGGAGAAAATTTTGAATTCAAATTATTGTGGAAATGAATGTTAAGAACTGAAAATAAATTGTATATTTAAAAAAAGATTTGATGCGAGACAAAATAGTCACTTCTTCATGACTAATCACTCTCTTATGACCCGTCTGGGGATAACCCCCTCCAAACTCAGTTACACTGATCCTCAGAAAACACACACACACAGTCTGTCACTGGACTTACACTTGAAGACTTGCCCTGCCATGATAAATGTCATTGATGGCCTTCAGAAGACTTACCTAGCTCTATGAGAGGCAGCATAGTATATTCAGGGAGTTGAACTACCACTCATAGCCTTTCCCTTTCTATCAGAAGATTCTGACAGTGGAGCTGAACTTTTGGAAAGTCCTCCCAAATTAGGAATTCTTCAAGTGCAAGTCCAATGCCTAACTTTGGAGATGGTTATCCCCACATTGGTCACGAGAGAATCAGAGATGTAAGACCTGTCTCTGTCACTTACTACCTCTATGACTCTGACCAAGAAGCCTAGCTTCTATGGGCCTCGGTTTTCTCATCTGTGAAATGGACTTGGCCTAGCTGGCCTCTGAGGCCTCTTCCAGGTCTTGACCCCTGATTCTGTGGGAGGAGATTTGGATGTAAGTTAGCCTTGGCACACTGCCAAGTTACCCCATGACCTTCTTTAGTCTTAGCACCCTTCCTAGAATCTGTGTCCTCATCTGGAATGACAAAGGAGTCAGATTAGAAGATCCATGAGGGCCTTTCCTCTTAATATTCCAAGACTATGGAGCTGAGGAAAGGAATGGAGGAAATCCTAAAGAGGCATAAGCCTTTCTGCCTCCTTTCTTCTCCACTCTTCCCCAGGGGTCCTGTCTTCCTAGTGATCACTGTCTTAAACAGCCCCACCAACAAGATGAACACACCATCATCAAATGACGGCTTGTGGTTTGGGTTTCCTTGTTGTACTCACAGTGAGTGTCCAGGCTTGGGGATCTCCTCTCTCTGACACTGGTGAAAATCAATGCCTACATATTTTTGATAGAAAGCAAACTCTTTGTGAGCAAGAACTATTTCATTTGTATTGGGAGCCTCACCACAGCTCTGTGTGGTAAGCAGATTTGGGACTGATAAACCCATTCTACAGATGAAGAAATAGACTCGGAAAAAGCACCACTGGTCAGTAGGGTGCGGTGCCTAGTGTACTCCACTATAACTTTCAAAGGTATTGATTAGTTTTCCTCAACTTTACTCTATTGACGTATATACAAGGCTGATAGTGCAAATTAAATCAATTCACCTTTATTAAGTACCTGCTGCATGTCACATAATGGGAATACAGAGTTTAAAAAAACTCCATCTTAAAGCTCAGGAAGCAGTGGAGGTAGAAAAAATATGTATTTAGAAAAGTATAATTAAAGATAGAGAATAAACCAAACAAAGAGGAAAAGAAGCAGATTAGAAAATGGGCATTGGGAGAGACGTTTCTCAGTGAAGGGTTTCAGAGCAGGCTATCCAGAGGAGAGCACACTCCTGAATCCCTGAAAGAGAATCATTCGCAAAGGCTGACATGAGGAGGAAGTGCATCTCATCTGGGACTTTCTCTGCCATCTTGAAACAAATGGCTGTGGATAAAAGTTTGTACATGAGCGTATTACTTCCCAGGGTGAAATAGAGGTCAATGAGAGGAATCATGTGGATAGAAGTTGGAGAGATAAGGGACAAAATTATATGAGGAAGACAGATCATACTAAGGTAGTCTCATGTGCACCACCACTAGCCAAAGAATGAATGGACTCAGGCATATGCTTTTGCAAATGTCTGCTCTGAATGAGTATTTAGAAATATTTAGGAAAGTATTTAGAAACTTAAACACTTCTCTAGAACACAATATACCATAGGGATATCCATTTATTTGAATGAAGCATCAAAAGTAAAATAATTCTTCAAACACTCTTTTCTATGAGACTAGTCAATGTCCCCACAATGAAGCTTCTCATCTAGGGTCATGTGAGGAGCCCTGAGATTATTTATCATTGGAGCCGGTCTACTGACAATGCAGAAATCTAGTCCTGATTACTCCTCAAACGTTTTTTATTCTTTCTTTTCTTCCTTCTTTCCTTCCTCCTTTTCTTCCTCCTCCATCTTCCTTCCTTCCTATCTTCTTTCACCTCTCTCCTTCCCTCCTTTCCTTCCCTTCTTTCTCAGCCCTTCTACCTTCTATCCCTTTCCTTCCTCTATCTCTCCTTTCCTCCCCTGCAATTAATATTACCCTGATGTTTCTAATATTTTCATGTGTATATATGTAGTATACATGTTATTACCAAATTTTCAAATCACCAGTACCAATTTTTTAAAATATGTATTTCAATAACAGACTATTTGAAAGTTAGACACAATGACTTAATTGTGTTTATCTTCATAATAATGTAGCTGAAGAATGGAAAATCCCAGGGCCTTTGTGCTATTGACAAGCTAAATCTTACTCCCACTGCCAAACTGATTGATGTTCAGCTCAGGCAAGATAGACTCCAAGGTGCTGTTTTGCATATTTTATCTCAATGGTGACCTTGTGATGAGGTTTAAAAGCCTGGGGGAGATTTGTTGTATGGAGAGGAAACTCTTTGTTTTGAGCCAACTTTGTCTCCCTAAACTAGCCGGAAATTAATCAGCAGGCATTAATCCAGCTCTTAGAAATTGGTTTAATTACAGCTGTGTGATATTTCCCACCCCCAGAGATTAAAAATGCTCACCTTTTGTAAACTTTTGAAATAAAGACACAAAACAGTCACCCTGCCGTGCCACTCCTCTCCCATCCCCTCCACTTTGTCTCTCCTCTCACTACCCAATAAATGCTGGAAGTGGCTAAGACCTTATAGGTACCAAATGATTGAGGCCAAAGAAGCAGCCTGTGCTAGAAAGTCTTCTGATCTTAGCAACTGACCTTATGAACCAAATATCTGATCCTTCTGTCCTTGGTCCTGCTTTTCACCTGGGGCTGCTCCAGGGTTTTCACCCTTAGATAAAAGACTAAGGTTTGGAAGATGTGTTGAACAATGCCTTCTTTTTCTAGAATGTTGTTTCCTATGTGAATTTGCTGTTTGGGGCTATAGCTCAACATTAAAAAGGTCAATCACAAGTCTGAGCCCCAGTCCAGACAGTTGGCTTCTAACAAAGCAAAGTTCTGTCCTATGGCCAATCCTTTAGCCACTGGAACATATGTCCTTGATCACATAATCACCAAGATGAGCTGGGTGAAGAGCTGAGATGAAAAGCTAATGGATGAGACTAATCATCTTTACCAACGGGAGAAAAAAACTTTTCAGGTGCCCACATTCTCCTGGTGATGAGTCAGTACAAATAATGGGTCATTTGTAGAATGCTCAAAGGTTGGCAAGTTGCTTTATATGCATACATCATCTCATCCAATCCTACAACAACACTGTGAGCTACATGCTGTTATTAATCCCATCTTACAGACGAGGAAATGGAAGCAAGAGACTTGCCCAGGGCCCCACAGTTAGCAAGTCTCTGATGCAGAATGTCAACCCTCAATTATTCCTGACTCCAGACGCAGCACTTCATTTTCTGTGTCACCTAGTTGTCACAGTTTCCCAATTTCATGGAAAAGTTTTGACTTTTTATTTATTTTGAACTGGACCTGCAATTTCACTGATATCTAGGAGTTGATTACACCTAGTAATGTAGATAGGCACATCCTCGAAGACTCACAGTTGCCTGAGACACTGAGAAGTTAAGTCTTGCCCAGGATTGCACAGCCAGGATGAGTAAGAGGCTAGACTTGAATCCAGGTCTTCCTCACTTCCTGCCTAGCTGTCTAATGGCTCTGTCCTACTGCTTCTCATACAAACTAGAACACACCCAACTATCTTTAAGTCTTTGGAAGAGAATCTATCTTTAAAACTTCATTCATTTCGGAAGAGAAGGAAGGCAAGTCAGCCCAGAGGCCAGCAGTTCCTGCATTCTGGGTCTTGATGCTCTCCCATCCATCCTTTCCATCCTTCCTCAGTTGGTCATGCTAAATCTTCATTTATGGCAGGGAAGGATTCCTTTCACACAGTAGATCTTCACTCCTTTCATTGTTGTGTCACTGAGCTTATATGCCCAGTGCTCTGGGATCACAGTCCATACCATGATCATTTTCACAGGCAAACCACCAAAGTTTCCATCTTGGTGTTTTGTCAAGTGCCTCTTTGATGGTCCAACTCCAACTCCCATGTCTGGAGGTGGGGAGTGATGAGAAGAACAGTCATAGGATTAAAATTAGAATGATCATTAAATCCAGCCCCTTCTGTGAGAGAGGAGGAAATGAAAGCCCCAGGAGGTCAAGACTTCTCATGGTCACCCAGGAAAAAAAGTAGTTTTCAGGATTTTAAACCCAGAGTTCTTCATCTGCCATGGGCAAAGTCAGCATTTCTCCCTATGGGTGCTTCCTATAAAGATGGGGCTGGAGACAAAGAATGTGATGGTAGTGGTTTTCTACTCAAGCTCTAACAAGGATAATGAGGCCATTAGCAGGGTCTATCAGAAGATACACTGATGAGGTTCATTTTTGAAAACTGAGCATCTTTCCTATCCTAAAAGGTTTCTTTAATCATCATTTAGGGTAGATTGGTGAATTCTTGAGATCCGTGAAAGCAAGCTGAATACTTTAATCCAGGAGAAGATGTTACCAGTAAATAACTAGACTGAAGAGGGATGTAATAAACAGGTTCAATGTTATTTCCCTTGGAATTTATTTCTGGGTCCTTAAGAATCTGAAGATGGTCCTTCATTTTCTACCATGTTTCCCAAGAAGGGACAGTTTCTTTTGCTCTAATGATGATACTTTTCTTCTCATCAAAGGATAAGCAATAAAAAATCTCCAGTGGAAAAATACTAGTTTGGAAACTAATGGAATTGGGTTCTAGCCTGGACTCCATCAACTTTTTAACATTGGTCAAGTCATTTATTTTCCCTGGGCCTCAGTATCCATATTTATAAAATGAGAATGGATGCACCTCCCCCTCCTTGCCTCAGAGAGATGCTGAGATGTTCAAGGTTATCACTTTTAGTACAAATAAGCTAACAGGAGGCAGTGTGGGACAGTAGGAAGTGCTGGACTGGACAGGAGAAACTGGTTTCTAGCACAATCCCTGGTATTTACAATCCTCTGACCTCAGGCAAATCTCTGAACTTCTTTCCTCATCTGTAAAATATCAGTAGTCATACTTGCACTGCCTACCTCCCAGGACTCAATTTCAACAAAAAGATTTATTAAGCTCCCAGTATTCCAGACACCATGAGAAGCCCTGAGGATGCAAAGTCACAAAGAAAGAAGTCCCTGCCCTTAAGAAGCATATAGCCCAGTGCCCACTTTCACCCCTCAATGACAGAGAAAAGCAGGATTCTATAAGGGCATATAGAATCATGTAGAGCAGGAAGGGATTCCAGAAGCCATTTCGTCTAACCTCCCCATTTAGCAGATGAAGAAACTGAGTCCCAGAAAAGTGACTTGTCCAAGGTCAAGGACCCAGGACTTTGGAACCCAGGCCTCTGACTCAAGGCTAGATGCCTCCACCTCCCTTTGGTTCTTTACAACTTTTTGAACACACTGGGATTAGTTAACATCAACTTGTATGATTAATTGTCTTTATCTTGGATTACATTCAGTAAACAGAAGAAATTAAAGGTGATGAATCAACACTGGAGACTGAGTTTGATTCAAGCTGCTCAATGTCCAGCTCTCATTCTACCCTGAACGTTCATTTTTTCCAATAATATTATACAAATGTGTGTAAATATATATGTATATGTGCATATGTGTGTATATATGCCCACATGTGCGTATTTTATATTTGTATGTATGTATACGTGTGTGTGTGTGTGTGTGTGTGTTTGTGTGTGTGTGTGTACCGCTGGACCATTAAGGAATGAACTAGACATCTTTTGGCTCCGGCTGCCTTCTCTGGGACTCTTCAGCCCATCCAAGCTCTTCCTCCAAGCCCTCTAAGGCATTTAGTCTTCCCATTTCCTTTGTGAAGACTGAGAAAATCACAATAACTCTAGGACATAAGAAGTACAAGGATAATCCCGTACACTTCGCACAGAATGGCAAAGAGGCTTGTGTAGGTAGGGTCATACAAGTAATGAGTCAGAGTCAGGTCCTCCACTATGCCTTAGCTTCCTCCTCTGCAAAATGAAGGGGCTAGACTCAGACGTTTACTGGCTGTGTGACCCTAAACAAGTCACTTGCCTTCTCTCAGCTTCAGTTCACTCATCTGCAAATTGAGGGGGTTGAACCCCAAGGCTCCTGTGCAGCTCCATGTTCTAAATCCTTTGACTAGGGGATGTCTACGAATCGTTTAAGGCCTTCGGTTTAATCATTCTGAAGTTTCTCCTTGGTAACTCGCAGATGGAGAAGAAAGGGGAGGGTTTGGGATGGCTTTGCTCTTGTTTGCCGTTTTTCCCCTTGAGCCGTTGCTGCATTGCCTTTGCCAGCATTGATGACAAAAAATAGATAAAAATGCTTTTGTTTCATGTTCCATTTGCAAAGGAAATATCTCATTCATTTCTAATCTGGTTTGCTTGCAGCTGTATTGAGTTAAATAGGGCTATGGAGAGAAGTGATTCCTGAGCAAAGCCAGCTCTTGGGGTTCAGTGCTTTGTCTCCCTTATCTCCGTGGGTGGGGTGGAGGAGGGGTGTAGACAACAGAGCCTCCAAGTCCATGAGCCCTCACCCTCACCCTTCCACAGGACAGCTCCCGGCTCAGCTAGGCTGAGCTTTCTCCCCTCTCCACGAGCTCCTGTGGAACTGCTTTCCCTTCCCTGTTTCTTGAAAGAATTTACCTACAAAGGGAAAATCTCTTCAAAAAAAGGATTCTGATTAATTTTCCTGCCTGCCATTAGACTTCCTTTCCTTGGTTGGAAAACAAGGTGGGGAGGGGGGTGTGGAAGGGGGCAGCGCGCACAGGGAGAACCTTTCAATTCTTTGGTCCCAGACCTCACTTTGTAAGATTTTTAGCCCTAGAACATTAAGCAGGGTATGCAGATCACCTATGAAGGATTTGAGGGCTATGATAGTTGGGGTCTCCATCTTGAGTTTGATTCCTGTCTAGATAAAAGCACACCTTGAAGGATGTCAGCTGGTAGAGATGGAGAGAAGGAGGAAGTCAACAAAATATTGGAATGGGACTAGAGAATCTTGGGCATCCCTTCCAGATTGAAACTCTTAAGTTTCTGGGAAACTTGACTTACATATCTATGACCCTAAAGAAGAGAAGATTTACACGAGGACTTATATTTCTGCCTTAGTCTCAGCTGCCTTTAAGTACAAACTATGATTTTCAAAAAATTTCAGTACCCAACTCAATATCTTTGTCTCTGTGTTCATCTCTCTCTCTTTTTCCCCCTTTCTCTCTCTCCCTCTCAATCTCTCTCTCTCCTTCCCCTCCCCTTTCTTCCCTTTCTCTTTCTGTGTCTGTCTCTGTGTGTCTGTCTTCTCTGTCTGTCCCTCTCTCTGTCTCTGTCTGTCTCTCCCTCTCCTCTCCTTCTGGCTCTCTCTCCCCCTCCTCTCTGTCTCTCTGTCTCGCTCTCCTCCCCCTCAGTTTTTCTCTGTCTTTCTGTTCCTATGTTTCTCTCCTTTCTTGTTATCATGCTACATCTCTTTATCTATATTTCTCTATATGTATCTTTCCATATTTTTCTCTCTGTCCTCTTCATTCTTCTTTCTGTTTCTCTCTGTATCTTTCCATATCTATTGTTTTCTCTATTTCTTGCCATCTCTCTCTCTCCATATTTTGTCTTTTTCTGTACCCTTTCTTTCTTTGTTTCTCTTCATCTCTTTTCCTCTTTCTGTATCCATTTCTCTCTATCTCTTCATTTCTATGTGTTTCCCACCACTTCTTATCTCTGACCGTCTACCTCTCTGCTTCTCAATCTCCTTGTTTTTCTGTCCATCTCTATCTTTTTTTTGTTTGTCTGTCTGTTACAACGCACGAAGGCATGCTTGAATAACTGCAGCAAATACAAACGTGTGAGGCCTTGGATTGGAACGGAATTCAATTTGGTACCTAACGCACAGCAGGCATGAAGAACCCCTCTTGTGGGTGACAGGCAACAGGGGACTTTGCAAAATCGTACGTGATGAGATCTTGCCAATGGGAGGTTTTGCTATCCAAAGCAATCTAATGAGGCTTAAAGAAAACGATAATCCATTAACATTCCTGCAAGCCCCTTTCTCTGCTGCACAGTAATTACCAAGCAGCTCCAGAGCTACTCAGAAATTGAGTGACAAGTCAGACTCCACCATCCGTCAAGATGCAAGAGCTGTAATCGTCTAATGATTGCTAGATGAATCAAACAGTGAAAAATAATAATAGTCTCTCCTCTTCCTTTAGCTGGCTGCTTTCCCCACAAAGGTTTCCCAAGTCCTCCGTGTATGGTTTCAGGGAAAGTCAGCCAGTCCGGGGTGGATGTTGAATAGCTGCATGGCCACAGTGTTCCACATGGGACGGGATCCCGGTATGTACCAACCCTAGAGGGAGTGACCAGGTAAATTGTTCCACCCCAGAGAATTTAATTCCTCAACTTAGAGCTATTCCAAAAAGCCAGGGTTCAGGCTCAGTGCCAGGTCTTGCTGAAGGGCTAAGAATCTTGATGGCTCTCATCCAGCCTGGCCTTGAGGGGTGGGGAGCACTGATGTGAGGGGTGTCCTGCCCGGCCCCTTCCACACATCTCTGGGGCATAAATAACCTTTGCCTTTCTTTGTATCCCCAGGAATACGGTTGGTGGTTAATAAATACGTGACTTGTTACCAACCTTAAAGCGTTCTGTAAATGCCAGATGTCATGATCATTGCATTCGTTCTTGCTCTTTTTAGCCTCTCTATTGTTGTTCAGTCATTCCTGATCACGTCTGACTCGTGATCCCATTTGGAGTTTTCTTGGAGTGGTTTGCCATTTCCTTCTGCAGCTCATTTCACAGATGAGAAAACTGAAGCACACAAGGTGAAGTGACTTGCCCAGGGTCACATGGCTAGTGAGTGTCTGGGGTCAGATGTGAACTACAGGCTCAGGATTCTATCCACTGAGCCACCTACTTGCCCGGCCTCACTCCAACATTTATTCACTTTATACAGATATTTTTAATTCTGTCTTGTAATAATAGCTAACATTTACATAGGGACAACTAAGTAGTGCAGTGGATAGAGCACCAGTGCAGGAGTCAGGAGGACTTGAGTTCAAATCTCACCTCAGACACTTGACACTCACAGGCTGTGTGACCTTGGGCAAGTCACTTAACCCCAAATTGCTTCATCCTGGGTCCTTTCCAGTCATCCTGATGAATAGCTGGTCACTGGATTCAGATGGCTTTAGAGAAGTGAGGCTGGTGACCTGCACAGCCCTTCCTCACTCAAAACAAAGTCAAGTGCAAGTCATGTCATTATTTCTCTGATGGCATGGTCTTCTTCAGCAATGAAGGACAAACACACACCATTTACACAGCATTCACCCTTTGCCAGGCAGTGTGCTAAGTACTTTACAACTTATCTCATTAGAACCTCATAGCAAATGTGGGAGGTAGGTTTTAGAGATGGGGATACTACGGCAAACAAGGAAGAAATGATTTGCCTAGGGTCACATAGCTAGTACATATCTGAGACTGGATTTGAGCTCAGGATTTTCTGACTCCAAGCCTATTTCTCTATCCACTTCAACACCTGGCTTCCTTGTTTCCCAATTTCCAAGAATATGAACCTCTTGAGGACAGAGACTATGTCTTGTATTTCTTTGTATGTCTCATATTGCCTAGCACTGACAGAGCACTTTGCAGGTGATTAATACATACCTCTGGGCTAGTTGGAATTCAAGAACTTTGGTTCTTCTAACTCTATAACTTAGTCACCTGAGCTACCTGCCGCAGGTTTAATGGAAGAATTTAGAAAGACCTGGGTTCAAATACCACCTCTGTCATCTTTGATTTACATGACCTGGATGAGTCACTTTAACTTTCTAGATTTCAGTTTCTTCATTGGAAAGTGAAGGGTTTAAATGAAATAGCAGCGGATCCTTTCCAGATTTCAGGTTGGTGGGATTGAGAGAGGTGGGGAGGGGAATGATTGCCGTCCTCAAGCATTTGAAAGACTTGGACAAGTGAAAGAGAGAAGAGACATTGTGTATCATTTCATTTGACCTCAGAGGACACGAGTAGGAGCAGTGAATGGCAGAGACAATTAGGCAACTTTTGATCTGAAGCCAGGGATAGAAAGCAAAGCCAAGCTCCAGCTCTGGCCAAGTGTGAAGGGCTACTTTGGGCCCTCTGGCTCCCTCCTCAGCTGAGGTCTTGGTACAGATGATGGATGGTGCCGAGAGTATTGTAGGAGGCATCTTCTTCCTGTGTGCCTTGGGCCAGATGTCTCCAAGGTGTCAGAAACAGTAATTTTGCTTGGGAACAGCTTTCCAAGCTCGTGTATTGGTCTCTGAGATAAATGTCTTCAGTTCCACCTCTTTAATAATGAAGACAAAGCATCTCTGGTCTCCAGCAGCCCACACTGCTCCTCTGACTATGTTTCTCATCAGCACAGGGGAGGATTGGAATTTAAAGGGCAGCACGATAAATTGTCCATTTGGAAACAACCTTCCCTTTTCCTTTCTTTCTTTTCAGATAGCTGTATACTTTAGACTAGTAGTGATACATATAAGGAAGAAGAGAGGAAGGGACCCACATGTGTAGTGGGGCTCACCTGTGGCAGGGGGCTATTGTTTGTGACTCAAAAGGAGGTAGAAGATACCTCTGGCCTCTTCCAGCCTCCACTCCCACCCCTCTCCAAGGGAAATTTTCATTCGCTCCAAGAGGATAATTAGGAAGTTGGGGGCAGAGGCCACTCTCATCTCTTCAGAGAAAGACCAGAAAGAAATTATATCTGCCTGTTCTCTTAAATGTTGTTTATCTAAAGGATATGATCAAGTTCCATCTAACTTCAGATCACTTTGTCATTTTGGAGAAAAGGGGGGACCCCAAGCTCTCTATCCAAGACACTGGTCATTCTATGACAGTGGGCTTCCAGTGCATTCCCCCACCATTAGCCACCAAAGAATAGTTTCAATTCACCAATTAATAAATATTATCTCATTGGATCCTCATAGCAACCCTATGATGTAGATGTTGCTATCATCTTCATTTTACAGTTGAGGGAACTGAGGCAGACAAAGGTGAAGTGACTTGACCAGAGTCATACCAGGGTCAGTATCTGAAGTGAGGTTTGAAATTGGCTCTTTCTGGCCCTAGGGCCAGCACTCCATGCACTGTGGCACCACCTAGCTGCCTTTGGTATGTACCCTAGTTCTGGCTGTGTGACCACTCAGAAAGATTCTTCTTCACCTCACACCTAGTAGTCTAGAAGCAACCAAAGAATGTTGGCATTTGGTCCCAATCAGGCAGTGGGGCACTTTGGTTCTATATCATTCTGGTTTTCTGGATGTAGGCACCCAGTCTCCTGCTCATGGGAAAGGGGCTGGGATGCCTCCCTGCAGATGACATCATTGTCCCACTCCCAGAACAGGGATGAAACCACTGCATTCCCTTTACCTTGATATCGTAACTAAGTGAGAGCAGAGGCTTGGGGCTAAGTATGAAATGTGATACTATACAAGAGACATGGGTGTCCAGACCAAGAAGACTTGGCCACAGCCCACGGATCATCCATAAATCACCAAGCTGCTCCTAATTGCATTCATTCAAGAGATTGGTACAAGTGTAGCTTTCACTAAAAGGAGGTACCTGAAATTGGAGAGGTGGGGTAGAACAGAGGTAATATATCACCTATGGCTTTGACCAGGCCTTCTCCCTCTGCCCTTTCCCTTTGGTCAGAGTAAGACCATGTGAACTTGGAAAGAAATGGAGGATGTTGGATCATTCAACTTCCCATCCCTCCACACCACAGTCGCACCCTCAGGTCGGTCAAGGACAGCCAGTAACCAGAAGCAGGGAGTTACTGCTTTTCCACATTTGCTAAGTGTGAGCACCTTTCCCCTGGACTCAGTTCACACTTGTTAGGAAGTGTGTCACAAACTTGGAGGAAGGGAAATGTTTTGTACCAGCTGGGCTTATTCTACCATCTAAACAAGTAAATACTGCCTTTCTAAAAGCTACAGAAGGCTAGATGACTAAATGATTCCCAACTGACAGTCTTGAGGTGCAGGTCGGGGAAACACTCTTGGGGGAGACTGAACCAAAAGCACTGGGGAATTAGTTATAATTCCTCTGGAGTACAGTGCAGTAGATAGAACACTGGACTTGGGATCAGGAAGACTTATCTTCCTGAGTTCAAGACTCTAACACTCAAACACTTACCAGCTATGTAGCCCTGGGCAAGTCACTTGATCCATTTGCCTCAGTTTCCTCATCTGTAAAACAAACTTGAGAAACAAATGGCAAAACTTTTTACCAAAAGATCCCAAAAAGGGTCACAAAGAGTCAGCTATGACTTAACAACAAGAGTACCAAGAGGGAGATCTTGCCAAGCTGTGGAGATCCAAGTCACAAGTGGAAGTAGGAGTTTGGATAAGTCTCCTCAGAGCTTACATGGGCTACAATTACAAATGGCAATGTTAGTACAAGGAGAAAAGTGATGCTGTCAAGATGGCTGTGAATAGAAGAGCTTCATCTCCTGGCATCAAGGGCACTAGATGAGTTCCAGTGTCTGTCATGATAAATCAAGATGAGCCTCCACAGGCTGCAGTGGGCATGTCCTGATGAATCATCTCTACCCATTTGGGTGGCAGTGAAAGACAATGAGGACAGACAGTGGCATCTCTACTTTCCTCCCACCTGCACCAACTCCCCGTCCTTATCAGACAGGGGAATTGTGGGGGAGGACAGAATTGCAAAAAGCACAACTAGTGGAATATCTATAAAGTACAGACTCCCAAGCACACAATGGGTTCATAATCATGAAATATGAATCTGAGGGATGAATGTTAATAAGCACACAAAAAATCAGAAAGCTTCTCTCCTTTATCAACTGGTCAACTCTCTGCTTCTGTCCCCTACTACATGAAAAGCATAAAGCAGGCAAGTCCCTAGAGACAGCAGTAGGTGTCCACTGCACTGTCCTCCTAATCCTTCTCCCCAACTCATATGTCAGTGAGGAATCATGATGTGACTCCAACACTTAAATGAATCTATGATCTGATGTAGGTCTCATTCTGACCTGGGCTGGCTCCTCTCTGTTCCATGTTGGATTAGATCACTGTATTAGTGCCAAACTTAGTAGGGACACCCATTTGACTTTACCCTCATCAGAGCTCAGAATTCTGGAGCTCAGAGCTCCCTCAGCCTCAGCCTTCCCAGAAGCAACGATGATAGGCATGTGCCACCATGTGCAGCCTATGGTTCATTCTTAAAGAGATTATTTAAAAATCTTCTTTTTGTATTCCTATTTTCTCTATCAGTCTCATAATCACAGAATGTTAGAATTCCGAGGGATTGTTCAAAGCCACTCATTTTCATTTTAAGGAAGAGGAAATACACCAGGAAGGGGAGGCAACTTCTCAAAGTCAATACAGTTAGTAAATGGCAGAGCTGACCTTTGAACCCAGGTTTCCTCCAAAATCAGTGCTTCTTTCTACTAACTCTCCTCAAGAAGCCTTGCTTAAAAGCACTCCCACCCCATCACCTCACTCCACCCTGCCACCATGACTAGCCTTGGATTTGCATTTTACCAACCATGACTCACTTTGGACTTGGCCCCACTTTCTTACTGCTTGTGGTTTCACACAGATCTGGGTCAGAGAATAGGAAGTGTGGATAGTGCATGCCAGCACCACCCTGCACTAGACAGGCTCCATTTGTTCAGCAGATGCCTCTCTGAGAAGTTGGCCATAGCCAGCTGTTGGCTTATGTCTCTTAAAAATGGACTTTTAAGAGTTTTGAACCTTAAGATTCTAAGAGCTCTGGGGTGAAGTTTAGTTTCTGGGATCAGAGTACCTGGGTGCAAATCCTCCCCTTGATCTGCTCCTAGTGTTTATGCAGCTCTTGAAGGTTTGCAAAAGGCTTCAGAGCAAGGAGCTCCCTTGAATCTTACAATTATCCTGGGAGGTCCATGCTGTTCTTAGCCCCTTTGTACAGATGAGGAAACTGAGATCGACAGTAGTGAAGTGACTGGCCCAGGGTCACACAGCTAAAAAGTGTCTGAAGCTAGATTTGAACTCAGGCCTTCCAGAATCCAGAGCACCACCCTGACGCCCTACGACCAGGGCCAGGGCCAAGCTCTCATCTATCACAAGAAGGGTGTCTTCCATCTCAACATTCTCCCATCTCGTTTGTAAAATAATCAAGTCATAGCTGTTTTTTCTTTAGGTAAAGTCCAATGCGTATACACTGACTAGCCTTGCCTAGAGGAGAAATCCAATTCTTTGCCTCTGTGTGGGTGGGTGCGGTTGTTTGCCTTAACATTCCCTTCTTTAAAAGATCCTTTTCTCCTTCTTCTCTCCTCTAATACTCTCTAACCCACTTGACTTTGACAATGTGTACAATACCAGATCCAATACTAAAATTGGAAATATCTCTATTTTTTTTTCATTTAAAAAGTGTTTTTCATTTCTCAGGTATTTTAAAATTTCAAAAGACAAAACTAATCAGAACATGGGAATAGGCAAATCCTTGCCCCCCTTATGCTTCCATTTGTTTTTTCTACGTAAAATGAGAGGTTTTGCTCCTGTCTAAGATCTCTTCCAGCACTGACATCCTCTGACTAGTCTATAATAACCCAGGCCTTGAAACAAAAAGCAGATGTGTTAGAGCACTGGCATCTGGCATCCAAAAGACAAAGGAGAAAAAGAACATAACTGCCCTGCACAGCCTCAGGTGGCCAGCTATTTACCTTGAGGAAAAGCAAAAGAAAAATATAATCTCTAGGTTCTGAGTCCAGATTTAAATGAACTGTAGAGTTCTGTTGTAAATCTGTGTACTCCATCTAATAGGATTAGGAAGATTACCTGAAGCTTTTGTGCTTAACCAGCAGAGTGTCCACAGATAATTCCCAGCCTTAGATGGAAATTGTGTTTGGATTTTCAGGGCCCAGCGACCTTTTCCTATTCATCTATGAGGCTTTGTAGACTCAGCCTTTCAGGAGAGGAGACCAAAGGCTTCCTCCCAACTCACCTGAAGGCCCGTCCCATGTGGACTCACAGAAATGAACCTAGGTTTACAAGATGCCCTGTGCACCAGCATCCATTTAAAACCACAGTTTAGGATCCCTCACTGAGTTGTTTACTTTATACTAAGTCAACCAAAAAATGAAAAATGAGGTTAAGGCAAAAGCAGGCAATTTAACAGCATCGAAAGATAATATTAATATATGTATATGTGTGTAGGTATATATAGATGTAAATATATGTCCTCCTTTCCAGCCCACCCCCATTCACAGAGGACTTATAGTTTTGATCTCCACAAGTGACTAGGCCACCAATGGGGGAAGGTATACATGCAAAAAACACACCTGACAAAAGAAAACTCAAGAATCATGGCATTAGGGAACATGAAGAAAGGGCAGACACCTCATACATGTGTGGTTGATGCACATGCATAATTTGTGTAGCCTATACTTCAGAACTTCTGATGCCCTTGGGGTTATCATCAGTTCTCTGCTGTTCTCTGCCCAGCATCTTGTCGCTCTTGGCTCAACCTTTTCTGTTTGTCTCTGGTAACTGAGCTGTCCCCCTGCTCTCATCTTCTGGTCTTCAGCCTCTCTAGGGTCATCTATTGGTCAGCAATGAATTTCTACCTAGAACTTCCATTACGAGAAGTGCCTGAGCTGGTGATAGTCTGAGTCCTCTCTGGGGTTCTACAATTGGTTTCTCCAAATCCCACTCTCTGCTTTTCAGTTCCCCTTTTTATGCTATCTCTCCAGATTAAAATGTAAGCTTTCTGAGGTTTGGGACTAAACTTCTTTTTGCTCATATTTGTATCCTCCATGCATAGCACACAGAAAATAGAAAAATTTCTTAAGAAATGTGCTGTCTTGTCTGTCTACTACTCTTTGCTATGGTCTGTGGAAAGTGTAGTGGCTAACAAGCCACTCCTTGGCAAGGAGGGCTAACTGCTTTTAGTAATTAGCTCTACCACACTGAGACATACTGTAAACAAAAGCCCACAAAAACACAAACTGAGGTTGTTCATTCTTTTGACTGCTTTCCTTCCAGTGTCCATTTGAAGTCCCTGACCTGAGCTATCCACCTAATTTAGGGTTAGAAAATTATTCTTAATTCTTCTGATTTCAATCTTTACCTCCCAACCCACTGATGTGCAAATAGACCTAGGGACAAAAACGAAAGGACCAAGAGGAAGTGTAAGGGACATCAGCCTTTGCCTCTGTTCCACATTTCTGTCTTTATATGCTGCTAAGAACGAAATCACTGACCTTTATTTAGCTTGTGGCCAGCCTCCAGATGCTGGCCATTCCATACCCAGATTTCCAAAGTATTAAAGAAGTGAAACAGAACCAAGTCTTTAGAGCTAAAATGCCCTTGTGATGAATTGAGGGATGAGCCAGGTAGCAAGCCCCATAGAATTTATGGAAAATCTCTTCCTTTTTCACACACTAACCCCATGCATTGGCAGAGTAGGTCAGAGTGGTGCTTTGTAAAGCTTCCTTTCTTGGGCATAGACTATTGATGATCAGAGACCTATAGATTTCTGGTAAACTTCAGTTAATTGCTGAGCAGTGTGGTAAATAGAAATCTTACTAGTCTACCAAAGACTGTCACTTCCTTTCTTTTCTCCTCTGAATTCCCCTCCTCTTCTTTGTTTTTCTCTGATTCAGCAGCATATTATTAGGGATTGATACTAGATGACCACTTGGATGGGATATTTTAGATAGCATTCTTGAATTAGAATTGAGGTAAGTCCTCATGCCTCCTAAAGTCTTTTTCAGGTCCTAGACTTGAGGATATATTTTACATATTAAAAAAACTCTTTTCTTTATTTCCCTAAATCACTGGGTCACCACTATAGGCTATTTATTCTTGTTTATACTGGTTCAAGGCTAGTCTTAAGCATGTGGAATAGGAAGTTAACTCCAGAGAAAGATTTCCAAGGCCTAAAGGAAGCCATTTCCACTTCTTCAGAATAACTATTGCACTGGTTCACAGATTATTTAACTAGGATAATTTGTACTTAATTCCTTCAGCTTAATATGAACAATACCATAGTAATGAGAAAAGGACAAAGGCTTAAAAGTAATTTTGTTCAACATCTTCATTTAATAGAAAAGAAAACTGAGACTAAGCTGGTTAAGTGACTTGTCCAAAGTCACCCAGTAGTAGAAAGAGGACTTCAAACCCAGATTCTCTGATTCTAAATCCTTTAGATTCTTTCCTGAGGGCAGATTTGTCCTGGAGAAGAGTTGGGAGAAACTTAGTAGCTGGGATAAAGTATGTGTCATGTGGAAGAGGACTAGGTTTTCTTCTGCTTGACCCCAACGGAAAGAAGGAGCAATAGGTAGATGTTGCCAGGTCAGTTTAGGCTCCTAACAATCAGCGCTGCCATAAATGGACTTGGTGACCATGGCTGGTAGAAAGTTTCCCTCCACAAGAAATCTTTGAGCACAGACTGGGCAACTATAAGTCAGGCATTGGCATTTTGCTCACATATGTGTTACTCTAGATTTCCTCTGAGAGCCCTTCTAACTCTGAGCTGCTAATCCACAGAATATGAAGACTGCTGAGAACCTAAAGATTCAAACCTGATCTCATTCCATTGCATTCCAAGGTATTCTGCTCACTGAATGGGAGCTAGTGAGCTCCTTAAAGTCGGGGAGCAAGGTCTTCCATTACTCACCCCATCTTGACTGCACTCATCTAGTGTCTTCTTATAAAGGGAATTCAATCAATTACATTGACTTGATTAGTAAAAACCTAAGTCTAAACATTGATTTTGTGACCGCTTTTGTTATTTAAGTTTCTTTACAAGAATCCATTTTGCATGCAGGTAGGAACTTAGCAATACCAGTCATTCCTGAAGCCATAGCTGAAATGTCACTTCCTCCAGGCAGCCTTCACTGATTCCTTGCCAGGAAACATGATCTCATTCTCTTCTAAATGCCCGCAGCTTTTTACTCAAAATCATAAAAGTAGCCAGCATTAGAGGAAGGATTGGAAAGCAGGCCCCCCTCCCTTGGCCAGCCAGTTCTCTATCCTTTCATCTCCCTTCCCTTTCAATTAGGATGGAGTCAATCCAATTAAGTGGAATCCAATTAGTGTGATCTCTCTATTCAATGGAGGTTTGATCAGTCATACCTCATTAGAACAACTCTTCAGTCATTTTTTAGTCCTACATGAGGCTCCTGCCCCTACCACGGAGATTTATCTATTTATTTCTCTTTTTTATTAAAGGGGCCATCCCTCTGACTACTTTTTAAAGAGGCCTATTCACTGAATGGGCAATAGTTCACTTTAAGTGAGTACCTGAAAAGACCTTAGCCCAAAAGGCCAAGGTCTCTCAGGGCATTCTGGGCCATCTCCAGTCATTCTGATCAATATCTGGTCACAGGATCCAGATGGCTCAAGAGGAGAAGTGAGGCTGGTGACCTTGCACAGCCCTTCCTCACTCAAAACAAAGTCAAGTGCAAGTCATGTCATTGTTTCTCTTACGTCATGGTCCTCTTCAAAAATGAAGAATGAACACAATCTATATGAGGTATGTGGAGTGTTAAGGGAAAACTTCTGTCTCTGGTGCAAGGGCTTGCTGTGACCTTCCTAGGGTTGCTCATCCACCTTTAGTGTCCACCTGACCTAACTATCACCTGTGGCTCCAATAAGTTGTAGCATGAGGAACAGCCGCACTCCAGCAAAACCATCAGGCAGACAGGCTAAGCCAAGTTAAAGGTAACCAACAAGCAGTGAATTGGGGGGTGTCTACTGCAAGCATGTGAAGACTTCCCTTGGTGGAATAGATGGACAGGAACAGTTTGTTCCCAAGGCTTTGGAGGTGGCTGAAGCAGGTGCTGTGGGTTGTTTAGAATTGGTCAGACAGTGAAAATGCCAGGGTCATCCACTGTGTCCTGGGCCATTGCCAGTCCTCTTGACTTTCATCTTGTCACTGAATTTCAATGACTCCGAAAGAGAGATGACCTTGAACAATTCTGCTTCACTTAAATCCAATTTATGAGCAAATCAAGACCCATGATGTCACTGGTCTTTTTTGAAATTGAAAGATAAACAACAAACTATTTTTTTTCAGTCATATCTGACTTTGCCTAACCCCATTTGGTGTTTTCTTGGCAAAGATAACTGGAATGATTTGCCATTTTCTTCTCCAATTCATTTTACAGATGAGGAACTGAGGCAAACAGGGATAAATGACTTGCCTAGGGTCACATAGCTAGTATATGTCTGAGGCTAGATTTGAACTCATGAAGATGAGTCTTCCTGATTCCAGACTTGGCCATTTATCCGTTGTATGCCTTAGCTGCCCATGTGCTAGAACAATTAATTCACTTTTTGAGCCTAGAGAGTCCCCAGGTTAATTCAGTCTGCTCCTCACTTTTTTGTTAGACAAAGAGTTGCCGTATAATCATAATAGCTCAGAGCCCCCACTGAAGATAATTTCTGATGTTCAGATATAGGTCTGGTCCTCTGACCTAATATTTTTCCCCAGCTAATCCCTAATACTCTTTATATTTAAAATATAATCAGAGTATAGGAAATGTTTAGGTTACAGAAGGGAGTAGAGTATTGTCAAGAGGATGGAACTGTCCTGTGGATGGCCAGAGCCAAATAGAGCAGATTAAAGACAGGAGAGTCAGGAATCACAAAGAAGTTTAATTTCAAAGTGAAGGAAATGACTTGCAAGTAAGGAGGGGATCTAGACACATGTGCAAGGGTCCTACCTCTAAGGGGTGGACCTGAGACCATGTGGGGAGATTTCAATACTTGTTACCAATGGTTGTACAGTGAGCTGTAGCCCTGACAATGAGGAATAAAAGCGAAATTGAGACAGGTTTCATTCATAGCAGAGCTTCATGGCTGGAAGACAGGTAGTTATCCAGGGCTTATCCAAGCTAGTCAAAGCAGTACAAAAGCAGTACAATAGTGATATGATTCAGTCAGAGAGTGAGGTCTTTCAGAGAGTTAAGTACAAAGGATTGCTGTTATGCCAAGCTCAAGGCATATGAGCTTGCTTGCTGGGCCTTAGCACTGGAAAACAGGGTGTCTCCTAATATCTTGACAATACGTAATAACTTCTGTCACTGGACTGGCAAGAGGAGAGGAAGGTAAAGAAAAATAGGACCTTGTTTGGAATGTCTCTCAATATTCAGTGGGGTAAGAACATCCAGAATCTTCAGACCAAGTACTCTCTTCTAAGATGCCTACAGTCAATTTTACAAATATTTGTTGAGCACCTACTGTGCTCCACACACTGTACTAGGCACTTGGGATGCAAAGGAAAAGCCAAAACAGTCTCTACCCTGAAGGAGCTCACAAGCTAATGAGGGATACAACATGCCAAAGGTCACAGCCAGATGGCTAATCTCAAACCCTCCCACACTCCTTTCCGGTTCTTCTTTTGGCTTCTTCTGCAAGCATCTTTGAAGCTGATGCTTTCCAATTCAGTTGCCTAACTCTGAGAGGGGTCAGAAACACCATCGCACCTTCTTCCTCTCAGTCTGTTCTCTTGCAGACTGTGAACCTCTTTGAAAACTCATGGACCTGACTCCAGTGCCCCTTCCAACTCATAGTTCACAAAACTCCAAATTGCTTTCAGAGTGCACAAAGAATTCCTGTCCCTATGAGGCACAAATCTCAGAATGGCAGCCGGTTCCAGATTTTCATATTTAATTAATCATGGGCCTGTCACATCTATCTTATTAGATTAGAACTTCTCAAAGGCAAGGACTGTCTTATTTATTTCATATCTCACAGAATCTTAAAGTTGGAAGGCACTTCAAAGGCAGTAGACCAAATAGTAACTGAATGAGAATTCCTTCTATTATGCCATCTAAGTCATCATCTAGGTTTTGCTCAAAGCCCTTTAGTGAAGGGGAGCTCCCTCCCTCTTGAGGTGGCCCTTTCTGTTTCAGGGACATTCTCATTTTGAAGCGTTTCTCCTAAACTCCAGCATCAATCTGCCTCTTGGTCAGTCCCATCTATTACATCTAGTTATTCCTTCTGGGGCCAAGAGGAATCAGTCTCCTGCATCTCCTCCATCATTTCCTTTCCAGTGCTCGAACACAATGATCCACCTTCCCCTGAGTCTTCTCTCCTGACCAAATATGCCTTATTTCCTTAAATCATTCTATCAGAAGTCAACTGAGTAAGGAGCCACTAACTGTAACTTTTGCTCTATGGCCTCGGCTGGTGGAGTGAGTGAGAAGCTGAACTCAATGTCCTCTCCAAGGATTCCTCACTTTCTTTACTGGATCTGAATAAAATTTCCAGACTTTATTTCATTTGCACATGAAAATAAAATATCCTTTTCACACAGTGAGCAGCCAGTACCTGTTAGTAGAGGAAGGATACACATAGTTTTGTCTTCTTGGAGGCAGCATCATACAGTGGGTAGAACACTGACCCTTGGATAAGGAATATCCTGGGTTCAAATCACACCATTAATACACTCACAGTGTGACCATATGCAGGTCACTATATTTCTCTGACATTCAGTTTTGTCAGCTGTAAAATGGAGATAATTTTCTATGTAGCAGTTACTTCTGACCTCTGTTACAACACTCCCATGGGATCACATCTGTAAAGTTATTAATATCACAGAAATGTCAATGAATGCCCTAACCATTAGTCAGATTCCTCGTTTGACCCTCATAGACATCTTCATGCCCTCTCTTAAAGCCTCCTTCTTCCCAAATGAGGCAAGCCAGCAAATGCAATGAATCTTTCTAAATGAAAGGGGCCAGATTTTGAATAAATCTATGTAAGTCAGAGAGGGAGAACCCAGAGAATCCTCAGCAAGGGAAGAAGGAAAGAGTACTTTCTCCACATCATGTCCAGCATCCCCCACTGAATCTTTGGGCCTCAAAAAACTTGTCTATAGAATAGGAATAGTTACACTTTTCCTGCCTCTCAAAAGACTGTGGGGCAGGGTCTATGAAATCATACATGCGAAGACTTTGAAAACTAAAGTGGTCTCTATAGATGTAAAACATTCTTATTTGTTCTTCTGTTCTTCTGCCTTCCATCTTTGCCTTCTGCTTTGTATGAACCCATTTTGGCTGTCTTTGTTCTGATGTATGTGTGTGTGCGTGTGTGTGTGCGTGTGCGTGTGTGAGTGTGCATGTGTGCGTGCGTGTGCGTCTGTGTGTGCATGTGTGCGTGTGCGTGTGTGTGTGTGCATGTGTTTTCTGTACCATGTCTCATTTACTAACTGTTGGAAGACCCCAGGGTGGGGTAGAGTTACTAATGGTGTGTAAGAACACCCTTGGCTGTCATGGACTGAAGAGAAGCTCTGGAAATTGAGCCCTACATTCTAACTTTTGGTCCTTAGCAGGCTGATTTAAGATGATTAAGATAATGAGTCCCAAAGTGGCAGGATTCGTCATGCCTGATGCCAGCACGTTTTTAACCAATTAAAAAAAATTGCTTCCGCATCAGCAAGATGGTCAATTTACATGTGCTTAGGTAATGAGGAAGAAAAGATGCGACTTTGGAACGTGAGGAGGAAAATAAGTGGAAGACAGAGAGGAGGCAAGAAAGAGGAAAAATAGAAGGGAGAAGGAATAAATGAGGGAGAAACATTCTAGTAGAAGGAGGAGGTAGAGACGCAAAGAACAACAATTGAATATGAGGGAGAGGAGGAGGAGGATGAAAGGGGAGGGGGAGAGGAAAGGAGGCGGGAGAAGGGAAGAGGGACAAAGAGACACAGAGACAGAGATAGAGACAAAGAGAGGTGTGTGATGTCTAGGCATCATTGTGCTCAGCACCCACCCACCCTAGTGCTTTTCTCTCCCAAGCAGAGAACCAGTGAATGTTTCCAGAACAAATGACATGTGATACCAGGGGCATGTAGCCCACCATTTATTTTCCCTCCCCTAGAGGCATATGCTCATAAAACAAGCCACCTGGAAACGCCTCTCTGAACACCTGTGTGGGATAAGACTGGATGACCTCCATCAAAATGCTAGACAAATGCCCTTAGGAGGCCTTGGACAGAGTGACCAGCAACCTTAGCCCTTGCCTCACCATGTAGTGAAGAGAGTCTGGAATTTGGAATGGAAGGACCTTCTCTTTTCTAGGTGTGACTTTGAGTTAGGATTAGACCATGTCACCTCTCTAGGTCTTAGGTACCTGATCAGTCAAATGAGGGGACTGAACTAGATGACCTTCAAGGTCCCTTCCAGTCCCACGGGCATGACAAAGTACAAGCATGCAGGCTGGATGCTGGATCATGAGCCCTCTGCATCTATCAGTCCTAATATGGCTTCAACTCGGGAGCCTCATTATAACTGCTTCCCACTCCTGATCTTCTCTGTCACTGTCTGTGCCAAGCTAACAGGTGGCACACTGGGCCTTGGAGTCAGCAAACCTTGGCTTCTGAGCCTGCCTCTGACACTTACTCTGGAGGTGACCTTGGGCTGAGTTTCAGTTTCCTCATCTAGACGGTGAAAATACTACACCCCCTCAGAGTCACCAGGCATTGTGCGCAGGATACAAAGAAAGACAAAAACACAGTGCCTGGACTCAGGAAGCTTATATTCTAATGGGGGAGAAAATATGTCTGCAGGTAGGCAGAAGACAGGAAAGACTAGCTTAGAGGAGACATCCCCAGCAACTGATGGGGGACCTGACCAGGATTCCGGATGCGAGGCAGCTTTGCACAAAGGGCCGCTGTCTCCACTTAATGATGACGAAGGACTGTCTCAGATATAACTTAATCTGGCCCTGACTACAGCACTGTGAGGTAGGGAGCATGGTTTGTTCTATCTGTCATTGTTATTCATGTTGTCTCCATTTTCTAGATGAGGAAACTAAATCAGAGAGGCACGTGATGTGCTGATTCGGGGTTAAGTAACTTGTGATATTTGGGGATGAATTTGTCATTCTTAAAAGGTTTTTAATCAGCAAGTGAAGACAGCAGCTTAGGTGAATGGAAACTTTAAAAAAAACAAACAAACATAAACTGACATCTCATACTCTCTATTTTGTGCGCCCTGTTCCTCTGGTAAACATCTTAGATTCCCAAAAAGAGCAGACAGAACCAAGAAGGGAAAGAGCGAGGAGCACCTTGGAGCCAGTTTCATTTCCCTAAGCAGAAGGAAGTGAGTCCAAATTCAAATTCAGCTTTCCCAGCCTCTATTATCTTTTCATTACTCTTGGATGTTGACAGAATATAAGGTTGGTGATGGAGATCTGTTATAGTTCTTAAAGCAATAAAAATGATACAACACTTTAATGTTCCCGAAGTACTCTCTATGTTATCTCATTTAATCACCCCAATAACTCTGGGAGGTAAGATGGAGATAGGATCTGAACCCATAAAAGGAAAAGATCATGTCTTTGGGATCTGGACTCCAAAAAGGAGAAGGCCCTGGACATTCCCACGAGGCCCAGGTCCCTGGTGTTCACCTGGGGCAATCAGCCCTTCCTACTTAATTAACTGCCTTTTCATTGGCTGGGCCTGACCCCACCCTAGATAGCCCCTCCTTAATTCTAAATAGCCCCCTTCTGTGTTCCACAGTCTTCTGTATAAAATGTTCATCTTGTTTCCATGAAGGCGCTTATATTCAAGCTGGCCCTTTTGCATTAGTGATACAAATACTCAGATTCCCTGAGAGTCTGGTCAATATGGTGGACCTTTATAATAAGTCTTGTTTTTCTTTGGCTGACAGAAGGCTTAGGTCAAATTCATTTGGGTAGGTCCCATATGTTGCTATTTTGGGGTCCCAGAACCCCTAAACCTCAACAGGTAGGGACTTTTATTCCCATTTTTTTTTTACAGGAAAGTGAATCTAAGAGATAAAAGGATTTGCTCCAAGTCACACCAACTAGTGTCTGAGTCAAAATTTCAACTCAAGTCTTTCTGATTCCTTATTGAGCATCCTATCTGAGCTTGTACAGAGTAATTATTCCACATTACCCCATTCATTATAACTATTCCATTTATCCATATTAATAGTTAAAAGAATTTAGTCTGTGTCTCAATCTTCTTTCCTAAACTGTACTTTGGAGTTCCCCTTGGTAGCAATCTATCAGCACCTTGAAGGTCATTGGATGAAGGTCGCAAATCCCCAGCTCAGTAAAGGAGAGACATGGAGCCTCTGTGGAGCTTCCCAGGTGACTGATTTCCATCTTGATTCATGCCCCACTCTGCTTCCCTGGATGGTGTGAGGACAGATGAGAAAATGGCAGCAATATACATCGGGTTCTCAAGAGGAAAAGAAACCAAAACATGTAGGAAACAACATTAGCATCAAACATTAGCTCAGTAGGTACCAGATAGTAATATTTATTAAGCCCAGGCCAGACTTTGAGTACTGCTGACTAATATATGTCAGCAATGTGGCAATTACTAGGGGGTCTGATTAATAAGGAAGCAAATAAGCACAAGGAAATCAGCCTTGTTTGATGCGTTTGATGTTCAGTAACACCCAGTTCATTTGGCCTCCAAGTCTGAACGCTAATAATGGTGCTAATCACAGGGCCTGAAGCTTCCAAATTCATTGAAATGCTGCTCACTGGGGCAGCCCTCTGTGTTTATCACTGGCTCCTTCCCTCCCTTTCCTATCGGCTCCCATCTCCTGGAGGTAATTAAATTCATTGAAGTCCAAAATCAGCTTTTGTTTTCTGGAGGAAGAAAGTGGGGGAGTCTGCATAACAAGCTTGATAAGAGAATTGTGACTTTCACTTGGGTACCATTGCAACAGCCAACACATTCTTACTCCAGGGAGTTCTATTCACTTTCCCTAGCATCTGGGACCAAAGGAAAGTTGCACAATGGCTTGGAGCTGTATGCACAGAGTTGGCCTCAGTTTGTCTATCTGGGAAGAAAACACGAAGGCAAAAGGAGCTGGGGAAAGTGCAGAAAATAGTCACTGGACCTTCACAAATAGTTTCTGGAACCTACATTTAATCCTAGTCCTAAGGAAACTAGAGGAACTAGTTCCCATTCAGTTGACCTTTTTCCTGGGATCTCAGGGCAGTTTTCAAGAAGTCCTCTGGTAATTTATTCTCCAAAGATGGCATAAGTATCAGATTTATTGGAGAAGATAAAAGGGTCAGGGAGCCTTCAAAGAGATTCTAAGGTCTTTTCCAGTGCTAAACCTTATGAACTCTTTCCCCTACTAGCATGACAAAGTATCAAATGTCATCCTGAGTATATCATGTCAACTAATTGGAGCAGCTAGGCCCTACCCAAGTTAGATGCCTTCCTCTCCATCCCATGGCAGTGGATGGCACCAACAGGAAAAGGATGGACCACACACATGCATTCAATCAGTGGGCCAATTGTGGGTGGTGATGGTAAGCTCATCCGTGGCTTAGTCTGCAATGGTCAAGCCAGCACCGGAACCTTAGTTTCCAGAGGTTCCAGGCCCAGAGCTTCAACCTGGGGCAGGAGCATCCCTTCTCTCCACGCAGGAAGAACTTCTTTCCATGGTTATCTCTTTGGATCTCACTGGACTGGTAAAGGACCAAGAGGCACAGATCATGTGGAAAGAATCAGTCTGTCAATAAACATTTATTAAGTTGGTGAAAGGCAACATTTAAGAGATGTCAAAGTTCGTCCCTTGAAAAGAGGTAAAAGAACCCTGATTTAAATGTTTCCCATGGGGGAGTGGTGGTGAAGAGGAGAAAGAAGGTATTGACAGCCTGGGGGAGGGTTTATTTCAGGGATCATCACACAGCAGGCACTTAATAAACACTTGTGTTTGATTAGAATGGATTGAACTGAACTGAATTAGATTTAACTGAAATTGATTGGACTGGGTTGATTGCACAGGATTGCACTGGACTGCATGGGATTTAAATGAATTGTATTGATCTGTTCTGGACTAGACTGTATTGGAGTGAAGCTTTCTTCAGATTCCAGCTGAAATCTCACCTTTTACAGGAAGTCTTCCATCTCTTAATCATTTCCTGTTGCCAGTTTGTCCTCTTGCATCTTGCCTCCTTCGTTAGATGGTGAGCTCCTGCTTGGTGGGAACTATCTTTTGCCTTTCTCTGAATCCCCAGGGCTTTAGCAGGGGGATGCCTAGCACATATTAGTCACTTCATAAATGTTTCTTGACTGACTGAGGATCTTAGAATCATAGCATCTCAGAATAGGAAGGAAGTGGTCAAAAGTCATGTAGTCTAGAAATTCTCCCTATAATACGGGTTCATCTACCAACATTTTTGAAGACTCTCAGGAATGGGCAACTCACTGTGTCTCAAAGTTTGCTTGAGATTCCACTTTCAGCCAGATCTTATTGTAAAGATCTTTTTCTTGTAATTTAATCAATATCTTATTTTGTTCAACAATCATCCAGGGTTCTCAGTTATGTCCTTGGGGCCAAGCGAGTTTCATCTAATCTGTCTTTGAGATGGCAACCTATCAAATATTTCAAGAGTGGAGATAGTTATCAAAAATCCCACCCCAGGCCCCAAAGTAACCAAGCCGTTTGTTTTCTAGGCTAAATGTCCCCTAATTCAAAATAGCCATCTATTGAGGGACAAGGACTGGAGCTAGACAGTATAGATAAGAGACAAAACCTCAATAGTCCCTTCCCTTAAGGAGCATGTCTTCTAAATGGGGGGGAGGGGCGGGTGGAATAGGAGGATACATAAACAGAAAATGAAATAGGAGGGAGGGATCCCTAACATCTTGGGATAACTGGATGATTCCCATTGAGGTAAAGGTAGTCTTGGAATACTCCCAAGTTTGTTTCATACTCTAAAATTCTGTCATTCCATAAACTGAGGGTCATGCCAGATGGATTAATCTGTTAGCCTTTCATTGTGACATTTCTTTTCTCCTTCTTCAAATGAGAATTTTTCAGTAATGAGTTTGCTAATGGCAGGGAAACTTTGATTGGTTTTTCCTTTGGTTGGTCAGGATCACACTTACTAGCTGTTTGACCCTGGGCAAGTCACTTTACCCTGTTTGTCTCAGATCTTCATCTGTAAAATGTGCATGAGAAGGAAAGACAAGACCACTCCAGTATCTATGCCAAGAAAACCTTAAATGGGGTCAGGAAGAGCCAGACATGACTGAAACAACTGAACAACAGTAAGGTTGAGTTAGATTGGAGTGAGATGGGTTGGATCAGATGTTGTAAACTGGATTGGATCAGATGTTGTAAACATTTCCAAAATATAATTCAATTCATCTAATATTTACTGAGTACTCTGTCTAGCTTTGTACTAAACATGGTTGGGCAAAAGGAAAGTATAGTACAAAGAGCCTTGCCCTCAGGTAGTTTACAATCTTCTAACAATAAAACACTACAAGGGAGCACACATCCTATTGTGGACCTCTGCAGGCTAGGGACCATTGGTGCTGCTCTTCTTCAGTCATTTCAGTTGTTCCCAACTCTTCATCACTCCATTTGGGGTTTTGTTGGCAAAGATATTGGAGTGGTTTGCCATTTCCTTCTCCAGTTTATTTTGCAGGTGAGGAAACTGAGGCAAACAGGGTTACATGACTTGCTTGGGGTCACACAGCTAATAAGTCTGAGGACAGAATCAAATTCAGGACTTCCTGAGTCCAAGCCTGGCATTTTGTGCACTATGCTAGCACCTAGCTGCCCTTTCAAGTGATGGTAATGTCCCAAAATGTCAGAAGCAGAAAGTACCACCTTAGCCAATCCATGCCTGAGAATCCTCTCCATAACATCCAAAAAAGGGATCCATCTGCCTCCACATGAACCTTCTGGTAAAAGGGAGCCTAGCTCCTCATGAGTCAATTCATTTCACTGTGTGATAACTCTAACCACTAGGAAAATTGGTAAGATTGGACTTGTCTCTGCAACTTCTGCATGTTACTTGTAGTTTTTCCACTCTAGGACCAACTTAAATAAGTGTCTTTGAGACAATCTATATACTGTTGCATAAGGGCCTAACCTCCTGGTATCTCAGTTTCCTCTTCTATAAAATGTGAGTGTTAGAGATGACCTCCGAGGAGGTCTCTTCCCACTCTAGCTCTATGGTCCTAACGTGATCCTTTATTCCCCATGATAGGATTTCAGATACTTGGAGGCAGCCTTTTCTTCTCCAGGCTAAACATCTCCAATTCCCTTACTTAGTCCTTTGATGTCCTATGGTCAAGGAAAAGGCACAGAATCCACTAACCAATAAGGAAGGGAGCCAAGATTCCAGTCTTGGCAGATCCTCTGATTGGCAGAGGCTGACACCATACCTCTTTGATATACTACAAAACTTCTTCCCCCCACCCCCACATCAGCAGCTTTGTGCTCATTGATGAATTTTACTGACTGTTGTAGTCCCCTCATCAGCATGAGCAGCTGTTTGCTTCTTGCACAAATTAAACCTTATCAATGACAGCAAAGAAGGAAACCGTCATTAAGCCACATGTGCCAGTCCATTCACAGGCAGCTCGCACTTCACACTAGAGCCACACAATTTGCAAAGTATTGATGGATTTCCTTTCTCAACAATTGCACCACATCTGAGAGAAACTTGGGAATCATTGATGCCAGTCTACTATTCCCATATGCATGGACGCAGTGTATCAGCTACTGAGAGACATGAAGTGAAGCGAGTAATAGACAGCGGCAAAGGAGATGTCCAAGAGCTGAAATATAGGCTGATAATGGGCTTGGGGGAGCTTCATTTTAGAAATATAGAGATGCTTCAGAGAGGCATCTCAGGGGTCTTGTTACTCTCACCTTTGTGTTTGTTCCCAAGGTCTTCATGATGACTCACCGGCAGGGATGTGAGAAAACAAGGCATGATGCTGCACCCCAGCAGGGTTTTGAGGCTTAGTGGCTCCTGTCCAAAGCTTTGACCTCTCAAGAAGCCATGACCTTAGGGAAAGGTGAAGGACATGGCTCAGATGTTCCAGACAAGCAGAGGACACCTGCACACATTCACTTCTTATCATCGAATCAGAGCTGGCAGAACCTTGGACAGCACCTAGTCACAGGCTCATAGGGGTATAACTGAGAGATGGGAGACCCTAGAAGCCATCACAACCCATCATTTAACTTTAAAGGAAGGAAACTGAAACTCAGAGCAATAACATTATTTGTCTAATTATCTTATAAGTGAAAGACCCAGGATGCAACATTGATCCTATAAATCCAATTAGTCAGGAAGTCTATCAACAAGTGTCTATCAAGTGCTTCTTATATGTCAGGCGCTGTGTCAAATATATAAATAATACATGAGGACATAAAGAATGGCAAAAATAATCGCTGCTCTTCAAGAGTTTGTATTGTGATGGGGGTGATAACATGTAAAGAAATAGCTACATACAAGACACAGGCAGAGCAGAAGGACAATTATCATATTGAGGAAGGTTTGAGAAGACTGAGAAAGGTCTTCTGGAGAAAATGACAAACTTGTCATTCAGTCATTTTTCAGTTATATCTGACTCTTTGTGATCTTGTTTGGTGTTTTCTTGGCAAAGATACTGGAATGGTTTGCTATTTCCTTCTTCAGCTCATCCTACAGATGAGAAAACAGAGGCAAATAGGGTTAAGTGACTTGCCCAGCACTACACAGCTAGGAAGTGTCTGAGGAGCTCAGATCTTCCTGGCTCAAGGCCCATCACTCTATCCACTGTATCTAGCAGCCTTAAAATGACAAATGTCTGTCATCCAAAAGGAAGCTAGGGGTTTTAAGCAGTGGAAGGGAGGAGGGAGAGCATCTTATATACGAGGATAGCTGATCCAAAGACATGGTGAGGGAAGGTGGAGTGTCGTAGGTGAGGAACAGTAAGGAGTCCATGGAAAATGTCCCAAGATTGGAAAGGTTGGAAAGAGCCAGCCTGTGAAGGTCAAACAGGATTTTCTCTCTGATCATGGAGGTGAGTTTGGGTTTTCTCCATGCTAAGAGCATGCTGCCCTTCCATAGTCCTGGTGCAAAGGTACCTGGAACACATCCAGAAGAAGGACAGGTCCTCGAGAGCAGGGGTGATCTCATTCTTTTTCTTAGCATCCTCCCATCTCCCAGGATTCCTGAATTATAATAGGTAGTTAGTGAATTTTTGAGTTGTATTAGATTGGATTTGGAATCACTGGGTTCTCTGATATTACCTCAGGCAAGTCACCTTATAACTCCAGACCTTGCTTTATTCATCTGTCAAATGGGAATGTTGGACTCAGTGATTCCTTCCTGCTCTAAATCTACAAAGTCTGAAGTTTAAACTCCTGTATCCTCCGGCCCATTGAAGCCTCATGCAGATAAGGGTATGTCATGAACACATGTCAGAAAAACAAAGATGGAGGACTATGGCCAGAGGGCCTTCCCACTTTCCAGTGGAAAGATACCACAGTCCCAGAGACAAGGCATGGAAACTAGCACCAAAATTATTACTCTACCCACATTGGATCACTTGCATGGATGACCCCTTGCATCCCTTTGTTTCTCTCTCTCTCTCTCTCTCTCTCTCTCTCTCTCTCTCTCTCTGTCTTTTTCTCCCTCATACTTGCATTCTCCCTGACCTCAAGGTAAGAGAGATTTATGACTTAGAATAGTCATTTTGGAAAATACCAATGACTTTTTACCACTGAGGTCTTTCCTTCAATGATCACTTTTCCCATATGTAACAGAGAGGATTCTTCTGCATGAAGTCTGTCCCGATCCCTGGTCCCCCATCTGGAATAAAGAGTCACTCAGTCTGGAGAGAGGGGTTTCAAAGGAACAATCCATTTAATTTTTTTAATCATATCTCCCCCAGGTGAAACAGTACCAAAGTGGTTTCAGCAATTCGGAGGAAGATTAGAATGCAAAAGCCATCAATGCAATAATCAGGAAGTTTGGGGGACCTCAAGGCCAGGGTCCTGGAGTTGATTTCATATCCTCCTTGCCCCAAAAGGTTCACATCTGGTTCTCAGATCAATCCACATGGGGGCAAAGTTAACTCAAACTGACCAAGGTTTCTTCCTCTTTGTTACTCCTTCAAATGCTGCTGAGAACATCTCTGTGACCATTACCTTCTTCAACGTCCCCTCCCAGGGGTAAAAACCACAGGACCACAGTTCAAGAGACTAAAGAGACTTAGGGACCATCAAAGCCAAGCCCTTTATTTTACTTGGAGGGGCAGGAATTTGCAGGGGATCAGACAAGACATAGGATCAAGACCTTGGAGCTAGAAGGATCTCTAAGGGCAGCTGCAACCCTCTCATTTGACAGATAAGTGACCTGAGACCTGAAAAAGCTGAAGCAACTTTCTCATGAACCCCAATCACATTGTGATCCCCCTTCACTACTCATAGCAGAGGGAGATTCACTGGAGAAGGAAGGCTTCATGGAAAGGGCAGTGGGAGCAGGTGTTTTACTAAGAGTGCATGATGAGGCTTGGGAGAGGTGGAAGGAAGGTAGCATCCTGGGTAAGTGGCAGAGGCAGGAAGGATCCCCAGATGCTTGAAAGAATAAAGGACCACCAGGAGTGCTGGATTGGAGAGGAGAAAGATGTCAGAACTAGCATCGGAGCCTTCAAACAGCAAAAAGATTCGAGTTGCATGTCCCAACCAGGCTAGAACAACTCATGGAACTGATAGCAAAGGGCCTTGAAAGGGAAGGAGGACCCTGACAGTTCTGTTTGTGTATCCAGGATGGAGTTATATGTAATTACAGGCAGCCATATTTCAGCAAATGTGAGGCTTCATCCTAGAGACAGGTGAAAAGCAGCTGCATCAGCTGATGCTTTGTTAATGGGCCTCCATTTGCCCCCCTCCTCCCTGCTCCCCCACCCCAGCAATCTGGGTGAACTGTACCCCCACAAAGGACTCATCTCTGCAAAGACAGTGAGCACAATGAACCAATCAGCCAGGCACCAGCGTCTCTGGAATGCCACACCTGGGCCTGTTGTCTAGGCAGGAAGACTCCAACCAATCTTCCCTTTCAGCCCTTAGAAACTTGGAGTGTGGCTTTCTTTTGCACGCAATCACTTCGGTTCCAGGACTCGGAGTGTGTTCACCAAAGGTTAATCGGTCCCTTTCCCTCAGAGACCTGGGAAGGGAACCAAAGGGCTGGAGGTTTTCTCCAATGCTATACCCTAATGAGGATGATTTCCCCCTCCCAGTGTCTGGCCATCACAAGCCAGGAATGGAACGGGAGCCATTGTTTGATGAGTGGGCTGCAGTTTGAACAGTGGGGTAGTATTAGCATCCCCCCCCCCCGCGGGTCTGGGGATAATGCATATGCTAGCTTGTCAGGTGCGGAAGGAGGCTGAATGCTTTTTTGATTGCAGTAATTGCCACAAATTGGACTCTTGAGAAGGGCTCTTTAATGAGAAGAATCTCAAGGATGAGACTTCAGGAAGGAGCCCCTCTGCAGATCCCCAGCCTTTGTGCCACGTGGAGGAGCTAATTCCCCAACCGTCACGACTTTGAATGAGGCATTCATTTCAGTTGTGAAGCTTGACAAAGCCTGTGCGCTCGCTGAAGCCGGAAGTTGACTGCCTGGCTTGTCCTCTTCAGTGTTGATGTGACAGAATGGGAGATCATGACAGAATGGAGATGAATCAACTCCATTGAATTCGATTCAACATGCATTTCATAAGCCCTACTGTAAGTAGAGCACTAGGAGGTCAGCGGTAGGAAGGCCTTGAAGCCAAACTAAAAGCAGAATCATAGCTAGAAACTTCAGGGACCAAGGCAACTACTTCCTTGGACAAACAGTCCTCCCTGGGTCGAGGAACTGGTGCCCCCTTCGCATCAGCTATGAACTCACAAAACGAAAATAACAGGAATCATTAAGATGAATTAAGGCAGGAGTGAAGTTGGTTCAACTGAAAAGCAGAGACAGAAAGGGAAGCCCTGGGAATGGTGTGTGATAGGGCAAGTTGGGATGTTTTTTTTAACGTTCTGAAGGAAGAGACTAAAGGAGCAAAGATACTGCACAAAGCTGAGTCCTCCATCCCCGCTCCCTGGCAGGTGAACCCTCTTCTACTCTTCCAAAGAAGCTCATGTGCTAATAGTCTGTGCCGTCTAAATTGTTCTACCCTGGGGCAAAGCTCCAGTCTGGCTCCAGCTACACTAAAGAGTTTCAATTTTATTAAGCAAATAGAAAAGGAGTGTTGAAGATGTTGAGCAAGGGAATGAGGAGAACGTAATGTTCTCTTAGGATAGAAACCTAGATAGGAGGGACCAGTAGTAGAACCCCTTGAAAACAATTTAATTCCGCAGACATTCATTAATGTTATGAGAAAATATCTGCTCTGGGCCTTCAAAGAGTAGAGAGATCCAGAAAAACAGAGACAGATATTAAAACAAAGCATTTATTAAATGTTTATAAACTGGATGCTAAGCTAATCACCGAACATACAAATACAGGGAAATAAGACATCCCGGCCCCCTCCCCGGGAACTTACAGGATGTAAAGGAGCTGGAAAGGGAGAATATGAGGGACACAGGGGAGAGAAGCTCAGGACTCCTGCGGTGGAGGTGAAATCCAGAGTGAACCAGGATGGGGGCCCCTCATAAAAAGGCCTTTGGAATAAAAGGGACAGCGTGGTTGCTTCCCTCAGAGAGTTTTGAGGTAAGGAAAGGGATGACACAGACACACAATTATGGCACAATGCTATATGATAAATAGAAAGGGCAGAAAAAGGGACAAGGAGAAGTGTATGAAAACCAGGGGCTGAAAGGTCATGACCGGTAAGACCAAATTGGGAAGGCTTCCTGGAGGAGATGTCCTGAGGGCTGAGGGAATCATCCTGCTTTCTTAATTCTAAAGCTGTAAACCAGATATCACGATACAGAGGTATATCCCTCCCTGCCTCTCCAGCTTTTCAAGAAATGTTCCAGTGCTGAATCAAAGAAATCCAAACCAGATAACATAAAAAGCAGTGGCTGTGATTCAGTCACACGATTCATTGCCATCCACTTTTCTGAGTCCTTGGGGAAGTTGTTGCAACCATGGGGAGTGGGGGGTGGGGGTGAGAAGAGGTGGGGTAAGCAACTTATTTTACCTCCATGCCATCTTAAATGAGCATATTTTCCATTCATAATTACATTATCAAGGATAGTTCATTCAATGTAATTCACATGTATTAAGCACCTACTGAGTACCAGGCACTGTTCTGAGAACTGAGAATACAACAGCTAAAAACAAAACTTTTCCTGACCTCAGAGATCTTCCATTCTACTTGCTAAGCCCAAAGGCTCCAAACACATCTTACAGCTGAGAAGGCTGAGATTTGGAGCCTAGAAAAGATTTACTTAAGGTACTTTGGTGAGTAAATCTTGGATCAAGTTCTTGAGCCCTGCACATCTGTTTCCTCATCTTAGGCTCCTTTCACCCATTTTCTAGCATCACCAGAACTAAACAGGAAGTGATTCTGAATTCCAATCCACATATGCAGATATATATATATATATATATATATACATATATATATATATGTATATATATATATATACATATATATATGTAGATAGATAGATAGATAGATAGATATATGGAAGAGCTCGTGTATAAAGGGAAATGGAAGACTGAAGAGAGAGTGGGTGGTTGTAGGTGCAGGAACCATAGGAGCTGGGAGAAGATGGGAGAGGATGGGTTTGAGGGAGCCAGGAGGCAAATTGCTCTTAGTAGGAGAAGGATGGCCCAAGTCTCAGATATGGCTGGAGAGTCTTCTCTCCATGTAAACTTTGAGTCTGTTCAAGCACATCCCCACCTCCAGTTGCTGGGCCCCAACAACATAGCCACAGGCACTTCTCAGCTCCTAATTACCATCTCCTTCAGGTTTATCGCAGACCAATTGACTTGAGGATATGACCCACAGAGAGCGTAGGCTGCTACTGACAATTTTATTGGAACCCATTTGTGACTAATGAAATGGTGACTCATAAAAAGGAGACTCAGGGTCTTTGATGGACCTTGGGGGCAGCATGTCCTACAGAGCTAATTCCACAGCATGAGCCTGTGCCTAAGTGATGACTAAATGCCCACTATTGGCTAACGGCCTTAGCGACCAAAGAAACATCAATTAATGTCTATGCTGTGCTTTTCCCTAATTCAGTATTGTCCCCCAAAAAGGCCATGTGAGGGAATAAAAGTCAGAGAACTGGGTTTGAGACTTGTGTAACCCTGAGCAAATCCCTTTCCCAGTTGGAGGTGTAGTTTCCTTGTCTGGAAAAATGAACCAGTTGTGCTCTGTGACTATAATGGAATGCTATTGGATGACCCTCTCTTTGGGTCTTAAAACACTTCCCAGCCTTTCCTGCTTTATGCCTTCCACTTCTCCCACACTTTGTTTCATCCAATTACTCACACAATGCTTCACTTCCCCAGCTGTCCCTCATGCTGGAATGAACCCACTCATCATCTTCACCTCTTAAAGTCTCAGGTCAAATCCTACCTTTTTCAGGAAACTTTTCTCAATTCTCTTCCCTTTCCACTACTGCCTTCTCTCTGTGATTATCTCTAATTTACCCCGTAATCACCAGCATTAACACTGTAAGGTTTGCAAAAACAATTGATAAATATTATCTCATTTTACCCTCACAACAACCTTGGAAAGGAGGTGCTATTGTCATCCTTATTTTGCAGGTTGGGAAACTGAGGCAGATAGGTTGAGACCAAGATCACACAGCTAGTAAGTGTCTAGGGATGGTGTTGAACTCAGATCCTCCTGACTTCAGGTCCAGCACTCTATCTATGTACCATCTAGCTATCCTGTGTATTTAGTTGTTCCCTTTTACAGAATTTAAGCCCCTTCAGCAAAGGACTGCATCAATCATCTATCTGTACCTCCAGTGCCTAGCACAATAGTAGGTACATAGCAAGCATTTAATAAGTGATTATTGGTAGATGGAATAAAAAGAAATCAGAGAAACAAAAGATTTGCGTGAAATGATGCTAAGTTAAGCAACCAGAGTCAGTAGGGCAATGAACCTACTAGCAATAATCCTGCCAATGAAAACAGCCCTGAAAGGCAGATGACTGACTTGGAGGAAGGGCCAGTCTTAATCCTGGAGGACACAGCTCCCGTGTCTAGGTTTCTCCTTGTAATATTGGAGGGTTCAGTGAGTTGAAAAGGTGGGGCAATATTGGGAAATAAATATTGACAGAAAACCAAAAAGAAACAACAATAATTTTAAAAGCTATCGGAGATTAGATAAGATGGTATTAAATATCATCCCCGGCTCTATAGCTCTATAGTTTTGTGGTCAAATGTAGGTAGTTGGGACTCCTTGACTATTCCCAGTCACCATTCCTGGGTACCAGGTGGAAGTTTTAAGGGAGTCTGCTTCCAGTCATGTGTGCCTTAGAGATGGATTTTGTGGGATAATGAAGACTCCCCAAATTGACTACTGAGCCAAAAGGGCTGAAGACTCAATGAACTTATCAAAAATAGAATTTCCAGCTGGTGTACTTTTGGATGGAGCTCTCCAGTTGAAAAAATAGGACTATTCAAGAGGATAGGGAGAGAACAATCCCCTTTTGTCTTGTTGTCATAGTGACACATGATGACAAATTCTGGAAAAATTAACTAGGTAGACTTGTGCTGGAGCCATTGCAATCTGAGCTCCCAGCATGTATAAACCTGTCGCTGTATGGATTAGAGACCTAGGGTCAACTGGGAGTCATCACTCATCATCAGATGAGAAGCCAAGCTGTTGTGGGTGACAATTTTCCTACAACTTCCTTGAGCCAAAGTGCAAACCAACTAGAAGTATAAACAAGATCTCTCTATGTGTCTCTCCATTCATAGGACACCCTAAAATTTCTCTAGGAATCCCTGAAGATGAAACCCTATACCATAAGTCATCTGATATTCCCCCAAATACAAATGTATGTCCAAAGTCACTCACCAACAAGAAAAGCAGACAATTCAAAAAGAGAGAAAATACAATCAAAAGACTGGCATTTGTGTGAGGTTCCCAGGAGGTATTAAGCATTCAGGGTTGATTAGGATCAATAAGCAGTCAAGGTCCCCATGGCCAACACAGAGGAACCACTCAGCCAGTATTCCACTGCCTGTCTTCCCAAGCATTTCGGTTTGCCCTGGGTTCATTCACGATAAAACCTGACCTCTAATTAAAGGGATTAGTCTGCCTAGTCTCACATTCCTAATTTTAATAACAATTTTGGTTCAAAAGTCTAATGGATTCCCAGAAGGGTAGAAAGTAAAAAGGTACTGAATGTAGAAACATAGATTGAGAATTGATGGATAATTTATTCCTACACAGTGAAAAATGTTCAACCTAAGAGAATCATGTTGCACATTGACAGAATGATTAAAACCACATTAAGTAACAATGTATCTACAGTTACAATCATTTGGGAGGCTAATATTTTAAACCTCATCAAAACGTACAGCAATTGCGCATTGCAGCTAACTAGATATTTTACACTCACCGGGGCACTAGGGACTGTACTATGAAATGGCTAGGCTAGGTTTTCTTTTTCCCAGTGGTTTCTCTCACCAGGTAGATGATTCTCTTTCCACCAACCAAATCCTTCTACTTTTATGATCTCAGGCACTCTGAAAGATGCTTAAAATATCGCAAACTTTGGGAGTCACCTACTCAAAGAACAGAAAGACAAAAGAGGGGCAAAGACAGGCACGGGCCCCAGCATAACCTGACATCATTCCAGTCCCCTCACACTATTCACCATGACACCAGGATAGAGAGAAGGACCCTTATGCCCTCCACCCACCCTGTACTAGAGTCACACCTTGTCAACTGGAAGAGCCAAGAACCCACCAGCCAGCAATTTCTTCTCCTTTTACCAAATCCTCTTATTCATTGGTGCCCCTGGATCATCAGTCACTTTGGAGACTCACCATCCTCACACAGGACAAGCCCCTCAGGCTTTGCATGGAGGTAAACTGCCTCCAGAATTCTACACAAGGAACCAAGGAGTGAGTCGGAGCATGTTTCAAGGCAGGGAAATTCTGGCTTCCTACTATCTGTATGTTTCTTTAAGTCAAATTTTGTTTTATTTTACTATTTTGGCCTTTATTAGGGCACTTAGTTGATGAAAATGAATCTGTTGAACTTGATTCCCTACTGAGGAACATGTGGACTTTTGGAAATCCTAAACTCTTCTCATGCGTCAAGAGGCACTTAGTCTGCCCTTGACTAAACAAGCAACCCCCAGAGAGACGTACGAGGAATACCCTCACCCATTACTCTCCCATTCCTGTGGTCATGAAGATTGTGAATAGGGGCTTCATTCATTCCTCAGACTGGCTAAAATGAAACCTGACTGACCTAAAATCATTTCTACTTTAAAGTATCTGCTTATGGATGTTTTTCCTTTTAAAAGATGTCTTTCTACAAATCTGTCCCATGAATAAATCAATTTGGCATATGAAAATGACGATGATTACCTAAGGTCAGCTTTCTAGCAGCCTCATCCCTCTAGAATTAGCCATGAGCTAAGAAAAACATTACTGAGGTCCCCAAGTACAAAAAGAAGCCATCACAAGGCTGAAGCACTGATTCTACTCATTTCACTCTACAGGAGAGTTTCATTCTCTGGTTCAGAGCCTATTTACTCTTATGTAACAAACAATTCTAAAAAGCTAATCAGAGTCCACAGCTCATAGCACATGAGAAGAGAGGTTAGAGTGATGGTCAGAAGCAGGTATCTTGTCAATACTGAGGCAGATAGCTAGGGAAAGCAAAAAACAGAGAAACTAGAAAGAAAATATAACTGTGTTTCTGAAGATCATGAAGGGATGGTTATAGTGATGATCCTGAGTCATCCAAAACACTGTAGCACTAAATAATGCTGGATCTTGAAGCTATCTTAGACAGCATTTGGTCTCTCCAACATTCATTATACAGAGGAGGAAAATGAGGTTAGGGATAGTCCAATGATTGTCCCAAGGTCATTCAGTTAGTTACAGATTTAGACCAAAAAGCACAACTGTCGACTCAGGTCAGGCCTCTGACTTCATAACCATGTATCCTACCATACCGTCCTTTCACTAAGGCAAGGAGACATACAGCACTGAATTTAGTTCTGCCAAGGGAGACTTTGCCCTAAGCCACTGATATAGCCGGGGGCAAGCCACCTTCCTGGGAGGCAGATCTCGATTCTCATGGTGGCTGCCATCCTCCTCTCTCATCTTATGGTCCTCCACCGGTCTGGACTGCCATATGATCCAAACACTCCAGGACCAATCAAGGTGCAGTCAAGCTAGAAGAGGACATGTTGAAACTGTCTTCCCCATGGAGATGGAAGGGAAGGTTTGCCCCCTGGAGATACCCTGCCCACATCACACTCTCGACAGAGCTTTCCACTCACACCATGCAAAACTGTGGGGTCAAGAGATAGACCATGCATCTGGTGATGCTCATGGCTGAACTGACCTCTGTTCTTTTGCTCACTTTTCCTACCTATGCCCAAGCTTATCCTTATTTTTTCTCTTTTTAAATCCTATTTTATTTTCAGTCTACAAACATTTATTTTCTTTCCATCCCGCATAATCCGTAATCGTTTTAACCCCAACTGAAAAAAAAAAGATCTTAGTCATAGCTCTAGAACTAGAAACTGTTTTGGCAAGAAATTTATGTAAGTCTAAAATAAACACATTTTGCCACTTCAATTCAAGAAAAAGACTATTATTTCTATGTGCATAGCAGGATGTTTGGTGCTAGGGAAACAATGAAAAATGAAATAATTTCTTCCCTAGAGGGACTTATAATTTAGCAAGTTGGCTACAATATGTACAAAAATACTTTGAAAACAAGGTAGAATGTAACCAGGGAAAGGAGGTGGGAGAATCTACTGTTGACAAATCATTCTAGGAAAATGTGAAGAAGGAGAAATTCAAGATACTTTTCTACTTGGAGGTGAGAGGTGGAGGGAAGATATTTTTTTTGGAGAAATGACACTCAGGCTGAGCCTAGAAGAAAGAGAAGTGTTCAGATAAGCCTGGAAGGATGTTCCAGGCACAGGGCACAGTCTGGGAAACCACTGAACCCAATTGGACAAGACCTCGAAACAACTCCTACTGTGATCTAGTTGTGTTCCAGCATAGCCCATGGAGCATAATGTGAAATAAGCCTTATAATGAGATCTAGAAGCCAGGCAGTGAAGGGCTTAAAATGCCAAATAGAAAAGTTTGCAGTTTATCTTATAGGTAACAGGGAGCTCCTGAAAGGTTTTTTTTTGTTTTTGTTTGTTTATTTTTTTCTTTTATAACAGCAGTGGTACTATTGGCATATCTATGTAATAGGATTATAATCTTGGCAGCTATTTGAAAGGTAAACCGGACAAGAGAGAGAAGCAGGGAGTCCATTTAGAAGGTCATTATACTGATCCAGGCAAGACAGGAGGAACAATGCAGCTGCAAAATGAGTGTAAAAAAGGAATGAATTTGAATATAAACTCCTGGAGGGCTGGACTGTTCCTTTTGTCTTTGGGTGCCCAGAGCTTTGCCTAGTTCTTGCCAGTCAATTAATAAATGCTTGTTAATTGATGGATATGGAAAATGTTATGGAGGTAGAATTGATAGGAGTTCGTGATGTATCAGATGTGAAGAATATAGGATAGTGTCAGAGATGACTGAGACTGTGAACCTGAAGATTTCAGGGCTTTTAACAGAAATAGGGGAGGCAGAGGAAGAAGACAAACTGTGGGAATGGCAGAGAATGGTAAATATAATTTGGGATATATTGTGTTCCCAATACTTACCATAGCACCTGGCACACACTTAGGACCTACAAAAGGTAGAGAGTCAATTAATATTAACAAATGCTTTACTGATTGTCGAATCTGAGGTGTTCCTCAACACTCCATCTCACCATTCTTGACATTCTCTCTGGCTGCCCCCAGCCCTGGAATGCCCTCTTGCCTCACATCTACCTCTTAGGTTCCTTGACTTCCTTCAAGTACCTGCTAAAATCCCATCATTTACAGGAAGCCTTTCCCAATGCCTCTCAATTTTAGTTCCTTCCCTCTGCTGATTATTTCCCACTTATTCTGTATATAAGCTTGTTTGTAATAGCTGTCTGCACATTGTCTCCTTATTAGATTGTGGACTCCTTGGGGGCAAGAACTTTCTTTTACCATTTTGAACCCCCAGAGATTAGTACAGTGCCTGACATAAGCATTTAATAAATTTGTATTTACTGATAGACTGATGAAAACATCAAGTTGCTTACATTCTTTTTAAATGTTATTTATTTTAAACATTCTTTTCTTTCCAAATTTTGAATTCCAGATTCTCTCCTTCTTTCCCTCCCCTTCCTCTCCTTGAGAAGACAAGCAATATATTAATTATACATGGAAAAACATTTTATATCAGCCACACCACAACCAGTGAGAAGGGTCGATTTTCATTTGTGCTCAGGTCTCGCCGGCTGTCTCTCCAGAGGCGGATTGCATCTTCATCCTGAATTCTGGACCTTTTTATTGATTAGAGCAGTCAAATTTTTCACAGGTGACCATTACCACAATATTGCTGCTGCCGTGTACAAGGATCTCCCACTTCTTCTCAATTCACCTTGCATCCGTTCATGTAGATCTTGACATGTTTTTTTTCTGAAACCACCCCTCCTGTCATTTCTTTTAGTAGAATAGTACACCATCACAATCATACACAACTAGTTCAGCCATTTCCTAATTGAGAAGCACCCCCTCAATTTTCAATTCTTCGCTACCACAAATGGAGCTGCTATAAATACTTTTGTGCATACTGTTCCTTTTCCTTTCTCTTTGATGTCTTTGGTGTACAGGCCTAGTAGCAATATTGCTTGTCCAAAGGGTATGCACAGTTTTATTGCCTTTTTGGGATATTTTCAAATTGTTCTTCAGAATAGTTGGATTTGGTCACAATTCCACTAACTGTTCATAAATATATCTATTTTCCCTCGTGCATCCAGCTTGTATCATTTCCGATAGATATGAGGTGGTACCTCAGAGTTGTTTTGATTTGCCATTCCCTAATCAGTTGTGATTTGGAGCATTTTTTTCATATGACTATAGATAGTTTTGATGTCTTCTTCTGAAAACTGTTTATATCCTTTGACCATTTATCAACTAAGAATGGTTCTTATTTTTATAAATTTGATTCAGTTCCTTATATATTTGAGAAATGAGGTTTTTATCAGAGAAAGTTGGTGTAATTTTTTTGAGATTACTTCATTGTCTATGGTATTTTCCTTTGCATTGTCTAACACCATGATTGCTATTCCTACCTCTTTTACTTTAGCTGAAGTATAAGAGATGCTGCGCTATCCTTTTATCTAAACTATGTATGTGTCTTTCTGCTTCAGGTATGTCTCTTGTACACAACATATCATGGAATTCTGTTTTCCCATCTGTTCTGTTATCCATTTCCATTTTATATAGGTTTGTTCATTCCATTCATATTTATAGTTACAATTACTAACTATATATTTTCCTCGATCCTATTTTTCTTTTTATCCTTTTCTCCCTCTTTTTTATTCTATCCCTCCTAAAAAGTCTACTTTGTTTCTGGTCACTGCTTCCCTTAATCCACCCTCCCCTTTATCACCCTCCCTTTCTCTTATTCCCTTCCCCTTTTATTTCCCTATTGGATAAGATAGATTTCTATACCTGAATGTGTATAACTATATTCTTCCCTCTTTGAACCAATTCTGATAAGAATGAGGTTCAAGCATTTCCTGCCCTCTTATTTCCTCCTCCACTATAAAAGCTCTTCCTTGTGTGCTTCTTTTATGTGAGAAACAGAGCCAAGATGGCAGAGTAGAAAGATTCACATATGCTAGCTCCAAACCCACAGCCCATGGATTTCCTGTAAAAAGACCTCCCAACAAATTCTAGAGCAGTGGAAGTCGCGCAACAATGGAGTGAAGGAGATTTCCGTTCCAGAGAGCCCTGAAAAACTGACTCCAAGGGTCCATCACGCACCAGATAGGAGCAGAGCCTAGCCCTTCCCTGGCCACATGGCACCAAGAGGAGCAGATCCGAGCAGGCTTCAGGGACAGAATCTCCAGTGGCCACGAAGGTCTCTCTACCCACAGGTGCTACAGGTCAGTGAGAGAGACTTCTGGACTGGCTGGGAGGGGAGCGAGGTGTCTCCATAAATCAGGCCCCCTCAGGAGGCAGCAGCAGAGGCAGTGGGAAGCCAGAGGCTCCTAGAGCAGGCAGGAGCTGGGGTGCATTACGGAAGGTCTCTGCATAAACCCCCTGAGGGAACTGAGCCTGGGAGGCAGCCCTGCCCCCACCTGAGCACCAGAACTTAAGCTCACATTGAATAGCAGCCAGCCCGCCGCTGAAAGCCCTGAGGCTGGGGAGCAGCATTTGAATCTCAGACCCCAAGCACTAGCTGGGCAGATCTGGGAGGGGGTGGAGAGGAATCTCAGAAGTCAAGTAACTGGCTGGGAAAATGCCCAGAAAAGGGAAAAAAAATAAGACCATAGAAGGTTACTTTCTTGGTGAGGAGATGATTCCCCCCTTCCTCTCTGACAAGGAAGACCAATG
>CM053771.1:548491232-548559494 GCA_028658325.1 Potorous gilbertii | reverse complement strand
AACATCTGAAATAAACATCCAATGGGTTCAGGCCTTGGAAGAGCTCAAAAAGGATTTTGAAAATCAAGGAAGACAGGTGGAGGAAAAACTGGGAAAAGAAATGAGAGAGATGCAAGAAAAGCATGAAAAACGGGTCAATACCTTGATAAAGGAGACCCAAAAAAATGCTGAAGAAAATAAAATTTTCCCCATTCGACCTCTCCCTTCCTCCTTTTCCCAGTATATCTCTCCTTTTCCCAGTATATCTCTCCTTTTCCCAGTATATCCCAGTATTACCCCAACATAATCAACTCACCATCTTGTCTTTTGTCTATGTAGATTCCAAATGGATAAAATTCTTAGGAATTATGTGTGGCATCTTCCCATATAGGAATGGAAACAGTTTAACTTCCTTGAGTCCTTCATGATTATTCTTTCATGTTTGCCTTTTTATGTCTTGAGTCTTGTGTTTAAATGCCAAATTTTCTGTTTAGTTCTGGTTTTTTCATCAGGAATATGTGAAAGCTTTCTATTTCATTCAATAACCATTTTCCCTTAAAGGATTTCATTCAGCTTTACTAGCTAGGTGACTCTTGGTTGTAATCCTAGATCCTTTGCCTTGTGGAATATCATGTTCCAAGTCCTTTACTCCTGACTATGGATCCATGAAACTTGAATTGTTTCTTTATGGTTTCTTGAAGTGTTTTCTCTTTAACTTGGGAATTCTGGAATTTGGCTATAATATTCCTGGGAGTTTTTATTTTGAGATCACTTGCCAGAGGTGATCAATGAATTCTTTCAATTTCTATTTTTCCCTCTGGATCTAAGATATCAGGAAGTTTTGCTTGATAATTTCTTGAAATATAATGTCTAGGCTCTGTTTTGATTATGACTTTCAAGTAATGCAATAATTCTTAAATCTTGATCTATTTTCCAGGACAGTTGCTTTTTCTGATGAGATATTTCATATTTTCTTCCTCTTTTCATTTTTTCAACTTTCTTGTATTATTTTTTGATGTGTCATGCAGTTGCCATTTAATCAACTCTAATTTTTAAGGAGTACTTTCCTTTAGTGAATTTTTGTGCTTCTTTTGCCAGTAAGCCTATTGCTTTTTAAAGTATTATTTTCTTCAGTATTTTCTGTGCCTCTTTTACCAAGCTGTTAATTCTCTTTTTGTGATTTTCTTGCATCATTCATTTTTCTTATTTTTTCTCTATTTCTCTTATCTCTTTCTTTAACTCTTCCAAAAATTCTTCCTGACCTTGGGTTCAATTAGCATTTTTCTTTTAGGTTTTGCCCATAGCTGTTTTCACATTGTTACCTTCTTCTGGAAATCTTGATCTTCCCTACCACCATAATAACTTTTGATGGTCAGGTTCTTTTTTGTTATTTGCTCATTTTTCCCAATCTATTTCTTGGCTTTGAACTCTATGTTAAAGTTGGACTCTGCTCACTTCAGGGTGAGAAGGCATTGTGTCAAGTTTCATGCTTTTTCGTGTTGTTGTTTTCAAGCTAGTTTTGGGGGTCTGCAAGTTTATGGTGCTTCCAAGGTGGTGGTATCCTGAGAGAGATATAGTCACTGCTCTCCTGGACTATATGCTGGTCTTTACCCACAAAAGTCTCCTACTCCCTTGCAGTTACAAGCCCTAGTGTTTCTCTTGATCCTGGAACTGTGATAAAGGATTCTGCTCTCCTTTGACCAATCACAAGTATTCCTATCCACCCTTGAAGTGCCACACAGAACTGTTGCCAACCAGTGCCTACTGTACCCAGTGCCAACAACAGGTCTCCTGTACTCTCTCTTTGACCAACTGTCCAACTCCTTTACTCTCTCTACGCTGAGAACTCCTGAAGCTGCTGCTGCTGCTGTTGCAGCAATCTCCAGGGCCTCTCCTGAAGGTCTTCTCACTTGTCTTAGGTTGGAAAGAATGTCTCCTTCTGACCTCCTGTTGGCTCTGCCACCCCAACATTTGATTTAAGGCATTATTTAAAGTCGGTTGCAAGGGAATGTTGGGAGATTTCAACTGAGTCCTAACCTGTACTTTCCCATCTTGGCTCTGCCTCTTGCATGGAAGCATGCCTTCCATAAGTATAAAAAGCCAAATGAGGGAAATGTGTTAATATTCAAGGAAAGATGCTAAAGGGTCTATTGCAAGGGTCTGACTGAGGGATCTTTGTCTGGGGAGGGGAAGGTTTGAGTTGTATAGGGACTTGAAATAAAAACAAGTTTTCAATACTCAGAAAATTCACTTGTGTGGAATATCTCATTCCTAAGAGTCTGATAAAGGAGAGGTCACTGTTCCTGATATGGGAACCTTTGAAAATTACTGGACTATAAAACCCAGAGATGCCAAGAAAAGTCACCCCTTCTTGCCTGTCTCAGCATTCTTCAGCCTCAGGTACTGTTCTCCTTGCCAGGAAGTTCTGAGTGACAGCAACTGTCTCTTTAGAACCAAGGTTAAGTATTTATTTCAGAAGTCCCCTCGTTGATTTATCTGTTTTCACACTCCAGAATGATTTGCTATCCTTCTTAGCTCATTCAATTGGCTCTCCATGAACTTTGGAGTTTTCTTCCAACTCTGTGTTTATGCCCTTTTCCCTCTTCCCCTGTCTGAAGTCACCTACTGGGAAGGCATGATCTTCTTGATCTCATTAACTTTTTGAAGAAATCTTACAGCACATACCAACTAGATTTCATAGTCACAATTCACTATTAATCCATTGAACACCAAGGACACCTGTGAACCTATACATCCAGAGGAAGACCTAACCAGAAAGGAGAGAAGGATGAAAGCTGTTGTGGGTTAGTATGACCTGCTCAGCTCCTTAGCAAAGCTGGACTTAGGAATCTCCAGTCACTGATACTCTGCCTAGTCTCACTGCTCAAAAGTGAATCTACTGCTCCCCCTTTATTATTTACCCATCTTAGTGATCCTGAACCTTCATTGGCTGATATGAAAACCCCATCCCCTATTGCTACCTTAGTGCTTTCTGCCCCAACCCTCCTAACACAATCCCCTACAAACACACACAATATTCCACTTAGGATCAGTCTACACCCTTTTCTGTGCCCTTTGAAATGCATACTCCTTAATTAACAAACTTACTTTTGATATTAAAACTTTTTATTCTTTTCATCTTCTAGCCTTCACCAAAACATGACACTCCCCTGAAAATGTTGCTTCCCTCACCACACTTTCAAGGGTTGGCCACATGTCTCCTTTCTCTCACCTTCTTGGTCTTGGGAGTTAGAAAAGAAGAAGCTCTCCATTTCCACGTCCAGAAGTTGCCATAACTATCTTCAGTAAGCAACTTCCTTCCATTTGAGGCTCACATGATCCAAACTTGTCCAGTCCAAATTCTGGTGACTGCTCTTTATAGATGCCCAAAAGGTTTTCCTTCCTCAGATAACTACAGGCTTGCCTGGTTCCCATATTTTTACTCCTCCTAAACTCCTGTCCTCATACCAAGAAACTTCCACATATATCTTAACGTTCCCTCAATCACCCTAACCTCTCAGGTTCTCAATCCACTCCTTTCCTGTGACCTACACTTCTCCTCCACCTCATCGCACACAGAGCTAGTCACAGCCTTGATCTTGCCGTCATCCATGAATTTTATTTCCATGCTCATGAATTCTGTGATTCTTTTAATAATAATAGCTGTCATTTACATAGTGCTTTAAGGTTTGCAAAGCGCTTTACAAATACTACCTTGGGATACAGGTGCTCTTGTTATCTTCATTTTACAGGTGAAGAAACTGAGACAAAAGGTTTTTAAGTAGCTTGCTCAGAATCACACAGCTAATACCAGAAGTAAGATTCAAGCTCAGCTATTCCTAATTCCAACTCTAGTGGTCTAGCTTCATTTATCTAATTATAATCTTTTTTTACTCCATTTTTTCCTATTCCTTTCGTTCTAGTTCTTTCTCAAGATATCACCCCTGCACTGCCTACACTCTCCTCTCTTTCCTATCCTATCTCAGAATTCATCTTTATATGCTCCATTCTTGATTTGCATTTCACAAGTCTTTTCCTCAATCTTGTTCCGCCAAGCTCCAACTCTGGATTACTCCTTTTCTCTGCCTACTCATATGTTGATGAATGGAGCTTAAAGAAATCATGAGATTGAGTTTGTGAAGACTGAGCTCACTAAAAATTTCTGCTATCTAATATGAACTGGATCCTCACTGCAGCAAGGCAAATATTTTACCCCTCTCTGACTAATGAGCTATCCAGCTCTCCACAGCTGCTGTTCCAAATTTTCTCATCTGTTCTGAATCCTGTCAGTAAACCCTCTCCCTCTACCCTCTCAGCTTATGTCACTCTTATAGTTCACACTAAAAATGATAAAATTTACCAAAAGCTTCCTCTTCTCCCTTCTCCTCATCTTACCTTACTTAAACATCTTCCACCACCAAAAATTTACCAAAAGCTTCCTCTTCTCCCTTCTCCTCATCTTACCTCACTTAAACATCTTCCACCACCATTCCCTTTCCCCATTGTCTCAGATGAAGAAGTGCTCCTTCTTGTCAAAGAAAAATTCTATATTCCCTTGATCCCAGCCCCTCTGTACCTCTCCCACAAAATACCTCTGCCATGATACTCACTTTGTCTCCTACTTTCACTGTCTCTTTACCTACTATCTCTCTCCTTGCTGCCTACAAACATTCTCACATCTCCTCCACTCTTCAATAGGATGGTCACCACTAGCCATCCTCAGTCTCTCCCTGCTTTTGTGACTGACTTGCACTCAGGTATTGTCCAACAAGCTATCCACCACATCACCAATCTGTCTCATGGTTAAATGTTTTCCTAGTGTTCTCTTTGTTTTCAAGATATATGGTTGTTTATTTGCACTGTGTAGTTCGTTTGTAGAAAACAAGCTCCCCTAGCGAGCAGGAGAAGGTCAGTCTGGATGTCCTTGTGTATTAAGAGCTCACTCAGAAGCTTTAATGACCACCCAAATTGGGAACAGAAGAAAGGCAAGATTACAGAAAATACAGGCATAATTAAATGCTGTCCTAGACAGCTGGATGGTAATCATTAGTCAGTGCACAGCTCCAATAATGAGCTTGCGGTCAACAGTTCAAGAAGTCTCTTACCTAGGGATGAAAATGGAAGCAATTGCAAAAAAAATAAAGTCAACTTTCTTTCTGCTTGATGGTCATCAGTGTGAGTGTGTGTGTGTGTGTGTGTGTGTGTGTGTGTGTATGCATATGTCTGCAACCACAGATTTTGATCCTCAAGTGCTATGTTGGTCTTAGACACTGGCTAAATATATGACCATCTATATGGTGCAATTTCAGTGGCACTAAGTTAGTTAGTTGCTCCCAGATCCCAATAAAACATCATCTTTGTTGCTCATTGATGTCCCCAATTCCACCATTAGAGTTTTATTCCATTAACTAAAGCTTTGAATCTAGTTCAAATACAAATCTTCTCTGGAAGATGCTTAAACTGTTTCACCATATTATGAACAATGGGAAAATAGGATTTGGAACCTTAAGGATCATCTAGGGCTATAGATGTAGAGCTGGAAGGGACCTCAGAGGCCACCAACAACTAATACTTGCCCAATATCATACAGCCATTAGGCATCAGAGGCAAGTCTTGATCCCAACTGTTACTAACTCCAAGTCTGGCCATCTGTTTAAACGGTTTGCAACAGTCTTCCTTAAATTATTTTATGTGAAAAGTATTTAAATGTGTCTGTATCTATCTTTCAATAGATATAGATAATATTTTTTATCTCTATCTACATTTTAACTCTATCTATCCAGCCAGTCAGCCATCTGAGAGGCAATGTGTCAGAGTAGATAGAGAGACATGAGCAGGAAGATCTTGGTTCAAGACCTGCCTCTAATACACAATGACTGCGTGACGTTGGATAAGTCACTCCACCTCTTTATGTTCTAGGCAATTCTCTGAAACCCTAAGTTGCGGAAAGGTAGTTCTCCTGCCTTGTTGAAGGGAATGTATCACCCTGGGGATTCCCTATAAGGAAATCATAGGTCTAGTTCATATCACTATGTGTATCTATACATGTATACATACACACATATACACACCTATGTTTACATTTTATATTATTGAAGAAAAAAGAACCTAGAAGGAGCATTTCCATGAAAAATAATATCCTGTATTAATGTACTCTTGGTGGAGCTGTAAACTTATCCAACCATTCTGGAGAGCAATTTGGAATGATGGCCAAGGGTTTTTAAAACCATGCATGCCCTTTGGCCCAGCAACACACTACTCATCTATATCCCAAAGAGATCAAAGAGAAAAGAAAAGGACTCGTATGTATGAAAATATTTACAGCAGCTCTTTTCTGGTGTCAAATAATTGGAAATTGAGGGGATGCCCATCAATTGGAGAATGGCTGAAAAAGTTGTGACATATGATTATAACAGAATACTATTTTGCTATAAAAATGATGAGCAATATGCTCTCAGAAAACCTGGAAAGACTTACGTGAACTGATGCAAAGTGAAATGAGCAGAACCAGGAGAACATTGTACACAGTAACAGCAATGTTGTATGATAATCAGCTGTGAAATGGGTACTCTGATTAATACAATGCTCCAAGTCAATTCCAAAGCACTCATTTTGAAAAATGTTCTCCACTTCCAGAGAAAGAACTGATGGAGTCTGAATGCAGATCAAAGCAAACTATTTTTCACTTCTTTAATTTTTTTCATGGTTTTGGGGTTTTTTTGTCTTCTTTCACAACTTGACTAATATGGAAGTATGTTTCTCATGATTGCACGCGTATAATCTATGTCAAATTGTTTACTATTATGGTGGGGAGATAGAGGGAGTGAGAGAATTTTGTACTTAAAAAAATTTAAGAGAATATTAAAAATTGTTTTTACATGTAATTTGGGGAAAATAAAATATTATTCAAAACAAGGAAAAATAATGCCCTGTTCTGAGAATCTTATAGCAACCAGGATGAATGTATGTATATATGTGGAAATATATACATATACTTTTATTTTTGAAGAGGAGAAAGTAAAATTAGCAGAAGCATTTCCATGAAAAACAATGCCCTGTTCTGAGAGTCTTACAACTAAATATTAAATGAGTGGATAGATAGGTGGATGCTCTTTTTAGCATATTTAACTCAGCACTCCCAGGTGTCAACCAGGTGAGCTTGTCTTGTGTTCTTTCTTCCCAATTCTTCCACCACCCACTCCAGGTGCCCTAATCACGACCTCTACCACCCAGGCATTGTGGCTGCCTCTGCTCTCTGTTTCTCCCACGGATCTCGTCTGCCAGGCAGTTCATCTCATCAGCCTATTTGTGCTTCTCAAGAGCTCCAGGTCTCCCAAAGGACTCTCATAATACTAGTAATAGCTCTCACTTATAGAGCACTTTACATACATCATGTCAGCTGGGAACATTTGCAACCAACGCCCCTTTCCCATGCTTAGTCAGTGTAACTTCCAAACTGAGAGGTTTGTACCATGATACAGGACTGTTACGATTGGGAAGGAAAGAGAGCAGAGTTACATCTTACCATAAATATCCCTTTCTGACAAAACTGAAATACTGTTGAGTATCCCAGTAGACATTCCCTAACATTATCTCTGGGGCCATCTGGGGCATCATTAGCTCCTATTAATTTAATTTTTTCCTTATATAGATCCAAATCCCAGATCGATATATTTGGCCCCAGTGCCTCTCCTGAGCTGTAAATTTGTATCTCCTCTTATACCTTTATAACTGGACTCTCTTAGGTGCATCAGGCTCAGCATGTCTAAAATGGAAGTCATTTTCTGTCTCTTGAATTCCACTCCTCTTCCAAACTTGCCTATTTCTGTCAAAGACCCCAAAGACCCCAACCTTCCTTGCAGTCACCCAGGCTCACAACCTCAGGGTCTTTATTCCCCAGTTCTACAATCAGTCAGCTGAAAATCCTTATCAATCCTATGTCCAACTAATATTTTATTCCTTACCCCACCTCCCAAACCCTGGGAACTCTCCAATCCGGTGTCCCATGAACAAGATGCTCCATTTCTCAGTTCTGAACATTTTCTCTGTCCTCCGTGCCTGTAAACTCTTCCTCCTCATCTCCACACCCAGGCTTCCATAACACTTTAAAGTCCTAACTGTGGTCTTCTTCAGCAACCAAGGACAAACACTAAAGTCCTAGCTAAAATCCTATCTTCTACAGGAAAACTTTCTCAATCCCTCTTAATCCTAGTGCCTTCCCTCTGTTGATTATTTCCTATTGATCCTGTACAGAATTTGTTTGCTTGTCTTCTCCCCAGTTAGACTGTGAAGCCCGAGAAGGCTAGGACTATTTTTTACCCTTCTTTGTATCCTTGGTGCTTAGCACAGTGCCTGGCATACAGTAGGTCCTTAATAAATGTCTAATGACTAGTATATTACTGAGGCTGTTGTTCATCTCTCAGCACCACACTGAACCCTTTCTACTTAGTGGGAAAGACCAGAATTTGCTCCCCATTGGCATAGGCTTCAGGAATCTAGGATCCACCCTCATCACTGTAAGGTATTGTAGTGCTTTGCAGATATGGACAGCCCAAGTAATGATAGAACAGTCTTTGTTCCTGATATAAGAGAAAATCAACACTGGGAAACTGTAGAATGGTGGACACAGAGACCAAAGAACAGGAACCCTCAGGGTCCTTAGCCCTAAAGATTAGGGAGATTTAAAGTGTCCAGATCTGAAGGCCAGGATGGATACTGTTACATTCCCAAGATGTTGTCCACAGAGATACTTGAAATCCTGGTTCATCAGAGCCTCAGGCCACAATGGGGTGATAGCGAGGCTCCAGATTCAGAAAATCAGTGATATAACCTAGGAATTGTTCTTATAGAGGAGAAGGTTACTGAAGGGTGACTCCATAGGCCCACTTCCCAAACTCGACTGGAGTGAAGCTGATGGTTTTGTATATTCATTTATTGATTGTGTTCTGGTGAAAATTTTTTTTCTGCTTAAGTGAATTCCCAAGACTTTCCTTAATACAGCATTATTTCCCCACCAAAAAAATTTTAACTGTTCATTCTATGCTGGATATTTAATTTGTTTTCTTCCACAGAAGTATTTGTTTGTTAAAAACAAGAAAATCTTCCCACTTGCAAGTAAGACAAGTAAGTTAAATAATTGGAAAAGAATTAGTTGCCTTTAAAAATTTCTCAATCAATTTGTTCCACAAAGCTTGCTGCCTGCATGGCCACATTGGGTTGGAGTAATTGTTCATGATAGCAGAAGGCTAGCCATCTTTGGGGGAGAGTGCTTTGGAGAGATGAAAGAGCAGAAAGTCATCCAATTTCTCATAGCTACTGAAGGTTTGTCTGCAAAGACAGAATCCATGTTTGGGGCATGAGAAGATGCAGCTGTTCTTAGTGAGCCTGCTGATTCATCTTCAAGAGTTCCAGATCTGAGGGGAAAGCCTAAAACTAAAACCAGGGATCTGGTTGGCCAATTTGCCAATTTCCTTTATCCCCATAAGTCTGTCATTGGCCAAGTCTCGTTCATTCTTCTTCCATAACATCTCTTCGCCTTCTCTCCACTCATATGGCCACCTCCTGCCTCAGGTCCTTAATATGTATTACCCAGCAGCCTCCTCATTATACTCTGCTCCCAGCATCTAACCTCTCTAATCCATCTTCTCTCCACAGCTGCCAACGTGGCTTTCCTAAAGTACAAATCTGACCATGTCATTCAATCACTACTACCTTTAGAATAAAATAAAAATACCTCAGCCTTGCATTGAAAACTTATCACAGTCTTTCTGCAACTGACTTTCACGGGCTTATTTTTTACCTTGTCCTCTTCATACCCTTTGCATTCCATTCAACCAGCCCACTTGCTAGTCATCAAGTACTCCTCCATCTCCTATCTCCATGCCTTTGAAAGGTTGTCCACTATACCTAAATGTACTTCCTACTAAACTCTGCCAATAGATTAATTGATTTCTTTCCTAATTCAGCTCATGCACCACCTCCAATAGGGAAAATGTCTTTTCCAGATTCAGGTTGTACCAGATAGCTGCTGAGGTACCTCTAAACTCTGACTTCTTGGGAAACATTTCCTGATCCTCCTAGTGGATAGAAGTGTAGCCTTCTTCAAATAGTTATGTATATACTTTTCTGTTTTTATGCCATGTACTCCAGTTAAGGTGTAAATTTATTGTGTTTGACATTTTGTGTTGGGCATTTTGCTGATCCTTAGCATCCAGAAGAATTCCTTGTTCACAGTAGTCATTTAACAAGGGTTTGTTGAATTCAATTGGATATTATCAATCTCCTTCCCTGTGCCAGTACAAGGATCTTTTTGGAAATAACTAGAGAAAATCAAGATACCTAATTAGATCACCCCTAAAATACCTCATACATTGTGACTTTACTTGATTCTAATTTTTCTATGTGTACCTTACTCCCATTGTATTCTATCAGAGTGCAGCATTCCATTCTTAAAGTCTCAGAGAGCCTGAATCTGCAGCAAAGTCATAGAGGACAGGACAGTTTTAGTGGGACAGCTGAAGACAGCCCCACTAACTTTGTACCTGTGCCTAGCGCCCTCTCTGATTTCTTATTATAGCTCATCTCTGAACCTTCATGTTGACTGAATGTAAATGTCACCTCTCTTTCAACCACCTCAGCAGCAAACCCAACAGAATTATCTCTGCTTCTTCTACCTTGCTAGTTAGGGCTGCAAAGACCCATGCAATGCTGAAAATGGGTTTCAGTTTCCTAATAAAAAGTCACAGCACTGATATGAGGGACCAGCTGGTGGCTCCTTTTGTAACTGCATTGGAGAAAGGAGCCATGAGTTTCAAGGACAGCTGAAGGTGATTGTTTGGAGCTGGTCTGTGAATGTACTCATGACACCTTCACCCAGGTCAGAGGAGGACCAAGAATGGGGGGAGAAACAGAGTGATTTTACCAGTTCTCAGAAAGATTAAAATTTTGTCTGAATGTCCAATGACCCATGAACCCCAGCAGCAAACACATCATAGTAGATATTGATCTCTCAGACACCTTGTTCACACCTGTTTTCTTTTCTAGCCAAAGTCTCCCTCCTTCCCTTACTTCAGACTTTCACACTGTCTTTTTCTCATGTCCTTTTGTGTCAGAAACTTTAAAGTTTTCTCTTTGAACTCTCACTACCTAAGAGGAGAAAGCAGAAGAGGGTTGGTATTTAGAGTAAGGGGACCAAGGCAGAAAGCTGAAATAGTCTCCAAATTTTCCAACACTTTGCCTTCCAAGAAAGCAGCAAGAGTTCTTGACCCAGCCATGGACAAGTATGTATTGTTGGTGAGTTGGGAGCAGCTGTGAACACCATTTCCTTCGCCAAGGTCAAGTTTCCAATAAATGACCTGGGAGCCAAAAGAGGAGAAAATGTTTTCTTCAGATCAGAAGGAGGTTGAATCATTTGGGAAAGTAGTCCTAGAATCACAGAAAACCTTGAAGGGTGGGATTTCAGAGGGCATCTGGTTCAACCTCTTCATTTTACAGATGAGCAGACTGAGCCTTAGAGAGGGTCAGCAACTTGCCCAAAGTTGCCTAGCTGATATGGGTGACAGTGAGGTCAGCTTCTGCTAATGTGGGCTAGGGGCAAAAAGACTGTAGAATAAAGGACTTTCACTTTGAAAGACAGAAGAGAAAACAGCCAGGGGCAGCGCACTTCTTTTTCACTAAATCATCAGTTTTCTGAGTTGGAAGGGAGCTCAGCAGTCACCAACCTATACTTGGATTGGAGTGCTCTCTACTGAAGTGTCAATAAGTAGTCCTTTAGCTTCTGCTTGACAACTTCTGACAAGAAGGAACCCACTGTACAGTCATTCAATTAGTCAATAAAGATTTAATAGGCAACCTGATCTATTCTGAGATAGCTTATTAGGAAGTCATGCTATGGTTTTCAAGCCTGAATCTGCCTCTCTGAGACTCTGTGAACAGCTCCTAATTCTGCCCTCTAGGAACAACTAAGACAAATCTAATGTCAAGGTTATCCTTTACACCTTCTATTTCTCCTCCAAAAAAAAAATCTTCTCTCCTTTATACAAAACATTAGCCCATTCAACCAGTCACCATATTAACACCATCCTGACTGGCCTCCTCTGGATACTCTTCAAGTTATCAGTGACCTACTTAAAATGGGCTAATGGTCCATATTCCCTACCCTATTCTTCACTGTCTTTCTAATTATGGTCTCAGATGGCTTTCTTGACCATTATGATATCAATGAGTCATACTTAGCTTGCCTTCCACTAATACCCCAAGATCCTTTTCCATTGAAACACTCCCTTGCCTTATTTCCCCTTTCTATCCTCCAGGTGTGGGATTTTCCATTAACACCATTGCATTCCATCTAATTAGATTCCTCCCATTGCTCTAGCTTGTCAGGATCTTTAGAGAACCTGTCATATAATATGCTTGCCATCTATACGAGACATGTGTCATCTGCAAATTTTTTAAGCTTGTCATCTATCTTCATCTACTGTTAGCTCTAAGATAAAGGAAGGCAGCTAGAAGGTGATGCAAGGAGACCTTGCAGTCATCCAATAGGTACCATAGTATCCACCTCCCCTTTTCACTTGACTGTTTGCTTGGCCCTTGAGTATGTATATTCCCCTCCCCATAATCCAATATTACTGTACTGTACAGCAGCACCATCAGAGAACTGAAGATTTAAAGCTGAAAGCACACTTGGAGGTCATTTTATCCAACTCTTCATTTTATAGATGTAGAAACTGAGGTGCGGAAAGGGTTATTGACTTATCCAAAGTCTGATTCCTATTTCAGGGTAAGCAGGGTAGTTTCATGCTATGCCACCCAAGTTAAGCTTGAGTTAGATCTTGAGAAGACCCTGGCTCCTGAGAATGTCAAATCTGAGTAATCAATCATTTAGGTAACCTATAATTACTACATGTCTACCACATATCAGGCACTTTTCTAAGGGTTAGAATGCTAAGATACATACGTACATATATGCAGATTACACACATGCACACACATAATTGATGTATTTTAGTTTGACACAATAGAAAATTCTCCCCCAAAATGCCAAACCAAGCATTCCCCTAAAACCATTATTTAAAACTACCAAATAAAGTGAGTTTTAACTTAACTAGTATAGGACCAACACTCTCCATTGGATTTGATCCAAGTGTCATTGCCTTTTCAGTGTGTCCATTGCTGTATCCATTGCTGTATCCATTGCTTATAGTGTTCTTTGGGCTCTGATTTAGGGAACATCACCTTACACATGTGTTACCTCCTCAGACACTTACTGCAAAACCCTGGAGAAGTCATTTTGAGTCTGAATTTTCTCACCTGTAAAATGAGAGAGTTGGAATAGATGTCTCTTTCAACTCCACATCCCTCTAGACCTCTTTAAATTTTTTATTATTATTTTATTATCTATAGTCACTGTTCTTTATGTCATAGTCACACCCTATTATATGAATAGATCACAGTTTGTTCATTCATTTCCCATGGGCAGGGATATTGATGCTAGCTTTTTACTATCACAGATAATGCTGCTGTGATTATATATTGTCTCCTCTTGCTATCAATACCCTCTTTGAATGCCAGCAGCAGTATCTCTGTGTCAAAGGGTATGAACAATGTAGTAACTTTTGTCACATGTTCCCAAATGGTTGGACCAGTTCATTGAGGAGCTTATTTTTCCATAGCATTGGATTTTCCTATCCTTTTCTATCTTTGCTAATTTTATTAAGGGGAGATAACTCAGTATTTCTTCACTTTCCATTTCTCTTATTATCAATTGTTTGAAGAAGCTTTTCAAATGATTGTTGACAGTCTGTATTTCCTCTTTTTTAAAAGAAGTGTTTTGTTCAAATTCTTTAACCATTTGCCTATTGGAAAACAAAACATTGTTTATCAATATGCCACTAACTTGGCAAAGAGTTTGTCTACATTTACATTCTTTCCCTGAGGAACAAACAGTACATGGAAGTAAATGCAGAGCTTAGTTTCATGGTGACTCAATGAAATATGCGTCCTTGAGAGACATTGCCCTTTTAACCTATGTAGCACTCTTGATGATATCAAGGTCTTGGTGACAGCCATTTTTTGCCTTTGAAATATTGCTGAATGCTAAAATAACACCACTTGTTTGTACAAAGATATTGGAGAAACTCTTCATATCTAAACCATCTGCTTCCTGGCTTAACTGTGGCTCTTCATACTCAAAGAAGATCAAAATGACATCATTCTGTCCAGGTCAATGTACAGTATGTCCAACTAAGACTGATCAGATCATGATGAGCTCAGAAGACTCTACCTCAGGTCGGGCATAAATAGTTTGTGTGGACATTTGGAGTGGAAATGGATCTAAATTTATGTATCTCACAGATCTTTTGAACTACTGCCACTCTGCTTTGCTCCTCCAGTTTCTTTGATGCAAGCGATGTTGGATGATGTTGGACAGTCCTGTGCCAGTTTCTCTCATGTCTCACAATTGATTCCAAAGTTCTTCACAGAAACCTTGAGAGTGTCTTGAGTCATGTCTTCTGAACTTCTGAGCATTAAATTACTGCAGAGAGCACATCAGTGAGGTTTGTCATGTTGTTCAAATGCCAAATACACATTTACCTGAAAGACTATTTTACAGAGAACTCCCACAAGGCAAGGGCTCCCATGGAGGTCAGAAGAAGTGATACAAGGATACTTCCAGGCTCTGAACTTTCCAGTTTGGTTCATTTTGTATCTGCATAATTTAGATCAGTGCCAGACACATGATAAACACTTAATAAATACTGACTGGCCTGACACATAGTAAATACATAATAATGTTTGACAGGCATGTGAGTTCCAAAGGTCATTTGCTAAGGAAATACTCCCCTGGCCCAGGAGTTGGATAGAGATGTGGATGAAATAACAAAAGACACAAGCATATTGCCAAAAATAAGATGTGAGCTTCACTGTCCTTTGTCCTGATCATTCTACATCTAGGGTTCAGGGCTAGAGATGCCATTTTAAGAGGGTCACTGATAACCTGGAGAATCTCCAGAGGAAGACACTCAGAGCTAGGGCTTCCCTATAAACTGAAACACTTTGAGCTGCCTGGGTCTCTGGAAAGTGTCTGAAGCTTAGTCTATGTGCTGACAGTTTTAATGCTCTATAGTTTTATACCTTTATACCTATTAAAACCTATGGTTTTAATAAAGAATTACATACATTTAGATCACTGTAACTGGCTTTGCTGAACCATGATCACTAAAAGGAAAAAGGTGGAGTTTCTTGTTGGGGGAGGAGAGCCCCACGTCATAAAGGTTTAATTGGATCAACTGTTGCATAACCTACTCCATACTCCATCCCCAGGCTATAGCGAGCAGGAGAGATGGAATGAGAAGACAGAAGTAGCCACAACTCTGAGAACCACAGAGAGCTTGATACTTCCCCAGAGTCCTAGGAGAGGATAGAGGTAACCAACTCTCTAAGTACCACAGAGAGCTTGATATTTCCCCAGAGTCCTAGGAGAGGATAGAGGTAACCAACTCTCTAAGTACCACAGAGAGCTTGCTTGGTCTTTACCCAGAAGGTCTGCTGGGGGCAAGGATGTACTTCATGGAGCTTGGGCCTCATTATTCACTAAGATAAGGCAAATAGTCAACTGAGATCCTGGTGGTTAAAAATAAAATTAAACTAGAGAGGGGTAATAGCTTTGCCCACCTACCTACAACACGAAAGGACTTCATTTCAGAATAATGGTGCCCCCCAAGATCCTTCCACAGGCAGCAGGGAGGCCCTCTGGGAACCTCCAGAGGGCTGCTTTTCTCCTACTCCCATACAGCTGGGGGGTCGGTGGGATAATAAGGAAATGACAGGCAATCGGGCCCAGGTTGGGTGACAAGCAGTGGAAACGCAGCATTCTTTTTCCCAAGCTCAGCGTGCAAGGAGGAGGAAGCTGACAGCTCTCATTCAAGAGCATTATGTGGTAATTCAGCAGAAGAGAATAGAAAGAAAAGGGGAAGGGTCACAACTACAGAGTGCCTGATAAGGCCCGCCCTGGGTGTGATTTGTCTTCACTTGTTTTCACTGTCTATGTGCAGTGGAGAAGACACTGAAAAATACAGAGCATGTCCAAAAGCATGTCTATATGAAGGGAGTGCCAGCTCATAAGGGGAGGGTTCTTTAAAAGAAAGGGGGATTTTGGCCTGGAAAGAAGAATCAGGGTGGAATTTGGTAACTGTCTTCAAGTCCTTGACCACCTATCTCATGGAAGAGGGAATGGTCTTGTTCTGCTTGGCCCCAGAGCGGAGGACCAGGAGCTGTGGGGAGATGCTACAAAGAGACAGATTTAGGTCTTGGTGGGGCTGTGGAGTCAGATGTTCCTCTACCCTGCAGCCAGCCACAAATAAGGCCTTCCTCCTATCTTGAGTGGCCAATTTGTTCCCTCACCCCTGAAATTCTACTGTCCCTGCACAGCCAAGCTGCCCTTGCTCATAGGCTGATGACCACCACTGGGATCTGATTGGGGTGGGACTGGAGAGCCCCATCAGATCTCCCACCAACCTGTCATGGACTGCTGAATTTCCAATAGATTTCATTTCTGGGGTCCTGAAGACTGCCTGCTCTATCTGGAGGCTCTCTACTAAAAGGAAAATTGTCATGCCTTTACTAGCTAAGATCTCCTGGTAATTAGCTGGAAGTCAGCCAAGGTCAAGGTTCTAGGGCAATGAGATTGAAACAAGAAATATGTTTGGGGGCACAGGATATGAAAAGAAGATGGAAAAGCAATGAAGACCCTTAGTCAGGCTAAGGAGAAGTTAAACTATTTTCCTAAGGTTGCCCAGCTGTGTCCTTCATATTAGGACAATGGTTCCAGACATAAGAGTATAAGCAGATGCTCAGCTAAATTAGTGCCAGTGGCTAGAAGCTTCATAGAGGTATGCATTTCAATTCAATTTAAGGGAAACCCCATTAACAATTGGAGCTGCCCCATACTAGACTAGACTGCCTTGAAGATTTGTGAGTTTTGAGGGTGTTTTAGTATGGGCTGCCTACTTTTCCATTCCTGGTACAGTAAAAGAGAGTCCTTCTTAGAGAGAGAGGTGGGCCTAAGTGTATGCTAATTTCCTTCTGAAAATCCATAAGTTGATGGTTCTGTGAGTAAATTATCTGGTTCCATGACTACCAGTCCCCAGAATACAAGCCTTACAAAACTTAACCTATAAAATAATGGTAGCCATCACTAGAGAAGAAATCACTAGGCACTGGTTCATCTGATCTGGGGTTCTTGGTGATCCGCAAGCTCAATATGCATCAATAGTGTGCTAAAGCAGTCAAAAAAGAATAAATTCTCTGATCTGAGGCTTCATGAAGAGACACAGGGTCTAGGACCAGGAGGTGACATTCCCATTGGTTGATTCCATCTCAAGTTCAGACTCGGACAGTCTGCTTAAGAAAGGACAATGATACATTGGAGAGTGTCCAAGGAGACTGATTAGGATGCTGTAGACTCTCTCAGTGAAGAGAAGAATTAAGACTGGTTCTTAAAACTTCCCCTTGGAGAAGAGAAGAACCATGTGGAAACTCTTGTGGTGGTATGGATTGTTATTTTATGGAGCTGAAGGACTACCTCTTGGAGAAGACTTGCTCTGTTTGGCCCCAGAGAACAAAAATAAGGTCAATAGCTGCAGAGATGAAAGTTTGGGGTTGGTGTCAAGAGAAAACATTCTAATAATAGAGCTGTCCAAAAGTACATGGATCTGCCTTGAGAGAGGGTGAGCTCCCCATCACTGGAGGTTTTCAAGCAGAGGCCATGACATCAACCACTTTGTTACAGGGGCCATTGTTAGAGGGATCCTTTTGTTGTCACACATGGGACTATAAACATATCTTCCAGTTCCAGAAGTCTGTGGTGGAAGCTGTGACTTGAGACAGGCAGTAAGCTTTGGAATCTGGCTTTGGTCTTGCAGAGTGGGGGATGAGTCCTGATGACACCAATGAAGTGTCATTGGACTTTCAGGTAGTACACAGAGAATTCATTTCCTTCTCGTAATTAGATTTCCCCCAAAACCATGCTTTCTTTTAGTTGAGTCTGGAGCAGTCTGTTCAAAGCTTCATCCACCACCCCCTGAGTTTTATCATCATAAACATAATCAAAACATACCCTTTAACCAGGGATATATTATCCCAGCTGCCAAAACAACTGCATAGGATTTCCTACATAATAACTCCAGAGAATATTTTGCAAAAGACAATTGATTTGCATTGGTGTGCTCATTAATTTTCAAGGCAGCCAACATACGTTTGGAGAACAAATAGAATTATTAATATTCAAAGACTCAAAGCAATATTTTCTACCCGGTCTTGTTCCAGAGGCTCTGTTGTTTAACTAAAGTGCCAGAGGGGAATGGTTGTGCCTTCTCTGAAAGGCCTGGGAAAAACCATCCTCACAGGCTTGGCTCTGTCTTCTGGAAATGAGAACAACCTTTGTGAGAAGTTCAGCAGGCTGAGAGTTAGCAGTGAGGGCAACCATGCCTGCTTCTGGTCTGCAACTGGAGCCCACAGGTTGCACTGGATGGAGGACTCTGTAACCCTGAGGGAAAACTGCTTACTCCTCCTGCCTCAACTTTCTCATCTTTGAAATGGAGCTAAGAGCATAGCCCTCCCTCCTTCCTGGGGTTCCTTGAGAATAAACTGGAATGATGACTACAAAAGCATTTTTGTCAAGAGTTAGACAAATGAGGAATGTAGTTCATCCACAGGCAACGTTCTAACTCTGGAGCTGGAAGAACTGAATTTTAATCCCTCCTCTGATGCTTGCTATATCTGTGACCCTGGGCTGATCACTCCTTAGCATCTGCGCTGTCCAATGAGGGACCAGATCATTTGGCCTCTGTTTTCTGGGTGATCACCTCTCATGGATCTAATGCCCATGGGCACATCAAGCTTATAAAATCTAGAGCCGGAAGAATCTACAGAAGTTACCTAGTCTGACTCCTTAAGTTTACAGGGGAAAACCTGAGGCCAGTTAGATTTAGACTTGCCTGAGGTCACATAGGTAGTAGATGAGAGAATCCACTTTTGAGCTTGGCTCCTATGACGTCATGTGCAGCCCTCGTCATTGCACCATACTCCTTCACCTTCCCTAGATTCTATTCAAGGTAGCTGAAAGTCCACTTGGGACCAAGCATCCACCAAGCTTCTCTAACAACTCTCATGACTTAGCTCCTTAAAATCTGGACAATCCCATACTTGACTCATTGGACCCAAAGCCACACAATGGGCTTAGAGAAAGTAGTTTCTCCAGTTGTTTCAGGCATTCCTATAGTCACCGTACTGCACTCAGTACACCCAGCTCGAGGGAGCATAAAGGGCTGACCTCTTCAGAGAGAAAGCGCCTTTCTCAACGCTTCTCTAGGAGGGAGTGTGTGGAAGCCTCACGTTTCATTCCTTCTTGAGCTTGTTGGGGTCCCTCTTCTTGTTCCTTTTGCTCTTCCTCTTAAGAACTGGAAGCAAATAAAAGGACACGGACTACAAACATTTCTAAATCACTACTGCTTGGCAAATCACCTTGAAATTTGCAAAAGATGAAACTATTTTTCTGTTAAAAAAGGATAACAAGTCATAAGTAACAACATTCTGGAGACAGTAGGTGACTCAACATTAACACAACAGGATGCTATAATGTCCTTGGAGTCAAGAAGACCCATGGTCAGATCCAGCCTCTGACAATCCCTGGGTGACCCGAGGGAAGTCACAGCCTCTCTCAAATTCTCATCTGTAAAATGGGAATAGAAGTCCCTGTAGTCCCCACCTTACATATCTGTCATGAGGATCAAAAGATCCCACCTTTCCAGACTTCTTACATCTCACTTCCCACATGTATTCTTCGATCCAAGGACACTGGCCTCATGGCTTGAACAAAGCATTCTATGTCTCAGCTCTGAGTGTTTCCCCTTCCTGGTCTCCTTGCCTGGAGCACTCTCCCTCATCACTTCCCTCTGACTTCCCTGATTTCTTCTAAGTCCCAACTAAAATTCCATTTTCTGGTTGTTTTGAGGGCAGCTAAGTGGAACAGTGGATAGATCTGTGAGCCAGGAGTCAGGAAGACCTGAGTTCAGGTCTAACCTTAGACAGTTATTAACTAGGGAACCTTGAGCAAGTCACTTAACTCTGTTTACCTCAATTTCCTCATCTGCAAAATGATCTGGAGAAGGAAAGATCAAACCTCTCCACTATCTTTGCTAAGAAAACCTCAATTGGGGTCATAGAGTTGGAAACAACTAAACACCAACAAAATGCCATCTTCTATAGGAAGTCTTTTCCAATTCACCTTAATTCTCATGCCCTTCCTCTATTGACTTTTACCATTTCTCCTGCGTGCAGCTTGTTTGTATATATTTGTTTGAGAGAGGAACTGTCTTTTGCCTTTATCTCCTCAATACTTAGCACAATAGCCTACCATGTAGTAGGTTCTTAATGAGCTCTTACTGACTGGTGTCTGCAAAGTGCTTTGCGAACTTTGAATACCATTTGAATGGTGGTGAGAATTAGCAGATAAAATGCAGGGCCTGGAATCATAGAGATGCTTCAGATCTCGCTGATGACATTTACTGAGACTTATCTACTAAATGACAGTTGAATTACAGTCTTCATTTATGCAGGAAATTCCTTAGCTGAATAAAACTACAGATTACACACACACACGCGCGTGCACACACACACACACACACACACACATATACATAAACATAATATTTAAAGGTACAGTAGATAGAGCTCTGGACCTAGAGGCAGGCAAATCTGAGTTCAAGTCCAGCATCAGATACTTACTAGCTGTATGACCCTAAGCATCAATCACATTTGATTCTGTTTCCTTGTCTATAAAATGAGCTAGAAAAGATATGGCAAACCATTCCAGTATCTTTGCCAAGAAAATCCCAGAGTCACAAAGAGTCAAACACAACTGAACAAGAAAAATATTATGCTATTTCCTTGGGTCTCAGTTTTTTCAAGTGCAAGATGAGGGGATTTAGACTTAATAGCATCTGAGTTCCTTGTCTAAGTATGATAGTTAATATAGTTCCTTATGGTCTATGCTTCACCACTTCAAAAATCTGTGGTTTCATCAGTATCCCTGCCCTCCTTGGTGCAGATCACAGCACCTCTGCTCTTTTGTTGGTAACCTGCAGGAGGTGCTGTGGCTTAAAGAGATAGGATTCATGGTTACTTCAGTGATGATCTTTGAGGCTCCCTAGGATAGTTCTTGAATATTTCCCCAAGGGGCCCATTAGTGAAGTATTTGGACCTGGAGGCCCTTCCCTGTCAGAGGGTGAGTTTCACTGGCAGAGACTCAAACAAGTCATGAGAAAGCATCAGAGGAAACCTTTAGTGGGGGATGGCAGAAGATCTCCCCATCTCTGTCCCCAGGCCCAAATCCTCTGCTCAATCAACATCTGATGTGAGCTTTGGTTTTCTCTCCATCTCCCAAACCTAGAATATCCCAGAGATTGAGTCACCAAGGTCATGAAACCTCAGGTCATCAGAGACAGGATTTGAACCCAGGTCTTCTTGATTCTGAAAACAGCTCTCTGACCAATCTGATGCCTCTTGACTGACACATAAGAAACATGCAATAATGGAAATAAAATCATGAAGTGGGTACAGTTTCAAAGAAGAAGAACTGAGAACTAGACAACATCCCCAGAGGAGGGACTGCTGCCACATTCTCCTCTCCCACCTTTGCTGCACAAGCTCGAGGTCCTTCACTCCCAAGCCAGAGTCCAGTGGAACCGCCATCTTGCTGGTGCCCAGGTCTGACTGGAAGAGCCAAGCCCCAGTTCACAGACCTTGGAGGAGCAAAGCTCCCTAGGAGACAAGGAATTATGATTCAGTTTTTATTGGGCCTCCCACATGAAAGGGCAGGAAGAGCCTCTGCAGGGACTGATTGTATCCTCAGAATGCAGGGATTTTGGAGGACTGAACCAGGCCATGGTGACAAGAGCATGAGAGTGGGTAAAATCAAGGGCCCTCAAGGGAATGTTCTCGCTGTAAAAGTCCTCAAGCCTTTGTCAGTCGGAAATTAACTTATCTCCTTTCCACCTCTGCAGTTTTGGAGTTGCTCTGTCAGGATTTATAGCCTTTAAAGAGGTAGAGAGATGGGAAGATGGAGAAGAGAGAGACAGACAGACACAGAGACATGGAGACACACAGAGAGAAACAGAGAGAACGGGAGGGAAGAGTGAGAGAGGGAAGAAAAGAGAGTGAAAGACAGACATTTAGGAAGAAGGAGATGAGAGAGAAGGTAAGAGGGGAAAAAGAGGAGAGGGAAAGAAGAGAAAGTCAAAAAAGAAAGGGGAAGAGGGGAGGATGGCCCTGGCTCTGAGCCTCTCTCTTCTTCTCTAATGTTTGGAGGCCTTTCCTGGCCTTTATAGCACTTATCCCCGAGAAAGCAACATGGGAATAAGTGATCTTCAATACTTGCTTAATGCAACAAATAAATTTCTCTTGACCACCACTCTGACATATATTCTGGGGGAAAGAAGAAAAGTACCTTATGTTGGGATCATCAAGGGACTTTCCTTCTCTTTAGAAAGAGAAGAATAACAGGGAAATACAAAACCAAAAACCTTTGAGCAATAGAAATCCATATATCTTAAGCTAACCGTGAAAAGAGAGAGAGAGACAGACAAACACAGACAAAGACAGACACAGACATGGATACGGACACAGACACAGACATAGACAGACATTAGATGGGCAGGTAGCCTGAGAGAGGAAGGAACTAGGGGCTGGGAAGATCAGGAAAAGCTTCCTGCAGAAAATGGGATTTGAGATGAGTTCTTAAGGGACCAAGATAAAGAAAGAAGAGAGTTGTAGGTTTGGAGATGGCCAGAACAAGAACACAGACTTAGGAGATAAAATAATATGTGAAGGACAAGAAGGAGACTAGTGTAGCTGGCTCTTACAATTTGAGGAGATAAGTGAAGCATAAAAAGGAGTGAAGCTGGGAGAGATCAAGTTGAAATGCTATATAAATACAAATTTAAGGAACTTTACTTAAGAGCCTGCATGTGGCATTGTGATAATCACTGATACAGAAACAAAAATGAAAAGTGACTCCCTATGAAGCACACACTTCATTGGAGGGCATGTATGGTGCATGAAGCTAGATTTGGAGTCAGGATAAAAGTTCAAATCCTGATCCTTCCCCTTACTACCTGTGCATCCTTGGGGGCATCACTTGAACTCTCTATCTCCGTTTCCTCATGTTTACAATAAGAGGTTTGAACCAGATCACCTCTAATTCCCTCCCAGCTCAGAGTCCATGATCCTAAGCCAGTATATGGCTTAGGCTCTAAATTTAGCCCCAAAATTTCTCCATGAGGAAAACCATGAACAAGTGAGCAGATGAGCAAAGACTTTGTGGAGGAGCTGGTCACACCCAAGCTGCAAGAGGCAGAGGGGGATGGCATGGGGAACAACATGTACAAAAGACCTTTGTGAGAATCGTTAACCCAGGGGAACAGATCTGGCAAGCAGGGGTGGGAATTTTGGCTCAGATTCTCAGCAGCTTAGCTGCCTCCTGTCCTGAGGGTAATGTTCTAGGTATTAAATAAGAACATAGCCTTCTTAGAGATCTGACCCTTTTTTGTTTTGATTTTTGAAGACAAAGCAAAACAAAAATAAAAAACAAAAACCACCCAGGCAGAATCAGCAAGTGAGGAGGGATGATTCACTTGGGCACAGTTATCTCTTGAATAGTTAATAACATTCTCCATTTTAGCTGGTCCCGATCTACCTAAAACCCATTTCAGAAAAACAACACAGTTATGAATAAGTGGCACAGCAGCGAGTTAACCTGGAGAACCACTGATACCGAAATGGCAATCTTAGAAAGACATTGTCAAAGCTGATAGATCCTCCAAAGAATTCCTCCTACAAAGACTGAGCAGGAACAACAAGATGAGTGTTTGTGCAAAAACATCATCATATTTGGTATTTATCCAAGGGCTATTTCATTCCAGGCTTCCAAATTGCTTTGTAATAATTAATTCACCCTCACTGCCTTCTCAGGATGGATGGGACAGTCTTATCTCTTCTGTTCATACAGAAAAACTCATGGTATTAGCAGCAGCAGAAGCATTGTCACCTTTATTACAAATAAGCATTTATTAAATGCTTATTATGTGCCAAGCACTGTGCCAGCTACTACAGATGTGAAGTCCAAACTCAAACAATCCCTGCCCTTCAGGAGCTTATATTCTGCTGAGGAGATACAACATGAACATATTTAATATGAATATGTACAAAAGATACTTATGGAGTCCCTACCAGATTCTTCTTTTTTATAAAGATGTAGATCATCCAACACTATGGCTTTTTCAGTGCTTAGATGTCTCTTCCACCAAAAGCCATTTCAGAGTCAAGTTTAAAAACCCTATGTCCTATGGTTTCCAATAAAACATTAATGGTAAAAGAAAGGAGACTGGATTTCATAGGAACCTAGATTTAGCAGTAAGTGGCACCCTAGAAGCCATTTAATCTAATCCCTTCATTTTACAGATGAGGAAACTGAGTCCTGAGTAGGGGAAATGATTCCACTAAGGTCATAGAAGTAGGAAGAGGAAGAATCAAGTCCTATCTCTCTGTTTCTGAACATAAGGTACCTCATAGGAAAATGACTCTCCAGTTCACATAATGAGGGCACATACTCAAGTTGTTTCTCCAGTCATGACTGCAATACAGGTCCTTAAGGTTCATAGGAGAAATACGAAAAGGGACTTAAGGAAACGAAATTGGGGAGTGTTATTAGGCAAGAACACACCAGAAAAATCCTGCCTTGTGACACTGAGGTCTTGGAAGCATTGAGAGGTCACTTCAGAAGGTATTTCAAACAAGGGAAGAGACAAAAATAATGGGGAAATGGTGGATGATATGACTATCCAAGAAAGAAGGTCAAGAGAACACAAATAAGAAAATAATTGGAAAGTGGGGAGACATCCATCAACTGGAAATGGCTGAATAGGTTGTAGTAAATGGTTGTGATGGAAATACTACTGAGCCGCAAGAAACGAAAAGCAGGGTGGTTGAAGAAAAGCCTGGGAAGACTTATAGGAATGATGCAAAGTGAAATCAGCAGAACCAGGAAGACACTGTACACAGTAACAGCAATATTATATGATGATCAGCTGTGAATGACTTGGCTCTTCTCAGCAATACAAAGATCCAAGACAATCCCCAAGGACCCATGATGAAAAATGCTATCCACCTCCAGAGTAAGAACTGAAGGAGCCTGAATGCAGATCAAAGTGAACTTTTTGAATTTTATTTTCTTGGGGTTTTGTCTATGTTCTTTTTTACAATATGGATAATATGAAAATATGTTTTGCATGACTGTACATGTATAAAGTGCATGCCTCCTCAAGGAGGAGAGAGGGAAGAGAAAAGGGGAATATGGAAACTGAGAAATTATGAAAATGAATGTTAAAATTTGTCTTTACATGTAATTAAGAAAAAAATAAAATGAAAATATTCTTTCAAAAGAGAGAGAACACAAACAACTGTCGATCTACATGCCAATGTCTCATCTCAATAAAATCAATATGAGAATGAGATTAACACAAACAATTTTTTTAAAAAATAACACTAACAATAAACAACATTTTCTATGGTTTTTAAAGTTTACAAAGCATTTTATTTACTTCTCATTTTAGCCTCATAAAACCCCAAGAGGTGGATGCCGTTATTCTAATATTAACTGTCATTTTACAGTTGTAGAAACTGAACTACAGACATATTAAGTAACTCACTCAAAGTCACACAGTTTGTGAATGTATGAACCCAGATTTCAATTTAGGTCTACTTGACTGCAGGTCTCACAGTCTAACCACCATATCACTTAGCTGCTTCATGGTGGAGACAGAAGAGCCCCTTAGTGAAAATATGGGAAGAGAAGAGTCAAACCTTTGCAACTGATTTCTGAAGAAAATCATGCTTACTTTTATATTCATTTCAATTCCACTTCACAAGCATTTATTAAGTGTTTACTTTGTGAAGAGTATTGTGTTGGTCATTGGCGATACAAAACGAAAAATTTGCATAACTACTGACATCAAGAAATTTACATCTTACTGAGTGGGGAGAAAATTTTCAACATCGATGTATGTAAGTGAATACAAGATAATTTTAAGAAGTAGGGAATGCTAACAAGGGGGAGATCCAGAAGAACTTGTCATAGGAGATAGGAAATGATACCTGGGTTGATCTTTGAAGGTGGTTCTATAGGTTGCCCATTCAATTGGGTATCCTAACCTAAGCAAAAGACACTCTTCATCCACTTGGTTTTACCTGTGTGGATGACCAGATGAACTTTTTTAAGCAGTTACTTATCTCATCTAGCAGGTCACTTCATCCAATATTTCATTTTAAAGATGAGAAAACTGAGTCCTGGAGAAGAAAAGTGATTCTACTAAGGTTAGGGGGGTGGTAAGGACTATGTCCTCTAACTTCTGTCTGGTCCTCTTTCTATAACATCACATGCTTCTAAATACATAGTATCTCACAGGGAATCAGCCCATGACTCCTACCATCAAGGCACACACTTTGAGTTATTAGCCCACTGCAAGTTTGGCACAAGCCTTGAGGAACCATAGGAGAAGAAGGAAAGCAGCAAGACAAATTTGGGAAGATGTGACCAACAATGCCCTCTGTGAACCTGGAGAACTTCACCATCCTCAGGGAGTCCCTCTTTAGCTTGGGCTCTACTTTGAATAACTCCCATCCCAGCCTGAGTTCTCCATGATTCTTCTCTGTCTCTTGCCCCTCCCCCCATATCCAACTGGGCTCTTCAATCAGAGAACCTCTCCAAAAGCTCTCTCTCTCTCACTGATCTCTTTGTCTGGAGCTGTCCAGGGTACTCAGCACCCTGCAGACTGATGGACCTCAGCCCTTATCGCTGCTGCACACTCTTGGAGATAGGATTGGGAGGGATAGCTTCTGGGTGACCAGTGAAGTCATTTGCATGCTTTAATTGCTCAAAGGAAGGGATAATTCGCAATGTATTTCTCAAAAAATGGAATTTTTTTTTCCATCTCAGGGGATTAAAGTGGAAGATTTTTTTAAAGAGGCTTTGCAGAGTCCGTCTTAGATCAGGTCTCTGAATTGCTAGGGAATTAGCTCAGGACTTAGAGAGTTTTCACCAAATACTTCCTCCTTGCTCCTTACTCCTGGTCTGAAGCACCCACCTGCGCTCCCAGATAAATTGGCAGATGCCCAGGCTTGGCTGGATGAGTTTTTCATCACAGGGGGAGCTGCCTATGACATTACAAATCATTCCTCTGGGTCCATAGTGTATCTTCCCAATAGAATGTCAGCTATTTGACTGAAGGTATTTTTTTGTTTTGTCTTTATTTCCCAGGCATCTAAAAGTGTCTTGCATGTATTTGGGGATCACATGCCATGCCACGTGTTAACCTAAGAAGCAGTTCTTGCAGTGAATAGAATTTCCCCCTGATTTGACCTGAATGCCATTGCCTGCAAAAAAAAGCTTTGCCCACCCCCAGCTGTTAGAACCTCCCCCTGTGAGGTCCCCTTGTATATGCTTTGAGTCTTGTACATGCCTATTTATTGATGAAGAATGTTGTCTCCTGACTCAAAAGTAAGCCCCTCAAGGATAGAGAGTGTCTTTGCTTTGGTTTCTTTGCTTTTTTATCTCCAGAGCTTAACAGTGCCTGAAACACATTAAATCCTAATAAATGGTTGTCGATTAATTGACTCATTCATTTCTTCATCACCTACTATGTTCATGGCCCTCAGTGGTGGGGAGGAGGCAACTAAGACTCAGTTCTTTCCTCAGAGATAGATACTCTTCCATTGTACCTTAGGCCAGATTTGAGGCTAAGTACTTACTTGTCTGACATAGGTAGGGAATTTCAGTAGGGATCTCTCTCCCTAAAATATCCTCTTGTTGTACCTGAAATTCCTTTGGTCTTCCTATGATTCTCATTCTCAGTGAAAATGCTGCAGGGGTTGGTTGTCTACTAAGTCTTCAATATAAAGAGGTAGGGTTTGGAGTTCAAAAGGGCTCTAGGCACCTCATCTGATACCATTACTAGATATAAACAGACAGACAGACAGACAGATAGACAGACAGACAGACAGAGAGATAGATAGATAGAGACAGAGATAGTTGAATAGATAGATGGATAGACAGACAGAAAGCTAGGTAGATGATAGCTGGATAGATAGTTGGATAGATGGATAGACAGACATAGATAAGTAGTTGGATAGATAGGTAGACATAGATACAGACAGAAAAATAGATAGATAGATGATAGATAGACAGACAGATAGATAGAAAGATAAATTGAGATATTATAGAAGGCTAGATGGTTGTATGGATAGACAGATAAGGCAGTAATTAAACTACTTAGACTATATACCAGTGATGATACTAAGACCTAGAGTATAAATTAAAGCAAATAAGTTGGTTTTACTCTTTCCTTCCTGTTCTGGGTCCTGCCCCTGACTCTTGGAACTTCTTTCTCCATAATTTTCCAGCAGCATTCTCACCCTGGAAGTCACCTTCTCCATAAGGCTGTAGTAGGCTCATCAGCCTGGATGGTCCCTCAGCTCCTGTGACCCCTTCCTCAGATTGGTCATTTCCTCCAGGAACCTCCATTTTAAAGGAGATCCCTAAGACCACATGTGTTCACTCCTCCATTCCTCTTGGTCCTCCAGACTTCTGCCCCCTTTCAGCTTCTATTTCATGTGTGACCTTCCCCCATAAGGACATAAGGTCTTTGAGGGCAGAAACTGGTGTTATTTTTGGTTCATTTGTATCCCCAGCACTTAGCAAAGTGCCTGACACATAGAAAGTTCTTAAGAAATTTTTTACTCTGACCCTTACTGTGGTGGTGGGGGAAGGAATTCTTGTTCTAATGGGGGAAGACAATCCCTAAAGGACAGATAGGAGCCATAATGCAGCATGGGCATAGAAATAGTGTCCAGTAGCATGGAAACCCAATCCAGTCAAAAGAAAGAGCAAGCTCTCCCAGTAGAGCCTCAGGCCCTGGGGGCAAAGTCAAGGCTCTAGTGGGGATGTCTAGAGGAGATGATGATGGATGTGGTTCAGGGCACCACCAGGGAGACACCTTGAGGGCATCGAGGCACCAGAACTTGGAAGGATCACAAGGGAAGGGCAATCCTGAGTACTGGGGATTGGGGAAAGGGGTGGGCACCAAAAAGAATCTGGCTTACTTCATTCCTTTTCCCTAACATCCACCCTGACTTGGGGGATCTAGGTCATTGTAGTAGGAGAGGGAGAAATAATAGAGATGAGGAAAACAGAGAAAATAGTTCAAAGGCTAGCAGTGATTGAAATTTTACTAGAAAATTGCTTGAGTAAAATTACACTCCATGTAGTCACATACAAAATAGATGTAAATGTCCTTGGATTGGGATAGAGGTGAGAGCCACAAGGTCTGAGATCTGGAACAGTCCTTGTCACCTGTCCACTCTGATCATGCCCCGGCCACTTTGGAGAAATGGGCAGAAGGCAAAAATCAACCAACAGCATTTTCTGTTACATAGTATGTGTGCTCATTCTTTGTTGCCAAAGAAGACCATACCAATGTCATGACTTGCACTTAACTTTGTTTAGAGTGAGGGAGGGCTGTGCAAGTCACCAGCCTCACTTCTCCTCCAGAGCCATCTGAATCCAGTGACCAAATATTCATCAGAATGACTGGAGATGACCCAGGATAAGGGAGTTGGGGTTAAGTGACTTGCCCAAGGTCACACAGCTTGTGAGTGTCAAGTGTCTGAGGTGAGATTTGAACTCAGGTCCTCCTGACTCCTGCATTGGTGCTCTATCCACTGCACCACCTAGCTGCCCCTGTTACATAGTACTGAGGAGATGAAGAAAAGTAACAGTCACATTCTAATGGTGCAGACAACATGTAAATAGTCAGGTCCATAGAAGACATATGCAAAAGGTGGTGTAGCGTGAAGGTGAGAGCAACAGCCCAGAAACCAAAGAGTTGAGTTTCCATCCTAGCCTTGCTGCCTAAGAGCAGGAAGAGCTTTGGCATCATTTCATTTCTCTGGTCCTCAGTTTCCTCATTTGGAATATGAAGGGGTAGGATTTGACAGATTCTAATTTTCCCTTCTGGCATTAGCGTTCTATAATCTCATAGTCTTCGATCCTAAGTGGCTTGCCCATCCTAACATGACCTTGGGATAAATGTAGGATGTGACCCCAAACTAGCCAACACTCCCTCTTCCTCCCAACACCCTCTCCTTCCTGGTTCTCTGCAATGGCCCTCATCAAGGAGCTCTTCCTGAAATACATGGTATCCCTCCTGCCCTGCCAGATTTAGTCCTCTCCTCCTGTAAAAGACAGGACAGAAGAGCCTGGCATAATTCCTTGGTCATGGATCCATTCAGAGTAGAAGGCATCACCAAGTGACAAAGAAAGGAAAGTTCAATAAAGAGTCTTGGAGTCCAAAATACATCAAGGAAGAGGGATTCAGAGACAGAGACAGAGACACAGAGTGAGACACAGAAACAGAGAGACAGAGATAATTTGTTGTTCAGTAGTTTCATGTCTGATCTTCCCTGTCCTTATTAAGGGTCTTCTTGGCAAAGATACTGGAGAGGTTTTCCATTTCCTCCTCCAGCTCATTTTGCAGATGAAAAAACTGAGGCAAACAGGTTTAAGTGACTTGCTTACTAGTTGCCACACAACTAGCAAGTGTCTGAGGCAGGATTTAAGATGAGTTCCTGACTCTAGGTCTGGTGCTTTGTGCACTGTGACACCACCGGATTGTCCTATTAATTAGAGATAATTAGAGACAAAGACTCAGAGATAAAAGCAGAGAGATCTGAAGATGTTCATTCTCTCTTTTTAAAGTTCACTAGAGGAGGTCCTTCCTTTCTCAGCCACCAGTCAACCACTCTCAATCATAGGCACCATGGATCCAAGGAGTTCATTAGACCATGAGCTCCTAGGGAGCAGGGACTAGTTTTCTGCCCACTTGTGCTTAGCATGGAATAGGAGCTTAATAGATGCTTGTTGACTGACTTCATGTCCTTTAGCAAAGGACCAGATCACATGTGTCTCCCTACTCAGTTCCAGGGTTGAAGACATCTCCATGCATGCTCCATGGGATGGTTCCTGCCAAATAGTCATACAGTAAGATAGCAGTGACTCTAGGTCCTGCTCTGGTCTCCCCCAAGTCACTGAAAGGATAAAAAAATGAAACCTATATTTGGCCAATATGGTATCATTCTATAAAGTCTGGCTGTCTTCAGACACCAAGCAAATCATCCTCAAAGCATGGTGGATGGGGGGTTTGTCTTGGAGCACAGAAGACTTGGGTTTCATTCTCAGCTCAGACATGGCCCTGGAAAAGTCCCTTATCTCCCCTACCCTCTGTTTTATCCTCTGTAAAATAGGATTAATGATGCCCCTTCCCTCATATGGAAGGCATCTAGTAAGATAAAGCCTGTACAGTATTTACAAACCTTAGAGCCCTAAGTGAAAGTCCACTATTATAATGACTGAACTTATTCAAGTTTCCTTAGTGATATTTCCCAAGTGCCCGGAATACCCTTGGCTGGGATGCCAGGCCCAAGCTTAGATCTGTTCTTGGGGAGGGGGCACGGTTACAGATATTGGGTCATAAAGTCACACTTGGAACTGGAAGGGATGCTACAGGGCATTAAGTCAACTTCCTCAGTTTACCAATGAAGAAAAACAGAGCCACCAAGAGATTAAGTGATTTTCCCATGGTTATGTAAGCAGTGAAAACCTGAGGCAGGCTCCAAACCCAAATCCTCTAACTTCACGTCTAGGGGCTCTATCTACCCATCCTACATCTTGTATTGTCTGGGTCATCCCCATGGACTTGTGCAAGAACATGCTGCCTTGGGAGACTGTAACAAGTGGGTAGGACCAAAGCAGGCCAGATGTCAAAGGGGACATTGTGGGAGAAACTTTTCCATGGACACTGTCCTCCTTTCTCAGTGGGTAAAATAAGACTTGAGTGTTCTTGAACATACAAGAAGACCAAGCTGGAAGCTGCTTTACTGTTTCTTCTGAGCTCATAGAAAAACACATTTATAACTGAAAGGGAGAACTGTAACTAGGACAGGGTAACTGAGGCTCCTCCCAGAGTGCCAGCATTTAAAGGGTGTTGCCTGCACTTTCACACATTCGATAGCATGGAAACAACTGAGCTTTCCATCCAATCAGCAAGAATAATTTGTGAAAATAGGAGGCTACCAAATGTTCTCCTCACTCAACTTGGTTGTTGCACCCTAGATACTCTTCTGTCCTTCAACAGTGGAGTAGCTGTGTCATGGCACTCTACCCACATTCAATGTGCCCCCACCGACTAAATCTGTTTTTAAAAGTTGATTTGAGGGAACATTTCCTGGTATTTTGCAAAGCTTGCCTTGGCTAGGGAAAATGCTAATTAACCACGCAGTTAGAAGGTCAAAAAACAAAAAAGTCTGGATTTTTGTTGCTGCTTGTTTGCAGCTCATTTGCATTGTCGTTTAGGCTTCATTTACACATACAGTCAGAGCAAGCAACTCAACCTCCAGTGCAAACTCGAAATCCATGTTTTTTTTGTTTTTAATGTTCTATAATCACTTCCTTAAAATAAAGATTTTATCCTCCCCACACACCTTCCCCCCACTACCCCCCTCCCTCCCCACGACAGCATACAATTCTGTATAGGTTCTACATATACTTTCCTATTGAGCACATTTTCACTATAGTCATGCTATGTAGTCGCACTAAAATAAATGGAAGAAATCATATAACAAATCAAAATATAAATACATGTTTTCCCTGGTCCCAGATGTCAGGTCCTTGCCTGGCAGTTCTGACTACTTCAGGGCTCAGCTAGCCCATCTGAGAGCACAGTAAGAGGACTTCAAAGCACAGCATCTCCTTTGGGGACCCCATTCAGATAAGAGCACCCTCTCTCTGTTTCCAGTCCTGTCACTTCCTGTCTCCACTCACCCTGCCACCCCCCTCCAAAAAAGCATGACTCTAAATGTAATAGCTTGGGTAAGGAACAAAAAGACTTGGGGTGGAAGGGAGGGCTGGAGGGCAGCTACAGATTTATTCTACAACTTTGCTAGGGATTAAAGTCAAGTTTCTCCATCTAGAGCATCTGAAAATTATTTTTTCCTTTTTTAAAAAACATTAATACATTTTTCTGTTGACAATCTTCTCACTCCTCTCCCCTTTCCCATGATTCCTTAGAATTTACCAAAACTGTCATTCATTCAGCTACATTAGAACACCATCCAACCAGGGCAGAAGACTTCAGGCTTCCTTAAAATATCCAGAAGTTCCTTGATTGCTTCCTCATCTAAGGAGCATCCAAAAAGCTCAGAATGATGGAGATTGTTAATAAGTATCTGGGAAATTCAGCTAAAGTGCCCTTCCCTCATGCTTTTCTTACCTGCATAGACCTGCAGCATGAAAAGGGCACGGATCAGAAAGGCAGAAGACCTGGATTCTAGTTCTGTGTCTGACACTAACTACTTAGTTATATGACCTTGCATTACTTCTCCTCTCTTTGACTCAGTTCCCTTATCTATAAAATAATCATGTCCAAAGTTGATGATCCACAAGTCTGCTTGCTCTTGTAAGATTCTATAATAAAAGTGTCTATGTGGTGTGTGTGTGTGTGTGTGTGTGTGTGTGTGTGTGTATGTATGTGTGTGTGTGATGTGGTAGATGGGTTTGGTGTATTTCTATGTATGTGTGCATATGTGGAAGAAAGACGATGACAGGTGGGAGGCTCCTTAGCCAAGGAGTCATGGTGGTGTTGACCTGGACTCAGAAGACACCCAGCTCTCAGGCGGATAAAGTCCAGGAGATGGTTACATCGTAATGTAATTAACTGTGCAGCACGCTGAAATCCAGGGGAACAGCTACCACAAAGGGAGCAAAAGTTTCCTTGTGGGATGCTTAGGGAGACAAAAGAAGTTCCCTTGCAGCGTTTGTGTGAAAGCTCAACTCTAACTAGATTACTGTCCTCTGTATCCACAGCCCTGGCACAGGAGGCTTGATGTCAATGGGAACATTGAGTTGTGGAGCAAAGGGGCAAGAAACTCTTCTGCCAGACAGAGAACATGATCAGTCTGCCTGGGGATATATCTCCACTCTTCTGAAAGGTCTCTCAGCCCCAAATCCATGCTCTCAACCTCACGGACATCACATAGCACCTGGTGATACATTCAGCCTGGAAGCAGTTGGTGGATGAGCTTTCCTTTCCACATCCACACTATTGATTCATCCCTCCCTTGCACAGTGCAGACACACTCTCCTAGGTAAAGCTCAAGGCTGTTTTCTTTGGGTTTTCCACTGGACAAGTGAGACTACCCAATGCCTTCTTCTTTCCTCCCCTGAAGCTTCCAACAACTCAAAGGGAGAATTTTTTTTCACAAAAACACATTTGTTCATTTTGTTTCTAATCTCCTCCAAAAGAGGAGGGGGCTGACTATCTCCCAAGTCCATTTAATTACTGAATATCAGTACTATATGTCATGTCTTCAGGGAGAGACCAGTGAAGCTTACTGATTCACAATGAAAAACCGTTGGCCATGAGACACGCTCTAGAGGAGCCGAGGCTAGAGAGATTACAGGTAATGAATGTTGCTCGAGGCTCTGCCAGTGATACATCATCTCTCCCCTGGCTCCTTCCCCCAGGCCATGTCAGAACATAGAATACTGTCTAGTGCAGTTCTGGCCGCTACCTGACAAGTGTCAGAGGGTGGAAGCACATTCAGCTATTCTCTTGGGGTTTTTTTCTTCCTCATCTTGTTTTTGCTAAGAAACTATGTCATACAAAAATGGATTCATTGTGGGCTCTACTTTGTATCCCTATTCATGCTTCTGAGGTTTTATAAATGAATGTTAGGACATCGGTGATATGGAACTGGGCTGAGAAATGATTCTGACACAGGATGTAAAAAAGTAAGAACACCAAAAATTATCCCTCATTTTCATAGAATTCAGGTTGTATTCATACAAGGCAGGGAGGCCTGAAGCCAAGAAACCCATTTAGCAGCACTGAGCCAACCTTTATCAATCAATAAATGAGCACTTATTAAATGCCTGCTATGGGGATGCCTACACTGGAAACTTCAGAAAAAGAGATAAGGATGAAATAGTTCCTGTCCTCAAGGGGCTTACTATTTACAGGGAAGATAACATGTTTACACACACGCACACACACATATACACACACACACATATATATTACATGTGTGTATAAAATAGACATAAAAATAGATAAAACAGATAATTTTGGAGAAAGGCAGAAGCAGATAAGGGGGTTCAGCCTCACGAAAAAGTTGGTGCTTGAGCTGAGGTTTGAAGGAAAACAAAGATTCTAGGAGATAGAAGGGGGAAGGAGGAGACATTCTAGCACTGAGTCAGTGTGTGAAATAGGAGCTGGAGCTTCTTGTGTGAAGAAAGGTCAGTTATAATGCCCTTCATTGACCATAACAACAGCACTTCACATTTTAAAAGGGACTTTCTTCAAATAACTCACAAGGGAGATGGTCCCACATGGATGTCCCCATTTTGAAATTGGGAAAATGGAGACTCAGAAAGTCTGTGACTTGACCTCAGTCCTGTATCTAGAACTCTTGAGGCTTCAATGCCTCACATTTTCAAGGTAGAGAACTGGGAGGTTTTTCATGAGACCTCAGCCACATCCATGGGGATTAGGGTATGTCACTTGCCTCTTGGTAACCCAGGAATCCTCAAGAAGCCTCGGTAGATGCAGTCACTCATCTATACCCATCAAGGTTAGACAGCTGCCATCAGCTGCATCTGCATTTTAAGACATGCACACCAGCCTGTGGGTCTCCTTCAGGCAGCCCCCTGGCCTTAACCCCAGCCCTGGGGTCACCCTTCCAGAATGGCCTCAGGAGAGGAGCAAGCAGTCAGGGTTATCTGGCCTTAGCTTCCTTTCCTGGGAGGGAAGGTGTAGACGCAGAGGTGACTCTCTCAGGGCATCTGCCTGAGGGGAGAAGCTGACCCTGTTCATTCTTGGCTGGGAACAGACCTTCTGAGCTCTGGGTATATGCTGTGTGTCTTGTTCTCCAGTGAGGTTTTTGCTCATTATTGCATGACCTTTTATTGTATGACCTTGGCCCCTCTTTCCTCACCTGTAAAGTTCTGAGATTCCAGGTGATGAGCTCCCTGTTTCTTCTCATCTCCAACTCTGTGATCCTATGGTAGGTCAGATCTTCGGCATCAATCAGGGCCAGGCTGGGGGCAGACCCAGGAGAGGCTTCTGAGTGAGGGTCAGTGAAACACAGAGAGGCCAGTGATGTGAATCTGTCATGTGCTTGTCAATCTCCACATCCTTGAGTGAGATCGATGCAGGGCTACCAGGGGGAGACACCCCACCTCAGACACTAATTATCTGCGTGACTCCGAATCCCTCAGAGACTCAGTTTCTTCACCTGTAAAATGCAGATCATAATAGAACCTGCCTCCCTGGGCTCAAATAAGACCTTCAAGTGCTTTGTAATCCTTAAAGCGCTATGTGGATGCAAATTATTAATCTTTTGATTGCCATCCGGATCTGAAACTCCATCAATACCTACAGTTAGAGAAAGCAACTTAAGGGAGAATTGGCCTGTGCTATAAGTAGAGAGCAGATGTGAAGGAGACCTAGAGCCTGCCCCCAGACCTAGGGATCTTTACTCTCCCACAGAGAGAAGAAAGAAAAGGAAAAGAACTGGAGAGAGAGAAAGCTAGAAAGATACAGAACCAAGGCCTATGAATCAAGGAGAAGGAAAGGCCTTCATCAGTCTTGAGAGGTGCTTCTGCTCATGGCAAATCCCTGGAGTCAACACAATTCAATAAATATCTACTATGCTCCAGGCCCCAGGGACTTGGAATAAAAACTCAGGCTTCTTGCTAAAGGAATTTGATTCTACTGAGGTGGAGAAGAGGGACACACAGGACCCACAAAGCACCCTACCACCACACACACAAATATTCATATATATATATATATATTTTATATATATATATACACACACACACTATATATATATATACATATATAGTGTGTGTGTATTTATATATAACATATATGTGTATATATATATATATATATATATATATATATATATAATGGTATATATACCATTTAAGGGGATAGAGAATTAATAAGTGAAGGAGTTAGGAAAGGCCACTTATAGGAAGTGGGCCTTGAATTGAGTCTTGTAAGGAGCTTGGAATTGCAAGAGGAAAAGGCAAGGAGGGAGAGTGTTCTAGGCATCAGAGACAGCCCATGCAAAGACATGGAGGTGGGAGATTTCTAGAAAAAGTAAGATGTGATTTTTTTCTTTTTCGTGAAAGTCTGAAACCATCCAAAGCACTTTTCTCTCCAAGAATCATCATAATCCAAGGCCCATCTGTCTCTCCACACTTCTAAAGAGACAGTCATTCCAGCAATGGCTCATGACTTCATGGTCATATTTAATAGACAAGGCTTCGTACATAAGAGATAGGGAAGTAAGAGGGTGGAAATGAGTAAGATCAAATTTAATTGGAAGGTTCATTTTTTTTCTATCCAAGTAAAAATATGGATGGTTTGGAGAACATTTAAAATGCCAACTGCCTGAGGAAAGGGGGTGATAAATGGTAAGGTCTCCTGGGTCAAGGGCTGGCTCTCTGTTAGCAATTACTGGCCTTCCTCCCATGGAGTCCCTGCCAGGATGAGTGGGCAGGGTAAGCAGCACAGACCCCAAGGAGAGTGAATGCCATTGGCCCTTGCCCCACTAAGTTGGCCCTATCCAGAGCAGAGAAAAAGAATAAAACCTGACCAGCCTCATTGGCCTGGGATAAGGCAGAATGGAGCCATGATTAGATGGCTACAGCCTGGGAAAATTAGCTCATGCCCCTCCTAGCTGATCTCAGTCCTTGGAGCCTGTGCCAGTCCCCAGTTCAACAAGCAAGCACAATCTGGATCCTTTACCAGGATAGAGTGAAAAGGATTTTAAGTACCAAGTACCAATGAATATGAACTTCCTGATGAAATCCAATTAAGAACCAAACAGATAAAATAGAAATTGGCCCTCTCATTGCCTTGGATTCAGCAAAACTGGGTTCTCATATTGTGTGGCCTTGAGGAATTACCTTCATCTTTCTTTGCCTCTGTTTTGTTTTCTTTTTTTCCTATCAACAGAAAGAGGGAGTTTGTACCAGAAGATTAATTAAGCGTCTACTCAGTAGCATAGTGGGGTGAAAAATGTTGGAACTTGAATCAGAGAACCTGGGTTCAAATCATGGCTTTGCCCCTTACCACATTTGACCTTGGCCGTGTGACTTCTCTGAGCCTTAGTTTCCTCACATGTACCATGAGAATGGATCAGAAGGTCACTTTCACTTCTAAAGCTGTGACTCTATGACCCAGTGACTTGAGTTCAAATTCAGAGGCTGACATTTACTAGCTTTGTGACTTTGGGCAAGTGACCGACTCTCTGGATATCCATCTCTTCTCCTGTAGAACTAAAGGTTTGACTTAGAAGACCTATGATTCTCTTACTCCCTATGGTGTTTACATTCACCCTAATAGAACCAGTAGACTTTTTCCTGGCCAAGAAAATGGATTCAAAGCAGCCTCTCTCGTCCCAAATGCCAGAACCTTCCACAGGGCCCAGAGTTAGCCGCTGCATCTGCCTCCCCCTCTTCCAAGCATAGGAGGCTGGGAGTGATGAGGGTTAGGGTTAGGGTGACAAAGACACCTTACCCTTACCTGTAGCTTAAATCCTGCACAGAAACCCAAGACAAAAAGTGACAGGCATGAAAATGAGCAAATCCAGTCCCAACAAAGGGAGAGAATCATTGTTCCAAGCTCAAAAGTTAGCTCAGAAGCTGAATGTTTAGTTTCAGCTCTAAAGAGCTGGTCATAAAAGTGAGCCCTGCCAGGCCTTAGTCAAACATCATCAGTCACATTGCTTTTGTGGATGGGCACCATGTTTGAGAGAGGAGATGAACAATTTTGGGCCTGTCCAGAGGAAGCTGTCCAGGACAGTAGGGGATTCAAGATCAGGCAGTACGAACAATGGTTTAAGGAGATGGGCATTCTTGATAAGATTCTAAGTTGGCTGGGAAAGTGCTAACTTTTATTAACAGGCTGAGTCCCCTTACTTGGAAGTTCTCTAAACCAATTTATTTACATGCCCAGTTCCTTTCATTAATAGCCCACAGAGCATTCCACAAGTTGAGCTGCTCAGCGCTGGTATGATCTGTCTCTTAGGGGAATAACCCCTCAGCTTCCCAGAGTGAAAATTATTTCTCCACCAAATCTCAGTTCTTGTCCTGAAGTCAGTGCAGTGGAGAAGAAACCTGGGCCTAACTCTTGGCCCTGTCATTTAGTATCTGGGTAATCTGCCTTTGTGGGCCTCAGTTTTCTTACTTGCAAAATGGGTATTATAACAGTACCTATAGAACCTACCACAAAGCATTGTTGTAGGAATCAAATAAGATGCTCTAGGCCATCACCAGGACCTCTAAGAGTCATCACCCTGTGAGGAGGTCACTTAAAGTACCACAATCCATTAGCCTGGATTGTTCCTTTTATCACATTCTCCAAAGAAAAACCTTTCTCAGACTTGATGCAGCCAAAGACTTTATATTCTGTCCTTTTTGGCTCATGGCCTTGGATTCTAGAAATTCCTGTAGCCAGCTCCACCTGCCCCGCTTCAAAATCTACCACAGTCTCTAGATCAGAAGTGTTATTTCCCTCCAGGATTCATTGCTGTGGTTTAAAAAAAATGACAAAAAAAGATTAAGGCAAAGAATCCTCTAAAAAGCTTCTACCCAGGAATCAGATTGTAGGGCTTAGAAACAGTTCCAACTGTCTTACCTACAGTCTCAAATGTAAGCTAAATCCCACCTGGAGAAAGAAGACTGTCCTGGACCACCTTCAATAAAAAATCTTCCCTTTCCTCCAAGACATTTCACCCCGCATGGAAATATACCAAGTAGTGGTATTTCTCATAGGTTCATAGCTAGTTGTTTTTCATTTTGTTTTGCTTTAATTTGCTTGTATTGATACATTTTTCTTTATATCACCTTAATTTTCAAATATATTTTCTCCCCGGAGAGCCATTCCTTCATTTTTTAAAAAAAATCTATTTTATTTTTAATTTATGGAATAAAATAAGTATTTCCATAACTAAGTACAATAAAAAGATAATTGTCCATGGAAATGTAAATCTACTGTGCAAAATTTGCTATTTCTTTCAAATATACAGCAAAATTATCATGTACATTTCTTTTTTTCCTTTTTTTCCTTCCCTCCTCTCCCCGCTACCCTAGCGATGCCTACCATTAGACACAAATAGGTTTTTATATGTAAAAGTATTCTATACACAATTCTACATGTCAGTTCTTTCTCTGGATGCATAGTAACTTTTTTCATACATCCTTTATAATTAATTTGGGTTTGTATAATAGATAAAATGACTTATTCACTCAAAGTTGTTCTTAAAGCAATATTGCTGTTACTATATATAACATTCTCTTGGTTTGGCTCATTTCACTCTTTATTATTTCATACAAGTCTTTCCATGTTTTTCTAAGATCATTGAACTCCTCATTTCTTATAGCACGGTAGTATTCCATCACAATCTTATACCGCAACTTGCTCAGTCATTCCCGACTTGATGGACATCGCTGCAATTTCCAGTTCTTTATCTTAGAACACATAGGTTCTTTTCCTTTTCCCCTTATCATCTGTTGAAATATACCAAGTGGTACTTCTGGGTCAAAGGGTTAGGGCAGTTTAATAACTCTTTGGCTAAAATTCCAGATAACTCTCCAAAATGATTGGTTCAATTCATAATTCTACCAACAATGAGTTAGTATACCAATTTTTCCACACCCCCTCCCAACATTTGTCACTTTTTCCTATCATTCTAGCCAAACTGATAGGTTTAAAAGGCTATCTTAAGGTTGTTTTCATCTGCATTTCTCTAACCAATAATAATTTAGAGAATTTTTTCAAGTAACTACAAATTGTTTTGATTTCTAGAAACTGCCTGTTCATGGTTCATGGCTAGTTGTGTTTTGTCTCCCCTATGAAAGTAGGAGCCCCTTGAAGATAAGAGCAATGATTTTCAAGTAAAGTCAGGTCGATAATCATTTAGGAAGTGCCTGCTACATGCCAGGACTGTGCTAGGGGCTGGAGATATCAAGAAAGGAAGAAGACAGTTTTCCTGGTTCTCCATCACCTCCTTTCCATTTAATCACTGTCCTAAGTACATAATATGGTCCTTTCTTAGGGGAAGCATCCCAGGAACTCAGGATGATGATGACAACAAAAATAGATTTATCCAGTATACATTCTATTTATGCATGTATATATTACACTTATAATTTATATGGTATTTATGTGCTTACATATTTTACATAAATTTTATACATTACATATTTATAGTTAATTTATAATATATTTATATTTATAATATATTTGCTTTGGTGTGATATTTATGTTTAATTTGTAGGTATATATAATACTTACATATTACAAATATTGAGCATACACATTTCATATTTATACTCACACATATCTGTATGTATATACACAATACATATTTGTATATATGTATACATATATCTCCATATTACATATACATTTTCCTAAATGGGGAGTCAATAGTTGGTAAATCTTAACTTTATCTAAACTGACTTTCTTGCTGGCTATGGAAAACTAAGGGACAACATGAATTTTGCTGGGTCATGTCTGTAGCCAAATGAAGCATTCTTGGCAGCAAAGGGGTTGGCTGCATATTTCATTAAGGTATTTACAAGCTAACCATAGAGCTCTCTGCTCTGACCAAGTTCCTTTCCCTAAACATTAAGTGCCCAGGGCCCTGGATTTTCACACCCACAAGAAGGAGTCCTTGGTTGCTAGGCCTCCCTTTCTACTAGAAAGGACAGGCTGTGCTCAGAAGAAGCTTAAGCAGAGACCCAATTTTCTTCAGATACCATTAATGAACTCTTCTGAGGACACAGAGAAAGCCAGCGGCAGTGTCAGGAGAGTAGCATGGAAAGGAAGTCTTTGTTCTCAGTTAGCAAAGACAGACCAACAGACAGAAAGGGGATGGTAACATGGAGACAACAATCCAGCCAAAAGATATTTCCATAAGCTCTGAGTCCTCAGAATAAGACTCTGGAGAACAACTCATTAACTGAAGCAATAGGCTTCAGAAAACACCCATCACAGGATAGATTCATGAAGGCTGGGGTTTGCTTGATCTCACTTCTGCTAATTGGCTACAGTTTGCTCTAGGGGATAGCCAAGAACCAAGAGGGACAGGGAATCTAGTGCCACCTTTACAGATGTTGAGAGACCACCCTGGACTGTCATTATTGTGAGATTGGGCCCTGATGCCTTGGGCTTTCTGGTTACAAAGCCTAGCACACTTAGAGCTGTTGAATGTCCTCCAGCAATGACCTTCCCTCCACTCAAATTCAAGTTAATTACCTTCCTCCTCCTCCTCCTCCTCCTTACAGCTCAGCTCCATTAGAATCTCCTCCACATTGTGGATCCAAAATGAATTCAAGCTCAGCAGACCATCAAGATCTATGCAGAGGGAATTCTGTCCTGGGAAAGTAGGACAGACTTACATAACTAATCTGCTCTCTGCTGAGACTTCTGTGCTTCTGATGATCTGTGAATGCATCAATGTATTCTCTCTCTCTCTCTCTCTCTCTCTCTCTCTCTCTCTCTCTCTCTCTCTTCCTCTTTGTCTCTCTCTCTCCCTCCTTCTGTATTTCTCTATCTCCATCTCTGTCTCTTTCTTCTCTCTTTAGTTTTCACCAAAGAGAAATTTATTGGGAATATTTGGCAAGAAACAGAAGTCATTCCCCCAATTAGAAAAACACTCTCCCCCTATCACCACTTCAGTCCCTATGGAGAGAGGGCTCAAACTTAAAATGGCTGCAGAAAGAATTGGCCCCCATGGCCCCCAGTTACTCCTTTGTCTGCAGATCCCAACATGTAAATCTACAGACTATTCAGTTTTTGCCTTTGAATTTCCTTGTGTCTGAACCATTGCCTGGAACAAGTAGGTACTTGATAAATGTGGGTCCAGTTAGTTTCTTGAATGTGGAGAGAGCCAAAATTCACATGGAGGTGGCACCAGGGACCTACTGGGATCCTCACAATATCAGGAGAAACTGAGGAAGGTCTCAGGATAGATTTATATATGGACAAGATGAGAGGAGTCACAGAGAACAGGCATGGGTGGGTAACCAGAATTGAACTCAAGTCTTCCTGACTCCAGGCCTGGCACTCTGTACCAGGTCATGGAGTCCCCTAATTCTACTTAATCTAATACTTCAGTGAATGAAAAAGCATTTATTCTGCACTAACTATGTGCCTGGCATTGTCCCATCTATATTCCTACTCCCACTCATTCAAATAACTATATTTACACATGATCAGCTTCCTTTGTAATCCCACATACTTTACGCATTTTGAAATAAATGTTCTCTGAGAGAAGGGTCCAAAAGCTTCATGAGACTGTTGCCAAGGGCTCCAAGACACAAGTAATTGAGAAAAATTATAATTTCTTTCTTATATTAATAACTAATTATTGAATTAGGACCAAGGTTTTTCCCCTTTTCTATTTCTTCATCCAAAAATCAACCACTGTGGGAAATCTTGGGCAAAGACTTACCCAGGCTAGATCTAATCAAAGGCAGTAAAGAAGTTCTATGATGTGGATCCTGTTCACTGCATTCACTCAGACAGGACTAAGAAAATGTGTGTTTTCCCTTTTGCCAAATGGGTGATGTGGAAATTGATAAACCTCTTTGACCAAGATTCAGTTGCGCTGATGTCCCCTAAGACCATCATTGTAACATAGCCCACCTCTCATAATATTCATTCTCTCTTATTTCTTGTTAACCAGTCAGTATTGATTTTCACCCTCAGGTGCCCCTGTTTTCAAAAGACTTTATAAATATTGAAGGCTGGACAGACTCATTCTCTTTGGTTACCAAGGGGACAATGAGCCTTTTCTGTTGACTGCTTTTTAGATGTAGTCAATAAAATTGATTTTAATTTACCCAGAAACTCCGTCTCTTGAAAATATTTGATCACCACATAATATTAAGCCCTCCTACTTCTGATCATCAGCCTTATACAGACACAAATGGAGTGTGCAGACTTTCTGCTGGTTAAGCCTCACTCTTGCAGCATCCTCCCTCCTTTGCTAGTTGTCTGTGTCTCTCTCATGATGGACTTTTCTCCCCTTCTCCTGTGTAATTCTTCATTGGTAAGATGCTTTTCCCAATATTGTGCCTAAGTTTACCGACCCTCATAACTTTCACCCAAATGCATGAAGAAAGGTGTCATGCTCCCTCCCTGCACCCCATTCAAGTCTTCTCTTCGCAAATGTGCCCTGCTCTTCAGCCAACCCATCATCTTTGGATCAGTCCTTAAGTACAGGCATTCAGAAACTGTGGTATTCAAGGATTCAAGGCCTGGCATCATCACCTGAAGAATATTGGCATTGAAGGGATGAGCCTTTGTTTCAAGGAGAAGTTTGTGGTCATTTAAATAAAATTTCGAGGAATACAAACTTCACAATTTACCTTTCATGCTCTTATGGCAGTGGTCTATCATGGGAAGAAAGAAGAAAGTCTTCTAGGATAAAACCAACCAGCCCCACATGAGAAATTTGAGCTCCCAAAGGTAGCTTGAGAATATTTAAATACTTCAGAGGACTATAACCCAACTGGTGGGAGCCCCTTCTTTGTTGGCACAGCTTGCCACACGTCTACAAGGTGGAAGGAAATCTGTAAGACCTTTTAGCATCATTTTTATTGAACTCACTGAAGGTAGCTTAGTGTTCAATTGTGCTCTCCTCATTAGGTCTCAATACCTAAAACACAATACTTAATATTCAGTAATTATGTCTTGATATTGTTGTGGTAGAATGTAAGCTACTTGAAAGCAAGTACTATCTCACTACTGTATTAATACATCTAGCCCCTGGTAGAGTATTTGGCACAAAGGACACCCTCACCATGTTTATTGGTTTAGGTAATTTGTAACTGACAGTTCCTTTATGTTTCCTATTCCCTTTTGAAGATTGGTCTCTTTGAAAGACGAGGGAGAACCAGAATGAAGTTGGATAATTCTATCTTCTCCACTTCTACCATTTCCATTGTACAATCTATCAAAGTCACCATCGTATGCTTTGCTTGGGCTTTCCTTTGGTACCATAGAAGCTACAAAATCTCTCTTTGCTCTCATTAGCATTAGACACTCAGCTTATATAGGACTTTAGCCTCCCCTGACATCATTCTCATAGAACTAGCTCATAACTCCATGTTGTCCTTGGCCATCTACTCTTATTCTTTGGATGCAATGGTTTTTGTTTTCAAGATACATCAATCCTTTTCATGGGCATCCTTCTCATTGTCACTCTACGGAATACAAGATACTCCCTCCATCTCAAAGGTCAGAGTTCTATCCTCTGTGGGCATAGACTTAGGTCTCTCCCTCAGCCCCAGTAGTTCTGTGCTCCATCTTCTCTTCCTTCTCTATGTGGAATTCTTCATCATTCCCACATCCTGACAGTAGCTAGGAAGTCCTTTTCTTTCTCAAAGTCTTTATCTTCTTTGGTCTTCTTTCTTAAGACTTCTCTCATTTTTTTCAAGCAACTGTCTATACATCTTAGAAGGGAGGGGTTGCATGGTACCATGGCATTCAGGCTAATTTTGGAGTCATTGGACCCAGTTTTATTTCCAGACTTTTATAGTCCTCTCTATACTATATGACACTGGGCAAGTTAATTTACCTATCTCACTTTCCTTATCGGTAAAATGAGGGAGTTGCACTTAGGTGACCACTAAGATCCTTTCCAGCTCTAAATCTATGCTCTTATTGACATTTCTTCAGCTTTCTGACTTTTCTTCCAGTAGGGAGACAAAGCTAACATTTTTAATGCTCATAATTTCCAATGGCCACTGCTATTTAACACAGTACTAGAAATGTTAGCTATCACAATAAGACAAGAAAAAGAAACAAGGGAAATAAATTTAGATGAAGAGAAAACAAAACTATCATTTTTTTGCAGATGTTATGATGGTGTGCTTAGAGGACTCTAGAGAATCAACTAAAAGTTAATTGAAACAATTAATAACCTCAGCAAAGTTGAAAGATATCAAATAAATCCACATAAATTATCCACATTTTTGTATATTACCAACAAAAGCCAGAAGGAAGAGTAGGAAGAGAAATTATATTCAAACTAACTTGAGAATTTGTAAATTATTTGGGAGCCTATCTACAAAACACACACAAGAGCTATATGAATACAACCACAAAACATTCTTTACAGAAATAAGGACAAGTCTACGTAATTGGAGAAATATTAATTGCTCACAGATGAGTAGTCTGCACCAATATAATAAAAGTGACAACACTACCTAAATTAATTTACTTATTCAGTACCATACCAATTAAATTACCAAAGAATTACTTTATAGAGCTTGAAAAATATAAAATTCATCTTTAGGAATAAAAGGTCAAGACTAACAAAGAAAATAATGAAAAAAAATGGAAGAAATGGGAGTCATCTAGCGGTACCAGAGCTCTTTTGTTTGTATTTTTTTAAGTTTTACTGATGTATCTTGTTTTAAAATTATTAACAATTACAGATTACCTCCTCTCTATGAAAGACCTCTTCTAGAAAAGTAAAACAATCCAAATGAACAGTACAATCACCTCATCTGAAAATGTGTGCATCATCCCCTACCTGTAGCACTCTCAACTTTTCTATTTTTAAAATCGATTAATTAACAGAAATTCATGTTTTCTACCTTCCACTTCCCACCCCACTGGGGGAAAAAAGATAAAAGAAAAACAAATTCCTTGTAACAAATATGTGTAATCAAAAAAATTTCCTCAGTTGTGTAGAAACACTTACACACCCATACATATATTGCATACATATATACACTACTGCTATTTAACAGTACTAGAAATGTTAGGGTTATTACAAGGAAAAGAAACAAAGGGAATAAATTTAGATGAAAAGGAAACAAAAATATCCCATTTTAATATGATATGGTGGTGGACTTGACGAATTTTAGAGAGTCAACTAAAAGTTAAATGAAACAATAACTTTGAGAAAGTTGAAAAATATCAAATAAGACTGCAGAAATCACATTTCTGTATGTTACAAACAAAAGGCAGCAGAAAGATAGACAGACAGACATATGGAGAGAGAGAGAGAGAGAGAGAGAGAGAGAGAGGCAGACAGACAGGTGGATGGATGGATGGATAAATCAGTCTTTCTCATTCTGCACCCTAAATCTACCACCTTTCTGTCAGCAGAGAGATAATACGTTTGGTCATTGATCCTTTAGTATCACGGATGGTCATTGTTTTCATCATAGTTCTCTTATCTTTCAAAATAGTTTGCCTTTGGAGTGTTGTTGTTATTGTGTGAATTATTCCCCTGGTTCTGTTTATTTCATTCATTGGTTTACAAAAGCCTTCAAAGTAATGCATTTCTATAATATTTTCATTATATTATTGCTTATTCTCCTAGTTCCGCTCACCTTCCTCTGCAGCAGTCTATACAAGTCTTTCCCTGCCTCTTTGACATCCTCCATATCCACCACAGTCATATACCATATGCCATATACCTGTTCAGCTCTCACTTGTGCTATAAATCATCCACAAAAATATAACAAGCTATCATTGAAACAATCTGGTTATGGTTTAAAAAAATAGAGGATGATTCATGAACATTGCTTTATAGTGTTCTATAAACCCAACGACCCCTGCTACTGAGGTTTTCAACAAAACTCACTCAGAAACCTGCAAAGCAGTCTGGTAAAAAATAGATTTAGACCAGTGTCTCTCACCATAAGCCAAAACAACGCTAGTTAAGCTCTAAATAAACACTAGTAACAGTGTAGCTATAAAATGCTAAGATCCAAGGGTTGATATAAGTTGCAAGACCAGGTCTTGGCAGAGATTTAGAGGCAAGGGATTTCCTCAACATTTGTAAAATCAAACTGAATTGAATTCCTTTCTTTTCCCTTCTTTCACACAAATGGATGAATGAAGGAATAAGTGAATGAATGAATAAAAAAGCATTTATTCAACACTTGTGCTAAGCACTTTGTTTAGTGCTGGAGTCACCTCCTATCCTCCAGAATCTTCCATTTTAATAATAATAAGGAAAAAACAGAAAGAAGGTAGGAGATTTGCATCTTGACTGTCTTCACTCTCCTCTGCAGACACAATTCCTAGGCAGCCTTAAGCAGGTTATACAAGTTTATCTAAGTGTGATTAATCAACCCCAACCTAATTTCTGCCTACACGCTAATGCAAATACTCAGGTGCTGGAGCCTGTAGCAAGCCACATACTTTCTCTCCCCTCCAACATTCTTAATTCCACATTTTGCGTTATTCCTTAACAGCTGCTCTTAATTACAGACCAAAATTCCTCAGACATTTGGAGTTGACTTCTTGGTTCAATAATAATAGTGGGGAAAATGGAATTAAGTTGAATAACAGTACCCCAAAATATATTTTGTGTTCTCTATCCTGGAGGAGAAAAGCCTTCAGATCAAAGTCAGATGCCCAGAGTCCTCTTTGCAGATCAAACCTTTCTCATTGCATTATACAAAAACATTTCACATTCCCTGGGGATTTCCTGTTTTCAGTTTCCCCCTTCCCCATTGGAAAATAGATAGTCCTAGATTAAAATATTGTGTGGATCCCTTTAGAAGTACTGTGTGTCTGTATCTGTGTGTCTCTGTGTCTGTGTCTCTATATGTCTCCTTATGCAACTATTGGTCCCACTAGCCAAGAGTCAAGTCTTGAGTGTGAGCACAGCAATTAACGGCTTCTTCTCCTCAAACACAACAAGCTTTTGTGTCAACAATAACTGCCACTCCAAGGATTTAACAAGGCTTCTGGATCAATCATTTAAGTATTGATTAAGCTCTTACGGTTATCCAGTGATGAGGAGAATAAAAAAATCTGACACTAACACTCATGGAACTGATAGGTCGGCTAGAAAGCTAAGACTGATATAAATATAGTAGTTATGAGCTAACACACCTGGAAATACTTATAACCCATGCATGTTTCCAATAGCTCTTCACCAGAGATTCTTAACTTTGGGGGGTGGGTTGACAACATAAACCCCTTTGGCAGTCTGGTGAATCATACAACTCATCCTCAGAGTAATGTTTTTAAATTATTGAAGGAAATGCCATATTTCAGTTAATTAAAATTGAAATGCAATATTTTCCCCATCAAAGTTTATTAAATCTATCCATAGACTCCTTGGGGATCAATAGGTTAAGAACCTCTGTTCTAAATCCTTATAGAGAGGGGTTTATATGATAGGGAATTCTTCTCCCTACATCAGTTTGTCCCTATCCAGCCAGAAAACTGGGAACATCCAAGGTCAATTGGGTCTAAGTATTCAGTCACTCACCATGCTAACAGAATCAGGCAAGGGTGAACATTGAAAGGGCTAAACAGATTTTTTCATCACTAAAAGGAATAGTAATTGATGCAACTGAAAACAGTCTCAGGCCACATTCCTTGTGAATAGTCTCATTACTCTTGCCCAGAGAATACTTTGGGTCTTGAGTCCTTCCTAACTTAAGAAAGTCTAGGACAAAGTCTCTCCACAGTCAAGATGAGCTCCAACCTGTGTTCTCATCATCAGCCAGTGTTCACAAGGCCAAAATGCCTGGATTTCTGCTTGCCCTGCATAGTTTACTAATACTGCTTCACTCTTGCACTGCTCCACTCAGTCTGTCTTCTCCCTTATGGCATCTTCTACCTTTCCAACAAGAGACCCCAGCCAGCCAGCAGCATCCCCTAGAAGGTGAAGTCTTACTCTCTTCCAGGGACCCAGGGACTCATGCGAAATGTAGTCCTGACACAATTCAGCCATGGTTAATATACAGCATTTACAAAAGAGACTTCTGTTTGAGCTAGAATAGGTAAGCAAGACTCAGAAAAGGAAACACTAGAACTGAGCCCTAAAAGATGAGCAACACCAGCTACTGCCTCTAGGATCCCCATCCATCTCTATGTAAGAATGATTCTAGAAATAATACTGCACAACCTGTTTCTGATTCCAACTGAGCAACTTGTCTGTCAGCAAGCATTTATTAAGTACCTACTACGTGCCACATGCTATGCCAGCAGAAGTTACTAATTTCTTTTTTGGCTGAACCAGAATCACCATGTTGGTCCATCTCGATTCCCAGATAAGGTTTAAAGTCAAGCAGAATAAATCAAGCCATCTTCTACAGGACAGTCCCTCACATCATTTCTTTGATCCAAAATCTTCAGTGACTGTCCATGTTTCACAAGCATGTAACAATGAGGTCAGCACAATAGCTCCATAGATCTTCAGTTCAGTAGTCAGTCTAATACCTCTTCTCTCTCAAACCTTTCTTCTGTGACTCCCAAACACTGACCTAGCTCTGGCAATGCATGCGTCAACCTCATAGTCAATGTGTACATCCCTGGAAAGTGCACTACCGAGGTAAGTATATCCACAGCATTCAAAACTTCTCCATTTGTAGTAACCAATGGTTCCACTTATGGATGGTATGGTGGTGGCTGATGGAGCATCTGTGTTTCTTTGGTGTTAATTGTTAGGCCAAAATTAGCACAGGAAGCAGAGAATTGATCCATATTTTGTTGCATCTCAGCTTCAGAGGCTGCATTGAGTGCACAATCACCTGCAAACAGAAAATCATGCACCAACACTCCCTCCACTTTGATCTTGGTTTGTAACCTTTTCAAATTGAAGACCTTACCATCTTCACGGTAGTTGACCTTGGTGCCATGTTCATCCTCATTGAAAACATTTGTCAACATGGCTGAAAACATAATGCTAAAAAGCATAAGAGCAAGCACACAGCCCTGTTTCACTCCATTGGTGACTGGGAAGGCACGAGAGCTTTGTCCATTATCCAGAATGCTGGCAAACATGCCATCATGAAATTGATATGCAATATTGATGAAATTCTCCGGGGAACCAAATTTTGACATCATTTTCCATAAGCCCTCACAACTAAGTGTTAAAGACCTTTGTCAGATCCACAAACCTTGTGTACAGACCTCTATTCTGCTCCTGGCATTTCTTCTGGACTTGTCAGGCAGCAAACACTATATCAACTGTTCCTCAGCCCTTTCTGAAGCCACACTGGCTCTCATGTATATGCCCATCTTCCAGGTGAAGGATCAGCCTATTAAGGAGAACTCTAGCAAGAATTTTGCCAGCAACAACTAAGAGAGAAATGCCCCTGTGATTGTCACAGGAAAATCTATTCCCTTTACGCTTACAGAGATGGACAATCCTAGGGGATAACCTCCTCTTGCCATATAACCTGGAAAATTTCAGTCAGCTTTTGTATGAGCAATGGTCCTCCTACCTTGTAAATCTCAGCTGGAATAGAATCAGCACCAGGTGCTTTGCCACATGAAAGGAGCCTCATGGCCTCAAAACTTCTTTTTCAGTTGAGAGTTCAGCTAAGGAGGGATTGATCTAAACCTGAGGTAAATGGTCAATGGCCTCAGCATTGATTGATGATGGTCTAATGAGAACACTGTGGAAGTGTTCAACCCATCTCTCTAGGATCATGTCCTTATCACTAATCAATGTGACTCCATCAGCACTGAGTAACTGTGATGCACTATAAGTTTTTAGTCCATAAACAGTTTTCAGGGAATTGTAAAAGCACTTTGGATTGTTACTTCAGCATAAAACTGAATTTGATCTGTCTTCTTACTGAGTTAGGAATCCTGCATCTCTCTAAGCTTTGCTTGTGCTTTGCTTTTGATGGATTTAAATGCTGCCTTCTTAAAGGTGAATGAACTATCCTGTTGGTAAATCCTGTGGAGTTCATGCTTTTCATTTAGCAGCTTCTGAATTTCCCCATCATTTTCATCAAACTAGTCTTGGTGTTTGCGAGTGTTCTGACCCAGATGAGCAGATGCAGTGCTGTACACCAAATCTCTGAGAGCTGCCCACTCCTTTTCTGCTCCACTATCACCATCTATATGTTGGCTCAATTTTCCCTCCAAGTCAGCAACAAACTGTTCCCACTCAAAGAGCTCTAATTTGTTGACATTAATTCTTCTGGCAGTCATTTTGCCTTGGGGCAGTGCTTTTGATGACTGTGAATATGTAACTTAGAAAGGATAAGTCTATGGTCAGTCCAGCACTCTACACCACACCTTGCCTTTGTCACTCTCACATCTTGTCTGTCTCTTCTCCTTACAATCACATGGTCTATTAGATACCAATGTTTGCTGCGAGGGTGCATCCATGAAGTTTTATTGTATTTAGGTAAACAACAGACAGTGTTGGAGATGAGAAGGTCATGCGATGCACAAGTCTTCAGCAGTAAATGGCCATTGCTGTTGCTATTTCCAACTCCTTTCCTCCCTAGGACTTTCTGCCAAGTCTGGTAGTCTGAGCCGACTCCAGCATTAAAGTCACCCAGGATTATAAGCTTGTCCTCTTTTGTCACATTGACGATAAGGGTCTCGGTCTTCACAACATCTTTCTTTGGCATCATCAGGGTTTGTCATGGTGGGAACATAGGCACTGATGATGGTGGCATGGTGTTTTCCTGTGAGTGGCAGTCTTATTGTCATGAGCTTGTCATTCACTCCTTTTGGCAGGTGTACCAGCTTGCTGATTAGATTCGTTTTGATTACAAAACCCACACCGGTTTTACAGCACTCAATCCCCTTCACTGCTCCCGCTCCAGAAAAAGGTGTATCCAGCTCCAACTTCAGTAGCTGGCCTTCATTTGCCAACCTTGTTTCACTCAGGGCTGCTATTTGGATGAGATACCTGTTGAGTTCTTTTGCAATAAGAGCAGTTCTTTCAGGTCTACTGGATTTTGTGTTGTCTATTAGTGTGCACACGTTTCATGTGCCGATAGTGAGTGGAATCATCTTTGCAGATGTTTTCGTACATTTTTTTGTGTTTCAACATCATAGTGGGATTTCCCACATGCTGAGATAGTCAAGCCAGGGTTGGGTAAGCAGGCAACATTTAGGGCACCTTTTCTAGTCCCTTTCCTCACACCAGGAGGTGAGCAGTGCAATCCTTAAATGGTTGCTCAGACACCCAGAGGGCTGCCGAGTCCCACTAACTGCTTCCAGTGAGAAACGTCCCTATGGCCTGGGCCGCCTGTGTGCAGGTTCGTGACTACAGCTCCCAGTGTATCTGTACCTGCTGCTTCATCACTTGCCTGTCGCCACAGGACTTTGAGGCATAATAGTGAAATGGTATGGGTGATGTCTTCTGACTCGTGTGTAAACTGAATTTAAGTGAGGCCGAGTTGCCCAAAGTCGTCAGTCTCACTCTCTCCTCCTGAGTCATCATAGTCCAGCGGCAGGACAGAGTCAAGATGGTTGACCATGACTCAGGATGCAGTGGATGACCTTGGTGTCTTCGGTGTCTAACCAAGCTCTAAGCGCTCCACATCACCTGCTTCATCTGCCTTCATGGCCTTTGGAACAAATTGTTCTCATCCACCCATTCCACCAGATGAAGTCTTCACATGCTTGGGGTAGACACCCCCCTAAATCATCAATGGGTTTGAGAACCCTTGGTTACCCTCAATCTGGTTTGGCCCATCTGCCAAAATGGTTTACCAGGGTGTGGTCGCTGAGCATACTGCAGCTTCCTGAAACCACAGATGAGAGTTAGGTGGAACAGGTGGACACCAAAGGTAGAAAAGGCCCCAAAAAGGGCTCAGCAGCCATCACACCAAAGGTACTGGTCCTCCCTGAACACAGCGTACACCCCAGGTTGTTTCATGTGTCATAGGAAAGAATGGCATTATCAGTCCTAGGTGGCCTCTGTGGAGTGGTGATGAATAATCTGGTTCTTCCTACTATTATGATTTGTTTTGAGTCATTTCAGTCATGTCCAAATCTTCATGACTCCATTTGAAGTTTTCTTGGCAAAGTTATTGGAATAATGCGTCATTCCCTTTTCTAGCTCATTTTACATACGAGAAACTGAGGCAAACATGATTAAGTGACTTGCCCAGTGTCATACAACTAGTAAGTATCTGAGGCCATATTTGAACTCATCTTCCTGACTCGATGCCCTGTGCTCTATTCGCTGCGCCACCTACTTGCCTATTATAATCCCTATAGCACATCATAGAGTAAAAATTATATTTATTAGATGAATCATTTAAAGGGCACCTCTCTAAATTACCCTGTAACCCTGATCCTCTATGGGTAATGGTAGAGAGTGGAACCAGTTGGAGGAACTAACCCCTAGGTTATTGATGTCTTCTTTGCACGAAATAGTTTATAACTAATGGCTCCATGAAATTATCTTCCTCTGCCACCACTTACAAGTAGACTTGTTCAATCATTCTTCTCACGCTTCTCCCCTTTGTGTACCTGATCCCTCTCCCATCTCCACAAATCAGCACAAGCTTACCCCCATGCCTGAAAAGAACATGCCCCTCGCTGCCACCCTTATTTACTTCAAAACTCAGCTCAGATGCCAGCTCCTATGTGAAGATTTTCCTGATCTCATGTTGTTAGTGTCTTCTCTTCCCCTAAAAATAGAGCCCTCTGTTTCCTTGGTATATATTTTTTATTTGTTTCTCTTCAGGTGTATGTGTTTTTTCTCTTAGCTGAATATAATCTTCTTGAGGGCAAGGGCTAGGGATTTGGGGGGGAGATCCTCAGGGTCTTTCACACAGGAGATGCTTAATAGAGGCTTGTTTGTTGCTATGGGAACTTGTCTTTCTTTCCTGGTCATGGAATCTCTTCCCAGCCTCCTCTCCCTCCAGCTCTAGTCCCTCTTTCTATTCTTTCCTTCAGCTTAGCTCATCCATTTTTGCAAAAGCAATTACTCAGATTAATTAAAACAGACAATGGACTTTTCTTCCCATCTTTCTTTTTCCTTCTGGCATCTTTTCACTCCTACTTCTAGACCTCACTAAAGTTTCTGCTTTTAAGATAGAAAATTGCTAGGAGTTTTTGTCTTTCCTTTTTCCCTTCACACTCAATAGGTTACTCTGTGAGGACAAACTGGACTTATAATAGGATAGAAGAAGCAAAGTACACCAGAGGGCTTCAATAGAACATGCCAATCTCTATGTGATACCCAAAGACCACTAATTCACATGGGATGAAACCAAGGAAATGTAGAGTGGATGCTGCCCACATCATAAGAGGCTTGGCCCTTGTAATACAAGACATCTTGACTGGGCATCATAGGTGGACAGTTCAGAATTGAAGAGAAGGAAAAGATTAAGCTGCAATAAGAAGAATAATAAATGAGAATAACACTTTCCAACTGCTCAAATGCCTGTAGGATCTCATTAATTCAGTTTTTCTCTCCATTGAGATCCAGATACCCACACATTCGTGCCTTCCAGTGAAACTCTCCAGTATGTCTGCACATAAGAGGTGCTTAATAAGTGTTCATTGACTATTTATACATTCACCATGGGGCTCCAACCTAACATGTCCCACCTCACACCCATGAAATTGGCTAAGCTGACAGAAAAGAAAACTGACAAATATTGGAAGAGATATGGGAAAATAGTCTCAGTAATGCACTCTTGGCAGAGCTGGGAACTGGTCCAGCAATTCTGGGGAACAAATTGAAACCCTGCCCCCAAAGCAATTTAATTGTACATAACTTTTGACCTTTTTAAAGTTTGTCAGCCATATTTTGCCACTTAATCAAACTCATGAGAGGCCTCTCCATTGCCCATTTTTTAATATTCATTTTCAATTTTTCCTAGATTGTTGCATTACCTGTGACTACCATCCAGCAACTCTGGTTGAATATTTCTATTTTTGAGATGGGTCTTTGTTTCTGAGATAAACTTGAGATCATTTAAGGAGCTCTGAAATTTCTTAAAGGCAATCCATCCCATTCTTCTCCTATATAATTATGGCTAAATAGGTTGTCTGTCTCCACTCTCAGAGTGAGCATGTGGATGGAAGATCTCCTTAGGTTTTTGGAACAAATGCATGTCAAGCAAGTTTTCATCCATTTGGACTTTCCTGTGTAGATGGTCAGGATTGAGCTCATATTTACAGGTATTTTCAAATGTTCTAGCGTCTGATGAACCAGAGCAGGGATATCCATTACAGCGAAAGGGCTTCATAATCCTCACCTCCTTGGCTTTGATTCTGCATGGGACCTCCTCTATCACAGGGTCAAACACCATTGGAGAGCATACAGAATCTCATCTGATGCTTTTGATCACTGAATAGAATTATTTCTTTCAATAAATCTTGCATAATTTTAAAAGATGAAGTAATGAATTGACAAGGACCAACTATGTATCTTGTATGGTTCTAGGCACTGCGAATAGAAATCAAAAGAATGAATTGATCTCTATGTTCAAGGAAATTTTATCCCAATGGGGGAAAAAACAAATACAATAAAATACACAGAGAATCAATATTAATAAATACAAAGTTGTGAAATACAAGGTAGTTTGGGAATAGCCCAAGTACTATCATTCAGTGATGACCCAGCACTGAAGTCTAAATGCTTGGGAATCATGGAGGAAATTGTATTATAGAATGGACAGACTTTTGGGTTTGGAATCCTAAATTCTCATCCCTCTCACCTCTGTGACCCTGGACAAGTCACTTAACCTCCAGAGACCTCAGTTCTCCCATCTATAAAATGAGGGTGTTGGATTCAGGGACCTCGAAGGTCTCTTCCAACTCCAAATCTACGTCTCACAAAGGAACAGGAGTTTAATTCAGCAATCTTACTAAATGCCTAGCATTCTACAAGGAGCTGAAATTATAATGACAGACAGAAGGGAAGGAGTTGACAGTCTTCGTAGGGGAGTTCAGGTAACATCAAAACTGTTTTGAGAGGAAATAAAGCATTTTGGAAGAGCATGGCCACAGGTCATGGAGAAGCAGCCAGCTTCAGGGAGATGAGGAGATAGGTACCAGCCACATCTCTGAGAACCCAGACAATGCCACCAATGCCAAATGTTTTTTTGGAATTTTCTGAGCCAGGAGTGGAGTGTTTGTTTTTTTCCACCCTGTAAGAGCTTTCATTAAAAGACTGTTTGCACAGGAAAAAAATAATTAAAAGTGAATGGATGTAATTCTTCTGTCATAATTAATATTAATTAAAGGTAAACACCACATCAATTTTCATTTTAGAAAGGCTGACAACAACCGCAGCTCAAAGTTCGATGGCATTTTAAAGTTTTCAAGACATATCTTTTAAAACCTCCTTGAGAGAGGGGAAGTGTATTATCCACATTTTCCAGATGAAAAAACTATGGCTGAGTGACTTGCCCATGGTCACACAGCTAGTAAATAATGAAGCCATGAAATCTACTCCTGACTTTAAGATGTGTACTGATCTCATTACACCATCCGGCCTCTCCAGAGGGTATATTCATGTAGGAAAAAGATTGAATTGGCATCACTTGGATCAAGAGATCAGCCCTAGGAAAAAGACTTGAAAATTGCCTCAACATTTATTGGCATAAAATAAGGAAAATCATAATTAGCATCCTTCAAAAGTAGAATGGATTGCCCAAAGTGTAATGAGTTCCCTGTCACCAGTAGTGAGTTATCCCATCACTGGAGGTCTCTAGGCAGAAGCTGGATGATGACTTGTCAGGTATATTTTAGAGAGGTTTCTATTTGAGTGCAGGTTACATAAGATAGTGTCTGAGGGCCTTTCCAACTCTGAGATTCTGTGCCTCTAAAATGAAACCTGAAAGTCAGAGTTCAGTCCAAGCCAGAGAACTGTCTAAACAAAACAAAATGAATCATATAGGCAAGTAATTTAAGAACTTGTATCCGATATGTCTTCCTACTTCCCACAAATCCCATTTGAACCAGGCGGCCATTGACTGGGGTTCAATACCCCAAGGTGACCTTCTTTCCCAGCTCATAACAGGCCTGACTTTAACTTTGGAATGACACATCATGCAAGAGACAGAAGTCTAGGAAGAGTGTTGGGCTCCTCACCTTTCAGCGGAACAAGAGCCAAGTCCAGCTCTGACCTGTCACTCCAGGCAGTGGGAAAACCTTTGCAGTCATGAATCCTGGAAGGAATGACTAGCAAGCCAAGTATGTTTGGGCAGCAGCAGCCAAACCCTTGAATATAACCAGAACTTGAGTCCAGTAATCAAGGGGCACCGCATTCTTTCCCTAGATCACCCAAGACTTGCTTATGACTGCAAATTCTGTGATTCATTGGTTTTAGTATTCATTCATTCATCCAACACATTTATTGAATGTGATGGTAACTTGAGAGAGTCGCCGTAGCTGTGCATCTCATCTCCTCCATTTTTCAGAAGTGTTCTTACCACGGCCTCCCTCTCAGGAATGTTGCAATTGGTCATTTTCTGAGGATGAGAGGCACTGTGCTTCTCAGGAGCTGGCATGATATAGGCAAATTATATGTGGTTTTCAATGAAGTTACTAATTTATTCCTGTTATCACTATTGTTGCTGGTAATATTATTTGGATAGTTTCCATGAGAAAAGTCATAAGAATGCCAGAATCTTCCCTTTTTCATTCTCACAAAATTACAGCAATCAGAATTGTAACGTCTCCAACAAATGCGGTGTCCAGTTAGTCTCCACCTAAAGACTTTTATTTAGGAGACTCCCAGTGCCTCCTGAGGGGATCATTCCACCTTGAGAGAGCTCGAATTACAGCTTTTCCCTTAGATCATGTTGCTCCCCCAGCACACACTGTGTTTATGCCATTGCTAATCCAGGAGCTACCCCTTCCTTCTCTCTTCTTCCACCTACCAAGATCCTCCTCACCTTTCAAGGTAGCAGGTCCTCCGTGAGGTTATTCCAGATTTCCATGGGCAACAGTAACATCTGAGCAACCCTGGCCCCCACAGACTTCAGCGAGTCTTCTGTTACCACACCTCTACCTTTCTGCATTGTATTCTAACATTTGCATACTGGGTCTAACCCCTCTACAAGGCAGGGATGAAGCCTGAACCCATAATATCAACACAGACAACTCCACAATGAGAAAACTCACTAGATCAGTCAAAGTTGGCACCTATTCTGAAATTTAGTCTCAGACAATTGCTAGAACTCTGAAAGTTTAAGTGACTTGTCCAGGGTCATACAGTCAGTAAGTGTCAGAGACAGGGCTAGAATCCAGATCTTGGTGGTTCTGAGGTCTGCTCCCCATCCCCCGCTCTGTGTGGTCCATGCTGCTTTTATTATTTTGTATTCATTATTCCACGGACTATTACTAACTATGCTTGTTGTTGTTGGTAGCAAATGGCCACCTCTTTACTCAGCTGAAGGGATTTCAAAGATTCTTCATTCCCGTTACATCTCTCTGCCTACCTTGTAGAAATATTAATGGATTTGGCTTCACCATTTCCTTTTGGTTAAACAGCCAAGAGAGAAGACCACCTGGGTTTTGACGCTTCTCTAACATGTTTTACAAAAGGCACAAAGGAGTCCTCCACTCCTGGTGCACATGCCTGTACCTGGATGATCCCTGAGGCCACAGAGGACTCTGTCACCTCAATCGCACGGCCCCTCAGACCTGGAGAAATTCCTCTACTCCTTGCTGGTCTTAAAGTATTAATGCAGCATATTCTCTGTTAAGAGTCTGCAGAGTTCATGGTGAGAACAATCTAGAACATGGGAATGAGTGCCCAGGACTGCCTCTAGAACTGGAGGTTGCTTCAGGAAGAAAGGAAGCAAGTCATTTTCCATTTATCCAGTACAGAGCATTTTCTTTGTATGTATTTGTCTATATGTTGTCTCTCCCATTGGACTCTAAGTTCCTTGAGGGAAGTCTCTTTTTGTATCCCCAGTGCCCCAATGTTTATTGAATTGAAGGCGTTGGCCTCCTCATATTTCAATTATACCATTAGCCAAAAGACACTAATACCATCTCTCTGAGCCAACCTACTTGTTTGGAGGGCACACAGGTTGGTGAGATCATTTAAGAAAATACTGAGAATATATAGAGTGATAGACTGGGAAAGACCCTTCGAAATCACTCTATCAAACTTCCTCATTACTGATGAATAAACTCTTAGGGATTCAGTAGCAAGAGACAGGGATGTTTAAAATAAGGAAGAGGAGACCCAGGGGGCATGATAGCCTTCTTCAAGAACTGAAAAGGCTGCCCTATAGAAGAGAGAGCATGTTTATTCTCTGTGATACCCAAGGGAAGAACCAGTGGCAATGGATAGTCTTTATATTCATTCATCCACATGAAGGAAGCAGTTACAAGACTCAGTGGAGAGAGCTAAACCTGGAGTCGGAAAGATCTGAATTCAACTACATCCTAAGATACTTCCTACATGTGTGACCCTGGGCAAGTCACTTAACTTCTACTTGTCTTAGTTCCCTCGGCTACAAAACTGGGGTGATAATAGCACCTACCTCCTCTCTGAGTTGTTGTAAGGGATGAGTTAATATTTGTAAAGTGCTAGTTATTATTATAAGGCACTGTGTTAGATACTGGGGATAAAAATACCAAAAAAAGTTTACATTCCTTTGGAGGAAACTACGGGTAGTTATAGAAGGAGATACAAAACAAATAAAATATAAAATACAGGGTAGTTTGGGGAAGGGAAAACACTAGCAGTCAGAGAAATCAGGAAAGGACTCATACTGAAGACTCACCAGCTCTGGGCATCAGCAAACCACTGAGGCTCTAGTTACCACTGGTGTTTCCTCTGACTCTTCTCTCCAGGGCTATGATCTGCTAGTGACTCATCCTTCTTGGGCTACGGCCTCTCTAGTCCTGCTTTACAGTTGTTGGCATTGCTCTCTGCTTAGACACATACACAGGGTTCCATGGACTCAATGGGGTATGAACCTAGACCTCCTCTCACCCCCCACAGACCCTGCCTGAAAGACTTATTGTGCTGGCCTCCCAATAAACACTTTTACAGGCAAAGTCCAACTACTCCCAAACACTCTGCTGACTCCTCACTGAGCCTGGATGGCCATTTCTGGCTGCTATGGGGTCATGTGCTGTGACTCTCCTGAATCTTCCTACATGGAATTCCATGGTGGTCTCTTGTCCTCAATTTCTGCTCAGACTGCAATGTCTTACAGTCAGTCAGCTCCCCCGCTCAGAGCATGGAGTCAGTCCCTCCAACTCCTTGGTTCAAGTTCAACATGGGCTGCTTGACTTGGGCTATTTTACTGCCCACAGACTGAAGCCCAAAGCTCACATGACTCTCTCAAAGGCATGTCCTCATGGTTCCTGTTTATTCATCACAAATATAGTTAGAGATATTCTACATTGTACGGGCTTCTAGGTTAGGTTATGATGAGTGGGATCATGGGGGGAAAGTGTGGGTTTGTCAGCTTCAATTAATCCATAGCAGGAGAGAAAAAAATTCAAATCATATCCTGTTTGGGAGGAGGACTCGCACGTCATATTGATGTGTGCATGTCTTATGTACTCATCTTCTTGTACTTTTCCAGGCCCTTCTTAGGTCCTCTGAGCACAAGGCTTTCTCCCTAACTCCTTGAAACCCTGTGTAGCCCAGGAATCTAGAGCATAAGCCAACACTCAGCACACGTTGCAATAAGTCTGGATCATAGATCTGGAGCTGGACCTTAGAGGTCATCGGCCCAAGCCTCTAATTTTATGAAAAAAAAACTGAGATCCTAAGAGAGTAATTGATGAAATGACTTACCGAGATGACTGAGTGCTTGCCAATTGCAGAAAGGGGGCTGATGAGACTTGGGTCATGCCAGCAGCCACTCCACTCTGACAGGAAGGACTGTTGGCTTTCAAGCCAGAGGAGGTAGGTTCAGATGCCAGTTCTTCCACTTACCACCCTCGAGAAAGCTGGGCAAATACTCTCTTCTGGGCCTCATTCTCCTCCTATGTAAAACAAGAGGTTTGGGCTAAATTATCTCTAAGGTCCCTTCCAGCTCTAAAGTTATGACTTTATGATCCCAGAAAGCAGCATAAGAGGCTAAGGATGTGAATGTGCCAGTGGGTCCCTCCACTTCCCATTCCAATGAGCCGGCCAAGAAGCCCAGGGCAGAGAAGATGAAAAGAAGCCAATGTGTGCATCCGTGCCAATGGAGCTCATATGTACAGCTGTGTGATGAGCTCTCATTAGCAAATTAAGCATCAGCTTGTTAAGGGATAAATATTGGATGATGATTGATCTTCAGTCAAAGGGAGAAAACAGATCTTTAATCAATGCCACCATCTCCCTACCTTTCCCAGCCCTGCCTCCAGTTGAAAGCAATTTTCATGAAACTATTAGATAAGCATCCTTTTCAGCAGAATGGAACCTTAGAAGACATTCATCGGTTATTTGGATGTGGTGCTTATGTTTTCTAACTATGTATTCTCAGAGAAAAGAGAGAGTGTGTGTCTTCAAAATACTAAGTCTTGAACTCTTCTTCCTCTTCCTCCCCTTCATTATTATTTAATCTCAGTCTCTATCACTCTCTTTGTCTCTGCCTCTCTTCCTCTGTCTTTGTGCATCTATATCTGCATCTCAGGTTCTGTCTTTGTCTCTCTATTATATTTCTGTCTCTGTCTCTTTCTTATCTCTGTCTCTCTCTTGTTGTCTCTGCATGTGTCTTTCTCATTGTCTCTTTCTGTATATGTGTCTCCTGTATCTTCTCTCTCTCTCTCCCTCTCCCTCCCTCTCTCTCTCTCTCTCCCCCCTAGTTTTCCTCAGTCAGTCCACATAACCTAATTCTTGATAGGCATGATTTATTTTCTGCCATAGAAGTGGAGATTTTGAGCGATGTAATCCCAGACCTACCAAGCACTAGGATGTATACGAAATGCCTATTTCTCCCCTTCTGTGCCTTAATGTATGCCCAGCCTGAGACGGTGAAAAAGACTTCCACATGAATATGATTCAGAGGCACTTCTGCATCTATCCCAGGGAGATTTGATGAGAAGGCTCTGTGTTTATTTCCAGGCAATTTCTGGTTATCCAGATTTGGAATTGTTGGACTGGTGGATCATCTGCATTGTAAGTCCTCAATAAATGTTTGTTGAATAGAATAGAATTGAATTTGGCCCATTTGGCTTCCTCCTTTCCTGCCTCAGGGCTTGCTCAGCCCTCCTCAGCCCCTCTCTGTGACAGCAAACAGAAGTGAGGAACAACTGAAACTCAGATTATTGAGTCTGTCTCCTTACTAGATTGCAGGCCAAATCACATCCCTCTCCTCTTCAAAAATCTTAGGTGATAGAAGGGATCTCAGAATCCATCTTGTCCAATCCTCTCTTTTTACAGGGGAAGAAACTGAAACCAAGAGAGGTTAAGCAGCTTTCACAGGCACATGGACATGTTTGCTCCCCAAGCAGAATGTAAACTCTTGGAAGGTAAGAATCTTCACTTCTTGATTAGTATCTAGCAAAGGGCCTGGAACATAGGAATTATGAATAAACCTAGCTAATTAATTAATCAGTCCAAGATCATACCGAAAGCATGGAACAGCAACGGGATATGAACCTAGGTCCTCTGACTTTGAGACAAGAGCTCTTTCTGTTAAGCCATGCTCTTTGACTCTGTTGCCACTAGAATGAAATACACAGTCCCCAACATCCCTCCCTAAATGAGCTCCCTCCACCTCTCCCAGGTGAATACAAAGCAAGCATTCTACCCACTCTGTTCCCCAGTCATGATGGTCCATCCCCAATCTCTGTGTCCTTTCCTGGACTATTCTTTCTTCCTAAAAGGCACCTCTTCCTCCCCTCCCTGTAGAGAAGGCTTAGTTTTCTTCTGAAGAAAGCTCAGGTGCTGTCTGACCTAGAACATCACTTTCCCCATCTTCTAGGTTGTTGCATTCTGCATTTCTTGAAATGACTTTCTATTAATTTGTATAAACTTTGTGTTTATTAATCTGTTTACATGTGTTCCTACAGCAAAATGTAGCCTCCTTGAAGACAGGAACTATTTTATTTTTGTCTAGTGCTTCTCTAGTGCCTAGATAAATGCCTAAGGCATAGTTAGTATTTAATGAATGTTTGTTGTGACAAGTATATACCAAATACTTAAATGTTGTGACAAGTACATAGTAGGTGCTTGTTAAATGTTCTCAACAAGTTCATAGTAGGTATTTAGTAAATATTCTCAACAAATAGTAGGCACTTAACATATGTCAGACTGAATCAATTGCTAATAGATCTGGTAAAAAGGAGCAACAATGGTACCTCACATTTGTAGAGTACTTTAAGACTGGAAAAGTGATTTCCTCACTAAGTCCAAAATCTTACCAATCCTGTGAGGTTGGTAGTATCCCAATTGGGATGGGTTATCATCCCAATTTTACCAAGAAAGAAACTGAGGTTCTGAGATCTAAGTGGTTTAGCCATGATCAACTAGTCAGTCTCTGAATCAGGACTCCATCCTACTCCACTGGCTCCAAGTCATTTCTTGATCCCACAGAAAATTGAAACCAATGGTTAAATCATTTTGGGGACTGTGTGCTGATGGCATTCAGAGGCCTTTGATGAGAGTAGAAAGAGCACTGCATCCAGGGACAGAGGACTTGGTTCAAATCCGAATTTTGTTAATTACTATGTAATCTTAGACAAATCACTCGTCTTCCCTAGGACCCAGTATCTTCATCTATAAAATGAGGTGATGGGAGAAGTTTATAGCTGGTAAACATCAATTCTAAGTGTTACAAAATTCCCAGAATATCAGGTGTGGATAGATATCTAGACAGAGAAAGAGAGTGATTCCCCCCCTCTCTCAAAACAATGTGAATACTCCTTTCTTTTATGCAAATTTCAACCTTTCCAAGATTTCTAACCCATGATTTTTTTTTTCAAAAATATATCCTGCTCTTACTGTCAATGTTCTTGATGACAGTTTTTATGCCATTTATTGTCAGGGTCATCACTGATAACCTGTGGCTGGCTACTTATGTCTACTATCTATCTTGAGAGCAAAATCCTAGAGGAAGAGAGGCCAGTGCTCTCCCCAGGCTTGTTGATTGCCTTCAGCTGCTTCCTTCCTTTCCCCTCTGCAGAGCCAAACTGCTAGTATTGTTGTGACCATAATCAGGACTTTTGGACTAGTCAGGTATGGAAGTAACACAGAAAGGACTCCTAAGACTTAGCACTTCCCTGCTACAACATCTCAAGTCTCAATGGACTTTCACCTTGTAACCAAACCCTATCTGTGTATAACCTCCTCCATTAGACTGTGAGCTCCTTGAGGGGAGAAACTGTCTTTTACCTCATTTTGTATCCCCAGAACTTAACACAGTGTCTGGTATTAAGTAGGCACTAAATAAACATGTATTGATTGACTGACACTTTACTGTCTCTCTAAGGTAAATAAAGTGAGAGAAGTGGCACGTAGGGGGTCTCCATCCAGGAACCCTTCAGTGCTGGGGGTATGTTTGCCCAATGGCCCAGAGGATGACCCTCACCCTCTGTTCTCCCTACTCTGAATGCCATCAGTCCTTTGATTATGCTAGAAAACATTTCGTTATTCTGTAGTAACTTGTTTAGTTTATGATTGTCAATCTTGTCTCCTCAATAAGGCCATAACAGGTCCCTGAGGAACAGGATCATGCATGTACCAGGCCCTCAGCACATACTTGGTGATGGATTCTGTGCTTAGGAAGAGGGTCTGGCAAAGCCTGGTGTCCCAGGAAGCTCTGCCATATATTCTGGCTTCATGAGAATTTTCCCCAATGGCTTTGTAGAGGATGGAAGTAGATATAGGACAATATCTACACAAGCTTCATCAGGTATAAAGTGATCTAGTTCATTCAAAGAAGAAAAGTCCTAAAGACAACCCAACCTGGCCTTTGTCTGTCTTCTGGATTCCCCAATAATTGGAATTTTGAAAGATGTACAGAAAATACTAGAAAGACAACATGACCTAGTGGAAAGAATATGGAGAATAAAGAAGAACTGAGTTCAAATCCCACCCCCAGACACTTCTTGGCTGGTGATCCTTGCCACAATACCTTTCTGACTTTTATCTACGAAGGCATTTTCCCTACAATGCTACCAGAACAGCCAGATCATGCTTCAACCCCTCTTCCCTCAGTCAAGGCAGAAGTAGCCAGAAAAGAGAGGTCATTGAAAACTGGCCCTTAGCAAACAAACATTTGGCTCTCCTGCCCTGGGCCGCCATCATTGTCTTGTCATCTCCCCACTGATTTGTGCTTTGCCATGTCCTCTTGTCTGCTCCAGAGTCTCCATTTTCCCGATGCACCTATGCTCAGAGCCACAGAAGTGCCAGAGTCCCATGGCATCCATGCCTGGGAAATCTGAACCTTCCAGTTTCCTTAAAACATTTGCAGCATTGGGTCCCTTTGGCTAAGAGCCCTGCCAGCAATCATTCATCTTCTCATTTGTGGATAAGAGCCCAGATTCCTCACTGCAGAAAACCATGGCTTGTGAGCAGAAACTCTGACTCTGGGTCTCCAATGCGGCACATTGAGTCTTCTGGAGCCATAGGGGAGCCCTAAGGCAGAACTGGGACCCACAGCAAAGGTTTAGCAAAGGAAGGCTAACAAATAAGAGATGGCCAGCAGCCTACTCTGAAGAAGAGCTTCCAGTGCCATCTGGTGGGCTTGGTAAGTCATTGCATCTTCTGACCTAAGCACAAATGGAGCTCTTGAAGGCTTCTACTACTTGTAGTGAGTAGTATTCTGGGTCTAAATAAGAACATATCTGTTAGTTGATTCTGCCTGAAGTTCCAGCCAATCGAGCTATTTGGGAAGACCAGTTCTGTCATCCAGGTAAGCCTTCCCGATTTCTTGTCATCAAGAACTCTGATAAGCATTCCAATATGCTTTTATCCAAGTCATTGATAAACAACATTAGACGGAACATTGCCATTGAAGGAACACAGGGAGCAGCTATCCCAAGCCCTTCATTTTACAGTGAAGGAAAAGGAGACTCAGAAGCAGATCTGAATTTCATCAGACTACATAATAACTATGTAAGTAAAGGGAGATATGTCTTTCAAAGCAAAATCTGATTGGATCAAGTTAGGGAACTGAAAAAAGTTCAGATCATGAGTTGGGTGGGTACCTTGTGTCTTTTCCACATACAAAGACCAAACTCCTCTTATTTTCTGTCTCACAAATATATGGTATTGGACCAAACAGGGATAGAGACATCTCTATGGATGCAGCATTGCCAAACAATTCCCACCGGTCCAACAATGCCTCACTAAATCACACGATCCCAAAGTTATAAGGGATCTCTAAGGTCATCTTGTCTACCCATGACCAGAATAGGAATTTACTTTACCATATACCAAACAAGCAGATATACAATATTTTCTAAAGACCTTCAGCGGGGGGTGGACACTTTTCCTCCCTGCTCCCAGAGGCAATCCATTCCACTTTTAGAAAGGTCTAATTGGAGGAGGAGCCAAGATGGTGGAGTAGAAAGATTCATATATGCTAGCTCCAAACCCACAGCCCATGGATTTCCTGTAAAAAGAACTCCCAATAAATTCTGGAGCAGTGGAAGCTGCGGAGCAACAGAGTGAAGGAGATTTCTATTCCAGAGAGCCCTGAAAAACTGATCCCAAAGGTCCGTTGTGCACCAGATAGGAGCAGAGCCTAGACCTTCCCTGGCCATGCAGCACCAAGAGGAGCAGATCTGAGCAGGCTTCAGGGACGGAATCTCCGGCAGCCCCGAAGGTTCCTCCACCCACAGATGAACAGGTCAGTGAGAGAGATTTCTGGGCTGGCTGAGAGGGGAGCAGGGTGTCTCCATAACTCAGGCCCCCTCGTGAGGCAGCAGCAGAGGCAGTAGGCAGCCAGGGGCTCTCGGAGCAGGCAGGAGCTGGGGTCCATTACGGAAGGTCTCTGCACAAACCTCCTGAGGGAACTGAGCCTGGGAGGCGGCCCTGCCCCGACCTGAGCACCAGAACTTAAGCTCACATTGAATATCAGCCAGGCCCACTGCTGAAAGCCCTGAGGATGGGGAGCAGCATTTGAATCTCAGACCCCAAGCACTAGCTGGGCAGATCTGGGCGGGGGTGGAGAGGAATCTCAGAAGTCAAGTAACTAGCTGGGAAAATGCCCAGAAAAGGGGAAAAAAACTAAGACCATAGAAGGTTCTTGGTGAAAAGATGTTTCCTCCCTTCCTTTCTGATGAGGAAGAACACTGCTTACCATCAGGTAAAGACATAGGAGCCAAGGCCTCTGTATCCCAAATATCTGAAATAGATATCCAATGGGCTCAGGCCATGGAAGAGCTCAAAAAGGATTTTGAAAATCAAGTTAGACAGGTA
>CM053771.1:548464513-548489513 GCA_028658325.1 Potorous gilbertii | reverse complement strand
GGTAGGAGGATTCCAGGTCAAAGTGCATGAAGTACAGCTTGATCCTAAATCCCTCTGGCACTGTGATGTTCCAAGTTACTTCGGAGTCACTGGGATAGGAATCAGGGAAGTTGGGGGACTGGATTTCCCCAAACATGTCATTCAGTTCCACAATGTTGGCAGACACTCTCAACAGACACACGTACAGGGAGCAGCACAGCAGGAAGGCCCTGAAAGACAGGGAGGGGACAACAGAGGGTCAGGCAGCTTTCCAAGGTCACCTGTGCCTGGAAGACATGATAAAGAAGTTGGAGTCTTAGGCTTGGCATTCAGGGGTGGCTAGAGGGAGGTTTGGTTTTTGTTATCATAATTGATTTCACTCCAGAAAATAATAAAAACTGACATTGACAATTTGTGTTATGCTTTTGTCAAAACCCTATGAAACTAAAAGGCAACACGATGTAGCTGGCCTTACAATCAGGAAGACTTGGGTTCAAGTCCTGGGACTGGATGGATGCGTATTGACTGTGTAACTTTGGGCAAGTCAGTTATCCTTTCAGCACTCTTGGCAATTCTCTAAAGCTATGGGTTGGAGAGCAGGGGCTGACCTGCATTGAGGGGAGATTCCTCACTGGGAACACCCTCCACCAAAGAATTTATGGGCACAAAAAACCAAAGGGAAAAATAAAACAAGCAAGGATGTCAGGAGAACCAGTTTGTGCCCAGCTGAGCACACCAAGGCTGTGAGATGTTGGTGACTCGAGCAGTGGCAGCTCTGACAATCAATTCTGCTCTCCTTCCACGATCCTATCCTTCCATGCTGATTTTCCCTACCGATCCTAGAGATGTTTTTATTAAGCTTGTCTGGCTTTGGGGCCTGCTTAGTTTCACAGTACTTCAAAAATATGACAATTCAAAGGAACTTAAGATTTTTTGAGTTGGAGTTTTTGTATGTGAGTGTATAAGGGTGTGGCGGGAACAACATCTACTCCACACAAGTCAGGCTAATTTTTCTTTAAAAGGCAATGGTATCTTTTTCAATTGGTTGAGGAAATGAAGGCTTGAATCCCTCATGAAGCTTCCTGGTACCTCAGAGTCAAAGCCCAGTACATGAGGACTTGGCATAGCTTTCTGACCAGACAGCCACCATGAAAAACTCAGAAATGTGGAGAGCCACCTCTGCTTGAACCAATGCCGGATCCTTACTGCAGAGCACTTCCATGATGTTGTGAAACAAGTTTCCTTTTGCTAACTGGTCATGAGCCTGAACACTGGATTGTCCTGAGTTAATCTTGGCCTGGGGAAGGATGTGTGTGTGTGTGTGTGTGTGTGTGTGTGTGTGTGTGTGTGTGTATGTGTGTGTATGTGTTGTGTTGTAGTGGGCTACTTCTTAGAGGGGATATGCTAGATATCTGCAAGTATCTAAAAGGCTGTTATAAGGAAGAGGGATCAGCTAAGTCCTTTTTGCCCCAGAAGGGAGCATTAGGAGCAATGAGTAGAGGCTGTGAAAGGCCAGATTTCAGCTGGATGTCAGGGAAAACTTGTTCCTAATTAGGGCAATCCACAAATGGGATGGGTTGTGTTGGGTGGGTCCTGGCTGACTGATAACAAGACCTGGAGGTTTCCCGAAAAAGGCTGGATGACCCTTGGCAGGGGGTGCTCTAGAAGCTGTTTGGGTTGGGTTTGGCTCTGTCAGGTCAGAAGGTGTGACTTTGTGAGGTCCCCACAACAAAAAACTCTTCACCCTGGGGGATAGTGCTTTAACAGCTTGGCTCAGGCATTCCCACTAGTCCAAAGGCTCAGGGGAAGGGCCCCTGGTTTCCATTTCTAGCTCAACTCTTGACTGACAATGGGAATAAAAGGCACTTGCTTCTGTGTCTATCAAGTGGCCACTGTTTTGACTTTTCTTCTTCTGTGCCTCTAAAAAGATTGCTCTACGTATTTGGAAGGCAGTTTCTTTCTTTCCTCAGAATCTCTGACTTCCATCAAAACACAATTCAGATGCTATTTCTTCTGCTAGACTTTTTCATTTCCTTCCCTCCAACAGGTTTATCCATCTTAAATTGCTTTTTTTATCATTCCCTAATGAGGTTGCAAAGTGGACAGAGTCCTGGGCCTGGAGTCTGAAGGACTCTTCTTCCTAAGTTCAAATGTGGCTTTGGACACTTACTAGCTGTGTCACCCTGAGCAAGTCACTTAACTCTGTTTGCCTCAATTTCCTCCTCTGTAAAATGAACTGGAGAGAGAAATGAAAAACCACTCCAGTATTTTGGCCAAGAAAACATCAAATGGGGTCACAAAGAGGCAGAAGTGACTGAACAAAAAATGACTGAACAGCAATTGATGAATAGTCAAAGAATTTTAACAACTAGTCCTCGGAAGAAATCAAAGCTATCTATAGTCATATGAAAAAAATCCTCTAAATCACTATTGACTAGAGAAATGCAAATTGAAACAATCCTGAAGTACCACCTCACACCTATCATATTGGCTAACATGAAAGAAATGGAAAATGATAAATGCTGAAGGGGATGTGGAAAAATAGGTACACTAATGCAGTGTTAGTGGAGTTGTGAACTTCCTATCATTCTGGAGAATAATTTGAAACTAGACCTGAAGGGTGATAAAACTATGCATACCCTTTAACCCAACAACAAACACCACTCTTATGTCTGTATCCCAAAGAGATCAAAAAAAGGAAAAAGGACCCACATCTACAAAAATATTTATAGCAGCTCTTTTTGTGGTGGCAAAGAAATGGAATTTGAGGGGATGCCCATCAATTGGGGAATGACTGACCAAGTTGTGGTATAGAGTTGTGATGGAATACTACTGTGCTATAAGAAATGATGAACAGGCAGACTTCAGAAAAACCTGGAAAGACTTAGATGAACTGATGCTGAGTGAAGTGAGCAGAACCAGGAGAACATTGTATACAGTAACACGCTGTGGTATATGAACGTGATGAAATTTTGTTGTTCTGTAAGAAATGACAAGTAGGATGCGTCAGAAAAACCTGGGAAGACTTGAATGTGTTGATGCAGAGTGAAATAAGCAGAGGTAGGAAAACATTGTACACAATAACAGTAACATTGTAACGGTAATTAACTTCTAAAGACTTTGATACTCTGATCAGTGCAATGATTGAAGGTAATTTCAAAGGACTCATGATGAAAAATGCTATCCACTTCCAGAAGAAGAACTAATGAACTCTGAGTGCAACTTGAAGCATATTTTTTAACTTTCTTTTTTTCTTGTAACGTGCTTAATATGGAAATATGTTTTGCATGACTTCACATGTATAATGGACATCATATTGCTTGCCTTCTCCATGTGTAGAGGAGGGGTGGGAGGAAGGGAAGAAAAGAATTTGGGACTCAAAATTAAAAAAGAATATGAAAAAGAGGAAAAACCCTTAGTTGAGTTGCTTTAATCAGTGTCTGATTTTTGAAAAAAAATAAAGCTTGTAAAGAGTTAAAAATTAAGTTGCTTTTATTACTCTGCATTATATTTATTTGCATCCATATTGTATCTTTCAGAAGAATGGAAACTCTTTGAAGATGGGAAATTTTGTTTTTTGCATTTGTATCCCCAGTCCTAGCACAGTGCATTGCATACAATATGTGCTTAATAAATATTTTTGGAGTTGAGTTTTTGGGGAGATGAAAAGGGAGTCACTTAAGCAACAAGTAAGTCTTCAGGAGAGGTAAAACGTTAGAAAGAGCAGTGGCTTTGATCCAAATGTTCTTACCTGTGTGACCTTGTTCTGTAAAATGTAGGGGCTAGATTAGTTGGCCTCTGAGGTCCCTTCCAGCTCTAGAACCACAATCCCTAATAGAATCATAGAATATCAACAATCTAGAGCACATCTTTGAGTGAGCATCCTGGAGGAAGAGGAAGGAAGTTATATGTGCAAGGTCACCAAGCATGTCTAGCTAGAACCTTTAAGTTGTGATTCCAAGGACTGTACTCCAACCTCTTGCTCATGTCATAAACACCATTACCTTGTGATGATAACATATAACCTTTTCAAATCTGCAAAGCACTTTATGTATAGCATCTTACTTGAAACTCCTGACAACGTTGTGAGGCACTGCATTTTACAGATAATGAAACTGATTTTTAAGTAGTCAGTAAGTGTCAGAGATGTAATTTGACTTTAAGGCTAGAGTACTACCCATTATCCCACATTGCCTCGGATGATCTATAAAGGGAAACATCTTTATGGATGGGTCTTCAACACCATCTCCTTTCTCATTATCTGTCCTACACACTGGTTTGGCTTAAGGATGGGTCTTGCCTTCAGTAGCATGCCCCTGGTCCACTTTCTTCATTGCTCTTTTTCCAAGTCATGTCATCAGGATGTTGGTTTCCCCAGTCCATTTGGTGGAGTGTTTGTAAAGACACTAATTTCCATGACACTTTGTCTCTCCCCGCTATCCACCATCAAGCTCTGCATCCTCCTAACGATTTTAAAGGTTCTAAGTCAATGCCTCCTCACATAGAGGACAAGCTATGGTGCACACTTGGAAAATTGCTTTAAGTTGCAAACTAAGGATTGTAAATGCCAACAGTCAGTCAGCACCAGCCTTCTCCGTGTCCTCAAATGTCTTAGCTCATTGGTCAAGATGTAGTTTTTCCAGCATCCCCCAGCTGCTCTTTATTACCAAAGGATAAAACCCAACTAGAGTCTTTGGAAAGGGAGATAAGGGCACAACCTGATGGTCACAGTTTTGATCCCCATGGCCCCATCTTCTTCCATCAGAAGAAATGGCACGGTTCTGTGATCATGATAAATTGGGCAGGTGAGGGGAGGTAGAAAATACCCCTCTGCCTTATTCCTAAAGAGGGGGAGATCAACCATTAGCAAGAGAAAGGCAGGGCAGGAAAACCTGGGCATCATTCTTATACTTACTACTCATATTTATAGAACTTTCAGTCTCTTGACTTCTATTTCCTCACCTACAAAATGCAGCTAATAACAGCCCTTTGATTTTTTCATATGATAATATTCTAAATAATCTATTAATCAACAGAATTTATTAAATGCCTACTGTATGCCAGGTACACTATGTGCTGGTGCTACAAAGACAAAAATGAAACAGTCCCTGCTCTCAAGAAGCTTCTATTCTAACAGAGGGAATAATATGTGCTGTGATAGGCATAGACACAGCCCATAGAAAGCAGATGCAAGATCACCTCGGAGGGGAAGGGTCAGCAATGTCAGGGACCTAGGAAAGCCTCAGGTAGAAGTTGGCACTCCCATAATTCCCACTTCAAAAAGAAAGATTGTTCAGACCAGTGATTTCCTCTGTGGGAAACTCCTGGTGTGAAAAGGTCCTCTACCACTGCAGCTCTGCCACTTGGTCTCAGAGCTTAACCCGCAGCTCAGAGAGAATGTGATTTGCCCAAGGTCACCTAGCCAGTGAGCATCAGAGGTGGGGAATCAAACCCAGGTCTTAATGACTCCAAGATCAGCCCTTGATTCCTTAGGTCACGGTCCTCCATAGATCTGTTTTTCTGATGAAGAAATGAGACTCAGAAAGCTTAAGTGACTTGCCCAAGGTAATTCATAATAATAGCTGGCATTCTCATAATACTTGAAGGTTTGCAAAGCACTTTACAAATATATCTCATTTTATCTTTACAACAACTCTGTAGGGCATGTGCTGTTATTACTTCAATTTTACAGATGGGAATATTGAGGCAGGCAGAGGTTAAGTGAGTTTGCCCAGGATCATATAGCTAGCAGATATCTGAGAGGATTTGAACTCACACCTTCCTGAGCCTCAGATCAGTACCCTATTCACTGTGCCACCCAGGTGAGGGATTACCACACAGTTGACCTGCTCTGTGTAGAAACCAGGAAGCCAGAGCTGCCACATCTTTTCTGTGGACTTTGCAGGGCTGTTCAGAGGGTTCAGGTGGGGTGCTATGTATTTGCAGAAGGTGAAGAAGGAGAATGTAAGTCACCAGGGCCATTCTTGTCTCCTCATGGGCAGGACAGGTAGGTGGCTTTGCAAGAAAATACAGAGAGGGCCCTTCTGGGCCACCTAATTGGTAGGCTTGTGGATAGACCTTTAGTCAGGAGTGTGGCACTTTTCATTTGATTTTGTTTTGACAAATAGATCAGTATTCATTACAATCGAGTGAGACCAATTCAATAAGTACTTATTAAGCACATACTATATGCAGAACACATTGCTAGTCTCTTGGGTTACAAAGACAAAAACCAAAAATAGCCCCTGCCTTTGAGGCTCTTAAATTTTATTTACTTTTACATATTAAAATAGCTTCATCCAGTAGAAAAGGCCAGAGGGTCAGACATGTCTCCCCTTTGAGATTCCAATGGGGTTAAACCTAGAAAAGCTAAATTAACCCAAGGGACCTAATTCTCTCTGGTCCTTAGTACCCTGAGTTAAAGGGTTGCTGCCTCCCAGTGAGGCATCCTAGGGCTTGGGGAAAGACTTCTGGACCTAGAATCAGGAGAGATCTGAGTTCAGATCCTGCCTCTGTCACAGCTGTTTATACAACCAGGCTAACTCAGCGCCAACCAACCAACCAATCAATCAATAAACATTTATTAAGCACCTACTATGTGCCAGTCACTGTGCTAAGCAAAAGATAGAAGAAAAAGTAAAATGCAATCTCTGCGCTCTCAAGGAGCTTAGAATTAAACTGGGGAGACAACATGTGAACTAGAAAAGATGGGCTATAGACAAGATTAAATAGGAAAAAATAACAGAAGGAAGGCACTGGAATTCATAGCGTTAGGGAAGATTTCCTGTAGAAAGTTCTATTTTGGTTGAGACCTAAAGGAAGTCAGAGACATCAGTAGTCAGAGAAGAGGAGAGACAGCATCCAGGCATGGGGAATAGTGAGAGAGAAAGCCCAACTGATCAAAAAGTGGAAAGTGCGAGGATAGCTGGGCTTGGCAACCTTGCTTCACCTCTGACTTTACTCTCTGGGCTTCAGTTTCCTCAATTATAAACTGAAGGGGTTGAACCAAACACACACTGAGCCTCCTTCTAGCTTGAACTATTGGGTCCAAGACTCTGAGCCTTAGTTTCTCTGTTTGTGAACATGCTGAGGAAAGTACTTTGTGAACCTAAATGGGTTTCAATTGAACCAACCTTCATGACTTTAAGCTGAAAACAAGCTCTGACCAGCACTGGTAGAGGGAGTTGTCTCACTGGGAGGTCCAAATGTGAATGACATTTTTTAAAAGTGCTCTAGAAATGTGAGATGATGATGAATCTCTTTTCATGTCTAACTTATCCATAGTGAATGAGGAACTGACTGACCCAAGCACAGTAGAAATTAATAATACTATATACCAAGTATTTGGAGCAGATTTCTTAATTCATTGGGATGGGGAACTTCTGGTAGAGAAATACTTTCTACCACCACAGGTTGGTGATTTCTCTACCATTTAGATAGAGAGTCGTCTAGGGGAGCATTGAGAAGTTACATGATTTATCCAGGGCCACCTAGCCTGCGTATGGCCAAGGTGGGATCTGAACCCTGATTTTCTTGACTCTGAGCTTGGCTCTCTGTCCACGTAGATTCTCTTTGTGAGTAATAGCTCTCAGTGATTTGAGACTGCAAAGTGCTCTGCATAGATTATATCATTGGAACCCCCACCCCCACCCCCACCCCTGGCTCTTTGAGAGAGTTTCCACAGCCATTACCAGGGAAGGAAGACATCGAAAAGAACATTGAACTAGAACCATAGCTCAAATCCAGATTTTGTCATTGTGACTTTGGATCAGTCACTTGTGCTCTCTGTGCCTCAGTTTCTCTGTAAAGTCAGTCTTTTCAGATAAAAACCTATCTTCCTAACTGTGTCATTGGACAAGTTGTTTTGCTACAAGTTGCCTTCCTCTATAAAATGAGAGGACTGAACTGGGTAATTTCTGAGGTTCCTTTTGACTCTGAACTTTTGATCATCATTTTACCAGTAAGGAAACTGAAGTAGAGAGCAGTGATTTGCCCAGAATTCCACAGTTAGTGCCCAAATTGAGATTGGAATCAAGCAAATCCAAGGTCATTCTATCTCCAAGTTCACTGTCCTCTAAAGCCTTTCCGAATCTAAAGGAAAATCAGTTGGGGAGAGGGAAGTGGACAAGAATATTTGGGGATTTGCTGAATCTGCAGATATTTTTAGGGGTGGTTGTTAAAACAGCGTCCAAAACTGTTAATAGAAAAATACTGAGGGTGCTTAAGCTATGAGATATGTGACATCAGGAGTGCCCCTAAGGGGGAGTTCTCCATTCTGCCTGGGGGGAGAGGAAGAAACATTAGATTTAGTCCAAGGTCAGGGAACCAGCTTGGAGGTTTCTGCTCTTTCTTGGGGGTCCCAGGACTCTATCTCCCTGCCATGGGCATCCTCCATTTAAAAGGTGCTCGCTGCATTTGCCTGATTCCAGTTGCCCAGGCAGTGACTTATATGTACCATAGTGACAGGTTTTATTTGTTCAAATTGAGGTTTAACTGGCAAACTTCTGAAGGCTTGGGAAACCACAGAAGCCTGGCAGTGGGGAAATGGACTTCTTTTCTGTTCCAAACAAATAAACACCCAAAACACACACACACACACACACACACGCACACACACAGATCAACAAGCAGCCCCCTCCCCTTACTCCCCATACCTCCTCTCCCCTCCCCTCATTGAGAGAGTCAAATGCCTATTAATTTCAGAGGAGGGAGCATAGTAAAAATTCCGACTGATAAAAGGAAGGCATTTTCTTAAGGTAATAGTCAGCTGGAGGCTGTGTGTGGGGTTGTGTGTGTGCGCGTGCGCGCGGGGTGGGATGGGGGGTTTCGGTGAGGACTTGTGGCTTCCAGGTGGGATCCTGGAAAATGTGTCCAGTGGAAAGTTGCATCTTTCCAAGTAGCAGGGCAAGCTCTTGACACAATGACCATTTCAGGAAGAACCAGAGGCACCAGACAGCCCAGTGCATGGGGAGTGATCAGCCAGCCTGTTCAGCCTGGGGCAAGACTTGTTGGAGAGCCGGAGCGGAACTGGTTGAAGGGGCCCCTCTAGGCAACCCTGGTCACTCTGAGATCTTGTCCCCGAGAGGACAGGGGACTGTCATACCCCACCCCTAGTAGTTCTGGAGACCCTTGGCACTCACCTCATGTTTCTGCCTTGGCTGTTCTTGGGACTTTGAATTCCACCCTCCTGCTTTATTTTTGCAGAATCTCTTCGATGGTGTCAGTTCTGGGGCTGTCTCTCCTGAACTCCACTCTCTGTCTTATCTTTGTTCTGAGAGCCCTGTGTGTGTCTGGGGAGTTGGCTGGCATTCTCCATTCAGGTCACGCCTTCTCCTGCCTGCAACAGACCTCTCTCTCTCTCTGCCTCTCTCTCTCTCTCTCTCTCTCTCTCTCTCTCTCTCTCTCTCTCTCCTCCCCCTCTCTCCTGCTCTTCCTCCTCCCCCCTTTTCCCTTCTCTCTTCTCTTGCCTGCCTTTCTCTCCCTCTCACCCCACTTCTCTGCCTCTCCTCTATTCTTCCTGTCTGCCTCCCCTCTCTGTTCTTTTTCTGCCCTTTCTGTCTTTGTTTCTGTGTCTATCTGTATTTCTCTCCTCTCTAGTTTTCTGTGATTTTTTTTTCTGTCTCCTTTTCCAGATGACCACATTTGTTTCCCCTTAGGACAAGCTCAAAGAGAAGGCAAAACAATACTAACAAGATACACCAAAGGGAAAACATAATGTATTAGGACAGAACAAATTGAGACGAAACTTCTCCTCTGTTCACATGGAAAGGCACTGCTGGCCAGACACTGAGTTCCTAGCTTGACTCCCCTCCAGCGAGGATGCCAACAAGTACAGGTTTCCTATGACTGGGAGCCTTGGCAAGGAATTTCAAGCAGGACAGGCCCCTTCTATTGCACAGTTGGTCTTTCTCACTTAAAAGTAAAACTTTTTAGTTGTTTACCCACTTCCTTGAGAATTGTGCTAATGTCCAGAGAACTAATCCACCCCAGAGAGAACATAGTGAATCCCAGAGACCTCCATCAGGGTGTGTCTGCAAAAATGTACATACCCATATGGACATAGGGATCCGGGAAAATATGACCCAGAATCCAGCTAGAACTTCTGATTCACCTTCCCCCCTCCCCGGCTAACGTTAGCTTGAAGAGCTCTTCACAGTGAGGGCCTGAATACTGCATGCATGGGGAGACTCAGTCACAGAGAGTTCAATCAAGTGCGTCTGGTGCTTTGGGGGCTTCAGAGCCCCTCACAAAGCTCATCTCGTTTGAGGGTCACAACAGCCTGTGAGACATATGCTCTGACTGTCCCTGTCTCTGCTAGCACCCTCCCCCAACTGTTTATTTCACACACATTAATATTCATTCCCATTGTTTCCCCCTGTAGAAACAGAAGCCCCCCAGGTGCGAATTGTTTCATTTTGTCTTTATCCAGTGTCTGGTAAGAGTTGTCATTGAGTTAATGTTTGCTGATTGATTAGTTAATGTGACAACTGGGGAAACTGAGGCTTGGAGAATTTTATTCATCCAGTATAACACACAGTTAGGGGCAGAGGGGGAGTGTGAAGCGAGGTTTTCCTGACTCCATGTCCTTAGCTCTCTCCCTGTGCCAGTGGGACCATGAACACATGGGACATGAATTTAGAGTCAGAAGATGCCTTCAAGGTCATCTAATTCCACTATTTTATTTTAAATTTGAGAAAATTGAGGACCAGAATGGTTATGAGATTTGAGAAGATTGTGACAGACTGGTTTTGAACCCAAATCCTGACTTCAAATCCAGCATTGTTCTCTGTTACTCTCTCTCTCTCTTTCTCTGTCTGTCTCTCTTTCTCTCTCAACACTTTCAATAGCCTGTCTTGCCAGCCAGGATGTGATGGAATGGCTCCCACCCACTTTGTGGGTTCAAATGGAAGGGATGAGAGAAGAGCCTGGAGTTTGAACTCTTTTGGCAAACTGAGACTTTCTGTTTCAAGAAAAAAGCAAAGAGCTTTCAAAGTCTCGTTAAAAGCCGAGGCTTCTCAGACATCAAATGACTCTCACAGAACAACATTTTAATGATTTAAGCGCAAATGAATCAAGAACACATGGATTATATTTCCTTTGGAATACAAGAGGGTTTTACAAATGAAGTTGAGAAGGACTTGGCCCGGCCGGGCTGGCGGCTGCAGCGTCCTGCCCATTGGAGACTCCAACTGACTTCAAGCTCCCAGAAATTTGCTTTGCTCGGGCGCGGGAGGGAGATGCGCACAGCCGGCCACCGAGACAGCTGCAGAGCACAGAGCGTCCAGCTCCGGCAGCCGCCGGACTCTCCTTGTAAAAAGTCAACTAGAAATGAGGCCTCTGAGTGTCATTTTCCGTCAGTGTCTTCCCGGAGCTGCCAAAACACTATAGAAAGCTTATGAACTATGGTCCACAGAAGTCTTGCCAATGGATTGCAGTTCTGGTATGTGCTTCTTTAGGGCTTATCCTGGCTCAGATGATATGTGCATGACTGCAGAGCCCCCTTGGATCAACAGATTGTCAGGGCTGGGGATGAGATGGCTTCCCCAGGCATATGACTCCCTTTGTGACATCATCCTGGGTCTTTTGTCATGATGACACCATAACCAGAGAGATAGCTGAAAGTAGGGCAGGGTGCATCAAGTACATGAATGGTAGCAAGGACTGCTGGGGAACATAATATAGAGGGGGAGTGTTCCTCTGAGTGTGGCTGAGCCAAAGGCTTAGCAAATGGCTTGTCCTTTCTGGGCCTTGGTTTCTTTATATGTAAAATGAGGAGACTGGAATAGAAGAACTCCAACCAACCAATCAACCAGGCATTTATTAAACGCCTTCTACTTACCAGCACTGTGCTAGGCACTTGGGATACAAAGACAAAAACATCCCCCAAACAATCCTAGCCCTTAGGGAGCTTACCTTCTGCTAACATAACATAAAATCATATAATTCTAATATTTCATGTTTACACTTGTTAAGTAAACTGAGGTTCATATAGATGAAATCATTTTCCCAAGGCTACGCAGACAGGGAGTGGCAGAAATACATTTTGAACTCGTGTCTTCTGGGTCCAAACTTAGGATTGTTTGTACTGTGGTACCTTCAGGTCCCTACATTTTAGTCTGTCTCTAAATGTTAGGATCCAACAATGAGCCAGGCGTTTGTGGCTGCCCCATCCTTCTGGCATTCCCTCTATCATTGTCATTACTTGTTATTGTCAATCATGTCTCAGAGTCAATCAGAAAAGAATTCTTGTTTAGAAAAAAATTCATTGAAAGAGACTCAAATTTTAGAAAGTTCCAGTACAAAAAGTCTTATATGGTTGCATAGGAGGCTGCTCTCGTTTTTGTTTCAGAAAAGGATAAATTTACACTTTGAATTCCTGGAAATTTAATAATTCCATATATGATAAGAATCATAGAATTTGTGGGCTTCAGGGGCTACCTAATGAGATCTGTACTTAAACTAGAATAGCCTCTCGGGGTTTTTTCCTTCTCTTATGTGTGTTGAGAAAACCTAAGAAATTCTCCAATCCCACAGGGTTACTTCTTACTTCTGGTTTAGCTCTTCCTGGATCTAGCACCAGTAAATTCATTCATACCAGAAACATCTTCCTGATCATTCATAGGAAGAGAGAATATGTGATGTGAGTAAGACAGGAGGACAGGGCAGGCAGATTTTACCATACTGATATTAACTTACTTCATCACACTGTATCCTATGGGGTATAGGGTGTGTTCAGGGAGGACCAGTACCTTTGGTGTAATGACTGCCGAGCCCTTTGTGGGGCTCTTTCCACCTTTGGTGTCCCACCTGTTCCACTTAACTCTCACCTGTGGCTCCAAGAAGCTGCAGCATGCTCAGTGACCACACCCTGGTAAACCGTTTCAGCAGATGGGCCAAAACAGATTGAGGGTAACCAAGGGTTCTCAAACCCATTGGTGAGTTACCCATACCCCAAGCATGTGAAGACTTCATCTGGTGGAATAGGTGGATGAGAACAATTTGTTCCAACGACCATGAAGGCAGATGAAGCAGATGATGTGCAGCGCTTAGAGCTTGGTTAGACACTGAAGATGCCAAGGCCATCCACTGCATCCTGAGCCATGGCCAGCCATCTTGACTCTGTCCTGCCACTGGACTATGAGGACTTTGGAGGAGAGAGTGAGACTGATGACTTTGTGCAATTCTGCCTCACCTAAATCCAGTTTACACACAAATCAAAAGACATCACATCACCCATACCATTTCACTATTATCTTATGGGAAAATGGGAGACTAGCAATCAACCAGGTGCATTCAGTGGTTTACCCTACAGAGAAAGAAATCCAAGAGGGAACTCCAAGAAAGAATCACTGAGTCACATAGCAGGAAGTGACCTAAGAAGCCACTTAGTACGAACCACATGCGAACCATTCAACAATCATTTCTTAATTAAATTTTTTTGAATCAGCAAAATTCTGTCCTCTTACCCCTCCAAGAATGAAAGGAGAGCAAAACAACTATTACAAATAAGTGTAGTGAAGCAAAACAAAGTTCTATGTTGGCCATGTTCAAAAGCCGTGTGTGTATGTGTGTATGTGTGACACATACCATATGTATGTATCTCATTCTGCTCTCTGAACTCTAGACCTCTCTATCAGCAGCATGTTGCATTCTGAATGCTATGAAATAGTAGTTTGTCCTTGCATTGATCATATTCTCAAGTCTTGCAGAGATGTTTGTCTTTACAATACCATTGTCATTATATATATTTCCTCCTGATTCTGCTGACTGCACTCTGAATCAAGTCATACAAATCTTCTCAGGTTTCTCTGAAATCATCCTCTTCATCATTTTTTTTTGCAGCACAATAGTATTCCATCTCATTTATATGTTATTATTTGTTCAACTATTGTCTAATTGATAGGTACTCTCTCAGATTCTCGTTCTTTGCCACTTTGAAAGAAGTTAAAAGTATTTTTGTAGATCCTGAGAGTTTGTTTTGCTTAGGATTGATCTCTCCTTTAATTTACCTTCTCCCTTTTCCTCCCTTCTCTCTTTCCCTCCTGTTTTCCTGATGAGTGAAATATATTTCTGAATTTAGCTCTGGAAGTGTATCTGCATGTCCTTGCCTATTTTGACTAGCTCAGAAAAGAGTGAGGTTCAAGGGTTAGCTACTCCCCTAGTCCTTTTTTTGTATAGACTTCTACTTGGATACCCTGATTGTGTGGGATAATTTTCCTTTTCCTTTTCCCCTAGTGTATTTCCTTTCCCCTTTTTTTCATTCTTCTTTTAAGATCATCAAGACATAATGGAATCACTAGCAGACCTTCTGTACAATTAAACTCTCTTTATGATCCCTAATGGTAATGGTTCAAAAGGGATACGTATGTACATCATCTTCTCATATTTGAATGTAAGCAGTTTATCCTTGTTTGGTCCCTGATGATTGTTCAATGTATCCATTATTTCTTAATCGTTATATTTTTCTAATTTAATTTTTTTATTATTTCTTTTAATTCCTGTGTTTAAACTTCAAGTTTCTGTGCAGCTCTGGCATTTTCATTAGGAATGCTTGGAAATCCTCCATTTCATTGTCTATTTTTTCTCACTCTTGACTGCTTTCTTTCTGTCTGCTTTCAGAATTTTTCTTTGCCCTATGCTTTTGAGAGATCTTGGCAGTTTTCTTTTAAGATTTCTTGAAATATGATATCTATATCATTTTTTGGTCATAGCTTGCAAGTAGCCCAATTCTCCTCATCTGTTCTCCCTGTCGGTTGCTTTTGCTATGAGGTAGCTTATGTTTTCTTCTATTTTTCAATCTTTCTATTTTTATTTTTGACTTATGAAATGAAGCAATCACTTTCATAACATAGTACAATAAAAAGATGATTGTACATGAAACTGCAAATCTGCTATGCTTAACATGCTATTCCTTTCAAATATACAACAAAAATCATCATGTAAATTTCTTTTTTCTCCTCCCTCCCTAGAGATGACTTTATTTTAATATTTCTTTTTTTTTCTCAAAGAATTATTGACTTCTATTTGATCTATTTAATTTTCAGGGAGTTTGCTTCATGGGCAAAGTTTTATATTTCAAGCTGTTAATTTTCTTTCCAACTCTTTCTTCCTTAGATCTCATTTCAATTTTTTCTCCAGTATTCTCATTTAATTTTCCCCAATATATTGTTATTTCATTAAATATTTTTGATCACATGTAAAAATGTTGAACATTCATTTTTAAAAATTTTAGGTTCTGAAATCCTTTCCTCTCTTCCTCCCTCCCCCCCCCCCCATCGATTTTTGAGAAGGCAAGCAACCTGATATAGATTATACATGTGAAGTCATGCAAAACGTATTTCCATATTAGCCATGTTGCAAAAGAAAACACAGACCAAGGAAAACTCCCAAGAGAAATAAAGTAAAAAAAAGTATTCTTTGACATTCATTCAGACTTCATTAGTTCTTTCTCTGGAGGTAGATAAGATTTTTCTTCATAAATCTGTTGTTTTGTTCAGAGTAACTAGGTGATCATCGTACAATATGGCTATCACCGTGTAAAATATTCTCCTAATTTTGCTCACTTTGCATCAGTTCATAGAAATCTTTCCAGGTTTTTCTGAAATGTGCCTGCTAATCATTTCTTATGGAACAAAAGCATTCTTTAAACATTGATATACCACAATTTTTCAACCATTCCCCAATTGATGAGCATCCCCTCAATTTCCAATTCTTTGCCATCATAAAAAGAGCTGCTATAAATATTTCTGTGCATGTGGGTTCTTTTTCCTTTTTATGATCTCTTTGGGGTACAGACCTAGTAGCAGAATTGCATAGTTCTATAGCCCTTTAGGCGTAGTTCCAAATAGTAGCGCTTATTTTTTATAGAATGTGTACCAGGCACTGTGCAAAGTGTACTTTGCAATATTATTTCATTCAATCCTCAAAATAACCCTGGGAGGTGGGTGATATGATTATTCCCATTTTAACAGTTAGGGAAACTGAGGCAGGTAAGAGTTCAGTGATTTTCCAGGTAATGTGTCTGAAGCTGTGTTTGAACTCCAGACCCTGAGTTACCTAGATGCCCTCAGTTACACCAGATGCTCATTAGGTTCTGTAATTCTGGAAAAGACAGAGTATAGTTCCAGCAAAACGTCTGTGCTTCCTGTCTGAGCACCTGCTATAATATAGTTCAACACAGAGAGACGTCTTCTGTACACTAGATGATGACTTCTTTGTCCAATCATCTACTTTCATTTCTACAGGGATAATCAAACAGCACAGATTGATTGTTAAAAGGGGTAAGAAGTGTAAAGGTGGGTGAGTGATTGAGTAAGTCAATCACATCACTCCCACCTTATCCTCATTCAAAATAAGTGTCAAGATCCTGGGATCAGGTGAGAGTACATGGATCCAGGGATTAATCCAGGAGACTGTGAACTGGAGGTGAAAAAAATCTGACCATATCTTCCTAGTAGCAACGGGAAATCTATTTGGATTGACTGAAGATCTTGGTTCTGAACCATCCAGCTTGTTGGAATTGGTAATTTGAGTGAGTTGAGAAGTTAGGAGAGAGCATTTCAGTCAGTCTCCTAGAAGGAACCACTGAGAGGTGAGGATTGGGGGGAAGGGGAAGGAGGAGAGTGCCTTAGTTTCCTCTTCCTTACCCTATATAGGTTGGGGGAGGACCTTGTGAAGTTAAAATGTTCAGAGGGATTTCAACTTCCCTAAAAGTGTCCTAGAAACATCCCTTCATCCATAGAACAGCTGATGGCAGTGTCTGCATAAGGAGCCTAGGAGAGACTGGATGTAAGTCTACAAAAAACTCATCAAGAAAACTAATTATAAACAAAAGCCTAGACCATACTTAAGGTAAACACCTCAAGAACTCAAGCCAAAGGACTTTGGGGACCTGAGAATGGCCCCTTTACCTCAGATGCTCTCTAAGTTTGAGCCCATTTATCTCTTGTTGGCAATCTTTGATAGCTGCTAAGTCCAAAACAATCATGACCCTTGAGGCTGGCTCTTGGGTGACAGATAGCTCGTCAGTCTCTGGGACTCACTCAACATCTTTCTAGCTCATCGCTTGCTGTTATGGCTTCAGATTTGGAGTCTGAGAACCCAGGGTCTATACTTCACCCTGACTAAACATTCAAGTTGGATTTCAGTGGAGGTAGCAGAGGGAGCTTCTAATCCATAATTTAGGGTACATTAATTCCTTTCTAAAAATTGTTCTTAGCTCTTTAGAATCTTAAAGATTGTTTCTGTTTTTATCTCTTGATATGGTAATTATGTGCCTTAGAGCCTGGAACTTGGGGTTTTTCCTAGTGGTGGACCTATGGATTCCTTGCCACTTCCCCTTCCCCATAATTCCTGTTCTTCTATTCTGGGAATTGTTTTTCCCCAAGGATTTATTTTCATGCAGGGTCTTCGTATCTCTTATGTTTATTCTCTGGGATTCCAATTAATCTAATCTCTGAATTTCCAGATCTGTCTTCCATGTCAATTACTTGATGCTGAATTGTCATTATCTTCAGAGTTCTGCCACACGCAGGCTTCGTCTTTTGCTTTTAATCTTAAGGGTTTCACTTTTGTCTTTGGATCCCTGGTGCCTTCTACAGAGCCTGCCACTTAGTAAAATTCGTAAAAATTCTTGTTGCATAATTGGTCTTTCCTCAACTACAATTCTGTTTTACTTCCATTTTTTAAAAAAAATAAAATCCTCTTCGCTACTTGACATTTTTGTATGTTGCTCCTTCAACCCTTGCATTCTGGGCTATGGCAGAATCCCCTCAATGTGTTTATTACCCAAATTATTTTTTCTTTTGGTATATCTTCAGTGGCTTCTGTTGTGATTTCAACTTTCAATTCTGTGTAAATATTGACCCTTGTTTCTTTTAAATTGGAGATTTTCCTCTATCAACTTAAACCAGAAGGCAACTTTTCTTTCACTTAACTTGTAGATGAACTCCTCTTTATACTTCTCTGGGAAAAATCCACCCCTCCCCCATAATATCTTAAGAGGCTACTAACAGCTTTTGTACTCAGTGGGAGAGTCTAGCAATGGAAAAGGTAAGATCCTTGCCTATCTCCTATTCTGCTCTGTCTTAGTGGGGAGATGGCATGGGGAGAGAGTAGGAATCTGCAGTAGTTACTGACAGATGCTTAGAGCCTGGGACTGCTGTTTTTTTCAGACTCTGAAGGACAGAATAATGTAGTGGTTACATAGGTCTGGATCATATGAGTTCAAATCTTTGCCTCTGATAGTTATTAGCTATGTGACCCTGGACAGGGATTTCTTTATTTGTACAATGAGGGAATTGGACTCAACTCCTAAATGCTCTTTTAACTCAATATCTATGACCCCATAATCCTCCCACTCCTATTTATTTGTTCTCTGTCACTCTGGGAGCAACAAAGTGGGAAGTGCTTTCTTTTTAGCTCCTTTTCTTTAAAGTTCCTTTTTAGCTCCCTTTTTTTCCTTCTGATGTGTATGTGTGTGTGTGTATGTGTGTTGGGGAGATACTGAAGACCAGGTGGTGGTGATGACTGGACAAGCCACTGTGGTTATGGTAGAGGCATTGCCAAAAAGTTGGACCAACAGCATGAAAGGCAAACAATGTCCTGTGATTTAGGAAAAAATTCTTTGGGATGCGGGTAGGGGAGAAATCAGGGTAGAGTCTTCAGGACTCAGTGTGCCATGGAAGGGAGGAAGTAGGTGGGACAGGCAACCCCTTCATGTCTCTGAACCCTGTTGGCACTTGAGGCAACTCTTCTAACTTCTCCAACCCAAGTTGAGTCTACGTAGTGGGGACTCTAAATACGGAGTGGAGGGCTCTAACAGAAGCAACATCAGTTATTCAACATGCATTTATTAAGTGCCTGCTACATGCTAGATGCTGTGCTAGGTTCTGGGGATACAAAGAAAGGTACAGAGTCCCTCAAGGAACTCCCAGTCTAAAGAGAGGAGCAAAATGCATGAGGCTATACGCAAACAAGCCACATACAAGATACATTTGGGCTACAGTAGCAGGAAAGTCAGGGGAGGGCGAGTCACATGCAGGATTGTTGGTGGTTGGAGCATTGTTGTGGTTTATCAGTTGTTCTCATGAAGGACCGAAGGTGATCTCATGACATGCAAGTGAGTTGAGTTTAAGTGAGGCAGAGTTATGCAAAGTCACCAGCCTCACTCTCTCCTCTGGAGTCATTTGGGTCCAGTGGCAAGATATAGATCACAGTGACTGAAGATGGCCTGGTTGGAGGAACATGAGCCTCAGAGGTCACGGGAAACAGTTCGGGAAAAAACCCACATCAAATCCTGCCCCAAATACTACAAAGTAGCTGACTGCGTGATGGGGCTGATACCCCAGGAAGTTTACAGGAAGGCTATCTTGGGCTTCTAAGAGTACTTTAAATGGAAGAATGTGTCTTATTTCCCTTTGTTATTAAGGAAATTTTTCTTTTGAAAACTCTGCTCCACTGTGGGACAATAAAGATGAATACTTGGGAGTGCTGGGCACTGGGAATACAAATAGAAATATTATGGAAGCAAGTGGTGGGTAAAGAGCAGGGAAACTTGTGTAACTTGCTTGTTACTTGAGGATAGAGTGACAACCAAGTTTAATCAGAGAGGCATTCTTCTATGAACATCTGTGCCTTCCGTCTGTTAGTTATTTCCTATTTATTGTAGAGTAGACGCAGCTTGTTTCTACAGGTTTGTTTGTTGTCTCCTCTATTGGACTGTGAGCTCTTTGAGGGCAGGGACTCTCTTCTGTGTCTTTTTGCATCTCCAGCACTTGGCAAAGTGCCCATTGTACTGCTTATGTGTTTATTGACTGACTAACCTCAGAGCGTTCTTCACACTTGGTTGGGTGTCTTCAATTCCCCTGCCAGCAACGGTTTAACAAGGTAGGAAGTAGAGAACAATTTCTTTACAGAAAACAAAGGCTATGGAAATGACTCATCCCCAAGCCAAGAGAGTGTCAAGAAAACTTTCTCCTTTGGTGAGTCTAGTCTTCTATCAGTGGCATACACAGTCACTTTGGGCTTGCTAGTCCAGCAGCCCTTCTTCCGGTAGGTCCCTCCTTCCTGGAGGTCCTGTGCAGTGCACATGACTCACAGTACCAGTGAAAGGCAAGGTTCTGCTTTCCTCCTCCAAATCATGTCTCAATGCCTCATTGTTCTGCCTTGCCTCCAGCAGCGATCCAGAAACCATTCCCTCTGCCACTTTGCCTGGCAAAGACTTGGAAATGTCCCTGCTGTGGCTTTATTGTATTTCTGTTGCTGCCAAATGTTTTGTATCGTGGCCATTTCATCTCAGGGAAACATCACAGCTCTTTTGGAATGAGATATCATAGGAGGACTTGCCTCAGGATTAGTCAACAAGCCTTACTCCAAAGATAGTCAAGCTTACAGCTCCACCTGCTGGTACGTGAAGAGGCCACTCGCTCATCTGTTGAGACCTTGACAATTGCCTTTCTCAATCAGAGGTCAGAACACGGTGTTCTCTCCTGACTGAGGCAAGGTGATCACTCACTATGCCCCCAGACTTGGTCAACATGTCTTGCTGCGTGTTTAGGAGCAGGGGAAAAACACACCTCTTTCTATTTACCTTTCTCCTGTCACTTTCTCTTCTCCCTCTCCTTCTTTCACCTCCTCCCATAAAATACCAGGTTATGAAAATTGCTTTGAAGTTGAGAGATGTCACTAGAAACACTGGAAGGTGTCTCTTCCCCCGACATGCAATCTGTTGCTTGTTGATTTTGCCCTCATAACACCACTTTTCCCTTCCCTGTCTCTGACACTGTTCCCCCTCCCCACCCCTTCCACTTTGCAGGTGCTCATCACTTCATACCTGGTCTATTGCAATAGCGTTCTGATTGGTCTTCTTTAATTTTCCTTAAATTTTGCTGTTCTCCACAGTACTGCTGTTCCCATGACTCTCACCTCCTTGCCACTCTTTGAATAGGATGCTCCATCTCCTGGCGTCATGCATTTTTATGACTGGCCATCTCCCATGCCTGGAATGCTCTCCATTATCATCTCTGGCTTCCCTGGCTTCCTTTGGGTCTCCACTAATATCCTATTGTCTACGGACAGCTTTTCCTGACCCTCTTAATGATATTGCTTTCCCTCTGAGATTATCTCCAATTTATCCTCTCTATATCTTTCCTGTACATAGTTGTTAGCATGTTGTCTGTGAGTTCCTTGAGAATAAGAATGTCTTTCTTTGTATTGCCAGCGTTTAGCCCAGTGCCTGGTACTTAATAAATGCTTTTTCTTTATGACTGGAGAAAAGCAAAGAATAAAACTGTATGTCTGCCACTGACATTCCTGCTCCTTTGGCCCTGTTATACCTGGCCAAAATATGGATTCTCTAAAGGGAGCCACTGAAAACTGCTGTCCTGTGGAAATAGGGTGTGCAGGCGGGGGCCCCAATGAGGAGAGTGTCAAGACAAAAAGCCGAAGAAGATTGGTGAGCCCAAGAAACACTTTATTCATTCACTGAACAAGCATTCATGAAATGACCTCTGTGTGCTTGACACTGAGTTCAGTCCTAGGGATAAAGAAAAAAGGGAAAGTATTTCCTCTCTAGGAATTTTTGTTCATTAGGAAAAAACACCAGGTATATAGAGAAATAAATGTGTGTGTGTGTGTGTGTGTGAGAGAGAGAGAGAGAGAGAGAGAGAGAGAGAGAGAGAGAGAGAGAGAGAAGAAGAAGAAGAAGAAGAAGAAGAAGAAGAAGAAGAAGAAGAAGAAGAAGAAGGAGGAGAAGGAGAAGGAGAAGGAGAAGGAGAAGGAGAAGGAGAAAGAAGGAGGAGAAGGAGAAGAAGAAGGAGAAGAAGAAGAAGAAGGAGCATGAGAAGGATAGAGAAAGAAGAGACAAGGGACAAGAGGAATGACAAGAAAGGCTAGCAAGTCACACTTTTGGTCCCAGATTTTCTAATATGGTTGGGTTTTTAAGTCAAGGTTGGATGATGTTTTCTTGCAGCTATTGAAGATAGAGAATATTCTTGTTAAGGTCTGCACAAATTGAACCAGGTTATCTCTGAGGTTCGTTCCAATTAGGATATAATGCTGAAGATACTTTCTGATCAAGGATGGCTGTTATAATTTACACACAATTTCTACCTCTCATTCACCCCCTCTCCCCCAAAGAATCCTTGGAAAATCTAGCTAATTTTACTTACCTAAAAACTTGGGGTTGCTCAACTCTGGGATCAATTCCCACCCTCTTCTGCCTGAGACCTAACACTATAACCCAACACAGCCATAGTATCCCTACTTACTTTGACCAATAACTGGGTAAACACACTACCACAGAGTTCAAGCAGCATTTTATGATTCGGAAGTCCAACTGATCTAAGCATGTCTCCAGAACCTTGCCTCGATATTAGGTTCTTCTGCCATTAATCCTCCTTTCTGGGGCCCTATGTCGATCCTAAATTCTTGGACTAATTCTCTGTGTGTATCCTCCATTGCTCTTCTTGTCCAGATTCCTGATCTAAGCTGACTTCTATTCATCATATGTGACATAGGACTGCCTGTGCCTGGTATTCCATTTTGAGTTGGTATTCTGCATGAGATTTTCCAGCAACAAGCTAGACCAAAACCTCAAGCTGCACTCTCTAATAGCATCCATTGTATTCTTTATTGAAGATAAAATGCTGATGCTTTTTGGTGCTTACATGGTGATAACTGAGTTTTCACCCTTTGTAGAAAAGGAGTAAAACCTTTTCATTCACTCATCATGCAGACCGGAAAGTCATTGTGGGAAGCAACAAATAGTCCACTTTATTGGGGCACTTCAAGCTCTTTTCTCATAAATATCCTTTGGAGTAGGGAGTATAAGCTGCACCCTTAGTGTACAGGTGAGGAAACTGAAGCTCAAAGGGATTCAGTGGCTTGCGTAGGGTCACTCGGCTAGCATATGTCAGCAGCAGTCCTGGAAGTCAAGTCTTCTGGGTCTTTAAATGATACCTTTTAGTCCCCTGCAAAGTCTCTTGAATACAAAGATCATCCCAAAAGATAAAGACTGATCATTTCTAAAAGAGATTTTGAAGATTTTAACCATATGCCTAATAAAGACATCAATGGTGTATAAATAAGAAAATAATGGTGTATAAATAAGAAAAGGAAGAATGAAGGTAGTGATGGAGACAATTCAGAAGAATTGGAAACTTCTTAGAACCCTCATATAAAAATGCTGAATGCTGCTGTACCTAGGAAAGGTAGGGTTCTTGCCCTCTCCCTCTAAGAGGGCCCTGACCTCTGTACTGATGCACAGTAGACTGGAGTCAGTCTTGGAACAGTCTGCTCTATGAAGAGAGAAGGCAGGCTCTTTTTCTCCCATTCCCTGGTTTTTTACAACCCCACTCCCGGCCCTGAGGAGAATCGTTTAAAGCAAAAGATTTGGCTCAAGTTCAGAATCTTCTTAAAGGGTACTATAAAGATATTCAGTGGACACTATAAATCAGATATAGGACAGCTATTTATTTCCTCCACACAAAAGAAATGCTAAAAACTGTAATGTGCACTGACAAAATTTAAACATGAAGGAATAACATAATTAATATTATAACCTTTGTCAGATTGATACTTAAACAATCAAAGAAGGAAACATTTTATAAAATTATTGAATGAGCTTTTGCTCTTTGCTTCAGCTATGCACTGTTTAAACAATTACCTCCAGGTCTATGTGTTCAGGCAGGTCAAACTATGGCTTGAGCTCATCCTTCTGTGAGTGATCATCTTCTCCAAGAAGAGCAGTGGCAGGGGGAGACCCCTGAAAGCCAGGCTGGCCCTGACTCAGGAACCCAGGATCTTCTGGCCTGACAAACTCACAAAGTTGTTTCCAGTGCTGGAAATGTTCATCTCAGAATTGCTATTTGGTCTCAAGTTTGCTATTGTGCTCAAGTGACCAAAGAATCACAAAAAAATACAAAGCAGAAGAGGCAGTCAGAGGTCCAGCCTAAGGTCATATAGGTAAAATTGTCCTCTATATATCCATGCATAAATAATGAAGATTTCTGCTGGGATGGGGGAGAGGACTACCCTGCTAACCTTCCTTGGATATTGGAGAAGGAAGGAGAGGAAGGGGAGGGAAGGAGGAAAGGAAGAGAGAGGAAGGGAAGGAGAAAAGGGAAAGAGAGAAAGGGGAGAGAGACAGATAGAGACAGAGAGAGAGTAGATTTTTTGTCCTATTTTCTTGAATGTTGGAGAACAGAGTCACAGGTTAGAGCCACTCTTTTGAAAGTCTATTGAGGGGGCAGAGCCAAGATGGTGGAGTAGAAAGACTCACATTTGGTAGCTCCGAACCCATAGCGCATGGATTTCCTCTAAAAAGAACTCCCAACAAATTCTGGAACAGTGGAAGCCGCACAGCAATACAGTGAAGGAGATTTCCATTTCAGAGAGCCTGACCCCAAAGGTCCATCGCTCCCCTGATGGGAGCAGAGCCCTGTCCTCCCCTGCCCTGGCCACGTGGCACTGAGAGGAGTGAGCAGATCTGAGCAGGCGTCAGGGATGGAATCTCCAGCAGCCGCGAAGGTCCCTCCACCCATGGACTCGCAGGTCAGTGAGAGAGACAGGCTGAGAGGGGAGCGGGGTGTCTCCAGGACTCAGGCCCCCTCGGAGGCAGCAAAAGAGGCAGCAGCAGAGGCAGCAGGCAGCCAGAGGCTCCCAGAGTCAGGAGCTCGGCAGCAGCTCCATTACAGAAGGTCTCTGCACAAACCCCCTGAGGGAACTGAGCCTGGGAGACGGCCCTGCCCCCACCTGAGCACCAGCAGATAAGCTCCCATTGAATAACAGCCAGGCCTGCCGCCAAAAGCCCTGAGGCTGGGCAGCAGCATTTGAATCTCAGACCCCAAGCACTAGCTGGGCAGATCTAGGCCGGGGGACTCTCCAGAAGTCAAGTAACTGGCTGGGAAAATGCTCAGAAAAGGGAAAAAAACTAAGACCATAGAAGGTTATTTTCTTGGTGAAAAAATGATTCCAAGCTTCCTCTCTGAGGAGGAAGAACAATGCTTACCATCAGGTAAAG
>CM053771.1:548378350-548464013 GCA_028658325.1 Potorous gilbertii | reverse complement strand
ACCTGGGAGTTGCCTCTACCAATGAAACCACCCTCTCCCTATCCCTTTTTATCCTCTATTAACAGTTCTCACATTAGCAAAGAGGAGAACTGACTCCTAGAAGACAAACTCAGGCAGCATTGGGTCAAATATAATTGGGAAGACATCCTAACTCCCACTCCGACCCAATTTCCTTCTAGGCAGCTTTGAAAGTTACCAAATTTCCTCCCACGGAGTCATTCCTTCTCTGGGCTGCAGGGGGACTTCAAATCTTCCTTCTCTCTCTCCCCCTCCTAGGCAGGCTCCACAGGAGACTCTGGGGCCCATAGACCCTAGAAGGGAAGCCTGCCTTCCATTTATCAGAGCCAGGGCGATGACGGCTCCGATGACAGTGAGCACCAAGAGTTTGAAAAAGTGCAGGACCCCAGCCCCAACCCAAACTGGATGTTCCTGCTTTGTTCAAATGCCTTCTGTGGTCTGTGGCCTGATTTCCTTCAGGTTTCAGCTCCCTGAACCCAGGCACATCTGCAGGCCGGGAGTGGCCTCCTCAGAGCACAGGGGGTAGCCTGAAGCTGTGCTCATGGACCCTGCAGGGATCAGCAGGGCCTCTTGGCTGGAGGATTCTCCTGCAAGGGGGGCATTTGCTAATGTAGTCAGATGAGAAGCATTGCCACCACCACCCCTCCTGCCCAGGAGAAAGGGGCAAAGGGAGCTGCCAGTCTTCCCCTTCCTAGTCTGATGCCTGATACTCTCCTCTCCTGGCCTTGCAGGAAGCTCCCTGGGACATTTTCACACACTCCTCCTCTCCTCCAAGGTTCTGTCTGCCACCGAGAGTCTGTCTGTAACCCCAAGCTCCCTTCATTGGTTTTTCCTCCCGCTGTTCCCCCTCACACACCCTACATTCAGCTAGGAGAGTCAGCAGGCCTCTAACACTCCCTTTGCTTTCCTATGTCAAAACACGTTATTCTTACCACTTCCTCGGAATTTGAATGCCAGCCCAGGCACGCAACAGATTGGCTTTAGTTTAGACTCATTTAATTAGGTAGTAGGGAGCCATCAAAAGATTGAAGGCAATGGTGAAAACATGGCTTAAGTTACCCCAGCTTCTAGCTCTTTCTAGCTCATTTATTTGTCAAAAAGGCAGCGTGACTTAAATGAGAGAGAGAGAGTAAGAGAGAGAGAGAGAGAGAGAGAGATGCATAGGTAAAGGGATGGATGGATAAACGGAGAGAGAAATGATAGAGATAGAAATTATATGCATATATGTCTCTGTATGTATACATATACATACATACATACATATGCATACACAGAGGAAAGAGATAGAGATAGATGCATAGGTAGATGAATAGATGGATGGATGGATGGATAGATAAATAGAAATGATAGAGATGGAAATTATATATATATATGTCTCTGTGTATATATATACATATATACATACATGTACAGAGAGAGCTTACAAGGTACTCCAGGTTCTGTGATAAGACTGAGGATTCCAGTGCCATCAGGCAGACTAGGAAGTCCTTGCCTCCTAGCCTCATATATTCCAACTGAGGACATCACCATATGAGTGGAGCTGGAAGGGGAGGCATGTTTGGAAGGAGTGAGCTGTGGGGGCATCATGGGCCCAAGTAAAGTATGGCCAAAGTCCAACCATGGGAGCCTTGGAGCCAGAGACCCCACGAGTCGTGAGGAAGTGGGGAGAAAGGGATCATCTCCCAAGGAGAAGAAGAGGAGCAGGCTAGCCTGGGGAGGGCCTCCAAAGAGTCATCTTTGATTCTCAGCCCCAGCACTTGCTAATTTTATGACTCTGGGCAAGTTATTTCACCAACTTCAGCCTCGTTTTCTCCATCTCTAAGACAGGAGTAATAATTCCATGGGTTCAAGTTCCAGTGCACTGAGACATGAATATGATTTTTGTACCAGGCTATTTCCAGGAAAGCTTTTTGTAATCTGGAAAGTACTGTGTATAGGGGAGATCCAGGGTGGTTGAGTTTTGTTGGGGTTTTTTAATATCCTTCTACTCATTTTTTTTCCTATTTGTGACTTCATAAAGAATAAGAAAGTAGTGCAGGTCAGCTAATGTTCTCATTCCCATTTTACAAATGGGCAAACAGATCCAAAGAGGCTAGGGGATTTGAGAGGTAGCCGATGCATAGAGGACTTGAAGCCCCTAACCTGCACCTTCACTCGCTACTCACTAGCTGTGTGCCCAAGGTGTAGCCCTCTGAGACATCCAGGATGACCTGCTAGCACAAGTTCTTAGATCTGCTTTTCTAAAAGGAAAGCAGCTTTGGAGAGGTCAGTAATCTACTTTAATCACATGTACCAACAGAGAAAATACAAGCAGAAAGGTAAAGAGCAATAACCAGGGCAATACATACAGCACAGATCCACAGACAGATCCAACTGTCACCATTACATACATACATAGTACCAACAGCTGGGTTTTCAAAGAGGGGGCCTCCTTGAAGGCCACCAGAGTCTCATCTGGCACACGAACCTTCTTCCAGAAAATAAGCCCCAAAGAAAAACCTCACCTCTGGGTAGATATACACTTTTCAGAGCCACAGAGCATCATGACCCTTCTGACCCAGTGCCTCATGTTAATTGCTGATTATAACAAAAGATGCGGGCCTTCCTACAAAACCTGTTAATGCTCTGGGGAGGATCTTTAACTCAAATTATACCTGGTCAAGTCACTCTGAGTATCAGTGTCCTCATCTGGAAATAACAGCCGCACTGCCTAGCTCAAAGGTCTTATGAAGGCTGTGCTATTTGAACATGGCCTGCTCTTGTTTGCCCATCATACAGTTACTACAAAGCTGAGACTTTATCCAGGACCTCAGACTTTCCACAATGTCACCCCAAATCAGCTTGTACCCCACAAACGGCTTTGCCCTCCCCCATGTCCCTCCCTACGAAGAGGCTTTGCAGAAACACACACTTAGGCTGTGCTTAGTCCGAAGCTGCATGTTTACTAAAGACCAAGTGGGACCTCTGGGCTGCCCCTGAGCTCACTGAGCCCCTGAACACAGTAGTGTGGGCAGCAGCAGTGATGACAGGACCCTTATGGGAGTAGAGGAACAGGGGAAGTACTGACGAGGGAAAAGAAAATGGTTTTGAAAAGCTCAAAATAAGTAACAGATTTTCCCCATAAATTAGATTTATGCCCTCAAGGATTCAAGGAACAAAAATCATGGCAGGAGAAGGTGAAACTGACAAAGCAGGAAACCAGAACCAACTACAGCCCAACACATCCACATCCACATTCACACTCACACACGCACACATGTTGTAGGAGCTTGATGTGTGCAGCAGGAAGAGGGGTTTGGTGGCGTGTGTGTATGTGTGTATGTATGTGTGTGTGCATGTGTGTATGTGTGTACGTGTGTATGTGTGGGCATGTGTGTATGTGTTTGTATGTGTGTGCGTGTGTTTGTGTGTATGTGTATACGTGAGCACAGGCACAAGTTCATGCTGAATCCGATGTTCGATTCTGAAACATCTTTTCATTTTTGTGTTCAAAGTATAGCCTGAAGAATAGCCATAGGAGTGCTGGAAGCAAAGGAGGGAAGGAAGATGGATCCAGTGGTAGGGCTGAGATAGGGACTCTCCTGGGCTCATCCTGGATGCTGGGATCACAGGCACTGAGCGCCCTAGCACCCTAGCACCCAAGGGCAGAGACAATGCCTGTGAGGTCTGTGCTTCCTCCACGCCCAGCTCACTGCCCAGCAGGCACTACAGGATAACTGACCAATGGCAAGCTTGTTCAGTTTGTTATTAATAATGCTTGTGGATGAAATTTCTATAACCCTCTGAGGTTTTACCCTCATTATTTTGTTTGGTTCTCACAACTCTGTGAGGCAGGCATTGAAGGCATTTTTAGTCCTATTTTACAGATGAACTGATACTCAGGATAAATGACTTGTCCAGGGTCACAGAGTAAGGAAAATCCAGAAACGAGGCCAATAGACTTTCTAGTTGACCATTCTTAACTTGATAAAAAAGTTGGGGGATGCCTGTCTGCTTTGGTTCTGTAAATTTCAGTGAGGGAACTGAATGGTGAGACAAGAGAGCCCAGGGAATACCGACAGTTATCAGAAGCATAGCAGATATGGATTTAGCATTGATTTTGTTTCTACGGTTTGCAAAGTACTTTTGCCCACCCCCACCCCTCCCCCCACCTCCTGAAACAAGACTGTGGAACGAAGAGTGTAGATGACTCCATAGCCCTCCTTTTTACAGACATGAAAAGAGAGTTAGAATGACCTAAGTCCTCAGCCTGGCCTCAACCACAGAAATGTTCCTAATTTATTAGGGTGAAGGAGTAACCTAATATAAACTCTTCACCTCCCCAGCCTTCAGTTTCTGTATTTAAAAAATGAAAGGGATAGATTAGATGCTAAGTTCCCTTGCAACTCTAAGGGTACTCTAAGTACCCATGAATCTATGACTCAAATCAAAATTCAACATTTATTAAGCACCAATGGTGTGCCTATTGTGCTAGACAAAGGAGTCACAAAGATTATTTGAAAACCCACAAGAGTTTACCTGTTACTGGGGTGATACAACAGAGAGAGACACAATCACATTATACAATGGTACACCAGTGTAAAAAGACAAATTCAAATAATTACTTTTTTTTTTTACTTATGCAATAAACATGGTAGCTTTTACACTTTAAAAATATCAAATATTCAACATGTTCTTTTCTGCAATCATGTTTTACATGACAGTGTGACACAGAAATACTTAATGACTTATCATGAAGTCTCACTTTTATCACGTTGAATATTACGTCCACTTTTCTAAATCTGGTATGGATTCAGTAGGGTTAAAATCAAGTAAGTTCCCAAACAACTGAATCATGTTTCTCTCCAACTCTTGGATAAATGTCTTAACCTTCTCTGACATATGGCATGATCATGCTACAGTATTTTCTCACTCTTTTGGAATTTCTATAATTCTGGAAAAATACTGCTTCTCAGAACAGCAATCCATTTATGGGACACATTTTCTAAGCCAGCGGAAGTAGAAAATCCCCAAAACATCTTTTGAGGAGCTGGATGTTTTACAGTCTAATAAAGACACCCTTTCAGCCTCATCTGAACTTTTTCCGACAATAGTTTATGTTTAGCCTTGAATGAAAAAGTTAATTGCATCAGAAAGAATAATCTTTTTCAAATCTTTAGTATTCCAGTCTTTATATTGTCTTCTAAGCCACGATGAATACTTTTCTTCATATCAATGCTATTTTTATATTGGTCTTGCTACTCAAGCACAGGAAGCCTATATCACACTTTAGAGAAATGACAGTCACTCCCAGTCCCTTTGAAGGTCTTTGCCTGTTTTCTGAGGATTTCTTTAGCTCTTTTGGAGCCAAAATTTGTCAGTTCTTGATAGTGGTTTTTATTTCTGAGCATCCTTTCCTTTGCACTTCAGTGCAATTAATTCTGTTCCTATGGAGGTTGAAATGATCATTAAAATACTTGACTTAGCCACCCAATAACCACTGCAATATCTTTACTAGTCACTGACGTATGCTTTTTTAAGGAACAGCTTCTGCACATTTCCTTCAATTAATATTTATTCCTCAAAATCAAAGAATTAAAAACACAACAAAAGAGAGCAAGGAAAGATGTGAATCTGTTGCAAAATCTAGGACTCAAATGATAGAAATCTAAGAGCTCAATTCCTTTTGATTTGGATAAACTCAGACATTCTGAATCAATTTTCTATGAATAGAAACGCATATGCATGGCCAATGCTGTCCCAATATAAAACCACATTAAACTGATTGCTTATCCTGCTCCAAACACTTGCTAGCTATATGAGTTTGGGCAAATCATTTAACCTCTGTTTGCATCAATTTCTTCATCTGTAAAATGAAGATTTTAATAGCGTCTACTTCCCAGCATTGTTCTAAGTTTCAAATGAGACAATATTTGTAAAGCCCTTTGCAAATCTTAAAGCAAACTGATTATTAAATTTTCAGTGGGAGCATTTACATCTCAAAAATCCAAAAAGGCTACAGACGAGGGCTTGATAGATTGTTTGGACCCAGACTTTAAAAAGTGATGGTAAAATGTTAACACACAGATTAAGCTTTTGCTCCAAGTCAGGGCTTTCTCAGCCATAATCATTGTAAAGGAGCTCTCTTTGGGACCAAGTGTGATCTTTGTAATTTCACAACATTTGCTTTGAATCTTTTAGAGTTTTTTGGTTCTTTCCACTTACATCATTGCCATCATCTCATCCATTGTTCTCTTGGATTTGCTTGCATCCCCCTGCATTAGATCATATAGGTCTTCCCAGACTTCTCCGCATTCATCACTTGTATCATTTCTCACAGCACAGTCATACTCCATGACTGTGGAATATAATTTGTTTAGCCATATCCCAATTGAGGGGAATCTACTCTGTTCTCAAGTCTTTGCTGTCACAAAAAGTGTTGTTATAAATGTTTTAGTGTGTTTGGGACCTTTTTTGTTGTCAATCACCTCAGAAATAGGATTGGGTCAAAGGGTGTGGACATTTAGCCATTTTGCTTACATAACTCCAAATTGTTTCCCAAAACAGTTGTAATAATTGACAGGTATACCAACAATGCAGTAGTGTACCTGTTTTTCCAGAACCCTTCCAACAGTGACAATTTCCCCCTTTTATCAAAAAATGAACCATTTTTAAACACAAATCAGAGATGAAATCTTTTCTATATAAAAAGAAAGAGCTGTTGAACAGTTTCCAGGGCTGGTATCCCATAGGAAAATGCAGATTCTACTGAAGTGTGTCATGCTTTTTTGGACAACTAGTTGTTAAATACTTGCCAGCACGTGACTGCTTTTGCAGTAAAATTTGAGGAATGAGATATTATAGGATAACAGCTTACGGGTTTGGAGAGGACCTCAGAGAAGATGAAGTTCATCTCCATCATCTTACAAATGAGGAAACTGAGTCAAGAGAGGGTGAGTGACTCACTCAAGGTTATCAAGGTGGAAGATAACAGAGCTGAGATTCAAACCCAGAATCCCATGGTTCCAAATCAGCACTCTAGATCCTCTCTGGCAGTAACATAGAGTGAGTCTAGATTTCTAGATAGGCCTCAGCTGTGGAATCAGGGTTCTTTCCCCAACCAAAGTTGGAAATTACCAGTCATTTCTTGCCCCTCTCCCTCCTTTGTTTTGCCCAACTCCCCAAATCATTTATAAACATCAAGGTACCTGGCGATGCTTCCACCTCCCTGGTCATCTCTCCTCCCTCCAGAAGGGGGTGACCCTGTAAATGAGCTCCTTAGCTCCCCAGCCCCCTACCCCACCCCTGGAAGCTCAGCATCCATGTCTTGATCTAATTTCCCTCGACTACCAATTGTTGGGCTATCCCTCTCCCTGCTTTGGCCAGTTGCCAGAGTCCTGTGCTGCGCACATCACCCTACTGCCAGGGAGGGGATTTGCATGTGAATGCGACTTCCCTCTTTCCCTGAAAGAGGGTTGGGGAGGGGAGCGAGTAGCTTCCTCCCCTGCATCCCACAATTCCAGCCCAACCTATTCACCATGGCAAAGGAGCTGGAAGGGGAAATCTCCCAGGACTCCTCCCCATTCCTCTTTCCCAGACATCCCCCTCTCTTTCTCTCCAAGCTCCTGCCTGGAATAAAGGGCCAAGTCTATGCCCCCCACCTGCAGGATGTCCCTGTCTGTGGATTCCCAGGACTCAGGCCCTTTCTTCTCCTCTCTTGCATTTGTCCTCCAAGTCTACCCCTTTCTTTTCCCCCTCCCTCCCTACCCGGGGTGCATCCTGGCAGCCGTCACTTTCCCAGCCTTCCAGAAACCTGCCAGCTGCTGCTCCATCCCACCCATCATTTTTGGCCTACAGCCATGCTATAGGAACAATACCTTCCTTGTGTCTAGTGCCTTCTTCAATCTGGTCCTATACTTATTAACAGACACCACCTCACATAGGCTGGGAGTGTGCAGATGTTCTTTCTGGTCCCAGCTTGGCCACTGACCCACTGAGGAGCTTTAATCTGCCTCCTTCTAGGCCTCGCCCACTTTCTTCATCTGTAAAATGATGGTCTCTGAGGATCCATCCCGTTAAAGGTGAATGATGTTATAACCACGTTTTGACCTTCAGCAAGTCGATTAACCCCTATGTGCCTCATCTGTAAAATAGAGATAACAATAACCAGAAATCTACTTCACAAGGTTCTTGTGAGACTCAAATGAGATAATGTCTCCTGAAGGGCTTTCTGAATTTTAAAACCAATATGATTTATGAAACTGATATTGGTATCTGGGACAGCGTGGTCAGCTACCTGGGTTCATCTCCTGGTCTGTGGAGCGGGTCCTGGCTGCCACTCCAAGCCTACAGTGTAGTCAGAGACATTGGGAAAGAAAGTAGGTGAATGAGAGAAGGCCAAGGGAGAGAAAAAACAAGAGAGTTCAGATCATGGGCCTGGGAGACAGGAAGCCTGGGTACGGGGGTCTCAGCCCTGCCCCTGATGAGCTGCATGACTTTAGATGAGTTGCCAAACTTCTCCACGCCTCGGCATCTTCACCTGTGATCTTACCCATTGAGGATCATGACCACAAACATTTTCATTCAGTTGGGCAGCAGAATATTACAAAGGGTTATCTTGGAACCCACTCTGGATCATGGGTCACCTCTGCCCAGTGCAGAATTTGTCCCAAGAACTACATACTCTCATAAGAGCACTAGGAGACAGAAATGGGCATTGATTACTTACTTTTTCAGAAAAGGAAACTGAGGTACAGAAAGGTGAATTATTTCATTTCATTGCCACTATTTAGTGGGACTTGATTTTTTAATTCCACAGTCCTCTCCTATGCCTGCCCTTGCTCTCATTCAAGAGTTAAAGATGATAAGTGGGAGGGAGAGAAATCCTGCTACACTCTGAAATCATAGGATCCTATGAACTGGAAAGGATCTTGGGAGTTAGCCCACCTCACCTCTTTCAGAGATGTCCCATAGAGCCTAAGAGAATTTGCATAATAGAACCAGAGAATATGAAAGGGGGGCATGATCTAATCCAACCGTTCCCTGTATCCCCTCATCGGGAAGGGCCGCCTCAGAATGTGAGCCGTGGTGTGATGATAAATATTTAACAACCACCTTTCCAAAAAGAAAGATTAGTTGACATTATTAACATTTTCCCCATCTTTCTTAAGTCTAGACAAGTAACAAAACAATAAACTAAGCTTTGATCTGTAGCATTTGCCCATTTCTGAGGTATAAGTGTTCACTGATAATTTAACAGTCCACTTGCCACTGGAGCTGACTCCAGGAAGTCCCTGAGTGGGGGGGGGTACCCCCAGCCTGGTGAGCTATTAGCCCTCCCAATGCCCAAGAACTGGACAAGTTCAGTGGGGAGAGATCTGTCACCAGAGGCTGGTGCTGAGGGGTTTGGCTCCAGCCACTCATAAAGATGCTCTTCCCAGGCATGGTGGACTTTCCATCTACGTCAGTGGAAAGAATCCTGGTGCCAAGGATGCCAGGGGTCCTTGCAAAACTACAGAGCTATCAGGTTAAGAACTAATGCCCAAAGAAAATAGCCCACACTTGGTCTTGTTGGAGTCCCACTGTGGCCTGACATATATTGAAAAAACATCAGCCCAAAGCAAACAGCCCCAATAACTAGCAAAAGAAAAAAAATGTTTATTCACATTTATAGTCTTTTTATTTATAAGTCTCATGAAAGGAGGAGTAGAATTAAATCAATAAGATGAATAAATTTCCTCTGGAATTTGGAAAGATCCATCAGTACTCTGTGCTCAACTGAACGAATGAAAGAATGAATGAATGAAACAAGCACTTATTACCATACTAGGTAGGCACTGTGCTCATATTCACTCAGCACCTACAATGTGCAAGGAACTCTAGCTACAAGGATCCCCGCAAAAAACCCTTAAAGACTTCACATGTTCCTAAGAGATGCCTCCATCCACTGAGAAGAAACTGGAATGAAAAGCAGTTCTAAGCAGAGCAATTCGCCTTTTCTCCCAAGAGGCTGTCTGTTTCTCACACAGTTGTCAGTTAGCCTGGTATCAATGCAAATAGAGAGAAAGAAAGAGAGGGAGGGAGAAAGAAACCAAAAGAGAGAGAGGGAAGGAGGGAGAAGGAAGGAAGGAAAACATCTATAAAGCTCTTACTTTTATCTCGGGCACTGTCCCTTAACAGCTGGGGATACAAAGAAGAGCGAACAGGACAGACACCAATCCCTGCCCTCATTCTCAAGGAGGAAGATACCACATAGGGAACTCAGTGGAAACTGGGAGTGAGAAGGTGTGGGAAGCCAGGCTTGGAGATGGCCAGGGAGTGTCATGGTGGCCCCAAGGTTGAGTAAGATAAGGAAAAAGCTCATTGGACCCAAGGCACTTGGGGTGGGTGTCTGAGTTCTAATTAGAGAAGGATGAGGAGTCTGGAGCCTTGGAGTTGCCCCAGAAGTGGAAGTGAAGGACCTAGGTAGGCACTGTGTCATACAAAGATGATCAGAGAATTTGGAGATGTTCTGACTAGAAAAGGCAAGACTTAGCAGGGACCTGATAGTGATCTGTTCTTAAGTATGTAAAGGGGCTATTCAGGAAAAGGGTTGAAATGAGTCCTGCTCAGCTATAGAGAACAGAATGGGAAGATAGGTGTAAAGAGAAAAATTTAGGCTGAACTCCAGGAGAAACTGTCCAGCAGTCAGAGCTTCCCTGCCATGTCTCATGGGAGGTGGTGAGCTCCCCTTCACAGGTGGTCTTCACACAGAAGCTGGCATGTTACAGAGTAACTTCTTAGTCAGGCTCACACTGGACTCACAGGCTGCTGAGGCACCACCCACGTCCAAGATTTCCTGATTTTCCTGCCTGATTTGCCTCTGCTCCTCTCTATTCTGGTTGTTGACTCTGCCCGTCATCTGCCTAGACGTTATGGTGAGGTCACCCTACCTGGGTCTCTCCCTTCTGGCCCCTTCCTCCTGATCACTACTCTTTACGACCTTCTGACTCTACCCTCTTCCCCACCCCTGCCCTCTCTCCCTCTTCCCCATTTCTTCCCTGACTCCATGCCTGAACCCTCTTGACAATGTCCAGCCACTAGGCAGAGTTTTCAGCTGTGGCCCCCAGGCACCAGGGCAAATGACCTGTTACCCTCTGGGGTAGCAAGGGAGCAAGCATTCTATGGCCTGGCATCTGATGAAACCGAAGTGGGGAAGCCCTACCACGATGAGGATCCCAAAGGCACAGAGAAGGAGTGCATCAGCAATACCCTGCCCTGTGATACCTGGCAGGTGTCGAGCCAGCAGAGTGCTCACACTAAAGGTGTGACCCCTCACTCACACTGACAAATGAAGATGCAAAGTATGCAGTCCTTATGACTGCCTGCCTCAATCCAGACTGTGCAGTACTTGGGGGATCCTATGAGAACAACCCAGAGAAAGGCTTTGTGGTTCCAGGAAGCATATAAGCAGAGCACTGGTTTTGGTCTGGGCAGCCGCTGCAGGGAGATTGTCCCTTTTCGTCCTGAGGGAGATGTGCTGCTGCTACCCCCAAAGATATTAAGATACTTTCCAGAGAAGCAGATTGTTACAGTTCAGTGACTCTCAAAGTGTGGTCCGAGGACCCAGGAGGATCCGCAAGGCCTTTTCAGGTCAAGCTATTTTTATAATAGTACTTAGAGGTTTCATTGCTAATACCATAACTATCAACCAAGAGAAACTACATAAGAGAGAGTTCTTTGAGGTCCACAGGAATTTTTCAAAGCATAATGGGCATTTAAGAATGACTGGTGAGTGGTTAAAGAAAGATTTAGTGCTAGTCTCCTAAAGGACAATTAACTGCGTGACCCCCTGGGTAAATCCCTTCCCTCCCTGACTCCGTTTTTTTCACCTGTAAAATGAGGGGTTGGGCCACATGACCTCTAAGGTCCTTCCTAAAGCCAGGACCCTGCAGTCTTATGATCTAACCTTTCTGGGCCTCAGTTACTTCTTTTATAAAGTGGCAATGATGACTGAAACAACAGTAACAACCCCTATCTTCCTGGGTTATGGTAAGAGCCCAACGTCAAACGTTCACAGACGTTAGGATCTTACGACTGTGGTTGCTATCACCCCCACCCCATCCCCACCCTCAAGCTTGCCGAATGTCTCTGTCACTTTCAAGGGCATCTCTGTTCTCCTGGTCATCGGACTGGCAAACTTGGTGCCATCTTCAGTTTCTTACCCTCCTGGACCCCATCCCCCCACCTTCCTCCCATCAAACCTCATCATCTCTACTTCCTCCCTCACCTCTCCTCTTCTTTTCAGTGCCTCTTCTCTCTATTCACACATCCACCACCCTGGAAGAGGTGCGCATCCTCCCTTCCCTAGAATGCAGAAATAGGTCTTTCTGCTCAAGTCTTTCCCAGTTCAAATCTATCCTCCACTCAGCTGCAAGATGATTTTCCTAAAATATGGTTTGACAATGTCTTCCTCCACCACCTCATTCAAAAGCCAGAGTAGCTCCCTATTACCTCTAGGAGCCCATCTCAGATCTTCTGTTTGGTATCTAAAGGATTTTACAAATTGGTCTCTTGCTACCTTTCCTATTTTCAATTCAATAAAATTTCATGTTCTTTACACGCCCGCTTCCGTCATTGTTGATTTCAGGCCTGTGCACCCTTTCATTACCCAATTTGGAATTTTCTTAGCAAAGATAACTGGAGTGGTTTGCTGTTTCCTTCTCCAGTTTATAGGTGAGAAAACTGAAGTGACTTGCCCAGGCTCACACAGCTAGGAAGTGTCTGAGGCTGGATTCGAAGCCATGAAGATGAGACTTCAAGTCCAGCACTTTGTGCAGTGTGGCGGCCCCGCTGCCCGCTTGCACCTCTCCATGAACTCCACAATCTGAGTTCTTCACTCTGCTTTCTTTGCTCCTAGGTGAGGCTCATCTTCCACTGTAGGACTTTGCACTGTGTCTCCTCCATGCCAGGGATGTTCTTGACCCCTCACTCTGACTTCATAGATTCCTTGACGTTTTTAAAGACTCAACTCAAATTCCCATCTTCTATCGGGGGTTTTTTACACCCACTCCTTAAGTATACACTTTACAAGAGCCTTATAGATGCATGTGGTCTCCTCCATTATAAGGTAAACCCTGGAAGGCAGGCTTTTTTTGCCTTTGTTTCTATTCCCCCTTCCCCACTTAGCACACTATTAGGCATATATAGAGCAGATTTAATAAATTCTTGTTGACTGACTGGCTTGTTGGCTATCATTATCTCAGGGCAGGGACGGTGCCTCCAGCATCTGTGGCATTGCCCTCTGACATTACCATGCCCAGGACAGGGCAAGGCATTGATATCAGGCTGACCAACAGTTGTGTCAGAAACAGCCGGACAACCTTTTGGGAGGGGAGGCTGAATTGAAAGTGTTCCTGGGTGAATCCAGGCACTGACTGGTCCAGGAGAATGAGGTCATTGAACAAATGTTCAGAGAGGGTTATGGTAGCAAGAACAGGAAGTGAAAGAGGGGGGCAGCCCATAGAGCTCAGGGGAGCCCCTGGGGGGAGGGAGGTTTCTGGAGAGAGTTCCTCTTCCCGGTTAGACGCAGCCCTGCCTGAGGAAGCTTCTCTAGTGAAAATGTTGACTCAATGACCCCTGAGGCAAACTCTCCAAACAAGGAGTCAGGATTTAATTACCAGGCTGCTCTGGGATTGTAAATGATCTGGGGGAAAGTATACACTTCACAGAAGAGGCAGCGGAGCTTGACGGGGCCAGCAACCTCTTTGTTTATGTGACTGCCAGAGACCCGGCGCTGTTCCATGTCCTCACTGGGATCAGGTCCATGGAACGGAGATAAGACTTCCAGGGCCACTCTAGCCTAGCCGCTGCCTTTCCCAGAAGGGAGTCACATACTCTGGGCACGTGGAAAGTCCACTGTGCAAGAGGGGTGTCCAGGCGCCCAGTGCCCTTCCACCAGGCAGAGATCCCTATTGACATTTGCTCTTCCACCTTTAAGAGTCCAAATCACACAAGTTTCCATGAGATTGCTGATCTGCCCTAATGGAGCAGTAATGTTAGCACAGATGGTACAAGATAGTACCCAGTCCATCCCTTCCCCTTAACTAAGACTTCATCCCCAATACTTGTGCCTGACAGCATCAGTGGGACAAATGTCCTGGATGACATCCACAATCACTCAGAGTTCAACCTGACTAATCACACAAGGCAGTTCAAGTGGATGAAGAACGTCTCTTTTCCAGACTGACAGGGACACTTTGCATCGGCAGATCACACATTTTTGCAAACACACCATTGACTGGCAGGAGGAGAGGATGAGATACTGGTGGATTTCTTGTTCATTGACTATGAAAAAGTATTTGTCTCAATAGAGCAAAGTTTCACCTCAAAGGTTCTGCTCCAGCAGAGTGCTTCTCATGCATGTCAGATATGCCATACCTGGGCATATCAAAGACCTCTAGATCAGCCCTTCATTTTACAGAAAGGGAAACTGAGGTTCAGAGAGGTTGTAGGATCCCATCTCTAGATCTAGAAGGGATCTCCAATGTCCTTATTTCAGAGATGAGAAAACTAAGGTCGACAGTCCTACGTGTAGTAGTTGACAAAGCCAGGATCTGAACTCATTCCTCCATGTTATTTCCAACTTCTCAGAGGCAGGGACTGTTTAGATGAGTGCTTGGCACAACAGGCATCTAATAAATATTTGACTCAGTGAGAGTAAGCCATAAGATTCCTTGACAGATGTAACAAATGGTAACTGCGGCTGATGAGCATCTTATTAATTACTTCTAACTCTTAAAGAGAAAAAAAATTTAAAGGTTTTATTTAACTTGCTCTAGAGACATAGCTTAAGATATACTATGGATCAAATCATGCCTCTTGCTTGGTTCCTCAAGGCTGTGAGATGTTTGTTCACCCTCATTATGGAGAAGATCTAGCAGAGTCCAGGGGGATCCTGCAGGGAGGAGAGGTTCTCAAGAAGCCCCTCTTTGTAGATGGAGCTTCACATCCCTCTCTCCCTCTCCCTCTCCATCCCACCCTCCCTCTCCTCTTCGCCTCTCTCTCCTCTTCTCTCCCCAGGCTAATTTGGGGCAGGAAGTTGGATTGTTTCTAAACACAGTTTTGGTTTGCAGAGAACTCCTACCAAAGAACAAGCAACTGTCACTTAAATAAACAAAACATACCATTGTGTTGAAAGAAGTGTCCAAACAAACCTAGCTGGCTCATTTACTGGTGGTTGATGAGCACTCACGTGACCTATATTAAGATTTCAGCTGTAGTCTTTGCTTGAGGGCAGACATGAAGTCACAACAGTTAATGGGTTAATCAATGGGGTCAGTGGATATCAGTTGAGTGTCCAGCATTCTGTGCTGGTTTGGAAGTCAAAGGACCTCGATTGAAATCTCCAGCTCTGCCACTTATGATAAAGATGCCTTGGAGAAGTCATTTCATTTCTCTAAGCCTCAGTTTCCTCACTTGTAAAATGAGAGGGTGGCTTGGATCACCTTTCTATAGTCCCTTCTGTGATCCTATAAGCCTGCTCCCCAACAACGATCCTGTGTTTTTGGAGGGGATGCCAGCAGAGGGCAGGCTTTGACAGGTCCTACCTGACTGGAAGGCTGAAGTCTTGCACACTCAGGGATGGGCATAAGAAGGTTGGCCACCAGCTTATGGACTTCTCAGTCACAACAAGGCCTGAAACTGTGTCCAAAGGTGTTCTTACCTCATGGGTCTCAGCACTTTGGGGCCATTATCCTGGCAAGCACCAAACATATTCCCACCTGAGACATTCTCATTGCCCACATATGTCACCTCCTTAGGAGCATGTCTGTATCATGGAGGGTCATTAGCTGATGGCCATCAGTGTCTCCATGGCTCCCTCTTTGAGAATCTAAGAGCAGTTTTGGATGTTCTTATGGACAGACTTAGAACACAGGTCACATCACCAGTGATACACTAATCTATTATGATACAGTCAAGAAACATGAGCACATAAGGAAGGTATCTGGGGCATGATTGCACAGCTGGGAGACTGGTCACAAAGAAAGAGGCCATTTTTAAAATTTAGAAATTTTAATTTATTTTTTTAATTTATTTATTTTATTCAACATTCATTTCCACAAGATTTTGAGTTCCAAATTTTCTCCCCATCTCTCCCCTCCCCAGCCCAAGATGACTTGCCTTCTGATCACCCCTTTCCCCAGTCTGCTCTCCCCTCTATTATCCCACTTCCTCCTCCCATCCCTCTCCCCTCACTTTCTTGTAGGGCAAGATAGATTTCTATACCCCATCCCCTGTCCATCTTATTTCCCAATTGTATGTAAACACAATTTTTGACATTTGTTTTTAAAACTTTGAGTTTCAAATTCTCTCCCTTCTTCTCTCCCCACCTACCCTCACTGAAAAGGCAAGCAATATAGTTATACCTGTGTAACTATGCAAAACGCTTCCATAATTGTCATGTTGTGGAAGACTAACTATCTTACCCTCCATCGTATTCCACCACCAGCTCCCATTTATCCTATTTTCTCCTTTGACACTGTCCCTTTTCAAAAGTGTTTGCTTCCAACTACCCCCTCTCCCACTCTGTCCTCTCTTCTAGCCTCCCCCCCTTTATCCCCTTCCCTCTACTTTCCTGTAGGGTAAAATATCCAATTGAGTATTACATTATTCCTTCCTTAAGCCAAATCCAATGAGGAAAGAGGCCATCTTACAAGGCTCTTTGCAAGCCTTAAAACCCTGCATCAAGGCTAGCTAGTGTTATTAAGTAAACTCCCAATGATCTGTGGGGCCTTGAGCAAGCATCTGCCTTTATCAGAGCCTTTTTTATAAGGCAAGAAGGTTGGCCAGCTCTCTCTGGACCCCAGCATCCCCCTCTGAACTCTGTCCCTTCTAGCTTTCAGCTATAATGTTCTGTGAGGCTGATCATCTAGGCAATTCTGGCTTGAGCTAAGCAAAGAGAACCGAGCCTTGTGCCCACGAGAAGGCACGCAGGAGATGACCTGTGTTGGCTTAGATAGTTCCTGTACCATCCTGGAACATCCTTTTCTATAAATCACTGGGCTGGGCCAAGAGATTTCTAAGCAGCTCTAAATCCTAAGATCCTCCCACTTCAAAAATTTCAGACTTGGCCTTGGTTTCTTGGAAAGGCAAATCAAGGCAGCTGGATTCACTCCTGTTTGCCCCCAGGGTCTGTTTATTCTGCTTAGCTGAAGCTTGAGCTAATGATTTATAGGGTCCTCAGATCTCACGCAGGGACCTTCTGGCAGCTCCTAAGGAGGTACATCCATCTGTCAAGGGTAGGTTTCACATACATTCCACCCTGTAACACAGGCAACAGGAAGATTATTTCTATACAGACCTACGAAGCAAGGATCCTGATTTCTCTGTTTCTGTCGGGGCACCACCACCCTCCCAGTTCCTCACACTTGAACGCTTGGAATCATCCTGGACCCTATTCTCTCTCCCTCAAACCACTCCTTGCCCACATCCAATCAGAAGTCAAACCTTTTCAATTCTGCCGCCATAACATGTCTCCCTTTGTCCACCACATGGCCACCATCTGGATTCAGACCCTCATCACCACGTGCCTGAACTACAAAGAATGTCCTAAGAGTCTCCTATCTCAAGTCTCTCCCCTATTCAATCCATCTTTCCCGTACACAGTCATCAAAACAACATTCCTAAAGCACAGGCGTGATCATGTCACTCCCCTTCCTGGTCATGTCTTCCTATTGCCTCTGACATCAAATAGAAGCTCTTTCACAATCTGGGTCCAGTCTATAAGGCCCACTCATGCTTCCTGTGATGCAAACTGGCCTCTCTGCTGTTCCCTATGTATGACATCCCATCTTCCACCTCTTCAACTTTGCCCAGGCTGTGCCCCATTCTTGGAGCACCCCCTTCCTTTCCTCTGCTCCTTGGATCCCCAGCTCTCTTCAAGGCTCAGCTTGGGTCACCTCCAATATGAGACATTTCCTGGTTCTCTCAGTTGTTCATGTCTCCCACCCCACTCCTTCACATCCATTCAATGTCTACTTCTCTGTGTACATGCCATGTCTGTCTCAGTAGAAAGTCAACTGCCTGAGGGCAGGGACTCCTGTTTTTGTCTTATAACCCCAGGAACCAGCCTAGCACATAGTAAGCACTTAGTAGAATTGCACTGTGTTGGATTAAATCTAGTAGTAGGTTTTTGCTTTTGCTGACTGCTTGTTTAAAAGAACCACTTTCCTATAAAACTGTGGACACTTCCCTTGCATGAAAAATCCCTCATTTGAGGGGATTACTAAGAACTAATGCTTATATTCCCTTTTAATATTTACAAAATGCTTCACCTAAGCTATTCCATTAGGACCTGGAAGGGAGGTGGTGTTAGTGTCTCCATTTTGCAGATGAAGAAAATGAAATACAAATGACTTGCTCAGGCTCACACAGCTAGTGTCTAGAGCCCTATTCTTACTGGCTCCAAGCTCAAACTCTAGTCACTAAACCACTCAGCCATTTGCTCCTTTTTTGTGGAAATATGGGCAACTTCCTTAGCAACGTTAGTCACCCTACAATGCTGCCAGCAGCCTGAATAGACCCATTTCCAGAATTCTAACATCCCACCCACTTCGATCCATCCCTAGCCACATGACAGCACCTTCAAGACACAAAGGATAAACAGAACCCTGATCCTAAAGTTAGGAATGCTCAATTCAAGCTCTTACAAGCTGTAAAGAACAACAGTACCCAGACCATTCACTGGATCTCTGAGACTGAGTCTCATCATCTGTAAAACAGATAGAATAATAGTCTGTATAGTCATAGGATCATTGTGAAAATCTAACAAGTTAATGGATAGAATGTGTCTTGCCAACATTAAAGGATTTAGACTGAAATGTTAGGTGGTGGTTTTCCTTAAACTCCCAGAGCGTCAGTTTCCTCATCTATAAAAAGCCTATAGCCATCCTCACACTACCGATCTCCCAGAACAACTGAAGGGAAAGTGTTCCAGAGCTTAGGGTTTCTGATCCAAATCTGTGTTCTAGGCCAACCTGATCATCTTTCCCGCCCCTCCTTTAGGTAGAAGCTGAGGACCAGGTGCTGGCTCTCTTCTGTGGGAGGGAGACCACGGACACAGAACAAGCCCCTGGCCAGCAAGTGGTCCTGTCTCCAGGCTCCTTTATGGCCCTCACTTTCCGATCAGATTTCTCCAATGAGGAACGCTTCACTGGCTTTGACGCCCATTACATGGCAGTGGGTAAGTCGAGGCATAGGGGTTGTGTGATTTCTTGAACATGTCTTATTCCCTCCCCTTTCCTCTTAGAGTACAATGTGCTTCTGGAGGTTGGTCACCTCTGTCTGCTTTACCGTCTCCCAGTTCGTCCTCCTTCACATCTAATTCACACATACTCCCCCAGACATGGACGAGTGTACAGAGAAGAGTGATGAGGAACTGGCCTGTGATCACTACTGCCATAACTACATTGGAGGCTATTACTGTTCCTGCCGCATTGGCTACATCCTCCATACAGACAACAGGACCTGCCGAGGTAAGGAAGACCAGCAGCTCTGTACCCCCAACCTAGAAGGTTCCATTGGGAGCAGCCATTCCTGAATTTGACCTAACAATACGGTCAGATATGACTGAGCAGGACTGGGGAAGTAGTGGACTCTCCAATGCTGGCACACAGTAGGAGCTTAATAAATGCCCCACCCATATATCTATCATTAACCATGACATTCAATTCTTTCCCCTTACGAGTCACTGGACAAGGGTTGATCCCACATTTAGAAAACTAGCTGTTAATGTTCGTGGGTGATCTCAAAGCTACATGATTTTTAGCATACTCTCTCCCCTTTCTATCTCACTGTCATCATCATTACCAAAGCAGAAGGGGGAAGGGATCTTTCCTCATTTTAGAGATGAGGAAACTGAGGCTCAGAAAAGCTACTTGGTTTGGTTGAGGCTGGAAGCTGTAGAGAACAACCACAAGGTAAGGACCTCTACAACCTGATGCCAGCTCCCCTTCCAAACTGACTTCACGTCACTCCCTCTTACACAAGCTATGTTCCAGATCAATTGGTCTAATTGCTACCACTCTCTGTGGCTAAAAGCTCCATCTCCCACCTCTGAGCCTTCGTCCAGCCTACATCCCAGTCCTGAGGACACAGTGAGAACTTGATAAAGGATCAGTGATTGCTCAACTGAAAAAGAAATCCATCTCAATCCCCTGTATTTTATCCATCAGAAAAGTAGGACTTCTCCAGTTGGGTACCAGTGGATACCCACTCCAAGATGTGGATGACTTCCTTCCAGTGAGTCCTTCCTCTGGACTTGGCAGGTGGTACTTACTTCAACAAGCTCAGCCACAGAGGAGGAGGGAGGCATGGATCCCTGGGGAAATCCACTAACCACCCAGGTACCAGTATCTCAAGTAATAGAGCACATGGCCAACTTGCTCTTGGATAGACAGAACCTCTAGTGCTAGCTGGGGGCCTAGCATTGCCCATTGGCAAAAGCACAGATACGCCAACCCCTTGCCAAGAGCTGGGGTAGCCAAGGAGCCCCCAGGGATTGCTCGAGAGAGAGAGCAGTGGCAAAGAGAGGAAACATGAGTGAGCTCACCAGCAGGACTCAGGGAGGGTTAACCAAGGAAACCATAGCTTTGCTTTTAGCTACAGGACTAAACAAAGCCTTTGTTCAGCTCCCCAGCTTTCTCTAATTATATTTGCAGCAAGAAGTTAGAAGAGGCAGCAGGCATGTTCATGACTAGGTGTTTTCCTAAAGCATTGTGGGGGAAGTGGGAGGGTCAACAGACGTTTTTGGAACACCATTATTGAAACATTTTTGAACACTACTATTAGCCACCATGCCAAGCACTGAGCCCCCAAAGGAATAAAAAGCAGGGTCCTTACCATCAGGGAGATTCCAGAGAACAGAAGCTGCTTCCAGTCTGTGATCATCTGACCAGAAGCATAGTCTGTGTCATGAGTTCAAGTGAGAAGTACCCTGGGCAAAATGCTCTGGGCAGGCTGCGTGGAGGAGGAGGAAACTTTTGGCTTTTAACTGAGGAGCTTGATCTTAGGCATATGGTAATGCAAGGGCCCTTGGACAAGAGAGAAAACTCGAAAAATGCTGTCAGACCCCCTCCAGATCCTCTGGATTAGGAAATAGAGACCCTGGACTCAAATCCCAGCCTTACACTTTGCCAGCCATGTGACTTTGGGCAAATTCCTTCATCTCCGTGGGCTTATTTTCCTAATCTGTAAACTGAGGAGGTAGACTCTGAGATTTCTTTCAGCCTCAGATCTGGGATCTTCAACTGAACACAGGAACTATATCTATATCTATATCTATATATATATATATATATATATATATATATATATATATATATATATATATACATACTCATACATAGAAGCACCCAGATGGGTGCCACAGCGGATAGAGCTCCAGACCTGGACTCAGAAACCCTAAGTTCAAATGTAGCCTTGTGTGACTCTGAATCAGTGACTCTGAATTAGTCACTTAACCTCTGTCTGCCTCAGTTTCTTCATCTGTAAAATGGAGAAAATAATAGCACCTACCTCCCCAGGGATTCTGTGAAGATGAAGTAAGATAACATAATTTTTAAAGTGCTTTTCAAACCTTAAAATTATATATAAACCCCATTTACCCGTTGGATTATAAGCTTCTCAAGACTAGGGACTTTGTTTGTAAATGGATCTTCCTCGGTGTCTCCAATGCTTCATGGGCCTTTGGTGTCCTCGGCTGACTATCTGGGCTCCATACACTCACTTGAAGCCAGTCCAACAAGTCCCTACAAAGCCCCTCTTGGCACAGACAAAAAATGAGTCACAAGCCCCTCTCTCAACAAACTTCAGTTTTCTTGTGAGTGTAGAAGCTGTCAAACAAATTAGTTTAAATTCTGTCCCACCTCCAATACTTCCTGATTAACCTGGGCAAGCAACCCTAGCCTTGCCCTGCCCTGCCCTGCCCTGCCCTGATCCACCTACGCAAAGAGTCATCTGTAGCCCTAGGTGAGGTGATGAACATGAAATCCCTGTGGGTTCTGTAAAGCTCTGCTCAGATGTCAGATTCACTCTTCTTGTCTCTACCTCGTAGTCGTCCACATGCGCAGGAAGCTGCCAGTGAAGATGGGGGGATGGGAGGACTGGAACTCCTCCAGCCTGTCTCATGCAGTGTGTGGCTTATGTGTATGTGGGTGTGTTTGAACAGTGGAGTGCAGTGATAACCTCTTCACCCAGAGGACCGGCGTGATCACCAGCGCTGACTTCCCCGGCCCATACCCCAAGAGCTCTGATTGTCTCTACAGAATTGAACTGGAGGATGGTTTTGTCATCACACTCCAGTTTGAGGAAAGCTTTGATGTTGAAGACCACCCCGAGGTGTCCTGCCCCTATGATTATATCAAGGTAAGAATGACTGGCAGAAGGGGGCAGGGCCATGTACCTGGGTGTGGATGTGACTCCCAGCTTAAATGTAACCAGCTGCATGACCTTGGGCAGGTCATATGCCTTCCACCATATCTGTGATGCCAGCTTAGGGCTCGGGGTCTTGGGATGGGTGTCCATAAGAGCGAACTAAGCCTGCTTTGGGGAAATCCTGTTCTGGGGGCACAGACATGGTTCTCACCCCTGCCAGACCCATTGTGGGTCTGTGCTCTGGGATCAAAGGCTCCTAGATTTAGATTTGCAAGGGACCTTAAAGACCACCTAATCAGGCAGTTGATAAAAATGTATTAAGTAAATATCATGTGCCAGATCTTGTGCTCAATACTTGGAACAGAAATAAAAACAAAGACAGTCTCCGACCTCAAGGACCTTACACTCTAAGGGAGAAGGCACAGTACAAAAAGAAGCTGAGGAGGGGGAGGAGGGCACCTGGCATGGGGTTCAGAAGCCATGAGGAGTGCTGAGCCCCCTCGGTCACAAACCCCGGCCCCGCCATCGTTGCTGAGGGTCCAATCTGAAGGACAGAGAAGAATGATGAGAGGGGAGGACCGAGGCTGATTCAAGCTTGCAGGTTTATGAGATTCCAATCATGAGTATCCTGGAGAAGGAAAGCCCCACAGAAGTCCACAGTGCTCTCATTTTACAGATGAGGACATGAAGTCTGGTGGGAATGAAGGGACTCCCCCATGGGGTCCACTGACCAAGTGACCCTGACCAAGACCTTGGTCGCAAAGAAAAAGATAACTCATGGAAGCCTATAGCCATCTGTAGATGAAGGTCTGCGAGCCCATGTCCTGGAGGAGGGTCCTGGCAGCCAAGGCCTCATGCCCAATGAATTGCTGATTTCCACGCCATGCTTTTCCCAACTAGTCATCTTATGAGAGAGGACAGTTGAGTTCTGGGTCCAACGTCCTTCTGAGAATCTGTGGCCAATCCACAGCTGGCCCCACTAGGTTCCTGGTTGACCTGAGAAACTTTGTATTTTAACTAAATGTCTCTCATTTCCTTCTTGAAAATGGAGACTGGAATATGACCCTTTCTTTGGGCAGGACAAGGAAGGATAGTTGGGAGTCTTGAGATATACACAAAGAGGCCATTATGGTACCACTAAAAGAGCTCTCTCTCTAGAATTAGGGGAACTGGGATCCCATCCTAGCTCTGTCGCTTACTACCTGTGTGACCTTGGATGAGTTATCTAACTTCTCTGGACTCAGTTTCCTAATATGTGAAAAGAAAGGGATGGCCTAGGTGCTTGCCGAGGTTCCATCTTGCTCTAAATCTCTAATTCTGTAATGATAGTAGCCAAAGCTACTACAGAAGGCAGAACAGTCTGGCCAATGAACCCTTGGAAAATCTGTTGGGAGCCCAGGTTAGGCAAACATTGGCTTAACCACCAAGTCTGGCTTGACGCTATGGAGTCCACACAAGTGGGGGAGGGGGAGAGATAGGAAGGCGTTCTGACAGCTCTTCATTTATCTGTCATCTGCTTGTGCAAACTCTTCTGTCCAGACACCACAGTGGCCTCCCTTTCCCCCAATCTACCATCCCGCCCCCCACCTTGTGATAAGGATTGAAACATAAGCCCATTTTTCAGGGGTGTGGATGGAACCAAATGGTCGCAAGGAAGGCGCTCTCTTGCTCAAGTATCTTTCCTGGCTCTCCATTGCCTTGGCATTAAGGACAAGTTCCTCAGTTTGGCTCTTAAAGCCTTTCTTAGGCTAGTCCCCACTCAGCTTTTCAGATTTCCTTCCTATCACTCTGTTTCACACACTCTCCAAGCCAGCCAAGCTGACTCCTAGATGCTCTAAATTCCCCATTGCATCCTCTGCTTTCTTTCCAGGCTGAGCCTCCTGCCTGGAATGCACTCCCTCCTCGCCTCCACCTTTTCAAATCCTCGGCTTCCACCTTCATCTTGGTACTAGGGAACTGTCTGCTGATCTCCCTCTCCTCCCCAGGTCCTGGTGTTGGTTCTCTCTCCCTTCTCAAACTAGCTGGTTCCTACTTTTATGTCTAGATGTTGTAAGACCCACCACCACCATCACTGCCACCACCACCCCTTGAGGTCAGATTTTGTGTCCCTGCACCAAGCACACTGCTCGTATGGAGGAGGTACAGGAATGCTTGTCAAAGCCATCAGATGAAGGAATACTCCCAACTCCCCTCAGTCTGAGAGAACAAGAGAACGGCCTGGGTATGGTACCAGCCCCTCATAATCCTGTCCCCTATTTCTCTTTGTTCCTGGGCAGATTAAGGCTGGGCAGAAAGAGTTTGGCCCTTATTGTGGAGAGAAATCCCCTGGACGCATTGACACCCAGAGCAACAGCGTCCAGATTCTGTTCCACAGTGACAACTCGGGGGAGAATGGAGGCTGGAGGCTTTCCTACACATCTTCAGGTAAGGAAGCCCTCCTTCATTGCCCTTCCCTTCCCTCTCCGAGCCCTAGGGGCAAGACACTTGCTTCTAATCCCAGCTCTGCCACTTGCTGACTGAGAGATCCCCAAGCCTTTCCAAGGGCTTATTATTTTTCCTATTACTGGCAAGGGTTCCCTCATCCCTTCCCCCATCCCCCAAGGTCACAACTGAGGTGTCATCCTCCACTCTTCACCATCTCTCACCACCCCATATCCAATCTTCTGCCAATTCTCATCAATTTTATCTTCCTAACATCTCTCCAATTTGCCCCATTCTCTCCCTTGATACTGCCACTCTTAATGCAGACCCTCATGACCTTGTGACTGAATTACTCCAGTGTCCTGTTGGAAGGTCTGCCTGCCTGCCTCACCTCTCTCCCCACTCCAATCCATCCTCCATTCAGTCTCCAAAAGGATTTTCATAAAGTCAAATGTAATAATCCTACTCAAAAAACTCCAGTGGCTCCTTATCTCTTCTCTGTTCAATGTTCAAAGCCCTTCATAATCTATCTTCTCACCTTTCCTTTCTTCTTACACTTGAGACTGCATCCTCACATGCATACACACGCACGTGCACACGCACACACACACACACACACACACACACACACACACACACACACACACTCCAATACTGTGTCACTGGCCCCATGCTATTCCTCAAACAAGATACCCCATCTCCAGGCTCCAGAGTCCAGGCTTTGGATATTCTCTCACTGTCCCTCATACCTGGAATGCTCTCCTTCCACCTCCCTCTATCTTGACTTCCCTCAAGTCCCAGCTAAAATCCCTCCTTCCACTGGAAGTCTTTCCCAATCCCTCTTAGTTCTAGTGCTTTCTCCCTGTTTATTTCCTTTTTATCCAGTTTATGATTTTTGTTCCAGTTTTGTTTGTAATAGTTATTTGTCCGTTGTCTTGCACATTTGATTGTATGTCCTCAAGAGCAGAAATGTTTTTGGTTTTTCTATCTCCAGCAATTAACAGGGTTCCTGACACATAGTAACCAATCAATGGTTATTAACTGATTGACCTTGGGAAAGTTACTTTCCCTTTCTGTGACCCAGTTTTCTCTTACATAAAATAAGTAAACTAAACTCGATTATCTCTGAGACCCCTTCTGAGCTCCAACATTCCATGACTTCACAGAGTTCCACCCTATCACAATCCTGTGGATAAGGATGCATTTTATTCTGGGAATTTACACAACTCTTGACCATCTTAGATCAGAAACCCAGCCCCTGGCATTGGCATGAGTTAGAATGCTGTGGGAATGGATGGCCTAGCAAACGTCACCTCATTTCCCAGTTTCCAAAAACTGACTTTAGGCTGGCTAAAACCTGGAAAGAACTGCCCATTCCAGGGCAGTCTGAGCCATTCATTCAAGTATGGAGCCACTTTAGGAAGAAGAGAGTGGAGACACATGAGAAAGTCTAGGCTTTTCTGGCTTGTTTCCAGATTCCAGTATCAATACATTTTGATTCAGTTCAGTAATTTGTTAAACACTTGCTCTGCACCCGATGAGGATGATGAGGATGAGGATGAGGATGGTAATGATGATGGTGGAGGGGGTGGTAATAACTCTGTGCCAGGTTAAGCATAGCCTGGATATACCAGCATAAAAGTGAAAAAGGATTTCCTTTGAATTATCATGTGTCCATTGATCAATCCATCAACACGTTTCTATTAAGTTCTCACTTTGTGTCAGGCACTCTCCCAAGTGTGGGGCGTGCAAAGATAAAAATGAAACAGTTCCTACTCTTATGAATGTTACATTCTATTGGAGGAAAGCAAAATGTAAATAGAACATTAAATATCAAACATATTCAAGGCAAATTCCAAGAGAAAGGCAAAAGTGGAACATAAAAGACTGTTTACCTCCCACATATGTGCCCCATCTTACTCTATTGAAGCCAGAGTCACATACAGGTATTTTCTGATAAAAATATCCTGAGAGATTGTTACAGGACACTTTAAAATGTAGGAAAGGGGGAGACTCTTGCTGTGCTCATCAATGTCACTGGTTAGCTGAACTCAGTCAAGTCACAGATGGTTTTGATCAATTAAGATACCAGGACACTGGTAACTGTCCTGGTGCTAATGGACAGATCAGCCGGTCGGCAACGAAGGTGCCACGTACAACAGGCATCTTTCTCTTCTTCCTGTAGCCACTACTAATGCAAAGGAAAAAGAAGGCTCCAGGTAAGGGGTCTTCAATGCAGAGCATCTCTTGCTCCAAGTCTTTCTATAGGAGCAGAGCAGTGATAGACATTTTCCCCAGAAGTCATGGGTATCTCCCAAGGCTCTGTCTTTGATCCATTCTTCTCCCTTAACACACTCTTTCTTGGTGATTTCATCAGCTCCCATGGGTTCAATTACCATTTCTATGCAGATGACTCTCAGATCTGTACAGCACATTCTAATCTCTCTTCTAAGCTCCGGTCCCATATCATCAGCTATAAGCTGGACATCTCCACTTAGATGGCCCATGAGCACCTTAAACTCAACATGTTAAAGACAGAACTTATTATCTTCCCTGCATCCAACAACCTTCCCCTTCTTTCAGACTCATCTGTATGTAACAAAGGCAAGAACTCAAATCTTCCTATGGGGCTGACCCACTATCCACTATGTCACACTGCCTGTCAGGTTATTTGCCTACTTATATGTCTAAAGAATATGTATATCCCATCCAAGAGAATATAAATGCCTTCTTAGTAAGAACTCTTTCTTGTTAGTTTGTTTTTATTTGTCTCTCAAGCACCTAGCACAGAATCTGGCACATAATAAGGCTATCTATGAATGCCTTTAAAACCTGAATTGGATCAAAATAGAACAAAATCAAATTCTTAAAACATATCTCAGTGTCACTGTCATCACCTCCTGGGTGCTATGAGAGGAGATAAGGGAAATTTCAAGTTGAGCCTGGGTCATATGGGAATGGGGTAAATCCTCAGCCCCCAATTTCCCTATACTGCTGGTCATTGTGACCTGGGGTCATAGACCTATAAGTGAGAGTCATTACAAGCTCATTTAACTCACTATAATTAGTTACCCTGGATCATGCTTCACATCCCATTCAGGGATCTACCAAGATCCCATTGGCTACCCTACCCTGGACACCTTGTTGTATCCTCTGGCACTAATCAAACCCTCCCCTCACCCCTTCTGGCTTTTGTTCTTACTCTGGGCAGGATAGTTAAATCAATGCTGCCATTGCTACTAGAAAAGGCATGTAAATTTACCCCCTTATGACTCTACTCACCATCCCTATAACTCTCCAAACTCCCTTCCCTAGCCACCCCTCCCTTATTTGTGTGGTATTCCTCTATTTGAATGTAATTGAGGACAGGGACTAACTCACTTTTGTAAATATGTCACCAGTCCCTAACATAGTGTCTGGCACATATTTGGAGCTTCATAAATACTTTTCATTCATTCTAGGTCCCTTACCCTCTGGTCACCATTTCTCTACATAGGTTGTATCCCCCTACAAAATGCCCTTGAGGGCTGGAACAGAATCACCCTTGTATTGGTATCCACAGCCTCCAACACAATATCTGGCACAGATTAAATACATAATAAATGCTTTTTCATTCAGTCATTCATAGAAACTGACAACTCCCATCATGTCCATATGCAGTTTTTCACCGGCTAAACTCTTCATCATTCTCTAACTCACCACTTCTGTTTCTCTGCCCACACCAGGGAATCCATGCCCTGTCTTGCAGCCCCCTATCAATGGAAAACTCGATCCCTCCCAGGCTAAATATACTTTCAAAGACCAAGTGCTCATCAGCTGTGACACCGGCTACAAAGTAATCAAGGTATGGGACCTGCCTGACTGTTGAGAGTTAGCGGCGCTGGGATCCCAAAATAGCCACATGTGGTTCCTGCCCAAGTGAATTCTACCCAAACCTTCTTCAGCTGAAGAAAAACAATGTTTATTAAAGTAGACTCTTAAGAAATTTGAATACTTGTAATGCTAATGTGAGCAGGACAGATTGAATCTAAGCATTCTCATGGAAACAAGATGAATCTGATATACAGAAAGACTGAGGGAAGGGATCCAGGGGTGACCAAGGAGTCTGGGGTGACTAGGGAGGATCTTGATGGGAGTGACCTGCAGGCTGGAGTGACTAGAGGCGGGTGCCAGGAACCAGGAGAATGGGATTTTAGATAGAATCAAGGCTGGGAAGTAGCTGGAGGTGATGCAGAGATGCAGACAATGGAGGACTAGGTTAGGTTAAAGGTAACAGAGATTTGGGCATAGTGATAATGGAAGGCTTATGAACACCAGATCAAGTGGAAAGATTCAAGGAGAGTTTAAGGAAAGCATGTACCCTATATATGGATATGTATGTATGTATCCATGGTATATGGATGCCAAGCCAGGGACCTGAGCGTTCAAGAGTGGCCATCGCCACACCCTCTTCAACCTCCCATGAGATTCCAAGGTGTGGGCATCCTGCCAGGTCACCTTATGTCAGGGTGGAAGCTTAGGACCCACCTGTTTCCAAATCACAGTGTTTAATGTGTGACTTTGTCTGCGAATCCATGGTTTAGTGTGCTAGGGGGAAGCGCCTCCATTTCCCCTGAAGTCTTGTAAAACAATGGGAAGACCACTGGATTTGGAGTCAAGTGGATCTAGTTTCAAATTCTACTTCTGAGACTTACTGGTTATATGATCTTGGACAAGTGTCAACCTCTCTGACCTTCAGTTTCTTCCTCTGTAAAGTGAGAAGGTTGAACTAGATGAATTCTAGAGTCTACTCCCCATCAAAGTCCTTGATCCTCCATTTCTGCTCACCCTTCTGAATCCTGGGATTTGTTCCTTCTTTTGGAAGGCTCTTTTCAGCTTTATGACTTAAACATCCTCAAATCAAGCTGGTAAAGATCATAGAGTAGAATAGACCTTAGAGATCATCAAATCCAACGCCCTTATTTTACAGATGAGGGAAATGAGGCCAAGAGGGTGACTTATCCAAAGTCACACAGCCAGTAGGTATGTGAAACAGAATTTGAACACAGGCCTCCCTGACTCTGGGTCCAGTACTCTACCCACAATGCTATGCTATCTCTCAAAGAGGGTTTGAGGTCCAACCTAAATTATCTACAACATTCACTTTGCCCCCACTCCCAGGACAACCTGGAGATGGACACATTCCAGATCGAGTGTCTGAAAGATGGAACATGGAGTAACAAGATCCCCACCTGTAAAAGTAAGCAAAGCTCCCCACCTATCTCATGCTTTTGCTGTGTATAGAGAGTCCCTGTCTGTAATGGAATAGCTAGCCTTGCCTGGAAGGAGGGAGGTACTGCTCCTGGAACCCAAGTCAGCCAGGTAACCGTGAACTCAGGAAACTCTTAGGGTCTCTGATTCCAGGCCAGTGGCATGGGCTGCTAAGCTGGCCCCTGGGTCAGAGTCTTTGCTTTAACCAGCTTGGTCTAAACAGTCACCAGTGTATGACAAGGAGGGCTCCTTCATCCAATGTGCCAGAGTGACCAGGGAGGAGCCCCTACAAAGGGGAAAGGATGTGTAGACTGAAGCACCGGCTCAAAGATCATGGAAAGTCTTGGGAGGAGTCTTCTTGGGCTGGGGCTTCAGGACAACCCCCACATATTGTTTTCTTGTTTTTTTTGTTACTATTCCCTTGAAATGTACCTTAAAATGACAGTATAAAATGGCCAGCCAGACCTCAAAGGTCCCTTCCCCATTCCCCAAATATCATTTTGTGCCAGCACTTGAATTGCTCGGCTCAACACTATTCAGGGTGAGATGCTTCCAAAATCACATCCAAAGCTGAGACCCTAGAAGAGCAGAGATCCGGCACCTTTTCATATGACCAGATTCATGACTTCATTCCCTCTCTCTGAGTCTCAGCACACTTCGCCATACAGGCACGCTGGGGCTGGTGATGTTTGGTACAGACGCTTCTCGGCAGTTCCAAAGGCAACTGTGGGAATGGGGGCAGTATTCTTCTCCCTGTCATAGTTGGTTCCTTTCTCTATGTCTCAAGTCCCCCATTCCCCCATCTACCTTCTCTCCTGATCTGTTTCTTCCTTTCTTTCCTTTTTCCTCCCCCTGTTTATTCTTTAAGCCTCCCCATGGTGCCCATAAGCATTACTTTGCCAATTAGTGGTTCAATCAATCCATCAGTTAACTGGCATTGTGGACCAGGCTCCACAATACTTAGCTTGGCACTAAGAAAACAAAGACAAAAGCTCAATGACTCCCTATATCAAAGAATTTATGTTCTATCAGGAAAAAAAGCATGTATTCTCTATCAACATATACATGAGTATGTGTGTGTACATAAATGTACATGTATATGTATATGTAGCTGTGTATATATAATACATTTATATATATATACCTATAATACTATAGTTGTATAGACTCAATGTGATTTAGGATGAAAGGTCCCAGCAGCATCGGGAATGGCCTAATGTTAAAGGTGGTGCTTGAATTGAGTTTTGAACAAAGCCAAATGGAGGTAAGGAGGGCGTATGGGCCAGGCAGAAGAATGAGCCAATAGAAAGGCCTTCCTTGGTGAAGACCTTTTCCATAAAAGGACAGAAGGAGTTAAAGAAACATTGCTTACTCTTCCTTTCTCCCCACAAATATCACTTTTACCAGTTCTTGGATTGCTCAGCTCAACACCATTTGGGCTAAGATGCCTCTGAGGTCACATCCAAAGCTGGGACCCTAAAAGAATGGAGATCTGGTCCCTTTTTGAATGACCAGTTTCATGACTTTGAACAAGGCATTCCTTCTCTTTGAGTCTCAGGAACTTTATTTTTACCCTGAGAAGTTTGAATTGGATTATCTCTGATGAGCCACCCAATTCTCCAGTAACATTCAGGGAGTCTAGTAAAGTCCCTAGCTTTGAAGGTTCTTTGAATCACTGACTTTTTTTTTTTAACAACTCTAGTTGTCTTCCCAAGGTGAAGGAAGCTTCAAAAAATTGTCTGTTGCACTTAACAGGTTGGTTCAGGGCATCAAAGAATAATTAGGTCTGTGTTTAAAAAATCTTCAGTCTTTCTGCCCCATTGTGTCATGTAAAAGTTAAGACCTTCGTTGGCATTCATTCTTATGTATGCATAGCCAGAGTGGTTCCTTCTTCCCGTCTTCTTTCTTCCCGGGTCCTATAGAATAAAAAGAAACCAACCTTGTGTCAAGTTCAGTCCAGTCTGAGGACATTAGAAATAAATATGACGGATTATGAAATGCCTTACACTACAAGAACGTTACTCTTTCCAGATGAGATATAATAAGGAATGTTAAGAGATGCGGCTTTCATTCCTGGGTGCATTTAGAATGATGTAATAAGAAGCACATTACATCATCAGATCTGTGATTTCCTTCATGTGAACACACCCCCCACTAGTGCAGATAGTGACCTTTCCACACTTTCCCATGTTACAATTCTTGTACTTGTTTTTCCTCAAATCATCTAGAAAGGATCTACTTAACATGCTATAGACATGCAGCATTTTATGGTTTTAGAATGTCCCTCCTATCTTGGAGCTATCTTATCTATTGTCTTCCATTTTTGCTAGGTAACCAGCCCACCACCTCTTCTGGTCACCAGCCTTTTATCATTTCATCCTCTCCACTTCTCACATATAAATTACCGCTGGCATCATGATGCCATCTCCTGAGGTGCACTACTCAGCTTTCCATTACCCTTTGGGATCTTTGTCACTTGAATCCTTCCAAGATCATGGGGTTCTCAGTCTTGAAACTGGAAAGCATTACCAAGAAAATGCTGATGTTCCAGAAATGGGCTTTAACAGCAGCATGAAGAGTGGGACACTGGAAGCATGATGCCATTTCCCAAATGAATTTGATCCAAATCTTCCCCTTGTACTGGGTCCAGCCTGGGGACCCATCTCACTAGCTGAGTGATTGTGGTCCATTCGCTGGTACTCAATTTCCTCATCTTAGGAATGGAAATAATGACACAATGTCTACCTCATAGGATTCTTGTGAGGAAACCATTCTGCAAACTTTAAATCACCGTGAAGAAGGGAATACTTATTATTGCTTCTCAATTCTGAGCCAGATTCATCGTGCATTGGCAGCTTCTGTCCAAGGCATTCATATTTCTTTCCAAATAACTGAAGGTCTGATTATTATGCATTTTCATCCATTTTGTATATAATATATATATATATATATATTTAGTATATAATGTATATATAATGGATTATAGAATCATATATTTTGAACCATAAGTAATTTTAAAGGTCATTGAGTCCAACTCCCTCATTTTACAGTTTAGGAAACAGAGACATAGAGAAGTGATGTGCCTTACTCAGTATCACATAGTACTTGTCTGCGGTGGGGTTTGAACCAATGTCTTCCCAATTCCGTATCTAATGCTCTATTTAGTAAATCAAGTAGTTCGAGGGAGCTCCCATTAAGGAAATTCCTTCTGCCAAAGCAGATCCACTGCTTTGCTGCAACTACTTAGGGTGTTGCCTGAGGCACAAAGAAGCTAAGAGATTTACCTAAGACCACACAGTCAGCATATGTCAGAGACTTGAACTTGGATTCAGGTAGTTCTGACTCCAAGGATGGCCCTCTGTCTATGATGCTTTTTGAAAATAGTAGATGCTTGATTGAACAAGACTGAACTGAAGTAAAGTAAAGCAAATTTGATTGACTGAAGAAAATCAGCTAACAAAGTCTACCTGTTCCCTTCTTTTGTTTTCTTGAAGGACGCTTTAGAATGTATGGGTCATTTTTCAACAAAAATTTTTAGAAATAAGAAAGTAGGCACATGATTTGGCAGTCATACATCTTCACATCTCCCTTCCTCACCTTGGTGGCATGGTAGTCACACAGCTTCCTAGTCATTGCACCATCCATCATGTTTTTCATTCCTTTCTAATCTTTGCTTGTTTGTATTCTGAGATGCCTTGAGCACCCGTCCCCAAGTTCCTTTAGAATTCTGTCACCTTCACTTCTGTATGATTTGGGTCAAACCCAGCTGCTCTTTCTGACTCCATCTTCTCAAATGTCACTGTACTCCTTCGCTTTAGCTATTGAAGGTGCAGAGTCCAAACGGAATGGTTCTATTTGTTTTTCCCCAATGTGCTGGACTGCTACAGAAAAACTGGCAGATCTGTCTCATGTTGTGGTCTGCCTTCAGGTATTCCTACAAACCCTCTTGGAGATGTTTAGGCTTCCTTAATGTCACACTTCCTTAGTCCCTTTTCAACTTGTTATGGGGTGGCATAGCAGGGATTCTCCTGTCATTCTCCTGGCAAATGAGTGGGTGTTCTAAGTCAATACTGCTTTTAGCAATTCTCTCTCACCACTCACTCAGAAATATAAGGCAGGGTCTGGATTTGGGTTTCATCAACCTCTTTATTTTAACACCTATACTATATCATGTAAGCACCTCCAGGAAATGGCTTCAAAAGGTCCATGCCTTTGCCTTGGCCCATTTCATATTTTTGCAAGCCAGTAGTTTGTTTGAGCAGGATGGGATGGGGTTGCTCTCACCTCACACTTCTTTAACCTTTCATCTGATTTGGAGATGGCTCTTTTATCTTTGTTCTCACTGGCTGTTGATCTGACGTAGCCAGCACTCAGATGGTCCTGAGGTGGCTGCTTCCTTTCTGTGAAGGTAGAGTCAATATACTTTCTTATGGAGTCATTCAGAGCTCCCTAACTCTATCACCTTCTTTCTCTCTTCTTGATGAAAGTATTGGTGATGCACGTGAAAGATTCTCCTCTCCAGTCTGCAAATCTTTAATCAGTTTCATTTCTAGACCCCTTTCCTAATCATACCTTCCATTACTTTACTTTGTCCTCCCTGTGCCTGTTTTCACATGGACATAGTCAATCATCTGTGTTCTCACAAATGCCAGCACCATAGTCAATGTCTTCATAGATATTGTGTACATCTCTTCTCTTCTGTCATAAATTCCCATCCTTACACTGTTTGTCTTCAGGATGGTCTGCTGTACAAAGCTTATGGTAAGCACAGCAAAGTAAGATGAACTAGAGTCCCCTGAAATAACATCTCCTGTAGCTTTGACGAACATGCTTCAAGCAAAACCAGCATCTTCTTATTCACCCCTTTGAAGAAAAACTGTGAAGTGTTCTTCCACTAAAATTCTATTTTTGTTGCAGAGTGTATCTTTTAGTATGAGGTACAACAGGCAAAAGAATAGTATTTCAATTTAATGCAAATGAATTCTATGGGCATTTTGAAGTGTCATTAAGCTTTCAGGTCTGTGTTGGTGGCAGAGGGGATAGCAAAGACTTGGCATAGTATAATCCAAAGACATGAGACCTATGCTCCAGACATGGAGGTCCGCAAGCAAGAAATTTAAAAGGGACTGAAATGGAATCAAGAAGAGAATCCAAAAGAGAAAGAGGGTTAGAGACAGAGACATGTGGATAAAGGAGGGGGGAGACAGAGAGGGACAAAAAGAGACAGAGATTGGAAGATTTCCTACTTCCAAATGGAGAAGAAAATTGGGGTCCTTTAGTCATCTCAGAAAATTCCACCTTTAGAGAACTCCCCACAGTCTATTGATTGAAAATTCTGCCCCCATGAGGAAACAATGAGGAAACCCACCCCCAAAATCTGACTAACCCCTAGACCGGTATCTGTTGGGAAAGACTGTTGAACACCTTCTTCTGGACTAATGACTCTGATAACCCTTTAGGGCTAGGGCATGGGTATTTATTTTTTTCTTTTCCATTTCCCTTTGCATGTGATAAGGCTTGGGGCTATCTGGTACAGTTCTAAGCTTGGAATCAGAAGGCCTGAGTTCAAATTCTGCTTCTGCTACTAATTGTGTGGCCTTGGACCTTTAACTGCTCTAGGTCTCAGTTTCCTCATCTGTAAAATAAGGGGGTTTAACTAAGTGGCCTCTGAGGTCCTTCCAGCTCTCAATCCATGGCCCTACAACCTACGAGCAAAAGGGCACCTTGTGGGTTGGAATCTCCCATTCATTGCCTCAGAGGTAGAACAATCAAAAAAAATGCTGCCAATGAATGTTTCAGCTTTGTTAAATACGCATAAATATTTTGTGCTAGCAAGTGAATGCCCAGGATAATTCCCACACTCTAGTATTTGGTGGTAGTGGCTCCCAGTACATTAGGACACCCTGAACTCTGGTCTGGTGGAAAGATTCTGGGTGGGAGGCCCTGTTCTGATTCCATCTTTATGACTCTGGTCAAGTCAGCCTGGCATATAGTAGAAGAATCGCTGTCCCTATAACTAAAGAGGAAGGATCAATAGTCTCCTCTGACACATTATCTGTGCAACTTTGGGCCAGTCCCTTATCCTCCCTCTGCCTCAGTTTTGCCATCTGTAAAGTGAAGAGGTTGCACTAGATGCCTCTGAGGTCCTTTATGTCTTTGGGGTTATGACATCACTGTACCTCTGTCCCTCAGTTTCCTCATCTGTAAAATGAGGTTAATACCCTTTATATCTTCCATTTCACAGAATTGCTGCATAGAAAATGCCTTTAAGGCATAAAAACATCCAGAAATGGGATCCTGATTTCTGAAAAATACAGAATCATTTTTCCCAAGGGTATATGATTCTCTCATAGCATTTTGTGCACCATGAGTTCAGAACATATGAGCTGTAAGCATCATATATAGTAGCAAAATGAGCCAGACATAGTTGTGGAACAGAAAGCTGACCTCAGTTTCAAGTCCTGTCCAGGCACTGGCTGGGTGACCCTGGGCACCTACAAGTTGTAAAGCAAGTACTGGGTGAGTGGAGGGATTACCTTGACTGGCAGTCTCCCAGCCAATGAAATGACACATACAAAATTCACAATGATTGAGCAAAACCCACTACCCACAGATACCCTTCTCTCATGCTACCTTTATCTGCCCTGCATGCTTTCACCATTCTGGGTGAAATGATTTCTATCTTTCCTGCATGAGCTACTCTGGCTTTACCCAGTAATCTCGCTTTCTCTTCTCTTCTCTCTCCCTCTTCCTCTCTCTTGTGGCTTCTTTCCCGGCTCCTCCCCATCCCTTCTTGTCCTTCACCATGGGTGCAGAGCCTGAAAATGGAACAGAGAGTGGACTCCCTACAGAAGAGGAGACCGAGTGACTGGCAGGACCCACCTGGCACTGTCTTCCTGAGATGGATCAGCCACTCCAGGACCTCCCAAGACCTTCCTGAGCTTCTACAGATCAGTATGAATGGATCTCCACAGGCACTGGATGCATTTAATCCAGCCCTGAGTCCTTCATGGACTGCTCCAGACACACAGCTGAATTCTTTGGCAATTCCTTATGTGTGCTCCATCCCTTTCCCTGCTCATTCTCTGACTGACTTGGGAGCATCGCTGAAAAATCAGTGAATTAGGCTCTCAGCAATGCTGAGCAGCTGAAACTTTCTTCAAAGCACAAACTGAATCTGAGATCCAGGGATAGATGACTCCTAATCTGCAACTAAGGGAGGCCAGCCTGGGGGTCATGGTAGACTCATGAGCTCCATGGAACCATTGGTGTGGTTTAGACAAAACCCATTTATGCTTAAATATTTTCAATATTTAACTTGCTGTTCACTCCTTCTAGAAGAGGGATGATCTTAGGGGTACTCAAACTAGGTAGCTTCTTGTGGGGTATGACTTGAAGGGTTCTCAACAAGCCTTCCTGCCCACCTGTCATTAGAGATTCACTCCTTTGGTCTTTGGAAGCTTTTCTGTCTCCAATGAGAGATTCTTCTGTACCCCATGAACATGCAGCAATCCTGAAATGATATGACTAGATGACATCTTATAACCCTCTTCCTTGGTGGTTTGTTGGGTTGTAGAGATGGGCCCCAGTTCAAAGGGCTTTCCTCTTCCTCTCCTCCATCTGTACCCTCAAGATCCTCCCCTAGCTCAGATCTAGTCCAGAGAAAGGTCCAAATACGGCTGTGGTACCAGAGTGTACTTTGGGGAAACTAGGAATGGTGACTTTGCCAGACCTCATTTAGGGGTCACTGAGGGTGGGGACCAAGGGAGTCAGTTCACATTCTAATGATCCTCTTCTCTACTCAGCACACCTGAGTCTCAGCATCTAGAGGAAGTAATAAGCAGATGGAAGGAAAGTTGGGAGACCTGGTTCGGGAACAGATAAGCTATGAAGGAAGGAAAAGAACTAGGAATAAGTCATCGGCATGAAGGGAGGAGAGAGATAGAGCTGTGATCTTGGGAACAGAGGAAAAGAGTTAAGAGAGACAGAGGGAAACTAAGGAAATGCAAAAATGAAGACCACTCTTGGCCCAACATTATGAAAGTGAAGGAAGGGGAAGGTGCAAAGTTCTGAAGGTCGATGGCCGTAGTTCATAGACAGATGTCCAGCCATGGGATGCTGAGATGTGTCAGGATGCACAACATAAGGAACTCATCTGGTCCAGTCAGAGAGGTGAAGCTACAAACTCAGCTACAAACTCCTTCCAATAATATATGGAAATCTGGGCTCAGAAAAGAGGAGGTTGACTGGGAATGCAAAAAAGACAGAAAGGAGATAAAAATTGATCTAATCACATGTAGATGGAGAAATGGAAAGGCTGTATAGAGTTTTAAAATAAATAAACATCTTCACCTCCCACTGACCCCAGAGTCTGCCTCCATTAATATGTCTTGGAATATTTTTTCATGTATCAGACCACCTAAACAAATGAGAAGAGACTGATCTAAAGAATCATGGGATCTCTTCCCTTTAACCATCCTAGGTTCATATTGGTGGAAGGGTTGGGATGGGAGGTGGGTGGAGCTGAGAGATATTTGTAATAAGATAATTATCTAATCAGCTAATGAAATGGGAGTGAAAGGGAGAATGCACAATATCAGATTATACTCTGAGGTTGTGGATGAATATTCTCTACTTATTACCAAAAAGAGAGCAGATTAAATTCTGCATGAGAAAGACCATTAAAAGTTCCTAACAAAAATCGAATTCCCTAAGATTGAATATCTCGAAGCTCTGGAAATTTGTGTGTGTATGTTATGAGTCAAGAGTAGGCTAATGTCTAACGTTAGCCACATGGCATACCACATCAAACAGCTAATCGGATAAATCAGCCAGAGGACCTTGCTAATGTGCACCCTGCAATGATAATGGAAATACAATATAACCCCATCTTTGCAAACAACATTAAGATTATTTGGCCAAGTCAACTTTGAAAGCTGCAATTGTGTTACCTAAGGCACATTTACAACTTAAGTCAGTTCTCTCCTGTGTTTGTGTTTCACAATGCCCAGCCCATTCAAAAACACTGCCAGCTCTTTTGGTTGATGACTCTAGATGTTATGGCATTTGTTGCAAGTCAGCTGTGACATGTCTACTACGTGTGTGTGTGTGTGTGTGTGTGTGTGTGTAAATGGAATTCATTGAGTCCTTCAAGACTCTTCTGGCTCAGAACCTGAAATTAATGGCAGTAAAACTGAGGAGAAAGAAAAGGGTCTACAGAAGTATAGGAAAATACTGCTGATTCCAGGAAGAAGGGCCTTCACCAGAATACAGGATACCAGAGTACAATTTCCCAGAGCTAAACTTTTCGGAAATGAGTTTCTCTTTTGCACTCTCTGTGTAGATGATGCTGTGAATGTCGCCCTTTGAATGAAAGGTATATCTGTTTCACAGGAAAATGGGCAGTACCTCAAACCTTAGTACTGCTAAGAGGCAGGCTGGAAATATAGGATCCTGGACCATAAAATGGGCTGGAAGCCACCTGGTCTGGGCAGGTGAGAGAGTGAGTAAAAGCCAAAGAGATGGGACTTCAGTGACTCTCTCTTCCCTTGGTTGTCTGGGAGACAGAGATGATTCGGTTCCTCCAGAAATCTCAAAAAAGGGAGAAGGTGATGAGGGAACCCAGTGTTAGTGAATTTCCACCAGGACTAGCTGAATGCCAGTATCTGACCCCAACACTGAATGTTGAGGTGGAGGAAAGAAGTGGGACTCCCAAAGAACCGATGAGTCTGTGAATGTATGAAACACAAAATGATGAACCTGGAAAATATCATCACAACCACCTACCAGGGTTTCGTTGGACTTGGATTTTGTTGTGTAAATGCTTGCTTGAAATAAGTCACCGATCATGCTAGGATAAGAGAACTCAGTAGTGGAGTTTTCTGTTGTAATGGTGAACGTTGCAAAGCCTCATGGCATTGAGAGAATAAAAAAACTGAGTTTTTTCTGGCCCACTTGGACCGAGAAATGCCCAGAGGGGTTCTAGGGTGCAGTCCTTTGTACATGTCTAAATTTCAAGCCCCATACACAATTTTGCTAAAGTCCCTACTCTACCTGTCCTTCCAGGTCACAGTCCCAGGAAATGGCCTGGTCACACATCAGGCTGGTGTCCCATGGGGATTTTAGGGAGTTTAGGGCATCTATGATATCAAAAGTTGGGTTCTAAGGAGTCAGGAAAAAGGAAGGAAGGTGCGTTCAGCCTCAGGGACTCTCCAGAAATGAGATGCAAGCCTCCAAAACAAGGGACAGAGAAAAGAGTAAAAGAAGGCCTTCTAGTGCTGGCTGGGGAAGTCCTTACCTTCTGTATCCCCCAAGATTCTAGGCAGAACAAACTGCTCATTCATTAAAAGTAGGGGCTTCTCCCTCCCCCCTGCCATTATGTTCCAAGCCAGAGTTACCACCAGGGCTCAGTTCCAAAAGCCACTGACCATCTGAAAGGAAACAAGGAAGTGTGAGGATTTCTTCCCATGCTTCCTCCTGCCTGGGCCAGGATGTGGAACCGGGAGCTGACTAGAATTAGACTCTTCCTTGTTCTGAAGTTGAGGCTGGAAGAACCGCTTAAAGTGGTGGGGGGAGGAGGGGGTTGTCAGTGTAGTCAAATGTCACCCCAAGAGTCGTTGTTCTGGTGCCTAAAGCAGGTGGACCGCCTCGGGGCCTAGGTTAGTGACGTAACTTTGGGGACCCAGAGATGGAAGTGTTTGAGGGGGAGGGGTCAGCTCTCCTCCTCCACGGAGCTCATTCCAGAAATGGGCTCGAGGGATGGGGGAGGCATCCAGGCTGATTGTCTTCTCAGTTGTAGACTGCAGCAGGCCAGCGGAGCTGGAGCACGGGCTCGTCACCTTCGCCACCAGGAACAACGCCACCACGTATAAATCCGAGGTCCGCTACTCCTGCCAGCGGCCCTATTACAAGCTATTTCCCAATATCACAGGTGAGGTCTCCCCTCCACCCTCGGCTCGCTTCGGAGGGTGGGCGGAGACCGGGATTGGTATTCCAATACATTTTCTGTGAAGAGACTCCCAGGATGTGCACTCCCAGCACCAGGAATAGAGTCCTGTAATATGTGACCCCAAGACCCTTCAGTGGCCTGTTCGGGAAAGTCACTTTATTGGTTAAAGGCTCTCCTGGGGGAGGAGGCTCCCTCCACCAAGAGAGGAGAACATGTTTTTTCTCCCTTTTCTATTCTTAATCTGAGAGACAGGTATAGAAGCTCCCCAAGGTTACACAGGGAGGTCTGGGTCAGGGAAAGGTCTTGAACCCATCTGTGATTTAGCTTGATGCCTAGCTGTTTCTCGTGGCTCTTCAGGAAGGGTCAAAAATGGGACGTCGGGTCCCGGGCAGCGGCTGTCCTTGGGGGTCGTTGAAGCAGGGTCCGGAATGGGTATGTTGGGGAGGAGCAGAGGCTGCCCTAGGAAACCCCACTCAGACTCCATTGGGACACTGTGGCTTTCTGGGCATCCCTTGAGAAAGAGCGATGTCCAGGGGGAGAGACTCAGGGGGCCGGGGTGGAGAAGGGAACTAGAAAAGGGACGACTTGTGGACACACATCAGCCTTTGGAGCGCGTGGCGCGAGGGATCACGCTTCCTTTGTCTAGCCCCAGAGAACAGTAGGAGGGGAAGTCAAGTTCAGCCGGACCCAACAAGGAGAGCTGGATCTCAGTGGAAGGAGAGCTCTCCTGTGGGGTGACTGTCTTTCCCTGAAAGGTTGCAGTGTCTGAATGCCCCTTCTTGAGTATATTGCAGCTGAAACTCAGGCACATGGATGGGTTAAGTCAGGCAGTAGTAATAGCAGCAGTCGTTACCATTCACATAACATTGTAAGGACTGTAGAGTGCTTTAAATATCATGCCATGTGATTCTGAGAGCAGCCCCAGGAGCCAGAGGCTGTTATTATTGGATAATTACTCTTATGGGGAGGTGTAATGGCAAAGATCCTGAATTCAAAACCTGCCTCTGACATCTCTAGCCCCATAGCTTCCACTCTGGGTTTCTGCTTCCTCCTCTGCAAAGTGAAGGGATGGCTCAGGGGACTGACCTCTGGCTCTAAAACTGTGATGCTCCCATCTCTGTTCTAGAGTCCGTCTGTCCATCTGTCTCTGCTTCCTTCTCCACTTTATCTTATCTCTCTCTTCTCTTCTCCTTCCCTCTCTCTGCCCCAGCCCTGTCCCTGTCTGTCTCCCTTTATTCTTCTATTACTTTGTTTCTTTCTAGGCACGTACACCTGTGAGGCCCAAGGCATCTGGATGAATGGAGAGCTGGGGAAAAAACTGCCTACTTGTCTACCAGGTACCTCATCAGGAAAGCCAGACTGGGTTGGACTAGACTGGACTGGGCTAGAATAGACTTGGCTGGGCTGGGCTGGGTCAGGCTGGTCTGAGCTGGACCAAGGTGGAGTAGACTGGGCTGGACTATACTATATATATATTGGGCCTTACTGGACGAGGCCTCCTTAGCTTTGCTGAACTTGGCTGGCCTGAGTTGGCCTGGACTATACTATATTTATGTTGGGCCTTACTAGACTAAGCTGGGGTGGGCCAGGTCCAGCTGCTCAGAGCAACCTCCCCACAGAGGCCCCAGGCCCCAAGACCTCTGCAGTGAGTAAGCTCAGAGAACATCTATCATGCGCCTAGGGACTCTTGGATGATTTGCTTTTGTGATGCTATCAGCTTCCAGGACAAAAGCAGCCAAGCCTCCCATTTTCCCTCCCTGAGCTCTGCTGTGCACTGTCCAGATGCCAAAGGAAGGCCCTTCCCTCCCATCCTGCCCTTCATCTTCCTCTTCACTCTGACAGCAAAGCTGTCCTTGCCACAGCCCCTCCCTGAAGGGTTGCTATCCTAGGACACAGGCTCAAGTTAGAGCAGCCAATGCTGGAAGGATGAGCCCCCATCCAGAGGGACTGTGCTAGCTTTGGTGGTTCGATCTCTCCTGAGGAATTTCTGGCCCTCCTTTGGGCCTCTGCTCCACATTCTCTGCAGTTCCCTAGAGTGGAGTTCTGGAGTCAGGAGCACCTGGGCTCAAATCCTGCTTCAGATGCTCACTGGCTGCGTGACCCACTTCTCTGGGCCATGTTTATAAAATGAGGACGTTGTACTCCAAGATGTCAAAGGTTCCTCTCAGGTCTAAATCCAGTATTTAACCATCTTCTGGCACATCTTGAGGGGAAGGAGGAGACTAGACCCCTTGAAATCTCTGCTTTGAGGTCTGGCCGTGCGGGATCTTGTTCTGCCCAGCTAGGGAGGCTTCCTGGCCTTGGCTGGGCATCGAGATGAGCAGGGCAAGGTGAGGAGCCCTGAGTGGTCTCCTGTAATCATCTAACCATATCTCCTTTCAATGTAGTTTTTACCCATAATTGTTAGCACCTGTAATGCACTCCAAGCAGAGGCAGCGGATGGAGTGACAGGACTCGAAATCATGAAGCCCTAGGTTCAGGTTCTGCCTCAGACACTCATGAGTTACTGTGAGCCTGGACAAGTCACTTAAACTTCTCAGTGCTCAAGGCAAGTCTCCAAGACTCAGGCACAGGCGGAGCGCCCACCTGCACTGGTGGAGGTAGAGCCCTCCCCCAGGACTTTCCCCAGAAAAATGAAAGCACAGACCCCTAACCGTGCCCCTATATTCTATATATATTCTAAGCATCCACACCCTCACACATTCAAGAATCAAGGATGAAAAATTTCTCAATTTCTGCACTCAAGGATGTTATAATTTCAGTTCAATCTAAGAGCCTTGACTGGTGCAGTTCTCTAGGCTCTCAGGTGCACTGAATGATAGCCTGGAATCAGGGAAGACCTGAATTCAAATCCAGCCTCAGACACTTATTAGCTCTCTGAGCAATTCACTGAACCCTGTTTGCCTCAGTTTCCCCATCTGTAAAATGGATAATAATGGCGCCCACCTCCCAGGGTTATTGTGATGTTGAGATAATAGCCTTCAAGCATTTGGCACAGTACTTCTGTCATAGCGAACCTCATACGGATGTGAGCTATAATTAGGCATTGTTATTAGTACCTCGGGTTTCTACGCCCTGGATCTGTTAAGATGTAAGCGCTGGAAGAGACTGCAGAGAGCCAATCTGAGCCATTCACGTTTGTCATAGTGAACCTCATACGGATGTGAGCTATAATTAGGCATTGTTATTAGTACCGCGGACTTCTACGCCCTGGATCTACTAAGATGTAAACGCTGGAAGAGACTGCAGAGAGCCAGTCTGAGCCATTCACTTTTGTCATAGTGAACCTCATACGGATGTGAGCTATAATTAGGCATTGTTATTAGTACCGCGGACTTCTACGCCCTGGATCTATTAAGATGTAAACGCTGGAAGAGACTGCACAGAGCTAGTCTGAGCCATTCATTTTACGTAACAATAAACCGAGGCTGAGAGGTTCGGTGAACTGACCAAGGTTGTGCAGGCAGTGTCCGAACTCAAATCCTGGCCCTCTCTCTTTCCGCAAATACAGGCGATACAAAAGTATCAATCTTCCAGAGTATCTACAGGCTTTTACTTGGCCTCTGATTGGCTCATGAGGATGCATAGGCCACGTGCATAATACCTGATTGGCTGAGTCCATAGGCAGAGCCCACGTGCATCATCTGGTTGGCTCAGCGCAGAGAGCTCCCAGAGCAGCTCCCCAAAACTTGGGCATTTCATTGGCTCAGTGCCCAAAGGTCTGAGAGCCCACGAGCCTCCACACTTAATGTCAAAAGAGATTCATCTTTCAGATGATTACAATTTAGCCAGAGGCTGAGAAACTGAATTTCAAAAGAAACACTAAAATCCTGCCTTGCTTCAAAGAAAAAGAAGGATTTTAACAGGGACACGTTAGGAGGAAGGGCGTTCTGGGCTTGATAGAAGAGGTAGGGAGGGGCGTTCATACTGATGATACTGTTCATGCTACAAGGTCCGGAGGGGCCTGGCTGGGTAGGCGCCGTCTTGGCGGCCCGGGGTAGCTACTTGAGCCATTGGACAGTGGATTAAGGCTGGAGGGATTCATGGGACCAGGTGGCAGAGGGCATTTCTTAGGCATTCGTTAGAAAAGATGCTTCTGGGATCCCCTTCAGGTCAGAGATTGTGCCAGAGTAAGTGTGGCTGCCTCTTGTAAATCAATGGTAAAGTCCCCGGTTCCGGCTAAGCTAAGGTTTCCACAGTCCAGGAGGATGAAGTGATATTGATCATTTTTTTTTTTAAACTTTCTTCAGACCAATCGGATTGGGGAGTGGGCATCTCAGGGCTGGACGGGGCCTCAGTGGTCGGTTAGTCTAAACTACCGCTGAACAGGAGGTCACAGCAAACCAACAAGTATTGATGAATACCGTGTGCTAGGTGCTGTGCTGAGGTCTGGGGATACAAAGAGAGTCCCAAACAGATGCCTCCCACTGGAAGTATCTCATAAAGAATCTCACCAAAGTCCGCACATCTGGGTGGAGGACAGGGAGCCCAGCCCCTCCCTTGGCCTGAATTTGGCCTCTCAAGATGGCACTTTCTTGAAGCCTCAAGCTTCTTAGTCCCTGTATCATGGTCGTCCTTCCCACCCCACTGCAGATGCCCTGAGCTCCCTTTCTACTAGGAGAGCTGTTTGCCTTCAGGCTCTGGTGAGTCACCCAGAGAGGAAGGCAGAGGGCTGGCTCCAGACCTCCAGCCACTGCTTGGCCAGCTCAGCCATACTCTGTGCCCAGCTCTCCGCTGCTGGCCAGGCCTGCCTTCCTTCAGGAAGCAGCCGGTCCAGCTCCTCTGTGCTCTTCCAAATAGCTTCTGGGTGGAGCTTCAGGCTGTCCCTCAGGGAGCCCTGGGCCAGGCCCTCTGTGGCCCACAGCCATCAGTCTAAACCAGAGGCCCCTTTCTTTCATCCTCCTCTCCTTCAAACATAGCATGGGTTAGGCAAACCTCACCCTCCAAAAAGCTGGCATTCAATCAAGAGACAATAATATATGCACAATTAAACGAGTGCTAACATATACTGATATATACAAAGTATTAGAGGAGGAGCTGAGAAAAGGCCAGCAGGAGAAATTTCTTGTGAGAGCTGCCCTTGAGTCTGGTTTTAAAGGGAACTGGGGATTCCGAAGCAAGAACAGGGAGGAAGAACGTAGGGGGCCCCACCTGAGGTGGGGACCAGGGTTCTGTGTGGAGGGACCTATGAGCACCTGGGGGCGGGCCAAGGGGGCACAGAAGCTTCCTTCTTTTCGCAGCAGGCAAAAGTCCACTTTGGCATAGGACAGAAGGCTGGGGGGTCTTCCTCCCTGTGCCTTACCTGCTTTCAGGTCCAGGATTGACCACTATTCTCATCTCAGGCCTCTCCTTTCCCATCTCAAAATCCCACAGATGCAGGAGACTTCAGAGGCCTCACATCCACTCTAAATGTGAACAAAAGCCCCTCTCTCTACCATACATCTGCCTCCAACAATGAGGAAAGCCCATGGCCAAGGCCACCCATTCCCCTCTGGCGCATGGAGATAGAAACCATGCAAAATAAATACTCCAATTTTATAGAGAGGAGCCCACAGCTCTAGGGTCAGGAAATGCCCCATTAGGGGATGGTGCTTGAGGTGAGCTTGGAAGAATGCCCAAGATTCTGAAAGGTGGAGGTAAAGTGGAGATGTATTCCAGGCAGGGGGCACCACAAGGGCAAATGTATGGAACCTGGAAAATGCAGGGTTACAACAGAAAAAGAAGGACAATGTGGCTGGATTGCAGGAGACAGGAAGAAGATGGTATAACAACCTAAAAAGGTAGATTGGGCCCAGATGAGGAAGTACTTTGAGCCAAGCCTCTTGTGGTATGAGAGAACTCTGAAGGGCAAATATAAGTCTGGAAGGGAGGAGAAGACAAGATGTGCCAGCCATATTCATGTCAGACCCAGCCATGCGAGGCTTTGACCAAATCAGATGCTCAGCACCCAATAACTCCTGATGAGTGATCAACACCAGACTGCTGGAGGATGAATCCCATGCCCTGTGGCCTATCCTGTAATTGGGGGAGGGAGTGGACACAACCTCCAGGTCCCCAAGGCTGGCGGCCTCCAGTGAAGGCCAGCAAACATCTGGCTTGGATGCTGGTGACAGAAGCCCCCCACTGGGCATCAAAAATGTGTTTCTGGGATATTGTTGGCTCTGAGGAAGAAAACAGCTGAAACCCATTAGGCCCGGAAATGGTTTTCCATTCCTAGCTTCCAGAAAAGAATTCCAAGGTTTTTTATTCTGGAAAGAAATTCTAAGCGAATCAGAAGGCCCAGGTATGAGGGAGGGCCAGGTCATTGGTGCTCTAGACATGGGGTACACAGGTTTGACACAGGGAATTCTAGGAGGACATTGGTTTGCCAAAGACTCACCACTGAGCCCTGAGCCCCAGACATGGACAAGGGGACGAGTTGTCTGAGTTTCTCTCTCATCAGCTGAGGCCATTTGGAAGATCATCCCACTCTGGGAAGGGGACCAGGTGCCAGGATGCCAGCTGGGGCATGTGCATGTTGGGGCTTTCCTCGGCGGAGCAGACTTTGCTAAGACCCTTCCTCCCCAAAAGGTACCTCGGGGCTCCAGGGAGCAATGATGGATGGCTCACAAAAGGACCCAGGCATCATTGCTTTTAGATTATGCCACCTTCCCCTGCCCTGGCCCCTGAGTGTAGCACCCACATCAGCCCACCCAGAAGATTGTTCCACAGCTCAGCATGCCCTTCCCCAATAAGACACATTTAATTGGCTGACTGCATCAATATTAACCAGAGACCTCCCTTCTGGGTTCTCCCACCTTCACACTCACAAGCATGCTCCCTGAAATCTGGCAAGCTTCTATGTCTGGCCTCCAGGTCTCTCTGTCAAGCTTCCTTGGTTCTTTTCCTTGCTAAATAGGAGATGCCCCTTTCGTAGAATATTGCCACATGTCTTCTGCTGTAGTCACTAAGGCATGCCTCTCTAATCAGGGACCCAGCAGCCCCAAACTAACAGATGCATGCAACTATGGATTAGGTAGTGTGGAGTTAGCCAGATTGGATGGCATTGTCTGTACAAAGGGTGGAGCCTTCTGGCCCAGAAGACCTGAGCTCACTGGGGCTAGCTAAATATGTCCTCCTCTCTGTATTTCAGCTTCACCTATGTACACAGAGAGGCCCCAGGCTAGCTAACCTTCTTCACACTCCGGAATGATGAAAAAACAGTGTCAGCAGTCACCTCCAGCCCATGTTTTCTGGACTTAGCTAACATCTCCTCTGCCAAAATATAAATGGGCTTAGAAAATGGAGTGTCAAGTAGCCATGGGGCAGCCCAAGAGAGATCAGCTGCCCAGAACAATCTGGAAGGTCTGTCTCTTATTTGGGAGGAGGAAGCTTCCCAAGGACAGAAAAAAAATCAGAATTCAGAACAAACAACACAGTAAAATATTTTTATATTGTGGGGGTTTTTTGACCAAACTTTTTAAGTCAAAGAATTATTTTTGTTATTGTTTTAAAGTTAACAAGAATATACTTTTGCAAATGTGACATTATTTTGCTAAATTTTAGTCTGAGCGAGTGAGGTCTGGACTTGGAGTCAGGAATGGCCTGAGTTTGAGTCCCTCTAGCACTTACATGAGCCGACCTCTTCCCTGTGCATCAGCTTTCTCATTTGTAAAATGAGGATCTCATTGATGCCTACTTCTTGGTCTATTTCTTGGTTAAACTTAAAGGACTAGATAAATATCAGCTATTATTTGCCCTGGATTTGCCATTTTTGAAACCACATCTCCATGATCAGATGAAACACATCTCCATTATTCGGAGCTTTCACAGGCTATACCAGGGAAGTACAAGTCCCTACTAGACTGGAAGAGCCTTCCATACAGGCTCAACTCCAGACCAAGTGTCTGTCACCTGAGAAACAGCCCAGCTAAATGTAGAGAGCCACAACACAGCTGAATTTTGAGGGCTGAGGACCCATGCCAAGCTACGATCTGGGTGTTGCAATCTCACACCGGTGCAATCCCATGTGGCAAGTTCAAAGTATGTAGTTTATATTTCCAATCAAAGTTCGTCATTATGATTGCCATTACCCCCTTCAATGTAGGAGAACTTGCTGGGGGCAGGCACAGGGGTGCAGTTAGCTGGTTTGGCCTTTTAATTTTTATTTCTGTAAAGTCTTCTGCGTTCTTCAGGACTTACACACCCTGCTGGAATGCAGTTAGGCTGACTACAAGGCCACTGACGTTCAATTTAATGTGGAGTCACATGCAGCATTTATTAAGCACTTCATATATACAAGGCAAGAGGCAGATAACTGGAGTGGAAGCTGATCTTGGAGTCAGGGAGATGTAGATTCAAGTCCTTTCCTTACTCTGACCTGTAGCAACTGTATGACCCTGGGCAAGTCATCCTCTCAGTGCCCCAGGCGATTCTAAAAACCCTATTAAGGTCAGAGCATTCCCTTTCTGCACTGATAAAGGGAATTTCCTTATTGGGAGTACTTTACACTAATAAACAGGCATTATTAGGCACCTACTACCTACCAGGCACCAAATCTGAACTGAAAAAATTCAAGGCACTGTGCCCAAAGAGAAAAATTAAACAGGCCCTGGCATCAAGAGACATATACACTATTCAATCTGAAAAATCTCCCTGAAATAAGGAATGACTCAAATTAATACAGCCCAATGTCAGGGAAAACATAAGGAGCCCTAAATGAGTGTTTCACTGAAAGATTGATCCCAGATATGGTATATGCTCAGAACCCCCTGGGGGTTCAGGGAGAGTGTAGCTTAGCATCATCCACTGGCCATTCCAGACTCACAGTGACATCACTGGATGGAACCTGAGAGATCACTGAGTAGCCACCAACGAGAAAACTGAGGCCTGCCCCTAAAATCAGGGGCCTGGATCAGAGGACTTCTGGTATCCCTATAGTCCTATGACTTCCTCAAAGTCACACAATGTACAAGGCAAACAAACCCAAAACTCAGTCTGACTCCAGGCCCTCTCTCTTTCCAGCACACACACACACACACACACACACACACACACACACACACACATTTCTACAACTCCTTGATCTGAGGCAGCGAAAGAAAATGGCCAATATTGAATTTATACTCCTGAGAATACAAGGAAACAGAGAAATGGGAGAGGGAAATAGTATTCCTTCATTGACAGGTGGAGAAGCTAAGGCACCGTGAAAATGGGGAGAAGAATGTCTACCATCTAGGATTAGCATCTGAGAGCCCTGCTCCCCTTGCTAATGCTCCTTGCCAAATATCATTTTTCCTGCATTTGAATTGAGTCAGAATCAGTTTAATACCAAACATTTATTAAGCTCCTACAGTGTGTTCAGATACTGAGTCAGGCACTCGGCCTACAAAAGAAAGGCAATCAATGATCCCTGCCCTTGAGAAACTCCAGGTCTAAGGGAGGAGAGAGCACATGCATGCTAGTCCTAGAGGATGTTTACAGGTAGAAGGAAGATGCCTCCTCAGGGGGAAGGCACAAGGTGGGGAAGCTCAGAAAAAGAGAGAGAGGTACAGAAGGTGAAATCCTTGGTCCCTTTATCCTGGGAGCCATGGCCCTCTGACCCCAGCCCAGAAAGGGCAGCTCTGAAACACCAGGTGCCCTCCCCAGACTCTCCTAGGGACAACGAGTTCACTACCCTGTTATTCAACATAACTCAGTGCAATGCTACTGAATTGGATTCGGTAAGCGTTTATTAAACACTTACTGCATGCTCAGCATTATGCTAAGTTTTGGATACACAAAGACAAAATGAATCTATCTCTGCCCTCAGGAGTAACTTGGGATAATGCCACCCAAGATCAAGAAAGCCAATCTACTGCCCTAAATAAGGTCTGAAGGAAATGCCTTAAAAGGGAAAGGGGGTGGTTTTAAGGATCATCAGGGCCCAGTTCCTTCTCAATGCTCCATTGGCTTGGAACATTGAGAAACGACAGTGGGTATCTATTCCTTTATTGATACCGAGGCAGGAGAGGAGAGGACGCGAGGCAGGGAAGGGAGGGGGCGGACAACAGAGACTAGACAAAACCCTCAGGATGGCATAATCTATGGACGGTGTGGCATCGTTGTTCTCTGAGCTCCGGGTCTGCTTCTGGTGATCTGGTTTCTTTGTGTCTCTCGCTTCCCTTTCTCTCCCCTCCTGCAGTGTGTGGCCAGCCCTCCCATTCCCTGCCCGCCCTGGTCAAGAGGATCATCGGGGGCCGGAACGCTGAGCCCGGCTTCTTCCCCTGGCAGGCTCTGATCGTGGTGGAGGATACCTCCCGGGTACCCAATGACAAGTGGTTTGGGAGTGGGGCCCTGCTCTCAGAATCTTGGGTCCTGACGGCAGCCCATGTGCTGCGCTCCCAGCGAAGGGACAACACTGTCATCCCAGTCTCCAAGGAGCACGTTACTGTCTACTTGGGTTTGCACGACGTTCGGGACAAGTCTGGCGCGGTCAACCGCACGGCGGCCCGTGTGATCCTGCACCCCGACTTTGACATCCAGAACTATAACAACGACATTGCCCTGGTCCAGCTGAGGGAGCCGGTGCCCCTGGGGCCCCACATCATGCCCGTCTGCTTGCCCAGGCCAGAGCCCGAGGGGCCACTGCCCAACACACTGGGCCTGGTGGCTGGCTGGGGCATCTCCAACCCCAACGTCACGGTGGACGAGGTCATCAGCAGCGGCATGCGCACCCTGTCGGACATCCTGCAGTACGTGAAGCTGCCAGTAGTACTTCACGCAGAGTGTAAGGCAAGTTACGAGTCACGATCCGGCAACTACAGCGTCACAGAGAACATGTTCTGCGCAGGGTACTATGAAGGAGGTAAAGACACCTGCTTGGGAGACAGCGGGGGAGCCTTTGTCATCCAGGATCCTCTGAGCCAGCGCTGGGTGGCCCAAGGGCTCGTGTCCTGGGGCGGCCCTGAAGAATGTGGCAGCAAGCAGGTGTATGGTGTCTATACCAAAGTCTCCAACTATGTGCACTGGGTGTGGTCCCAGTTGGGCACCCCTCAGGGCCAGGTGGAGGTGGAAATGGAGGCAGAGCGGTGAAGCCACTTCCCAGTCTTTCAGTGGCCCTGGGAAGACTTATCTCCTCTCCCCATTTGGTTCCGTTAGCAAAACAAGATGGTGTACTCCCACCACATCACTCCATGCCCTTCCCAGCCAGGCTTCCTCTGCTGACATGGAATCAAAATCCCAAGAGTGCCTACCTTTCTGTAACACATGGGATGTCTCAGAAACCCAGAAGTTCAGGGGCCCTCACTAGATCTACTGCCTTAGCAAAGCCATTCTGGGGCATGGATCATCCTTGGTCTGAAAGAGTCCTTGAGTCCTCCAGTGTTCCTAGGGCAACTATCCCTCTGCTCCACCATCTGGTGGTTCTTTAAGTTCCAAGCCACTTAGTAGATCTCAGGGGAAGAGAGGACAAAGGCCCAGATTTCCCAAGACACCCATTTAGAATGGTTCAGAACTCACCAAAGGAAGCTAGAAGCCCCCACCTTCCCTTGGCCCTATGCCCTCAGGTAGACTTTGCCCCTGAATAGCCAAATGGAACTCAAAGAGTCAAGACCCAGGCTGGAAGAAATGTCCCCAATTCACTCCTCTCCTAAGCCACCCCCCACAAGCTGCCCTGAGATTCAAGATCACAGACATAGCCCCTCATGGACATTTCTAAATGTCCTCGGGTAATGCCAAGATGAAGGTAATGCCCAGGGCCTGAGAGGCCACTCTGATGATCCCCCATTCTTCCTCGGGATCTGACAGCATCCTTCACCTCTTGTGCCTGCCTCCTGAGATGATAGACTGAACTCTGGTCCTGCTTCTGACCACCTTCCACAAGCTTCTCAACCACATCACCTGCAAAATGAGAGATTTGGATCAGAAGACCTACTTTGGAGGTGGCTCCTATGCCCTATTGGGCCCTCACACTCCCCACCAAAGTGCCAACCTCTGATCTTAACCAAGAGCAACAACCAGCCCAGCTATCTCAGGGGAGGATGGATGTTCAGAACCTTCCCCTCCCTTCCAAGGGCTCTAGGGGCCTTAGGTCAAAGTATACTCCCTCCCAGCGTCTCTCCTCAGGCCTCCTATATTTCTCTCTTGTCCTGACATTGGCTTCAGTCCTGTCCAGACTTTCCAGGGAGCTCTCACCATGGGAAGGGTGTGGGGGTCCCTCTGCTTCCCTGTTCATGCCCCCTGCCAAAGAATTTGGGCAGAGACTGTAATCAAGAGACTTCCATAGGACCAGCAGGAAAATACTTTTCTGACCTTCCGAGCGTGACAAGTACCCAACTCTTCTATCTGCCCAAGCTGAAGGTCCTGCACAGTTTATATTCCACAACATAAGCTTCACCAGGTCTGTGAGGTGCTTTGGCTCCTGCTGCCCTCCTTTCCTTGGGGGCTGAGTTGGGAATAAAGTCCCTCTGAACAGAAATGGGGCAGGTGGCAGTTCTGTTCTAGGACCCACCTTCTGACTCCCCGGTGACTCACCTTTTCACTCATTGGATCACAGATCAATGTCTGAAAGGGTCCTAATAAGTCATTGGGGCCAACTCCTTCATTTTACAGATGGAGAAACTGAGGCATGGCCACATTCAGTGACTTGCCCAAGGTCATACAGCTAGGAAATGACAGGGCCAGAATTCCAACTGTGGATGTGGGAGCAAGTTGAGCATTTTTCCCACTTCCTGCCACTAGGAGACAAATCCATACCCACTGCACAGGAAGAGAGGTAAAGAGTAGCATGACAAGAGCTGGAATCCTAACTCAGCCACTTAGTACCTGTGTAGCCCAGGACAAGCCCCTTCCCCTCTCTGGCCTCAGTTTCCTCATCTACAAAATGAGGGCATTGGACTAGACCCCCTAAGAGCCCTTCTGTCTCTTTCTCTAGAGGGAGGCAATGTAATGCAGGTATGGTCAACAGAATTTCTTCAGGTTAGCACAGAATTGGGGGGATCTGGACTGAGAATCTGTAGTCCTTGACCATCACTGACCCAGCACCACCTCCCCCAGGTTGACTTGTGTCATTGCTGAACGGGGAGCCTAAGGAGGCCTGTGGGATGCTCATGGGCTCCACACATCAGAGAGTCCCTTTAGGGTACCATGGGCAGCTGTTCCTCAACCCTCCACAGCTTCTTCCATTCACCAGGACTTAACTGTAAAACCATAGCCCCAGTCCCAGGGGGAAGCAGGTAAAGCTTTCAGAGTCCCCTTCTCTCCTTTTTGGGCCCTCAATCCCTCCTGCCCATCTCCACCCTTCTATGAAGACCCACACTCCAGAAAGATTCTGGTATTAGTCATTCACCCCTTAGTTTGAGCAGGAGTCAGAGAGGAAGGCTCTTGCAGAACCTCTCTTGATGAATGAAAGACTTTGTCCTTTGCTGGTAATGGTATCATCCTGTAGGTATGAGTGGGAGAGAAGGAACAGATGAAAAATAGAGCTTCCTTTATCAGCAACACTGACCCTACTGAACTGCTCAGCTTAGAGGTGCGCTGGGCAGGGAATCTTTCAAGCCTAGGGGTCAGCGCAGATCAGGGGTAAGGTGCTGGCTCCCCACTTTACATCCTGCCACATAAAATGGCCATGAACTTGGGACACACTCACGCATCATTTCATTGATTCCAGACAATCCTCCAGGGTCTCAATTTCTGATGGGCAGCATTTCCTGGGGTGGCACCCAAAGTTCAAACTATTAAAGAGGAGAGTCATGTTTGATGAGCATGGGACTGTAGGATAGGAATCCAAGAGTGGATGGTCACCTGCCCTCCAGCCGCAGAAGTCAGACCTGAGTGTTTTGCCCTGCATCCTACCAGAATTAACCTTTCAAAGCAGAAGATGGTGGGAAGAGGCCTCAGTTTATTGGTTAAAACAATCTTCCCTGTAAATGTTTAGGGGGTTATCTCCTCATGGGAAGGGGTGGAAAGTCTTGGAGGCCACGGGTTAGCAGTTGGGATGGTTGATAGGATGGGAGGAGACCCATCTCAGAATGCAACTCTCAAAACCCGGACCCCAACAACCTCACTCTGTTCCTCCCTCCCCTGACTGCAGTGTGTGGGATCCCCAAGTTCTCCAGGCAGCTGCTGGCCAGGATAGTCAGTGGGCGCTCAGCACAGAGGGGGACCTCCCCATGGATCGCCATGCTGTTCAAGAATGGGCGGCCTTTCTGTGGGGGTACCCTCCTAGGTAAGGAGAGGGGGGAGGTGGTAACTTGATCTTGGGGCTCCTGAATGTATTAAATTAATCCTCAGCCTGATTTGGACATGGTTGGAAGCTCCTTGTGTGGTATCATAACCACTCTGAGAAATTCCCTGATCCCCCACCCATACCCCAAAAAGTCACCCCTCCGTCAGCCTCCAGGGTGGCTGAAGGCACTGTCACCTTGTCCCAATTTAATTCAATTCAGCCATTTTTGATCAAACATTTACTATGACCCCAAAGTTGGAGATCCAAAGATGAAGACAGATAGAACCCGCCATTCTCCCAAGGGATGTGACATGTAAATCAAAAAGTAAATGCAAGGGAACTTGAGGGAGGGAAAGTCTGGAAGGCTTCCTGTTGGAGGGAGCACCCCACATGAGGAAGTCGAAAACCTCAGCTTCTTCATATGCAAAATGTGGGGGGTAACTAGACATCATCAGATCATACTAAACAGACTTTCAGGGTACCTTTCAACTCTAAGTCTAAATGAGTCTTATTGGTGTGACTCACAATCCTTTGGTCTCACTATTCCAGAGGCTGAGTGGTGCAGTGGATAGAGCACTGGGCCTGGAGTCAGGAAGGTAGGGTTCCCATCTGGGCTTAGACACTTCCTAGCTGTGTGACCCTGGGCAAGTCACTTAACCCTGTTTGCCTCAGTTTACTGAACTGTAAAATAGGGATAATAGGGTTTGTAAGGATCAAATGAAATAATTCATGACAGGTGCTATGGAAATGTCTCCTTCTTCCCAGAGTCAGGACAGCCTGAGGACTTAGGGGTTTTCCTTCTCTAATGTCATTGACTCAGACCCCTGATGGGTGCCTACACACACACACACACACACACACACACACACACACACACACACACACACACACACAGATTCTGTTAGGTGCCAGTGACTAGTGGCTAAGTCCCATTGAATGTCAGTCAAGTCACTTTTAGGAAGGGCTAAGAAGGGGCCATTTTCTCAGCAGTGTTCTCTGCCCCCTCAGTATTTGGAGGGTGTGGGCTCAGACTGGCACAATACCAGTCCCACCTCCTTCCAGTTCAGGAGAGCTGGGTCCTGAGGCTCATGTCTGGCTTCTCAGGGAATCTGTACTCTTCTAATTGCAAAAGCAGCCTGCTGAGATGTCTGGACCCAGGGCTCCTCCCCTGACCTTTCTCACAAGGTCATAGCCACACAGGTCATGGAGCCACCCAATCTTCCGACTTGCAAAGGGGCTGAGATGTGCACTGGGGGAGGGAACACCTACCTCCACACAATCAGGGACTCCTGCAACGTCAAAGATCGAAATGAGAAGGTCTGGGTCACAGCTCCAGGGCAGAAAGTCTCATGGCATGGCTCCATCATGGACCAAGACGTCCCAGACCCCACATGGGAAAGGACCCCAAAAACCACCTTGTCCAACCTTCTCACTTCACAAAAGGGGAAGCTCGGCTAACGGGGGAAGGGGAAAGCAGAGAGAGAGAGGGAATAAGCATTCTGATTATGCCTGATGACGGACCAGGCACGGTGCCAAGCGCTTCGTAAACACCATATCTCATTTTATCCCCACAGTAATCCTTCAAAGTAGGTGCCATCAGGGGAAACTGAGGCAAGCATCGACTTTAGTGACCTATCCAGAGTCATGCGGCTAGTAAGTGTGTGAGATCAGGTCTCCCTCCGGACCCAGCACCATACTAATAATTAATAATAATAGCCAGCGTTCACTTATATAGCGCTTCCAGGGCGCCGGTGCTGGGTGTTTTACAATGACTTTCTATTTCTCCTTACAGTAAGTGATTTTATTAGCCCTATTGTATAAAGAAACTGAGGTAAAGAGTTCAGGGTCACACAGCTCGTAAGCATCTGAGACCAGATTTTACTCGGGTCTCCCTGACTCCAGGTCCAGAGTTCCATCCACTGCCCCACCAGCTGCCTCCAATGGGAGAGAAACCATGTAAATAAGACATATACAGGATGAATGGCGTGCAGCATCACAGGGAAGGCACTAGCATTAGAGACTTAGAGAAGAATTTTTGCCAAGAAATGGAATTTGGGCTAAGACTCTCCACCAGAAGCGGAAGGCAAATGTCCTGCTGAGAGAATAGCTGGGAGAGAAGGCTGAGGCCCAGGAGAGAGCAGCCCAAGAGGGAAGGAAGGCCAGAGAATCCAGGAGGGCAGGAGGGGACTGGGATATCCAGGGCCTTAAAGGCCAAACAGAGGATCTGAGCTCAGATCCTGCCGGTGAAAGGAGCCCCTGGAGTGATGACATGGTCAGACCCGAGTGTTAGGCAGACACTGGGCAGCACAAGGGAGGCCGGACTGTGGGGCTCTCCTGGTCTGACCTCAGCATCCCGGGCTCCTAACCTGGGCTGAAATCCAATAGAATTAAATTGGATTGAAGGGAGGATCCTTTGGTCACCATCCCACACCTGAATACAAAGGTGTTGGAAGGAGTGGGATTCTAAGTTGGAAGGAATGAGCATCAGGGAGTGGTACCCATGAACTTAAAAATGTTATCTTGATTTGTACTAACCTTTAACCCAAATTTAATATCTCCTTCAATTATTCAAAAACCTGATTCTGAGAAGGGGCCCACAGACTTTGCCAGGCTGCCCGAGGGCCACACATACCCCACACAATCAGAGCCCCAGCTTGGAGGGTCAGAGAAAGTGGCCAGTCATCAGGGTATTTACACCAATGACATCCCGGGTCTAAATGAGAAGGATGGGGAGGATGAGGAAGGAGATGGGAGAGTAGCAGCTTTGGACTGCAGAGATTATTAAGAAAGCAGGACCTCCTGGGCTCTTAGTGCTGGGATACGTTTCCATGGGAGGCAGTGGGCAAAGGTTTGGCGACCTCACACCTACCACCCATATCTTGCCAGCCACAGAGCTCCTGAGGCATACAGGGGACATCTCCAAATCATTTTCCCATTTAATGACCTGAATGAATCAGCCATCTAAGTCCACCCCTTCTTGGGCACAAAAGTGGCGAACAAAGGCCTTCCCTACCCTGAAGAGACTTACATTGTAATGACAAGATCACAGGAGAATCTCGATGCCTGAGGAAGAAGTCACAGGGATGGGGGTGAGCCACTGGGGATCAGATCTAAGGGGCAGTGACTACTCTGACCTGACCTATTCCCAAACTGGAGGGGGAGGAGAGGGAGTGAGGCAGCTGGTGAGAAAATGGCCAGGAGTGGAGAGGAAAGTGAAATCAGTCTGGAGCCTGCCTACAATGGCCGGCTAGGTGAGGCGGGTTCCTCAGCAAACCCCCAAGGGCTCAGGGCAGCTGGCCCTGGGAGTGGCGTTGAGTAGGAGTGGAAAAGGGTTCCGAGAGAAAATGGCAAAAAATAAAAACTGAGGTAAGAGAAAGCCTGCTGAATCTTGAGTTATAAGTTCCTTACCTTCCAGAGGCAGCAGCTCATTGGACTTGGAATCAGGAAGGCCCAAGCCCCAAATCCTCACTCAGATCCTTGCTGGGCAGTCCCCTAATGGCTCTGTGACTTAGTTTCTTCAGCCATTATGAGGGAGTTGCACTAGACAATCCCCCTGTCCTGAATCCTAAAGTCCCATGATGCTTATCTCTCCAAAGTAGTCAATTAGCAGCAGAGATGATTCAGAAACCATGATGAGATCATAAAGAGCAAACCACCTAGGCCCATGGAAGTCATCCAGCCCATTCTGTAGACTAAGAAACTGAGGTCTGTAGAGGCTGCATGACTGGTCTCAAGGCTGCCAGTGACCAAGCCCTGGCACCAGATCCAACGCCCTTTCCCCTATATCTCCAATCTCATATGATAAGTTTGGAGCATACAAATATGTCACACCCACCCTCTGGATCCTAGGCAGCATTGCATACATCTGGACTCCTTGCCTGCCTTGATGAGCCCTAGGACTTCAGCCAATCAATATATTTTAAGCCCCAGAGTAGCCAAATTATCCTGAGAAATTAATGCATGGAGTCATCCAGAGGAGATGTGAATTTTCACAAGAGATAAAATCCTCAACTAAAGGAACAAGCTTCTAACGGTAGAATTTTAGGTACAATCAGCTTGTATAAGGGAGAGGGTTCCTGGGAAGGTCATGAGGCCCTGAAATCTAATCCCATTAGCTATGTAGTATCACTGTCTCTACCCACCCACAGGGCCACCAGGCCTGGCTTAGGACACCCAGATATGTCTTGTCTCTAATAAATGGAGGAGCTCTGGGACCACCCACCCAAGTGAAAGCTGTCCTCTCCTGGCTTCACAGTGCTCCCATGGACAGTCCATTCCCTCTCCCTGCCCCATCTAGCAGCATGTGTAGGGCTCCTCACTGGGGCCCACATTGTATCCTGACAAGGTGGCTTGTGACTTTCCCAGAGGTGTTGATAGATATAGTGACAAGGGAACAGTCCTCACTGAACACCCAGACCTAGCACAGAGTCTGGAGCCACACAGGAAGGCCAAAATGCCCCCATTCAAGTTTTTCCAGGATATTACAAGGGCTGTCACTTCTCAATGCATGGTTCTTCTAGCTCCTTTCTTGGTTGTGCCCCCAGTCAGATGTCTTGCCCACACCACCCTCGTTATTCCTCTAGACTCTTTCCCACGTGTTTGCGGCTAAGAGCAGTGGGTGTGGAGTGAGGAAGTTAAAATCTAGCCTCCAAGTCACTTAGCCTCTATCTGCCTTAGCTCTCTCAACTGGCTTTATGACAACCAAATGAGATCATTTTTGTGAAGAGCTTAGCATGGTGCCTGGCATGTAGTAGATATTACATAGTAGCATGAAGGAAAGAAAAAAGCCCTGTCAGCTTTGGCATGATTAGATGCTGAGCCAGGCAGGTCAGATTGGGGCAGCCCAGGAGAGAGTTCAGGGAGTTCTGCAGCAGTGAAGGAGTACCCATAGGCTAATTAGCTCCCCTAAGCTTGCAGATCGTTTCCCTCAGTAAGAAACACAGACTATAGCTACGTTTGTGTTCATCCGGGCTGTCCCCCTGGGCCAGAGAGTGTGGGTCAGATAGACTTGACCCGTTTCCTGCTGCAGGTGCCCCTTGGCCAGGTCCTCCATCTCCCCCAGCCCAGACGCAGCCAAGCCGGAGAGGTGCCTGACCAGGAAGGGCTTTCCCTAGCAGAATCTTCTGTAGCCCTCTATGCTGCATGCACCAAGGTGCTTTGTTTGGGTATAACTGGAAACACTCTCCCAATGCCCCTCTTATGGGTGCTCATTGACAAGTCTGAGGCTTGGACATTGGAACCAGGATGTCTTTCAGTAGAAGTGAGAGCTGAGCCACCCAAGGAGAAGGAAAGAGGCCATCATGATGTATCTCATTAATCAACACCCTATTATTAAGCTCCTACTGTGTACAGGGTGTTGGGAAGACAGATAAAGAGCAATGGAATAATCCTTACTCTTAGTAAGCTCACACTCCATCAGGGAAAACAAGTACATTTATCGATAGATACAGCATGCACGTAAAGAGAATAAATCCACGGAAGTGTGGAAGGAAGAATGTTAACAACTGAGAGGATCAAGACAGGCTTCATGCAGAAGGAAGAGATTCTGGGAGGCAGTGGTGAGGAGTGAGTGCACTCCAGGCATCAGGCACTGCCAAGGCAAAGGCTTGAGGATGGGAGATGGGAGTATCATGAGTGAAGGACAGAGAGAAGGCAGGTTTGGCTGAATCAAAGAGTGCAGGAAAGGGAGTTGTATTAATATAATGGAAAAGTTGGGCTGGGGCCAGGTCCTGAAGGAGGTAGGAGTTGGGGGTAGTTTGATTCTGTGTTGAAGATGATTGGTTTGTACACGAGAAGGAGGAGAAAGTTGCAGGGTCAAGGAGTAGTAGAGGGTAGCAGATGAACAATAAGGCTTCTAGTCTCCAAGGGGCTCTCAGGACAGGGTTGGTCAGCCGGGCCTGGGACTTCCTGGGGCCAGAGGGGCAGGGGCTTAGAGTGGGAGGTTGATCCTGTGGGGCAGATTGGGCCAGTAGCGTGGTGAGGTTCAGACTCATGAGAAGTGTACAAGGTTCGGAAAGCAATGGTAATAGCAGACAACATTTAGCACTTTCAAGTCTGCAGAGCACTTGGGCTAGGCACTCTGCTCATTTTCAGGCCCATTTATAGGAGAGGAATCTGAGGCCCATTGGAGTTGTGACCTGCTCGAGGTTCTCACTCATTGCCCCTTGTGGGGACATCAGGGCTTCCTGAGGCCAAGCATACTTCTCCACCAAAAAGTGCCTAGAAGTTCTGAATGCCTCTGGCATGGAGGCTGACTTTCCCATGGAGTCCATGGAGGCCCATGGCTGTAAGGAGGAAGGTGGTGCTGGGATGGTTCTTCCCCAGGGGATATCCTGCCCTCTGGGACTGCTCAGTGTCTGCCCTGGGGGGATGGTCAGGTTCCCCAAGGTGAGTCTGTGGAAGTAAACCCAGATTAAGTAGATGTTCTGACAAAAGCCCTCCATCCCCCAGGAGCCCTCAGCACACCAAGTCCTCTGCACCTATTGAGTACTTTTGTCCTCTAGGAAACAGGTGGATTGTGACTGCTGCTCACTGCCTGCACGTGCACCCAGAATCCTACAACTCCCCTTCAAGCAGCTACCAATACCTTCCTCTGTCTGAATTCAAAGTTATCCTGGGTGAGTGAAATACAGCCTGGCTGCAGATGGTGGCCAGACATGACTGGTCACTGATGAAATCCATCACAAATAATTCTTACAATGACAATTATATATTCATTAGATTAGTATCAATTGTGCTATTATTATGTTTATATTATTAATCAATATCTCTATCAACTTCATAAAGCAATTATGAGATCGGATGAGATCATGTGAAAACACAGAGTGTAGTGAGTGACTCCTGTACACCCAGTCCATCCTATATAGAATGTGGTCCCTATGGCCTAACTGTGGAAGGAAAAGTCTGTAATTGAGGACATGATGGGGAAACAATGACTTCAGAATCAGAGAATCTGGGTTCAAGTATAACCTTTGCTACTTAATACCCATGTGACACTGGAGAAGTCATGTAATCTCTGACCCTCATTTTCCTCATGGGGAAAGTGATTGAGTTAGACTGGGGGGTCTCTCAGGTGATTCTCGGGTTTCTCCCAGCCCCAAATCTCAGATGGTCATTGAGTTCGCAGGAGTTGATGATGTTTTCTGAGAGAGGGAAGAGGACCCAAGACAGGGCCTTGAAGTGCAGGCCTATCTTGGAGATATTTCAGATTTGGTTCTAGACCACCACCATGATAAGAATTTCCCAATAAAGCACGTCCCATGAACTGTTGGGCTTCCCAATGCACATAAAAGTTATGTTTACACTGTATCGTAGTCTATCAAGTGTGCGGTGGTATTACATTTAAGAAAAACCTAATTACATACCTTAATTTAAAAATATGTTATTGCTAAAAAATGCTAACCATCAAGTGAGCTTCAGTGAATCACCATCTTTTTTGCTGGTGGAGAGTCCTGCCTCGATGTTGATGGCTGCTGTCTGATCAGGTGGTGGTTGCTGAAGGTCGCAGTGACTGTGGCATCTCTTAAAATAGGACAACAATGAAGTTTGCCACAATAATTGACTTCTCCATTCACTAGAACACTTAGAGGCTATTGCAAGGTTATTAATTGGCCTAATTTCAACATTGTTGTGTCTCAGGCATACAGGGAGGCTTAAGGAGAGGGAAGGAGATGGGGAATGGTCAGTTGGTGGATCAGACAGAACACACACAGCATTTATCAATTCATCTTCTTATATGGAGGCAATTTACCCCCAAGACAAGTCCAACAGCGAGGGTGGATCACAGATCACCATAACAGATGACAATGACAGTAATGAAAAGTTTGAAATATTGTGAGAATCATCAAAATGAGATGCAGAGATGCAAAGTAAGCTTGTGCTATTGGAAAAATGGCCCAGGGTTGCCACCCACCTTCAACGTATAAGAAATGCAACATCTGTAAAGTGTAATAAAATGGGGTGTGTCGATGTTAACAGGACATGAGAAATGGCCTAGAAAAGAAACAGAGAAGGCTTAAAGCATGAATTACCCTCCTTCAAAAATTCCCAAATGATGGTGGAAGGAGTTCTAGGCCAGAAAAGCTGGGTTCTTTACTCCCCTTGTCAAGATGCTTCTCTCTTGGGCGCAGTTTCCTCATCTATACAGTGAGAGAAATGGACTGTCAATCAACGAGTATTTCTAAGGTGCCTATTCTGGGTGCTGGGGAGACAAAGCTTCGTACAAACAGCTCTTGTCTTCAAGGAGTGTACATCTATTGGGTAAAACTTCATGTCGTTGAGCTCTCTTCCAGCCTTCAATCTTATGAACCTGGAATTTCTACTTCCAGGTAAAGTCTCTTCCAACTCTAAATACTATGAACCTATAATTTTTTACTTTAACAGAGAGTAAAGAGTTTATAACCAAACATTAATGGTAGCATTTCAGACATCAGGAAATCAGTACGCGAATCTGTTGTGAGGTGGAAGAAGACTTCTTAGTACAGTCCCCACCCAAGTGTAGGAAATGACATGCTCCACCTACTCTTAAAACCAATCCAACTTTTTTATCTTGGGCTGATGGCTTATTCCTTCCGTGTCTGGGACCCTTAAAAAAATATAGAAACTTACCACCAGCTGATCAAACCCCATTCCATCTCCTGACCCATGTCTTCCATGTTCCTCAGCAATGACAGGTCTCTGGAGACATGACAACATCACACAGAAGTTACATCAGCCTTCTCCAGATGAATGCTTTACCTCCCTCTCTTTCCTTCTTTCCACCTAGGCAAACATAGGACACAGATAAGAGATGACACAGAGCAGCAGCTCCAGGCAAAGAGTATATTCCTCCATCCATCTTACAAGGCTGCCACATTTGAGAATGACCTTGCTCTAATTGAGCTGTTGAGAGAGCCAGTGTTGAATGACTATGTGATGCCCATCTGCCTCCCAGAGGGCCCCCCTCAGCAAGGTACTCACTCAGGGGATTTCCCCATTTCATCACCCTGGTGTTCTTCATCTTTGAAAGAGGCTCCTACTCTACTGTACGTAGAAGTAATGGGTTTGAGGGGCCTCCTGCCCTAAAGCATCAACAGGCTCCCTCTGGCAGACCCCAATGACTCCCTCCACTGACTAGGGACTGGGTCACAGGGAGGGCCTTGGCACATTTTACCCCCCCCCCAAGTCCTCATCACCTTCATTTCACCCAGAGATGTTGAAATGAATGCCCAAGATCTTCCATGAAATCCTTTGGTCATGATGGGATGAAAAGAACAGAGGAGCTAGAATCTTGGCAGATCAAGGCTTTGCTGCAGACCTCGGATCTCCACATTTTAGCAAAGTCCTGCACAAGTGCTCTAATGATTTTCTTTGCTGACAAGATGAAGGTGGGCGTCAGGGGCATGGGCTGGATGATGCCACAGGTGGATTAAAAACTGCTTGAATGACCCTTCCAAATGAGGGTCACCAGTGGGTCAATTCCAGCCCCTCTTGGGAAGGAATTCCTCCCTTTTTCTGTGTCTTTGATAGTCTAGGGACACTGATGCATCATTTCTCAGAATAATGTTGAATACACACAAAAAAGTAAAAGATTTGAAAGGAAACCAATTATTTTGAAATGCAATTATCAAAAAAATTAAGTTCCCTGAATGCAGGTTAAAAAACTTTGTCAAGGGCATCTATCTTTGGTTGGGTGTGGTTCATTTTTCTATTCATGGCTTAAATGAAAATGTAGAAGGCATTCTTGTCAAATTTCCAGATAGTACAAAGATGAAAATAGCTAACAAGTGGACTGATGGTGCCAGGATCCAAGAAGATCTTGACAGTCTGACAATGGCTTGAATCTAATGAAACAAAATTTAATATAGAAAAAAATGGAAAGTTCTGTCTAAATCATCTTCTCAGACACAGGATAGAGAAAGAATCACTGGAATGGGGCAGGAATGGAGCTGGTAGAGTCTCACTGGGGGGGTTTAGCCAAAAGAGACAATGTAGAAGGAAGCAAAGCATGAGAACTGCCCTCAAGTTCTTAGAGGATTGTCCTTTGGAATCGGGGTCAGCCTTGTGCTGCTTGACTCTAGAGGGCAGAACCATAAACAAAGAAGGGAGGAGGGGGAAAAGAGAGAGATTCAGGCTGGATGTTGGAAAAAGTTCCAAGTGGCCCAGGCTGACCTCCAAGGTATTGGATTCCCCCTTCCTGGAGGACCTCAAACACAAACTGGGTCACATCATTGGTAGAGATAATGTGGAGGGGGGCTCTTGTTCAAACTAGATGCCCTTCCTTACTTCAGACACTGCCATAATTCAAGGTTCTGGGAGTCAGTGGAAGACAATGGATCCTATGAGTAGATAGATTGTTAAACTGTAAGATCCTTGAGAGAAGGTCTGTCTTTGTCTTTTTTTTTTATCCCCAACACTTATCATAGTTCCTGGTACATAATAGGCATTTGGTAAATATTTATCGAATTAAATTGATAGAGCACTGACACATTCCCCCCCCCCCCGCCAAGGATGTCCAGTTTCATACAGACATACAATTCTGAATGGCTTTTCAAGATCTCATCAGGTCTCATGCTATGAGATCTTGCCACCAGTGACACTGTTGATCTTGCATGTTAAAGAAGAAATGCCTCATGTATCAAAATGCTCACAAGGTGGGACAAGATTTGGAGGTAGGGAAATTTCCTCCATTTCCTCTGGAACTTCACTGTTTGCTTATTCAAAGCACCTTCCAAACCCTTTAGGCCATCATTAATGGTGAATGGCCAGAAGTTGTTGTGAAAGACCAATAAGATAATTTCTATGAAATGCTTTGTATTTTTAAAGCACTGTATAAATTCAATGATGATAATGATGATGAAGATCCAGCTTAGACTCCTATGGCATGTTCTCAAGGTCTACTGCCATACTCATCATGCTGTCTATATAATCTATACCTTGTCCACATGCCTTCCTAAAATGTGGCACTCAAGGCTGGAAACAATGCTCCAGAGCAGATCACAGAGACCTTTCTCTGACCTCCTCCTCCTTCCTGGTGATTGTCTCTCTCTTAGTGCAGTTTCCAGTCACTCAAGCTTTTGTGGCCACACTGATGATGTGTATTGAGCTCTGGGTTCCTAAAATTCCCCAACCCTTTTTGAATGAAATGCTATCTGGCCAAGCCTCCCTCATGTTATACCCACAAAGGTGGTTTTTAAAAGGTGGTATATGGAGCCCACATGAGCCAATGAATTGTGTTTGAGATCAAGGGCCCTGAGTTTAACTCCAAGAGTTGCCCCTTCCTAATTCTGGGGTGTGGAGCAAGTCAACCTCTCTTTTTTGTAAAATAACTGTCGGTTCAGTTCTAAGTCTATGGACCTATGGTTATATATCGATCTCAAATAAATGTTATCTTATTCCACTCCTTCCAGGATTCTAGGCTGTCAGGATGTTTGTGTGAATCTGACCTTATCACTTAGTGTAAGCACTCCCTCCCAGCTCTATGTCACTTGCAGACTTGATAAACAGTGACTTCATCCAGGTCATAAATTTAAATAATGTTCAATACTATGAGGCCAATCACTCACTGATCTCTGGGGAACTCCACTAGAGACCTTCTTCCAATTATTCTATGATGCTTTTTCCTTCAGGAGGGGAATTTGTCCATCCCTCACAGGAGTGGAATGAGAGTCAAGAGTTTCCTTGTTCACACCTTCTTCTTCTCCCACTTCCAGGTGCCATGGTCCTCGTGAGTGGCTGGGGAAAGCAGATCCTGAATCGAATCCCAGAGAATCTGATGGAGGTGATCTCCAACTTCTCCCATATTCAGAAGGAAATCTGTGTGATAGCAAACATTCATGCATTGGAATTTTTCTAAGGAGAGGAGGGGGAAAGGAATGAGGAAGCAGAACACAAAGACTTGGAGGAAAAGGAACCATGGGATATATGACCTTGCTTCCCATTGGATTCAACTCCAAAGTCCATTGGAACATTGAGCCTTATTCAACATGAACCCTCAAGGGACACTCTTGTCTCTGGTGACTTGGGAAACTCCTCCAGGCAACAGAGGGATGAGTTCTCTAGCTATTAGCCTTGCCCATCAGTAAAAAAATACAGGTCCCCTGTGTATGGTAAGCCAAGTAAAAGGCTAGCAGGGTCCTTGGAGAACCCTCAGGGACCCCATTCATTATAGCCATGACTTGACTCATTGGCCTTAAAGAAGCCATGAAATGAGTAAAGTGACCAATGGAAGGAAGCACAGGAGGGTAGCCTTGAGAAGAGAAGACAAAGGAGATATGTAAGTTGTCTGTTTCTTAACCACTCATTCATATCCAATTCTTCATGAGCCCATGGACCACGGCATGCCAGGCCCTTTTCTTCTTCACTGTCTCTCCAAATCTGTCCAAGTTCAGGTTTGTTGTTTTCATGACACCCGGGAGTCAAGATGGTGGAGTAAGCATAAGCATGACACTACCTACCCAACTCATCCTCTGCCATCCCGCTTTCCTTTTGCCTTCAATCTTTCCCAGCATCAGAGTTTTTTCCAATGAGTCTCATCTTCTCTCTATGTGACCAAAGTAGTTCAGCTTCAGCATTTCACTTTCCAGTGAATTGCCTGAATTATTTCTTTAAGTATTGACTTAAATATCTGACTCTTCATGACCCCATTTAGGGTTTTCTTGGCAAAGATACTGGAGTGGTTTGCCATTTCCTTCTCCATCTCATTCAACAGATAACCAAGGCAAACAGGGCTAAGTGACATGCCCAGGGTCACAAAACTAGTAAGTGTCTAAGGCTGGATTTGAACTCAGGCCTTCCTGACTCCAGGGCCAGTACTATATCCACCACACTCCTTAGCAGCCCCTTGATTTTTGTTTACAAATACTTAAAGGTCAGAAATGTGGAAGAAGAATTCAATTTGTCCCTCTTGAATCCAGAGGGTAGAACTAGAAGCAATGGGTCAGCATTGTAGATAATCAAATTTAGCTTTGGTGTCGAGGAGTGTAGAAGAAAGTCTTAATAATTAGACTTATCCCAAAGAGTAAAGAGGTGTTGTGGTGTGGTTGTGGAAGTCAAGAATACCTGCGTTCAAATCTCACTTCTGACTCATCCTGTTTGTTTGACCCTGAAGTTGATAGTCCCAGAAGTACCTCTCCAAGACAGAAGCTACACTGAAGATGCTCACCTGCATTGAGAAAGGGCGTTTCCTCTATCCACAAGTTCCCATTACCAAAGAAATAAGAGGTCTTACTAGGGAGATACTGAGTTCACTGACGTAGGAGGTCTTTGTGGGGAGACTGAATGACCACTAGTCAGCAATGATGTAAAGGGGAGTCCTATCCAGGCACATATTAGACTGGATACTGCCAAGATCCCCTTCTATCTGAGAGTCTGTGACACTGCACTGGCAGGTACATACAAACACACACACACACACACACATACTTTGCTATTAATTCAGCATTTCTGAAACATTGCACTTTTGTAACAAACTTTACAGTCATTTATTTGTGATCATTTCTCAAAGCCCCTCCATGAAGACTCCTTCTCACTTCCCCTAGTGAAATCCATGGCTCTTCTGGTCACATGAATCAATTAACAGCCAACAAGTGCACCCATCATGTGGCATCCCCTGCTCCCTCATGAGCAGGTTGCAGCAAAGGAAGCATTTGAACTCAGGGTCTAGCAGGCACCTCACAGTCTACCCCATACCAGAACAAGAATCCTTTAAACATCCAGGGGTCATGCAGCCTTGAACTCTCCAGATTGGGGAAAGATCTCATTTAACAACAAAATGCTTCTTGTTCTAGATTGAAGTGCCCATAGTCAGCCAGGAAGTTTGCCAGGAAGCATATGCTAAAATCAATCTGAAAGTCACCAGTGACATGATTTGCGCCGGCGAAAGTGACGGTGAGTTCATCCCGAGCCTCATCTGGTCAAGATGTTGAGAGGATGGGGTCTGAGCCCTTCCTACGTCTTGAGGCTCTAAGGTGAGGAGAACAGAGACCAGGAGGATCCTGGAGTCATTGGGAGACAATATGCCTAGAGTAGGGTTCATGGGTGACCAGGGCATGGTACAAGGGAGCAGGTCTGATTTGTAAAGGAGAGGCAGGGAAAGGGGCAGTCTACTTTTCCTGGAGAGTATTACACTTGAAATCAGAGAGAGCGGAGTTTGAATCCCACCTCCATCATTACTATCTTTGGGGCTTCTCTCAGCCTCTAAGTGACTTTCCATAATAATATTCTTACTGTTGCTGGGAGGCTCAAAGGCGGTCATGTTGGCACAGTGGCTGGCAAGCTTTCTTGCAGCTAGGTGGCACAGTGGTTGGAGTGCTGAGCCTGGAGTCAGGAAGATCTGAGTTCAAATTCCAAATCCAGCCTCTGACATTTGCTAGCTCTGTGACTCTGGGCAAGTCACTAGCCTCTCAGCCTCCTCATCTGTAAAATGGGGGCAATAATAGTAGTATATGCTTCCTCAGGTTGGTATCAGGGAAAAGTCAGACAGTAATTGTAAAGTGCTATTCAGTGCTAGTGACAGTGAAGATGAAAAAAGTTTGATAGAGATGCGTTTGGGGGGATGACGAAAAGGAAAAGAGAGGAACAGACAAGTAGAGGGGAGTGTGGGTCAAAGGGAAGAATACAGGCTATGGCATGAAAAGACCATGCTTCAAACCCTGCCTTTAATATTTCCCACCTTTATGAACTTGGGCAACTCAGTTGACTACTTGAATCTCAGTTTATCTGCATATTTATTTTTAAAAGGGGGGTGCTTCCTTCTCCCCTCCCTCCTCCCTCTCTGTCTCCCTCCTTCCCTCTCTCTCTCTGTCTCTCTCTGTCTCTGTCTCTCTCTCTATCCCTCTGTGTCTCTGTCCCTGTGTGTCTATCTCTCTCTGCCTCCGTCTCTGTCTGTCTCTCTCTGTATGTGTGTCTATCTCTCTCTGTGTCTCTCTGCCTCTCTCTGTGTCTCTGTCTCTGTCTATGTGTGTCTTTCTCTTTCTTCCTCTTTGTGTCTCTGTTTCTCTCTCTCTGTCTCTCTCTGTGTCTTTCTTTCTCTGTCTCTGTGTCTCTGTCTCTCTCTTTCTATCTCTCTGTCTCTATGTGTGTCTATCTGTCTGTCTGTCTCTCTGTATGTGTCTCTATCTCTCTCTATGTCTCTCTGCCTCTCTCTGCGTCTCTGTCTCTATGTATGTGTTTATCTCTTTCTTCCTCTGGGTGTCTCTGTCTCTCCCTGTCTCTCTGTCTCTATGTGTGTCTCTCTGTCTCTGTCTCTGTTTCTCTGTCTCTCTTTCTTTCTCTGTCTCTGTGTCTCTGTCTCTATGTGTGTCTATCTGTCTGTCTGTCTCTCTGTCTGTGTCTCTATCTCTCTCTATGTCTCTCTGCCTCTCTCTATGTCTCTGTCTCTACATATGTGTTTATCTCTTTCTTCCTCTGTGTGTCTCTGTCTCTCCTTCTGTCTCTCTGTCTCTATGTGTGTCTCTCTGTCTCTGTCTGTCTCTGTCTCTGTTTCTCTGTCTCTCTGTGTGTCTTTCTTTCTCTGTCTCTGTGTCTCTGTCTCTGTCTCTGTCTCTCTCTCTCTCTCTGTCTCTGTCTCTATGTGTGTTTATCTGTCTGTCTGTCTCTCTGTCTGTGTCTCTATCTCTCTCTATGTCTCTGTCTCTACGTATGTGTTTATCTCTTTCTTCCTCTGTGTGTCTCTGTCTCTCCTTCTGTCTCTCTGTCTCTATGTGTGTCTCTCTATCTCTGTCTGTCTCTGTCTCTGTTTCTCTGTCTCTCTCTGTCTCTGTCTTTGTCTCTGTTTGTCTCTCTCTGTGTCTTTCTTTCTCGGTCTCTGTGTCTCTGTCTCTCTCTTTCTATCTCTGTCTCTATGTGTGTCTATCTGTCTGTTTCTCTCTGTATGTGCCTCTATCTCTCTCTATGTCTCTCTGCCTCTCTCTGTGTCTCTGTCTCTGTCTATGTATGTGTTTATCTCTTTCTTCCTCTGTGTGTCTCTATCTCTCCCTGTGTCTCTCTGTCTCTATGTGTGTCTCTCTGTCTCTGTCTGTCACTGTTTCTCTATCTCTCTCTGTCTCTGTCTGTCTCTGTCTCTGTTTCTCTGTCTCTCTCTGTGTCTTTCTTTCTCTATCTCTGTGTCTCTGTCTCTCTCTTTCTATCTGTCTCTGTGTGTGTCTGTCTGTGTTTCTCTGTCTCTGTCTATCTCTGTCTCTGTTTCTCTGTCTCTCTCTGTGTCTTTCTTTCTCTGTGTCTCTGTCTCTCTCTTTCTATATCTCTGTCTCTATGTGTGTCTGTCTGTCTCTGTTTCTCTCTGTCTCTGTGTCTTTCTTTCTCTGTCTCTGTGTCTCTGTCTCTCTCTTTCTATCTCTCTGTCTCTATGTGTGTCTGTCTCTGTTTCTCTCTATCTTTATCTCTTGCTGTCTCTGTCTGTCTCTGTTTCTCTATCTTTATCTCTCTCTCTGTCTGTCTCTCTGTTTCTCTATCTTTCTTTCTCTGTATCTCTGTGTCTCTGTCTCTCTCTTTCTATCTCTCTGTCTCTATGTGTGTCTGTCTGTCTCTGTTTCTCTCTCTGTATCTTTCTTTCTCTGTCTCTGTGTCTCTGTCTCTCTCTTTCTATCTCTCTGTCTCTATGTGTGTCTGTCTGTCTCTGTTTCTCTCTATCTTTATCTCTTGCTGTCTCTGTCTGTCTCTGTCTCTGTTTCTCTGTCTCTGTCTTTGTCTCTGTTTGTCTCTCTCTGTGTCTTTCTTTCTCTGTCTCTGTGTCTGTTTCTGTCTTTCTATCTCTCTGTCTCTATGTGTGTCTGTCTGTCTCTGTTTCTCTCTTTCTCTCTTTCTGTCTCTGTCTCTCCCTGTCTGTCTTTCTCTCTCTCTCTTTCTAGCCTCAATTCTCCCAGGTTGGCCTTGAATGCTGCCCTTCTCTGAGGCTCATTCCTATTCTCTAAAATGAGAGGACTGGACTAGATGGTTTTCAGGGTCCATCCCAGATCTGTGATTTAAAGGAGGGTGCCATTCCCTCACCTGACTCCCTGAAATTGTGTCTCAGAGGCTCTGATGTGGAGGGTTTGAGGGGTTTAGGGACTGGTTAACGTTTTGGGGAACATTATATAGGCAGAATGTCTGTAGGCAGAAGCACCTTCATGGCTCTGATCTCTTTTCCTTCCTTAGGAGGGAAAGATGCTTGTGGTGGTGATTCTGGTGGCCCTATGGTGACCCTCAATGAGGGGCAAACCCACTGGTACTTGGTGGGCACTGTTTCCTGGGGAGATGGCTGTGGAAAGAAAGACAGATACGGCGTGTATTCCAACATCCATGAGAACCAAGCCTGGATACAGAAAGTCACGGGAGTTCAGAACTAGACCCCTGCCTGTGGCCAGCAGTGGAGGTAGGGACACTAGGGGCTGCTTATCTGATCTCAGGAGCCCCACCACCCTGTCCATTCCCTCTCTGGAAGAAGCCATAATGGGCTGGGCAATGTTTGTCCCTCTGCCCCAGCTACTGACCACGGCCAACAGAGAGGCATTCCAATCTTTGGCACACACATGGAGGGCTGTTTGATGGCTTCTTCAGTGTGCCCTTCTTTGTCTCTTTCCACCTGGCCCCACTTATGTGCAGTACAGCCCAGCAGCAGCCAACATCAAGGCCTTAAAAAAGAAAAAACAGTCAGTGGGATTTGACATCCCAAGATTAAGAATCTCCTCACCTCATCTTGGGGGATGGCATATTTCAGGAAACTTTATCAAATCTTATCTATCTATACCAAATAGCCCACAATCAACGGATTAAATGTGATTCAAGAAATGTCATTTGAAACCTCCCACATATAGGACTGTGCTAGATGCTGGAGACACAAAAGCAAAGCTTCTGCCCTCAGGAATGCTGACCAGTCAAGATTTCCAGGAAACCATACCAAGCATCTGAATAGCAGCTCAGGGACTGTGGCTCCCAATCCTGGCTTTGCCTGATCTGGACACATCCTCAGAACCAGCTGACTTACTCTTCTGTGCCTTATTAGTCATTCCTGTAAAGAGGGATGCTTCCACCTACCTCAGGCAAGTCACTAAATGCCAAATGCCCACTGTTTTAGAGAGCCACATCAGATGCCTACAGGAGGGTGGCCAAGTAGCCTGCTGACACAATGTTTGTGAAACACATGATGATAGTCAAATGTTCTGGCTCATTGTTCCCTCTGTGACAGGGACTTCTCCAGAAGGGGGGAGATTTAATTTACTAGGGCCAGCCTGTGGTGAGAAATAGTCCTAAGATGAGACTGGAGTTCCTCTGATGCTGAGGATTAGAACCTCCCAAGACCTACCAAGAGCTATAGAATTCACTTCAGAGGCAAATCCTGGTTCTGTCACTTCGAGTACATGCTGCCTTGCAAAAGTCACTAAACACCCTCCAGGTCTCAGTTTCCTCATTTGTGAAAGGAGTGTGTTGGATCCAAATTGCTTTAAGTCATCTCCAATTCTTCCAAGACTTACTGACACCTCCGTTTCAGGCGTTTACTCTCTTCTCCAGTCAGGGATTTCACAACTCTCCGAGACTTACTCAATTCTCCACCAATATGGACTCAGCTCCCATGATCCATGCAAGGTCAATGAGAACATTGCCTTTCCCTCCCCTTCTTTCCCTCACAATTCCCATTATTCCCTGGCATTGATCTGAAATGTTCTCGGATTTTGGAACAATTGAGATATAAGGATGAAGGAGTTGTGATCAAGGAAGACCAAGGAAGGAGTAGAGTATGTACTTACCTGAGAAGGTTGTTTCCCTATTGGAGTTCCCTACACTGATGGAATCTCCATTCCTCCAAATCATCATGCTGTGGACACCATTATTTTTTCTCTCTGATCTGGAAGTCTCAAGAGAGGACCAGTTGTGAAGCAGGTTGATCTGGCTTCCTGGCCCTTGAAAACCAGGTATAAGAAAACTCAGAAATTCACAACTATACCCTGCCTCATTTCTGGCACTGCTTCTTTTGTGCCTCCTAGACCCCGCAAAAATCTTCCCATCTGGGCTTGTCACCGATTTCTTCCAGAGGCCTGTCTGCAAGACTCAAGCACAGTCCTCCAAAGGACTGCATGGGAAGTTGACTCAGGGACACTTCATAAACCCCTCCCCAGTGGCTAGGACATGGCTTGACTATATCCCTACCTCTTCTCTTGGGCCTGCTGCCCATGGGAACATTTATTCTTTGATACAGGCCCATGGTCAGAACCAAATGATGTAGCATAGAAAAGGCACATTGTAACCCTGAAGTCCCACAAGAATGTGAGCGATCCAATTTTTGGCACAGCTCTTAGCCTATGTCTGGAGGATAAACAGCAAATACTAGAAGCAAAAATAGTCAGAAGATGCATTCAACAATAACAGGGGCTGGGTGCTTTCTGACTGCTCGCAATAAAATTGTGATTGAATCCACTCTCCCCAAGCTTCTTTGGCAGTTTTCTTCTGAGGAATCCTCACTTAACCCATTTCTGGCTAATCAAAGTTTTACTGTATTAATGAAGGTTTGCATGGATGGTAGAAAGATTCAACCCAGAGGCCCTGGGTTAGAATGCCTCCTTGGATACTTACTATTTGTGCAAGCACAGGCGAGTCTGGGTCTCCAGATTTTTTGTCTGTTGAGAGAGGCTTTGGAGGGCACAGTGGAAAGCAGACTTGACTTATAGAAGGAATACCTGGGTGCTAATATAGGTGTATCTACTTACTAACCAAGTGACCTCAAGTAAGTGATTACCCCTCCCTGGGCCTCAGTTTCCTCATCTGGAAATTGAATGGGTTGATTCCATTGACCTCTGGGGTGCCTCCCAGCTCTGTGTCTATGGTCCTTAGAATATCTAAAGAGTTAGGAAGATCTCCTGCTCAGGAGAACTCCTCTGCTCTCACCTGGGCTTGGTTAGAGTCACCAGTCACTTTCCCCCATAGTGGAATGGAAACCAGTAGAAACAAAGACCTCTTTGAGTTGCTATTCCTATAAATGACTGTAAATGCCAATAGAGAGATAGGAACAATATGTCTAATAGAAGAACAGTATGTTACAGAAGCAATCCTTTTGGGGCAAGAGTTCCTAACCCAATTAGAGAGATGTAAATCAAAACAACTCTGTGATACCACATCACACCTATCAGATTAGCTAACATGACAAAACAGGAAGATGATAAATGTTGGAGAAGATGTGGGATAGTTGAAACACTAATTTATTGCTGGAGGAGCTGTAAGCTGATCCAGACATTTTGGAGAGCAATTTAGAACTATGCCCAAAGGGCTACAAATATGTGCATACCCTTTGACCCAGCAATATTTAGGACTCTTTCCCAAAGAGATCATAGAAATGGAAAAGGGTCCCACATGTACAAAAACATTTATAGCAGTTCTCTTTGTGGTGGCCAAAAGCTGGAAATCAAGGAGATGCCCATCAATTGGGAAATGGCTGAACAAGTTGTGGTATATGAATGTAATGGAATACTCTTGTGTTATGAGAAACAATGAACAGGATGACTTCATAGAAGCCTGGAAAGACTTGTATGAACTGATGTTGAGTGAAAGAAGCAGAATCAGGAGAACTTTGTACCCAGCAACAACCACAGTGTGTAAGGAATTTTTCTGGTAGACTTAGTACTTCATTGAAATGCAAGGACTCAAAAAATTTCCAATGGACTCAAGGCAAAACACCTTCCACATCCAGAGAAAGAAAGAATTGGATGGCAGATAGAAACAGAACATTTTATTTTGTATTGTGTTTTGTTTTGTTTCATGGCTTCTCCCATTCATTTTAATTCTGTGCAACATGTAGTTAACAGGAATGTACGTGTAGAACCTCTATAAGACTGTACGCCATCTCAAGGAGGGAGTGGGGAGGGAAGAGGGAATGAGGGGGAGGGAGGGGGAAAAAATCTAAGATATACGGAGGTGATTGTCAAATGCTGAAAACAAATAAAATAATTTAATTTTTAAAAAAGAGTTCCTAATCCAGAGTCCTTGAAAAAATTTCAGAGGATCCATAAATTTGAGTCCAAAGAAATGTCTACCTTTATTTTCACTGACCTTTGATTCCTCTGAAAACCCATGTATTTTATTTTCTGCATTTAATAACATGGTGCATGATGCGGGGTGGGGTGTCCTCAGTGTCCATAGGCTTCAGCATACTGACTATCCAAGGGAGCCATATCATGAGGAAGGGTTAGAAGCCTACTTTGGGCTAGGGATTACGTTTAAAGGTTGCTGAAGTCTTTTCTAGTTCTCAAATTCTATGATCTCCCAATAGTTCCCTTGGGCTTGGCTAAAGCATTCCATCGGTCATCTTCCTCCATTGAACAGTAGGAAAAGTGTTGGTCCTGGAATCAGAAGAGACCAGAGTTCAAGTTTTGCTTCTGACACTGACCAGGAGCAGTCACTTAGCCTCTCAGTGCCTCACCTTCTCATCTGCTAAATGGGAATCAGTGGTACCAACTTAAATTCACAAAGTTGAGGTAAGGGTCTCATGAGATAAAGCTTTAAGTGTAATACGAATACCAGCAATAGTCTACCTCCATCCTCGATTTATGTGGATATAGCAACATCTAAACCAGAAACTGGCAAGTCTATTTGTGAAAATCTGTCCCCAGTCCTGGAGAGATATCCCAGCCCTGGGCCCTGGACCACCTCAAGAGGTCCAGTTCTCTCCTGGCTCTGAAGCCCCTAACACACACACACACACACACACACACACACACACACACATACACCATGTCAGACATGGCAGGGGACTCCAGAAAGGTCACCAATCCCTGGTTGAGATATTGATGGTTTCCAGGAAAAATGAAGTCACTGCTGATAATGCTGAACTTCAGGGAAGATGCCAGGCTGATCGGTAGAGGGCTGGCCAGGAAGTAGAGGCAGGGGAGGGAAATGAAGCTCCAAATTGAAGAAACTGCCATTTTTCAAGTCCTGCCTTGACCCCTCATGTCCTGGGCTCTGGTTCCATGGGGGAAGCTTCTGAGTTCCCTGAAATTGTTTTGTTTTGTTTTGTTGTAATGGAGAAAAACAAATTCTTGGCAGAAACTTCCTGGGTCTGGTTTGTTTGTTGTCTGATGTGTGTGTGTGTGTGTGTGTGTATGTGTGTGTGTGTTTAAGAAGATAAAGAAAATGTCATTGGGAACCTAAAGAATACGCTGGGTTCCCAGAGCTAAGTTTCTGATCACAGGAGAGGAACAGGAAGATAGAGGCAGGGCCATGGTCTCAGAAACCAAAACAGCAGGAAAATAGCAAGCCCCTGCCAGACCCTGCAGCCAGGGTGATGCAGCTGAGGCCTTGGCTCATAGCAGCTGGGCTCTGGCTTAGGGAGGCCATCACCCCCTCCCCCAGACCCTCGCCACCCAGGCTTTTCTGATCTCTCTCCCACACCTCCTTTCTCCTTCTCTCCCTGCTTTTCTTCTTTACTCTCTATCTCTTTCCTTCCTTCCCTAAGCCTTCAGGCAGCCAAGGCCAACTGGAACATGGCTTAAGCTCCACTGCTAACCTCCAGAGGTCACAGGTTCCCAAGAGACAATGTGGTGGCTGAGAGTTTCATGACTCCGTGTTCCAAAATCAAGGGGCCCTGGGAAGCCAAGGCAATGAGGTGGGAGGCAGCTGCTCAGGCCTCTCTGGAAGATCATCATCGGGAAGCCACCAGTTCAGCCCCATGATCCAGAAAAAAACTCCCTGTCCCTGAAGCTGGCTGGCCACTCATAACTCAGGCAGATATCACTTATCTGCATCTCTCCTCAGAGACAGGGTTTGGTTCATTTAGGAAACTCACACCCCCACATCCTGCAAGGGGACCCAAAACCATATCCTCCCTCCCCCAGCAGCTCCCAAAGCAGCTCCTTCTTGTGACTTTCAACTTCCTATGTCCTAAATAAGGTCTTAAGCCCAGACCCCCAAGACCCTCAGAAGCCTCCTCGAAAGACTTGTCCCGTGGCTTGTAAGATGAGCTCCATTCTTTAGATGATGGAACAGGGAGGAAGTGTCTTTGAACTCAGAGAAGAAAGGGATCTCAGCCCAAAGAAGCACTCAGGAGACTTGGGATCCAATTTCGCTGCGTCCCAGCCCCCTGACCATAGGCAAATCCATGAATTTCCCTGGGTCTGTTTCCCCATCTGTAGCCAATTGATGCACCCTTCTCTGCCCAAAGGTGGGATGAGATCCTGGATCAGGGATTTCAGATAGAGAGCCCAAATCAACAGTAAGAATTATCACCAGTGCTTGGAATCTTTGATAGCAAGTGAATGTCTATTGTAGGGGGAGGCTTGGGTCTGCTGCAGGCAGAATCACACAATCACAAGTATGTGCTTTATATACTTTGACTAGGGACTCAATTACCTCTTCCTCCATTCTGTGTGCTGTAAACAGCTTCATTTTCAGAGACACATGAGAATTTAATGTCATCAGAGCCTTGAACAACATTGAAAGTCCAACCGATCTTTTGTGCCCTCTTCTCCCCCACCTTGGGTCATTCATTAACCCAATGCCACCCCCAAGTGTCCCAGCCTCCACAATTCTATCTCCTCTCTTGGGTTTCTTCAGATGGAGACAATTCCTACTTAAGTATGAAGAACTGATCGTTTTAAGACATTCCTCCAAGAGATCAGGCAGCTGCAGAGATCTCAGCAGATTCCTGAGGCCCTAGCAGAAGTGAGTATCTCAGGGAGCACACCACAGGCCTTTACTTTAACTACCCTGCCTAACCACAGCCACCCAGATCCCAAAAGACTCTTGGCTCAAGCTCTTCCCCTAGAGGTCATTAACCCTCATTGCCTGTTTCTACCAGGTGCTTCAAATCTCTTTCAGGCTGGATGTTGACCCACCCCTCCCCAGCCTAAAGAGGCCAAGGTCTCCCATTGCATCCTGGGCCATCTCCTGTCATCCTGACGAATATCAGGTCACTGAACTCAGATGGCTCAGGAGAAGAAAGTGAGGCTGGTGTCCCTCACTCAAATCAAAGTCAGCTGTAAGTCATGTCATTTCCCTGATGTCATGGTCCTCTTCAAGAATGAAGGACAAACAAATAACCCCTAAAAGAACCCAGAACCCTGCTCCCATATCAAAGTCACTTGAATGAGCAGGGAGTTACCATCTGCACTCTTTCTGGTAAGATGACAAACCATTGGGCCTTAACCCTGCCCTGAAAGCATGCCCTCAGGACCTCTTGACACTGCCATCTGCCTTGTTACAGTACCCTGAGGATCACTTGGTCTCTTCCTAGGCTTCTCAGCTCAACCTTACTATCAGAATATAGGCTTCTCCAGAGTAGGGACTGACCTGCTTTTCTATGAGTATTCTCACTACTTGGCACTATCTTTGGCACTCAGCAAGTGCCTAATAAATACACTTTTGTGCAATGTTTGTATTTTTAAGAGAGTTTCTGTCTTTCTCATTGACCCTCTTATGAATTGATGGCCCTCCTCCTTCCCACACTCACTCGATCACTCCACGTTCTACAGGGCAAGATGATAGACAGGGTCATAGGCCTCCTTCTTTGTTGACCCCATTTCCTTAAGATGAGTCTTCCTGATTCCAGGGTCAGGACTCTAACCGTTGCACCACCCAGCTGCCTCCATTGTTCTGAGAGGCAGCCAAATCATATTTAGTCTCGTGGAAAGAAAAGAGGTGATTCCAGGTAAAATGTGCCTTCTTGGAAGCGCCTCCCCCTTCCCTGTCCACCATCTTCCTTTCTGAGCCTCTTTCTCACATGCTACACTTTCTGGCACTTCTTGCCATGGCCATCTATCATCAGTAAGACTGTTCATTCCACCTTTCCTGAGCTCATTATCTCTACTGAATCTCATGACATTCAATGTCACTAAAAAAAGAGCCCTGCACACAAAGCCAGGAGACCCTGCAGGAGATTCATGTTGGAGCAGTGAACCTAAAGAACCATGGGCAAATCATGTCACCTCTCTGGCCTCAGGTTCCGCACCTGTAAAGTGGGACAGTTATACGTTGACTACCCTTGTCACGGGATTCAATGAAGAAAACACCATTGGCAGACTTTAAAGAGCTATGTCACTGTTTCCATGGTCCTAAATATCCTCTTTTTTATAATGAAAGGGGATTGCCAAGTTTAAGTGGCATAACCCTAACAGACAGGTTGCCATATGCATCATGCCTCTAAGTAAATGATTTCAAATTACAAAGATAATACGTGCTTAAAAAAGTCATAGTTTCTAGTCTGAAATATCTTTGAGAGGGTCTCAATACATCAACTGCTCAAGGGTACAGAGTATTGTATATCCCCAGTGCCAAATATATGCCCAGCACACAGTAGGTGCTTTGTAAATGCTTGTTGGATTGGAAATATTTTTATAGATGTATTTTCCTGGAGTCTACATGGGGTGGGGGGACAAACAGATATTAGGAGGGAGGGAGCTGGTGATGTCATTTCTCTAATTGAATGTACTAGATGAATCAGTGGCACTGGCCCATGACTTTTAGAAGGGCTGTCCTTCTCTGACCATCTTCCACCCTTAGCTGGACAGAGGATCTCACCAGTGGCCCCTTTGTCAATAGCTGAATGTGCAGTGAGAAGGAAGAAGTGGGCAAAGTGGTTAACTCCTTGCAATCTTAGTTTGTTCAGCTGTTTTTTAGTCAGATCTGTTTCTTCGTGATGCCAACTGGAGTTTGGGGGCCAGAAATTATGGACTGGTTTGCTATTTCCTTCTCTAACTCATTTTACAGGTGAGTAAACTGGGGCAAAGAGGATTAACTGACTTGCCCAGGGTCACACAACTAGTAAGTGTCTGAGGCTGGATCTGAACTCAGGAAGAAGAGTCTCCTGATCCAACTCTCTATCCACTGTGCCACCTAGCTGCCTCCATCTTAGTACCTGAAAGTAAAATGGGTTACCCACCCGGAGTGATGTACAGATAGCCCTTTCAAACTCAAGTAGAAAGGGAACCTTGAAGGCAGCACAGAGACCCAGAAAACCTAAAATTACCATCATCTGTGCTCTATCGTATTTTTATTTATTTTGGTAAACATTTCCCAATGACATTTTTTAATCTGAGCCTCTTTCCCTGTTTAAGTGAGGCTAGAAAGGGACACAGCACCAGGCCTGGAGTCAGGAAGACTCATCTTGAAGAGCTAAATCCAGCCTCAGATACTTACTAGCTATGTGACGCTAGGCGTCATTCTGCCCTGTTTGTCTCAGTTTCCTCATCTGTGAAATGAGTTGCAGAAGGAAATGGCAAACCACTCCAGTATCTTTGCCAAGAAAAGTCCATATGGGGTCATGAAGGTCAAACAGGACCAAAAACAACCAAATCACAGGAAGAAAATGCTGCTGCAATCATAGATTTGTACCTTCCCTGGAATTCCCTGAACTTTTTTGTTGTTAGCCAAACAGCCCCATTAAAAAGATGCAAGTTTCCAAAAGTTAGGAGAGGCACATCAAGGTGTGATATCAGAGCCTCAGAGACTCACTAATCATTAGACCTACCCCAAAGTGGACCTGCCAAGTCATGGGTCCTCGTCATATGAAGACCTTGGAGCAGAGACTGGAGCCCACTTGTTAATGATGTGGGAGAGAGGAAGGTCAGGTTAGGGCATTCTATGGCATCTGGGGACCATCCAACTCAGAGAGTCTGAAGAATCTGGGATCCCAGATTTAGAGTTGGAAGATACCTTAGAGGTCACTTTACAAATGAGTAAACTGAGGCCTGCCGAAGTCACACAGAAAGGGGCAGGGCTAGTCTTGTACTAGGTCCTCCTCAGACTCAGTACTGAGCTATTATCTACCATTGACTGGGTACCAGGAGTGGGGAGGGGAAGCAGAAAAAGAAGGGAAAACAAGGCACGGATGAGGGGCCTTGAAGGCAAATTCTACCTATCAAATCATCGATAGCATTTTTGTATAGCTTTAAGGCTTGCAAAGCACTATACATATCTGTTCTCATTTGATCCTCACAGAAAGCTTACAAGATACAAGTTTTTATTTTCCCTGGTTTGACGGATGAGGACACAGGTAAGTGACTTACCCAAAGTCACGCAGCTAGTGAATGTCTAGGGAATATTTGAACTCAGGTCTTCCTGACTCCACAGTTCAGCAGAGCCCTAGGTGCTTTACAAACATGAGCCTGCTTCCCGCTTCCTCCTCAAGAAAATCAAGCCCTTTCGGTAAAGGGCACCCCTTTTGCTAGCCTCAGTTTTCCTGTACCACAGCCCTGATCTACACTTGACTAGTACAATTGAGATGAGGTTGGGGCACATGAAACCAGAATTCCCTGCTTGCCCCTCAGGGAGGATACATGGCCCTGGTCAGGGATCTGGGAGCCAACATTCGGTCCCAGGAGGCCTCCTCCCTTGACTGTGGTGCAAGGAATAGTCAGAACCCAAACATGCAGATTCTGCAGGGCTGGAGAGGATTGGGGGTAGAAGAAACCACAGTGAGGTTTCCTTAGAATGTCCAGAGTTTGACCTACCAGTTCAGCATGGCACTCAGCGCTGACACTATCACTGTGCAAAATCACAATGTGTCCAGAGAACCATAGCCATCAACCACAACCAAAGGGAAGCCAAGATCTCCCTATCTGCAGCTGCTGCAAAGCAACCTGTGTTCCCACTGGTAGAGCCAATGGAGAAGGCATCCAGTATGCTCGGGGAGGGAGGGACTTCCTCCAGTTTCTAGGGTCACTGCCAAGTGTCCATTGCCAATCCCACCACTTCCTATCTAGGTCCTGCTCTGAAGGCTTCATTCAAATCAGTGGGACAGGTCCAGGCTTGGACACATCCACTACTGATCAGAGCACTGGGATCTCAGGAGACCCCGCCATTCCCTGCTGTGTGGCCTTGGGTAAGACCACATTTTACAGTTGAATAAACTGAGGCAAAGAGAGGTTAAGTGACTTGCTCAAGGTCATGCAGCTTCTTCTCTGAGGAAGGTTTCTGAATTTGTTTTCTTTGGTTTCTAAACATCAGTATTATCTACACACCTAAATGTTCCTTAATCAGTTGATACCAAAGAAGGTCCCTACACACTTAAGGCAACTAACTGTTCTCATACATGTCATGCATACAACTGCTGATTAATCAGTCAGTCACTACTCATTAGATCAGCACTTATTCTCACTGTTTGCATTGTAATACCATGTGACAGATATATGCCTTACTGCTTTCAGTGAGATGGCGCAATGGATATCCTGCTAAATGACCCTGCCCAAACCCTTTATCTGGCCTGAAGACTTATTCTGGAAGATATCCGTAGCTTCATTAACTGGAAAAGGCAGAAAATGACAAGGTGAAGAGATGTGACCTGGATGCTAGAACACTTGAGAAAATAGAAGACTGGTTAGATTATCAAACCTAAGGAATAATGGTTACAGGCTCAATAAAAATATGCAAGCACAGCTGGGGAATCTCCAGTGGAATGCTACCATGCTCCCTCAAAAGCCCTGTCTTATTTACCATTTTTATCAATGACTTGAATGATGGTCTAGACTTTATACATCAAGATTATGACTAACATAGAGCTAAGAGGAGTGGGGAATACACTGGAGGAGGAGGAGGAGGAGGACACCTAGTTCTACCTGGCTTCAAGCCTAACGCTCCAACCATCATCCCAAGCTGTCTCTAATATAGAGGTTCATGTCTCTATTTGACCATTGGTCAGACCTAGCAAGATGAAGGATAGAAACCATAAGTAAAAACCCCATTTAAGTTCAAAAAATCAAATGCACAAGTACCCGAGAGGGGAGGCCTGGCCAGGCAACAAAACTGAGGCTTTAGCGGATGGCAAGCTTGATGTGTATCAACAGTGTGATATAGCAACACAAGCAAATCCAGTGTGACTCAATTTTAATAAAACAGCAATAACATTAATAGAAGGGTAGTAGCAGTAGCAATCAACAGCTAACATTTACATAGCACTTTAAGATTTGACGAAGAGGCCATGGAGTGTAATGGAGAGACGTCCATCTGTCCCCAGCCCTGGTCAGTCCTTCTCCGAGGTGCCATGTTTCACTGGGGCTGCCATGCTTTAGGCAACCCTGTGATAAACTCCAGTGTCAATGGCAAAGGGTCTTGGGGTCACAAGGATCAGATGTAGGAATTGGAGATGTTCAGTTTGGAGAAGCAGAAGCTTAAACTGGCATCACCACATCTTCCAGTGTAGGATAGGGTTGAACCTTGTGCCACCTGGCCCCCGAGGGCAGAACCAAGAGAAATTGGGGTGGGAGAGGGGCGTGAAGAAAGTTGGATTCCCAGCCTAGCTCCACTGGTTTGCTTAATCAGACTGTTCCAAGACTGCCATCTGCAGGCCCTTCCTTAATTTTTTTTTTTAATTAAACAAAAACCAGGAAGCATTTTATTACAGGACAGATCTCAAAAAATTAAGAACCATCGGAAACAGGGCCAAATCTGAATTATAGAATTTAAAGAAGTTCACCTTCATTTCTACTGATTCTGTCCAGGCACACAAACAAAGCCAATAAAAGGCCTTCAAGATCTTCCAGGGACCTGCTTTAATGAACAGGTCGTTCCTAACCCATTTGTCATGAAGTCTCTAAAGTGTTCTATGTTCAACATTCCTCCTGTAACCTTAGCTAGGTGCCTACTTGCTTTGCCAAAACCAAGGGTCTCCTCTCCACCCTTGTAGGTTCAGATAATTGCTCTTTCTATGCTCATGAGCAAAGCTGGGGCTGAATGAACTCCGTTGGTGGCCAGGGAAGGTCATCACTAACTGAGGATGCTCTCTCCAAGGCTCCCCCCTCCCAAGATAGTCTCCTTCCCTAACTAACTCCTGCCCTGCACGTCATTCTATGTGGCCAGGGAGGTCAAGGAGGAGAGCTTTCCAGGCACTTGGGAAAATTCACCAACTTTGGTCAAGGGAATCTAAGGCCCAGGTTCAGAGGTAGCAGAGAGAGAGAGTGCAGAACGGCTGCTTAAATAGCACCCCCCTGCCTTTATGGAAAGAACAGCAGCCTAGCCACAGAAGGCCCCTGCATAGTCTGCTGTGTCTCTGTAGTAAACAGAAGGCTCTGGTGAGGCAAGCCCGGGGCTAGAGGAGAGGGGAGTTGGGCTCATCCAGAGCCCCAGAGCTGGGATCACCCAGAATCCTGGAGCTGGGATTGGAGATCCTTTGTTCAAATTCCAGCTCTGCTGTTCACTCTCTTTCAATTTTACTTTCAATGAAAACAATCAACTTTCTCTTCTCTCCTCCCCAACTTTGAAAAACAGTAACAAAAGCCTTTGTAACAAATTTACAGTCAAGTAAAATTCACTCTTCTCTCTATTACCCACCTCACACCTACTTGACCCTGCTCACAGGCAGGTCACACCTGCGAATCCCACAGACAGATCCATGATTATTTATTTTTTCTGATCTCAGTTTCCACTTACTGCTCTAGGGATGATGAGCAACTCCCTTCCGCTCTCTGGGCTTCAATTTGTTCAGCCGTAAAAATGAGGACTTTTGTGGGGGGAGTATCTCTAAGGTTCTCTAAAGTTCTGTCAAGCCTTCGGTCCTAGCTGCTCAGGGGGAGGGATGA
>CM053771.1:548285850-548373350 GCA_028658325.1 Potorous gilbertii | reverse complement strand
CCATGAGGCACCTAGACCAGCCGGCAAGTACATGAGGAGGAGGCAGCCAAGGAAAGCAGACCTCCCTCCATGGCCTCCCTTGGCAAGCTTAGATCTAAGCCCCCTCCAGCCCTGTGGGATTAACACCAAGGTCTTCGGGCAGGGGCTTGAGAGTATACTTGATCATGGAAGCGAGTGGTAAAGGAGGTGAGAGCAGAGGGGAACACCCTGGTTCTGCTGCAAAAGAAAGGGGAGAACAATATTCCACCAGGACAAATGCTGTGGCAGCTGCCTAGGACTTTCACTTGTCCATTGTCAGTCCTTTTGCCCAATGGACTTTGCAGGGAGGGCTTAGGGGGAGCTGTTGTATCAAAATAGCATGTAGTAAATGTTTAAAATGAGCAAGTCAACCACCTCTCCTCCCTTCAGAAGTGAGACCTAGATAAGTTCCCTTGTTTAGCCTCTGTCTCTTCAGAGACGATGCTACTAGAACCTTCTTGTGAAGGTCTCCCCTACCCCCACCCAAGGGGCCTGAGCACCCTGCTATCCTGAGTTAATTCTTCTCACCCACCCTTTCCAGGGATACCGTAACAGCAGGAAGACTTTGGAATAGAGTGAGTGAAGACACCACAGCATCATAAAGGTTAGTCAACACCTGTAGATACTTGGTGAGGGAGGAGGGTCTCATCCTCCACCTACACCCAAAGACCACCGCATTTCACCCATCTTGTCCAATTTAGCTGTCCCAGCCCACTGTCTAATTAGTTCTATGAGCCCTGGAAAGAAGAAATCACAGGCTCATATTTTGAACAAGGGACCTCAGAGACATTGTAGTCCAATCCCCTGCATTTTACAGAAGAGGAAACTGAGGTCCAGAGAGGTCACAGAATCACAGACTTAGTGTTACAAGGGACTTCAGAGACTATCTACTCCAATTGTTTCATTGTAATAGATAGAGGAAACTGAGGCTTAGAGGAGTTAAGTGGGAAAGGGGTGGAGAATAGAAGAATAATTCAAAGGTAAACCAGCAAAGGAAGAGTTGAACCCAGGTCCTGTGATCTCCTCCAAAGCCTGTGATTTCTCCATTATACCATGAAGACTCAAGCTTCCAGCCTCTCCCTACAGCCTACTCCCACTGAAATTCCAGGTCCTTGTTCCACTCGCAAGTTCCTGTTCTCTAGTTCCCAACACCTTTCAATTCTCTCCCATCATATAGTCCAAAGACTAGAGTTTTAGCCTGTCTCTTCTCTGCTACTCTAGACTCTTGGACACCCTCCTTGTACTCTCTGGTTTCAATGTACTGCCCCCACCTTCTTAGCCATGACCTTTCCAGTCTACCAATGCCCTTTCTCAACTCCAGCTGTCACCACATGAAGAGAGGAAGGGCATAGGTGACTTTGCCAGCCTGAGTTTCTGGCATGAGGGTGGGGGGCCAGGACTCCCTCTCTCCTGAACCTGGCATGGCTCACCTGCCTGAGGCATGCTGCTCCAAGTATTGCTTCCAGCCTGGGGCCAGAACATTGTGCTGCAGGTTAGGGTCCATGATGAGATCCCAGCTGTCAGCGGGCTTTGCCTCCTCCATCTTCTCATAGAAGACTTTCTTCCATTCTGCGGTAGTCACGCTCTTACACATGTCCCCTTTGAATGAAGTGGTGGGCTCAGCCCTCCTCCAGAAAGAGAACGCAGTCAGTGAAGGCAGGTGGATGGCAGGACAGCGGAGTTTCCACGGTCTGAACTTCCTCATCGACAAGAACTAGCAGGAAAAGCTCCAGCGATCTCCCTCCTTTGTCCTCCTAGGCATCGGTCACCAAGGCAACCAGGTTGGGAGCCAAGCACCCCAGGCTCAGAGAAAAGCTAAATCTAGGGGGAGTTTGAGCGAGACCCAGGTAGGGGTGGAGACTGAGAGGCGGGGGCTGGGAGGTAAAGATGAAAGGGCTCCACCTGCAGGAATATCTGCAGCCCACAGAACAGCGGTGATTGAGGGACCTTGGAGAGCACTCAGCCAGAAAGATCCCTAAAACCCATGGAATTCAACACCCTCGTTTTTGCAGATGAAGAAACAGAGTCAGTGAAGTGAGCTGTTTTGTCCAAAGTCACACATGCAATCAGCGGAAGAACTAAGAGCTGAACTTTGGTCTTGTGAATCTAAAGCCGAGGATTTAAATTCTGAAACTGTCTTGTTAAATAGAGAAACAAACTGAGCTTGAAAGAAGAGGGATTCGAAGATGAGAATGATCTCCAAGGTCATCCATCCCAACTCTCACCTTTTTCAGAGGAAGACACTGAGGCCCAGGGAAGGGGAGCCATATATATGCCCCAGCTCTATTAGAAACATAAAAGTTTGTAGTAGAGCTAAGTGGGACCAATCCAACACTCTTTCCACTCCTTTTAGCTGGGCTGTGTGATGAATGAGTGAGTGATTCTGCTAGTTGCAATTTCAGACCAGAAGCAGAGAAACAAGAGACATGGAAGTTTTCCCTGCTCCACTCCTCTATCTCTGTAATGTGACAGGTGAATTCACGGGACTTGAGTCCCATAATGCTGAGTGTCCCTAAAGGAGGGCTGCTCCCAGAGTCAAAGACTAGGGGTAGGGAAGAGAAGGCTGAGAAAGGGGAGGGGTAGAGCCTCCTACAGAATGGAAACTCTTGAAGGCATGGTGACTCTTCCTGTCATTGCGTTCTTTAGTGCTTTGCCTATAGGAGGCAATTGATAAGTTAGTGTTGAATCCAATCAAGCGGTAACGATTCATTAACCCTCATTGAGTCAGCCCTGTTACGTGCTGGGCATCGTGATGCCATTCCTAGCCACAAAGAGTGGCACTAGTTACATCACAGGATCATAGATCTAAACCTGAGAGGAAACCCAAGAGTTACAATCAGTCATCAATCAACCATATGAATCGCAGGCGTGGTGCGCTGGAGGAGTCCCTTCCCTCAAAGAGCTCGCCACCATCAATCTACTCCAGCTCCCCTCTCTTTGAATAGATAGTGCCTTAGAGGGATTAAGGAAGAAGCTGGGTTGTTTAAATGCTTCTCCGAATAACAGTGTGATCAATGGTAATTGTTTACACCATAATAACTATTACCCGCATGAGCGATATATACTCATATCCTATTACTGTAGTCACATAGTGATTATTCCCAGAGGCAGGCCCTTGCCGGTCAGAGCAGTAAAAGTCACTCTCAGCAGGTCGGTGGTGATCCATGTTGAACTCTCTGATTTGGGTCTCTGCACAATACAAGGAAAGGGACAGGAGCTGGGCCTCAGATTTTGCTGGTAAAAGGAATTCTCTAGTGAAGTGATGCCAGTTGATAAAGGAAGTCAGCATCTTCTCAACAACCTCTAGTCTTAGAAAACTGGCTTGGGGTTAAATGACTTGCCTAACATCATGCAACTAGTATGTGTCAGAGGTAAGGCTTGAACCGGGTCACAGAATCACTTCTCTATTCATTACACCACACTGCCCAGAGTCCAGTTCTTTGAGTCAATCAGTCAACAAGCATTTATTAAGCACCTACTGTAGAATTGTTGGGCACAAAGTCTTTACTTCCAAGGAGTTTATATTTTCTCAGAGTCCCTCCTGTATCTCTCTTTAGGTCCTTCCAAAGGCTTCCTCCGGGTTAGGTATTCAAGTATATCAGGGGTCAGAAGATCCTATTGACTGCCAGCTGCCATCATTCAAAACATCATACCACTGTGATGGAGGCCACTCACACATTAACCATGCACTCCCACCCCCAACTCAACCATCTTACCTACTTTTTAGATGCCAGGGAAACCACAGACAGGACAGAACAATTCTCTGAACACCCAGCTCCCAGAGAAATATCAGAAAGCTGTGGCACCTGATGCAAATATTTTAGTGACCAAAGGAGAGATTTAACCCTAAATTTCCATAAACCAGATGGCTCCCTTTTGAAATGAACTCAACTGAATCTTTCCAGATAAGTCACAAAGAGATTTGAATCTCAGAAAGTTTGAATTTGAAAAGTTCCATTTCAAATACCAAGGAACCAGTAGAATAAAGGATGGGCATGGAATGAGAGTAAAAAGTGCTTGGCAATGGCTGACTAGCTGCCCCTAGAGTTGGCTAACGTAGATGATAAAGTGCTTGGCGATGGCTGACTAGCTGCCCCTAGAGTTGGTTAACGTAGATGATAAAGTGCTTGGCGATGGCTGACTAGCTGCCCCTAGAGTTGGCTAACATAGATGATAACCATAACGGTGGTGATCCAATGTAAGTTCCCTGAAAGCAGGGATTGTTTCTTATTTTTCCTTTGTACTCCAGACATATAGCAAAATCCCTGACAAATAGTGGGTGCTTAATAAATGCTGATGAACGGGCTGATTAATGTTATTTCTCTCCCAGTAGAATGTAAGGTCCTTGAGGGGAGAGACAATGTCATTGCTTATGTTTATATCCCCAGCTCCTAACACATTGCCTGGCACATTAAAGGGCTTTATAAATGAGGGTTGATGAACTGTTACCATTTGACTTGATTCAACAGTAACTTTTTAAGTGCCTCCTATGTGCTAAGCACTGAAGAATGCCTTCAAGAGTTTCCATTCTGTAAGATGCTCTGAGTAAGTGAATCAATTGAAATTGACTCTTGTTTAAATCAACACTGGACCACGATGAAGTCATCTGAACCAACCTAAGACGTTCCAGAAAATCCTTTGAGATGAGATTACAAGCTCAAAGGATGGCAGTTATTTTTTTATTAACCATATATTTATCCATATATTAATAAAATGACATTTTTATTCCTATTATAATATAAATTTTATTCCTATTCATTACATGTTATATTTATGACATATTGCCATATAGTATTCATTCATCATATACTATGTATTTGCATATTCATATATTGGTCACTAGCAATAATAGGTGATTGTACATAGCACAAGATGCCATAAGCCAGATGGCTCCCTTTAAAATGAATTGGTTGATGTTATTTCTCTCAGTAGAATATAATGTAATCGAAGTTCATAGATCCTCCTGAAATTTATCCGTGAACTCCTTAGGTTCAGGCTAACAGCTCCCCATGACACAAGAGGACCACTGGAACTAAGGTTTTCCCTCACTGAGAGTCTTCAGGTAACAGATGGATCGTCACTTCTTGGTGTGTTGTCTAGGGTCGTGCATGCCCAGGTCGAGTTTGGGCTCAACAGTCTCCAAGGTCCTTTCTAAACCTGTTATCTGGAGATTCTGGGACACCAGAGTGCCATTCTGGGAAGACCTGCAATGGTAAAACTCCACTCCAAGCAAGGAATTAGCCTACTTCCTGGCTAACTCCCCGTATCAAATGTCAGTTGTTATGGAAATCCAAGCTGGCACAAGAAAGAAGTGGGGCTGGGGTCATCCCCAGAGTCGATATGACTCCTGCCTCTGAAGAGCTAATGGCCTGGCAGCCTGCCAAGCTTATTAAGCAGCACCAAGCTTTAACCCTGTAGAAGTGCTTGCCTGCTGTAGGCATAATGAGCCCCAATGATGAAAAACAAAAAGACAGAGGGTGGGAATTTTCTGCTGGTTTGGTTGCGTGTGTTTTTTTTAACCAAGTGATGCAATTCCCATCAGCATAGAGCCAGGATTAGTTCAGATACAGAACCCAGTGGGCTAGAATGTTGTCTAATTGAACGCTCCTAGAACCAACTCATTATTGTCAGCAGGGGCACAAGGCTTACCCCAGCACGAGCAACAGAACCAAGAAAGATCCGCATTTCCAAGGTACTTTGCTGGTGATGCTGCAATCTTATATTTCAGATAGGAGTTCTCATAATCGTAGATTGGAAACAGGAACCATCATGTTCAACCCATGCCCCTCCTCCCAAAGAATCCCCTTTATAGCATCCCCAATAAGTGGGCATCCAATTTTTGATTGAAGGCTTCCAACAGGAAAACCCACTGCCCCCAACACAGGCCATTATGCCTTTGGATAGCTCTGATGGTCAGAAGTTTCTTCCTGAAAGCAAATCTAACTTGCCTCTTTGCTAACTCCACCCTTAGCCATAAGCCCTGACTTCTGGGACCAAGGAGAACAAAGCTAAATCCTCTTCCAGGTGATTTCATGCCTCCTCTGAGTCTTCTCCTGGAGATGCAGCTCCAGCTCCTTCAACCAAACTGGGAAATTTGAGAAATAGAGAGAAAAAAGGGTCTGGTGTCCTCAAATCTGACTATATGTTCTTGAGAAAACATTGAACCCATTGGACTGGGAGCCAAAAGGCCAGGACTGAAGTCCTAACTATGGCATTGTTGATGAATGATTTGGGGTAAATCAAGCCCCTCTTCAGTTAGAGAGCACCCCAGTATGTGGGGAGTTGGGGAGTTATACGTGAGAGCATTTTGTAAAACAAGGTTTCACAAGCAGGCAATTCAGCGTCATCATGATATTTAGTCATTGAAGATTAGGCTGGATTGGGGGGGAAAGAATGAAGCCACACAGGGTCAGGAAAAGAAACTTTATTAGAATTCACCAAGAATAAAAACAAAGCAGCTTCATGAAAAACTAACACTCGGAAAAACCCTAGAGGGGGAAACTACCCAGACTAAAACTGGACAAAACCTTATACTCTCTCCCAACATGGAGGTTTATGGGACTCATGCTCCAGAGGCCCTCAAGAAAAGCTCAGAAAATCCCCTCCAAATGTTGACAGCTCAGACTCAAAGAACATTGGCAGCTGTGAGCAGGGCTCTTCCTGCCCAAGACCCAAGACTCAGCTAACCACAGAGCCTTGCTACAGTCATGGGTCAGCATCAGAGTTAGACCCAAGGTGCACCAGGTGGTGAATGCTAACCATGGTCCTCTGAAGTAGAAAACCTAGGACCTCGCCAATCAAGGGGAACCACATCAGCCAAAGTTTCAGTCTTCCTTAAAGGTCAAGACTCTGGGGAGTCCCCCTGTAGTTATTTCAATTAGAAAATTAAAATCTCAGGTAATTCAGGTCAAGAGATTTTGGATCCCAGAGGCCTCTGCTGGGGCCTGAATGCTTCGAAGAGAAAGATGAGGAGAATGAGGAGAAAGGAAGAAGAAAGAAGACAAATATGTAGGAGATTTCTAGTAGGGGACACTTGGCACCATCCCTCCAGAGACTCTCCTGTCCGTGGGTGGACTTGCCACCTCTCCATCCCTGTCCATCCTTGTCCATCACCATCCTTGCCAGAACATCTAGAGCTCTACTGCTCAGCTCCCCTCCAAGGGAGGGCCAAGGCCAAGGCACCTATCTGCCCTGCTGCTCCCTGGCAGGGGGAGGTGAGTCAAGATTTTCTTGGGTCTATCCCATTCAGTAAAGAACATTCCTAGGAAGGCAGAGTGCAAGAGCCCACCATCTAAGACTCTGAGGAGATAGAGTTCTCCATTAGGGACACAGACATATTACAGACATATTCCCACTCTTCTCTAGCTCCCTGCTCAGAAGAGAAAGAGTCTCTTTCGCAGCATTCTGGACAATGGGCTCAGGGTCCATCTGTAGCGCGTGGAGACCTGAGAGTGAACAGGAGAAGGAAATATCTGTGAGTTGTGGGAAACTGCAGCCTGCAGCCTTTCAGCACCCAGCCCAGGTACTGGCAAGAAGTAGGAGCTCAATGTTCAATTGCCCTTGGCTGGAGACTCTCAGTTCCTGAGCAGAGAAGAGGAGGGGAAATACAGACAAAGAAAAGGCATTCACACTGGCTCAAGACTTGAGAGGAGATTCCTGCTTCCCCTCCTGGCCAAGGCACGCCTTCCTCTGGCCTAACTGGGCATCTTGGGCTAAAGGTTTTATTTTCATTTTCTTTTCATCGATGGGCAGGCAATATAGGGAAGAGAAAATAAATGTTTGTTGAGGGGAGGGAATAAAAGAAATAAAAAAAAAACAAGGTCTCATGGGATGAGGAAAGACAGAAAATGGAAGAAATGCAACTTGTTCTCTTTTGTCTAACAGGTTGTTTTTCTGGGATATCTACACCAGAGCCTCCTCTGTTGTCCAGAGCATCAAGGACTTCACAGGGAGTTCTCTGGGCCCTTTGAGAACCTGTTGGAAAGTCACTGACAGGAGAAATCTCAAGTATCAGCAATGGCTGAAGTCTCCCTGACAGTTCCAGGGCCGTGGCAGGGATGGGGCAGGGTGAGGAGCTTTCCTAGCTTTCCAACCAGCAGTCACAGCTCTGAGTGCAGAATGGACAGAGCCCTCAACAGAAGCCTTTGGCCCCCCACAGAGTTAAGTTAGAGATAGTACCTGGTTCCACCTGCCCACCCCTTGAGACCCTCCCCAGACCTCCCCAGAGCTTCCTGGGATGGGCAGGAGGGGCAGAGAGGTTTGTGCCTTGACCACGGTGCTTAAGTGCCCACAAACCCATCCCACTGACTGGAGGTCAGGGGTCCCACGACTTACATTGACCCAGGCGCTCCAAGTCCATCTCCCCCAGGTTCTGGGGGACCGCCTGCTCCAGAACATACCCTGTAGTGACAGCAGAAGTTTTCAGTATTTCCTAGAGCTCTCTCCCTCCCACCCTGCTCTGCAGCATCACCAGCATCCCAAGGACTGGCGCTTCTATGGCAGCTTCCATGCTGAGAGAGGGGTGACAGTCTTATCCCCACTTTACAGATGAAGAAACTGAGGCCAAGAGGCAGAGCGCCTTGCCCAGGGTCTCCCCAGAGTCACACAGAAGGTCCTGGAGGCTGGTTGAGAAGCCAGGTCCTCCCAATCCCAAGCCCAGCCCTCCGTGGGCAACTGCAGGCTGGAGAACAAGTCATCTGCCAAGGACATCTGGCCAGAGCTGGCATGAGCGAGGAGATTTGCTCACAACGGACTCCCGCTTTGGGGCAGTCAGAAGAGGCTTCCCACAAGATGTGGGTCCCAAGTCAGTCCTTGAGGGAAGCCAAGGGCCCTTTGAGACACCGCAGGGTCAGTGGAAGGAAAGGGGATTGAGCATCATCAGGCAAAGCATGGGCACTCCCTAGCTGTGTGACCCTAGGCAAGTCGCCTCCTTGAGTTTCAGTTTTCTCTTCTGCAAATGAGAAGGACAAGAACTACCGTGTTGCCCCAAATAGAAGGAGCCTCATACATGGTTCAGTAAATGGGAGCTGTTGGGCCAACCCTATAAATGACTCCCATCAGCTCACCTGTAAAGCTGCAGGCAGCTGCCCTAATCTTGGCCCACTCACTGTCATAGTAGCCAATGGCTTCTGCACAAAACGTGTCCAAGAGGTCAGGGTCTTTCCTAGCCTGGACAAAAGAAAGAACAGAGTCCAGTTGTTTGCACAGGAGAAGCTGGGATGCCCCAAGTCCTGTACTTGATGACAGTCATGATCTCTCCCTCAGCCCCTCCAGTGGATGTCCAAAGAAGCACTAGCCAGACGACCTCCAAGACTGGGCTCTGTGTACCTCAAAGCCTGAGGTCATGGTAGAGGCTCCAAAAGATTCATCTCTCCCTTGACAGTGTCAAGGCTGTGAGTCCTACATTCCAGGGACTAGCAGGAAGGCTTACAACCAGAGGGGCTCCGAAGCAAGCCCTAGGGGACCGGAAGAGCCTGCAGGGATCCCTTTGCAGGCTGCAGAGGGACCACGGCCTGCACTGGCAGAGGAAGGTACCAGGCTGACTGAACCACAAAAAGGAAATAAACTCTGCCCCCAAAGATGGTGCCAACAGGTGAGAAGGCTCATGTCCAGTCACTTAGATTAGCTGAGCAGGGATGGAGACTCCAGGAGTCTTGGCTTGGGGAAGGAAAGGCGCAACGCCCCACAACAAACATCCACTAAGCCTCTGTGGAGTCTAGGACACAGAGAAGCACCACAGATAACAAGAAAAGGGGAGGCAGCTCCTGGCCTCAGGAAGCTTTTCTGGACAAAATGTGTTTGACTGATGTCCCTCTCACCTGGTGCGTGTGAAGCTGTTTTTAAAAACCCAAATGTGGGCTGCATTTATTCCCATTAAATTCCATTTTTTTTAGATTCTGTCTGATCAGTTCTAGTCTGCCAAGAAAATTTTTAATTTAATTTTCTAATTAACAAAATTCTATCTTCTTCCTCTCCCATTTACCTCGTCCCCATAACAAATATGCATGCACACAGTTATCCCTTCCACATCATGGCAGTTAGGTTTGCAGTGCCCCCATGATCTAGATAATCCATGTAAAATTTTTGCCCTTCCCTTCATAGTAGAGAAGTCTTAATTTTTTCTTTTTCCTTTATGGAGTGTTTACAGTATCTTATTGCAAAATTTCGTTTGATGTTATACAATACTATACAGACATTTTATGCATTTTTGAGTTTCTAAATGTTCTGTGTTGTCTGCTAGCCTTCGTGTGTTCACCTATGGCTTCAACAAAACTCCCCCAAAGTCCCCAATTAATTTCTTATGCCAGCCTGCAATATGTCAAAAATGTGATGGGTAAGTCACGATGTGGAAGGGATAGCTATAGTTAAGTAAGACAAACGCCTACATTGGGCAGCCCTACAAAATGTCTTATTCCTAATCCTGGGCCCTTCACCTCTGTGGGTTTTTAATTGTGCATGTGTTTTTAATTGCCTTTTTCTTTGCCTTTTTATTTAGTATTTTACTTTTCCTCAATTTTTCACACTTGTTTTTAAAACTTTGAGTTTCAATTCTCTCCCATCCTACCTTCTCACCCCACCTCCCATGGAGAAGGCAAGTAGTTTGATCCAGGTTATATGTATGTAATCATGCAAAACATATTCATAATTGTCATGTTGTTAAAGAAAACAGACAAAAAATTCAAGAAAAATAAAGCTTAAAAAAATCAGTTTCAATCTGTATCCAGACTCCATCAGTTCTTTCCCTGGGCCCATCGCCTCTTTGTCGGGAGTGGGGTAACATGCTTCATCACTGGTCCTCAGAAATCATGGCTGGTCACCGGGTTGACTAGCTTTGGGATCTTTTAGGATTTGGATTTTGTCACCAAAATCTTGAGCTCTTCTTCCACCTTAGCATCATCTCTGAATTTTTAACCTTTCATCCCAGTTGGTAAATACATTAAAAAGTACAGGGGCAAGCATAGATCCCTTGGACTCTCCACTGGAGAATTCCTGCCAGGCCAGTCTGGAACCACTACCAGCTAACTCCTCTTTGGCCCATCTGAGAATTCCACTTACCAGGTAACTGCACATTTCCATCTGGAAGAGGTTCAGGTCAGTGCCTTGGTTAACAAACTTCTCTAAGGTGATTTGCAGTCTTCTCCAGCCCCAGAAAGGAATACATAGGCAAATGGTGGCTTCACAGGCCTGAGAGAGGGAAATATCCAATTAGTATTGACACATTTCAGTCCTAGACCTGTTGGATGGAGCAAGCAGAAGGTAGAGGCAAAGCTGTCCCATGGAACGATGTTTTGGGGCCCAAAGCTGTTAGACTCCAAGAAGGCATGGGGCTAGGGCTATCATTAAACTCTGCTCACCACTGCTATAGCCAGGAAAAAAATGCCTTGGTTTAAGCCAAGGAATCATGGAGACCTAGACTCCACAAGAGTCTTAACTAGGGTCTGGGAAATGTAAAAAAAAATTATCTACTGAATTCCAATAGAATTGACTTCCTCAATAATGCTAGGTATTTCATATTACATATTTAAAAATTATACTGAGAAAGTGTCTATAGGTTCCACCACAAAAAAAGGTTACAAACATCTCCCTCCTAAAGACAGGGAGACAGGAGGATCAGAGAGGCCCAAATGAGTGGCCCAAGGACACATCGCTATCTTTGAGAATCATGCCCCTCCAATACCAAGAGGGGCCATGAGAGGAGGATTCTGGACTCCTAAAGTCATTCCAAAGAAAATTCTGACCTCATTACATGAGATCATTTCAAGCTGTGTCCTATGTTATCTAAGAAGATTGGAAGCTGCTAGTTGATGGAATGAGAATGCAGAAGCTAGGCCAGGAACACCCCAAAGTACCGACCCTACAGCCATGGAGAATAGGAGGGGAATGTGTGTGGAAGAGGTAAGGGTTTGCCGCAGAGATTACAGGGCAAAGCACCAAATTCAGAAAGATGGACATGCCACAACCTGTGACGAAGTGGCTGGTCCAGGGTCACACAGTTAGGATATGTCAGAAGAAAGGCTTGAAACCAGGGGTCTCCCTCACTCTGTCTGAGGCCACCTCTGTAACCCCCAAGCAATGCTAATTCTTATCTGGAGTTTATTAACATAAATGTTTAAATACATCATAAATTAATGTATAATATATTTTCCCTATAATGTAGTGATATCTAATAAATTATTGTGCATTATGTACATAAATGTAATAGCAATACAACATCATACATCATAATATAATACAATATACAAAAATTGTGTTGTTTTATCTTCTTATTAATGTATGTTATAATAATATGAAATATTTAGTTAATATAAACATGTTAAACCCATAAATGGAGTCTGGATCATCTTGCAGCCTTAAGGAAGGAACTTCAGGGAGTGTCTAGTCTAGATCCACCTTTTACAAGTAATCAGAAGATGGTGGTCCATAAATCAATCAATCCATGGATTCTTTAAGCACCAAGTCTGTGCCCAGACCATAGGCTCATGGCTCAGAGGCCACCAAGTCCCAACCCCTCATCTCACAGATGAAGGATGCTCTCCATTCAGCTCTAAGGGCAGGGCCACTCAGTTCACACCAGATGGACAGCACCAGACAGTGAGCCAGCACACCAAGGGGTAGACTTTCCTCTTGTGCTCTGCCCATCAGATTCCTGGAGGCGGGTGGGGAGTGGCTCACCTTAGCCACCTCTGGGCAGGGGTCCTGCAGGTGGAGAATCAGGGGGATCCAGCTTTTCTTGACCTCCATGGTATAGAAGTCCCTCTTCTTCCCCACCCAGATGGCCAGCTTCCCAAACAGGATGACCGCATGCAAGCGAAGCTTCTCATTCTCCTGCAGCCAAGAGAGCCGGACAAAGCCTGAGAGCCCACAAACACCCCGGGACCTGATGAGGACTGGACTCGATCCAATCCAATAAGTGCTTCTTTCATAAGCAGCTCCTGGGGGCCATGTCTGTGCAAGGTGCAGGGGAGACCACGTAGAAAAAGAACCATCCCTGCTCTCAAGAAGTTGTCATTCTCCCACACGTGGGGAAGTGAATATAAAACGCTCCTGACCCACCTTGCTGTCCATGACTGTCTTCCATCTTCACTATGTTCCAGACCAACTGGCCTCCTGGGCAGGAGGGCCCCAAGCTTCCCCCTCTGTGGCCCAGGTCCTCCTGACTCTTCAGGGCTCATCTCCAGGGCCCTCTCCTCCAAGGAGTCCTCCCTGATACCCCTCCTCTGGCCCCATCATATCCACATTTTGCACTTCTCTGCATATTCCTCCCCAGGAGAGTGTGAGCTCTTTGGGTCAGGGAATGTCTTCTTTTTACCTCTTTATCACCAGCCTTGGCCATGGGGGAATTAGCCTCAGTTTTGCTGCTTGTCTGAATGAACCTCAAACTTTTCTGTGACACTGCAAGCCCCATGAGAAAAGGGACAGACCCTGGGGTCACCTCCAGCCCCTAGGGCTGGGGTTTCCTAGGCAGAGATCTCCTCCTCATCCTTATCCACTCCTTATGTCATGAGTCAGGCATAGGCTATCTGCCCCCACCATCCTCACTCTGCCAACCTCTTCACTGAGGTTTTCTGACTGAGGTCCAGGCTCTGAATCATGAGCCAGAAAAGAGTAGCAGGGGGGTGGCCTTTGGTGCCTCCAGTGATGTAACTCCAACCTTCCATTGTGGTGCCATCTCGCAGCACCTTCCCTTCACACAGCCCATGTCATACCCATCCATGATGGTCAGTTCAGCACCACCAGGCACACCCTATGCTCTCCTGGCTCCATGCTGTCCACTATGCAGGAAATGTCCTAAATTTCTACCAGCTAATACACACACACACACACACACACACAAACACACACACACACACACACACACAAAATTCTCCATGCCCCCCCTCTACTCTGGGAACTCCTTCACACATCTTTCCCCTCAACTTTGGGTGTATCTGGAGGCTGAGATACTCACAGCCCCTTTTGATGTCTCGGTAAATGTGTCTTTTGTGGAAAAGTTGAGTGAGTGATGTCCTGCACTAGACCCCAGCCTAGGAGGAAGCTGTGTACTAGGTAGTAAATGAAGCCCATCTGTGTGACCTGGGGAAAGTTAGCTCACCACCTGATCCCTCAGTTTCCCCATCTGTAAAATGGGGGCTGATGAGGTGAACTGGGTGCTTCCTGAGGCCCTCCCCTGCCCAGGGGCCCTGACTCACATCATCAAAGAAGGCCCTGCATTGCATGGAGATGACCTCAAAGGAGGAGCCCAAGTCCTCCTCGGCCATGAGCCCCAGAACCTTGGTCAGCGCCACCATGGTCTCCAAGATCACCTGGGGGCTGATGGGGTCACTGAGCGAACACAAGAACTTCTTTAGGAGCAGTTTCCGGTAATGTTTCACCTGAGCAAGGAGACAGACCATGGAGCCCCAGATTGTCTAGTGTGGAGGGTCCCCAGCCACTCCCTCTTCTTACCTTGCTGGGAGCCCCAATGGCCAGGTTGCCCAGGGCCCGGATGGACAGCAGGCGCAGGGTGCTGTGCACGTGGCTGGCACCTTTGGCCAACTTTGGAATTGTGGACTTCAGCATCTTCTTTCTGTAGAGAACTGGGTCACACATGAGCTAGGAAAGAGACAGGTTCAAAAAGAGGAACCACTGCTCAGCCAATGTCTCCCCCAGCACTCCGGGAGGAAATGGGTACCCATGAAGAGAGATGCTCAGGTATGTGCACAATCCTCCTGGATATATAGATGCTCATTTTAATCAGTGCTTGCCAAGATCAGAATAAAAATACATAATTGTTTTCAAAAAAGTCAACTAAACCCCTATGTGGGCAGCACCTAGCCCAGAGCCTGGCACATAGTACGTGATTGATCATGACAGTTAATTGGTTGAGTGTCTCTGCCCACTAAGTCAAGTACAGAATAAACCTCAAGGAAGGAAATCAATTGGCCCATTTTTCTGTAACCACAGAAATCTGGCCAGGTTTCCTCTTCCCCCTCCCCCACCCTGCACAATACCTTAAGATGGGGTCTCCAAAGTATGATATTTTTATGTAGATCTCCCATCAGTGTTCTGTCTCCCTGAGAGGAGAGGGTCAAGGCAGGGGAAAGGGAGGATTTCCCTAGTAGCATGTGAGCAGTTGGTGCTCTAGGGTCCTGGGTTTGGATCGATTACCCATGCCCCAGATAGGAAGAGGGAAGGGAAGTAAATGTTGGGCTGTTAGGGGTGAAGGAAGGTATACCTGTGTTGGACACAAGTCCCTGCCTGGCCATCAAAGGAACATCAGCCTGGGACTCACCAGTGGATTAATTATGCACTTGGGGGTCAAACCCACACCCTTACAGCCCAGGGGCTGCCCAGCACCAACACCAAGCCAGGGGCAGAATATTTCCTGCCAACCAGCAGTTGGAGACAAAACTCGGGCCAGTGACTGTGGGCACCTATGGGCCACTCCGCTCAGCTGTCCACATCAATTCAGCGCAAAGGCAAAGCCCACAAATGCAAGCCAGAAGTGCAGGGAAAGAAGAGGAGGAGGTATGAGGTCCCCAGCCTCTAGGCAGCAGGCCTGGCTCAGAAGGGTCGATGGGAACGCACACTGCCCCACCTCCACCCCTCTGCTGCTCACTTCTATGAAGAAGGCCGTGCTGCTGAGACGCCAGGGGAGGAATTCGGAGTCCAGGCCAGGCAGGAGCAGCTGTGCAAACCTCTGACTGTAAGTGCTAATGTGCAGGATCATGGTTCTGGGGGAAGCAGAGGAGGCAGGTCAAGGAGGGCAGAGCAGCAAACTGAGGACAGGCACAACCCAGGCCATTGTCTCATTATTTCATCCCTATCAGACCTAATCATACGTCATGATGCATCCAAATTAATCATCTTACTGCCTTGTTTCCCACCTTCACACCTTTGCCTCAGTGAATGCCCTCCCTCTTCTCTTACACCTCTTAGAAGTTTCCTTCTGAGCTCAGCTCCAGCACCACCTCTTACAGAAAGTTTGTGCTGCTGCTGCCCACCCCCAACCTCTTGGTCCATGCCACATGTGCTCATGGTACACTTCCTCCAGCCAGAAGCTGTGGCAGGAACCACCTCATGTTGGCCTTTGTGTTTCCATCTCCTACAACTTTGCCTGGGAGTGCTTAATCCATAGTTGGCATCTGGCGGAGTGACTGACTAACAAGTGATCTCTAGGCTAATTCTAAGCTGTTCACCTCATCCCCAGGACCTCAGGAGGCACTGCCTGACACAGTGAGCAGCAGCCAGGCTCAGAGTCAGGAAGGCTCAGAATCAATTCCCATTTAAGCACTGTGAGGCTCAGCTTCCTCATCGGTCAATAGGGAAGCTACTCCCTATCCATCCCATTGCACAAGGGCCTTTTTAAGACAGCATGAAATCCCAGAGAGGAGAGGATATCGCAGCATAGGATTCAGTCTCCAGACAGATGCCACCCCCAGAAGCTATGCCTCAAGGCCCTACTTGTTCTCCTCATGCTCCTCCCCATAGGGAGCAGACAGTGACCCGGGCTACCTGGCCAGAAGACACACTCCATCGATGTGAGTCCGGGGGTCCTCCAGGAGAGTCCATACCCCCTGGTCCACCAGGCTATACATCATCTCCTCACTCCCAGCTCGGCTCAGCACAGCCTGCAGAGTTTTGATGGTAAGCCTGGAAAAGAGAACCAAGTTATGAACATTTTCTTAAGTGCCGACTACAGGCCACTAAGTCTTGGAGATGTAGAAAGAAGTCAAAGACTGTCCGGCCCTCAGTTCACAGTCTAAGGGGAGAGAGAACTTAACAAACAAAGCCAGCAATAGACAGAACAAACGGGACGGTATTCACAGAGGGAGGAACGGGGGATGTTTCCTGGAGAGGAGAAACTTAAAGGAAGTCAGGAGGCAGAGCTGAGGAGGGCAAGCGTCCCAGGTCTGGGTGCAGCCAGAGCCCAGAGATGGAGCATCTTGCTCATGGACAGGTGGAGCCCGGGGGCACTGGAGGGAAGCAAACATGGTGGGCGTGGAGGTGTAACATGGAAAGGGAGGGGAAAACTGGCTTATGAAAGGCTCTGAATCCCCAGCAAAATAGTTTGTACTTGCCCCTGGAAACAGCAGAGAGCCCCTGAGGTTTATTGAGCCGGGGCTGTCCCAGTTGGGACTAGAATTAGAACCACAGAATATTAGAGGGGAAGGAGCCTGAGAGGTCACATGGTCCAGCCTCTCAGTGCAACAATGCCTGCTGCAGCTGCGCAACCAGCTCTTCCCGGAATACATCCAGTGACAGGGAGCTCACTACTTTTCAAGGTACATGGTGCATTGGGGAACATCTCCCATTGATGAAAAATAAAAGCTTCCTTGCAATGAACCATAATCTGATCCCCACTGATTTCCATGCCCTGGTCCTTGTTCTGTCCTCTGGTGCTGCACAGGGGGAAGCACACAAGGGGATTGGGAATCAAAAGACTTCTGCCATTTATGTGCCTCACTTTCCCTATATGTAAAAGAAAGGGGACTGGGTTCAGTGGCCTCTAAGGTTCCTTACAGCTATGAACTTGACTTAGGGACATCACCAAACCCCCTGAACCTTCACCTTATCCTCTATAAAATGGGGGAAATGCTACTTGGGCTCCCTACCTCTCCCAGTGGTCCCCAAAGAACAATCCTTCAGACACGCAAAGGTGCATCCCTTCTAAGTCTGTCCAAATGGGGGAGGTGGTGATCTCCCACCCCCGAGGTCTGTTTGCCTTTTCTTCTGCCACATCTCTTGAATCCATCCCCTTCTGTCTACTCGCATGTGTACCATCCTCAGTGACTGCAGAAGTCTCCTGACTTGCCTCCCTGCCTCCAGCCTCTGCCCGCACCAGATTTCTCCTTCGTGGTCTCAGCGCCCAGCATATAGTAAGTGCTTTTTAGAAACGCTTATTGATTGACTGATAAACGGCACAAAGGCTTTAGTTCTTGGCCTACACCAAGAGAACGAGGGTCCAGCTCTTTGAGAAGGGAAACTACCAGGGCCAAGAGTCGCCTCGCTAAACAGAGTTAGTGGCCATCACCCTCTCACCGCATACTGGCCTCACCCCACAGCCTCAGCCAGCCACAGTACCTGCGGGGAGTGATTTTGTTCTGCAGGTTTCCAGTCCGGATGACTCTCCAGGTGTCTGGGGTCAGTGAGGTCTGCCAGGGCCCAGAGCTACTGCTCAGCTCCTGGAGGACTGTGCAGGACAGCTCCGGAAAGATGTCCTGAAGCTTCTCCCCACTGTCCAGCGCCATGGTGATCTTGTGGAGAGCACACACCGCCTGGGGAAAGAATGTGCCCCCACGTCCGGGCCACGCTGAGTCCTCACCCCAGCTGAGTGACTCCCAGGCCCCCCTACCCCGGAAGAGCAGCTCCCGGCCCTCCACCCCGACCCCACGCTCCCTCACCGTAATGGGATCCACAGCAGCCAGGCGCCAGATGTCCTTTTTGGAGGTCGGGTTGCCCCTGGGAGCTTTCTTTGCCTGGATTCTGGCCATCAGGGCCTGGAGGATGTTCCTGGCAAAGGCAGAATCTTCTGCCAGTGCTTCCCACAACTCAGTGATGTTTCTGTAATGGAAACACCAGTGGCTCCCCATCACTCACCAGATAATCTCTGCCTGGCATTCAAGACCTTCCACCGACTAACACTGCCCCACTCCACCAGCTTGATCCCATATTACTCCCCTTGACTCACTCTCCAGTCCAATCAAACTGGACCCCACCAACACACACATTGTATCTTCTCATCTAGGTAGGGCCACAGAACAGAGGGAGTACTGGGCCTAGAGTCGGGAAGATCTGAGTTCAAATTCAGCCTCAAACACTCACCAGTTGTATGAATCCGGGGATAGTCTCTTTAACCTGTCTGACTCAATTTCTGTAACTGTAAAATGGATAGCCATAGCACCCCTACCTCTCAGGGTGGTCGTGAGGATCAATGAGAAAGTGTGTCAGCACACAGTAGGCTCTTAATAAATGCTTGTTTCCCTCTTCCCCATCTCTATGCCTTCCTCATCCCACACCTTCCACCTGGCCTATCCTCTACAGTCCAGCTCAGATCGCGCCTCCTCCACAAAACCCTCCCTGATCCCCCCTGAAACTCTCCTGCACCTTTTGTTTACCCTTCTCTAAGGCACCCATTAAGGGATGCTTTGTGTGACAGTTCTCTATGTGTCTCACCCCTCCCCACCCTCAGATTCCAAGTGGGCAGGAGCCATATCTTAACTAAATTGGGTATCAATCTCCTCTGGTGCCTAGCAGAGCACTCTGCACATAGCAGGTCTTCAATACATGTCAGATTAGATCAAATGAATTGGCACTAAATAACCGACCTGTGTTGGGGTGGAACCTTCCCAGGGGCAAGGACTTCCTGTGCACGACCCCCAGTTCAGGGTCAGGCTCAGCATTGTAAATTTTCCCTTTGAAATCTCAACTCTGTAATATAGTGGAGCCCTGTTCTCCTTCTTATTCCCAGTGTGACTTTGGGTAAGTCATTTCATCCCCATGGACTCCTTCCTCCTCTCTACAGGGATGGCCACTAAGAAACTTTCTAACTAAATCTGTGGATGGTCTTATATATGGCATGCATGCAAGCCAGATAGGAAGACCAGACAAAGAATCCCGAGGAGACTTGGAAGGACTAAATGTGGGGGGAAGAGGGAGTGGGAAGCATGATTTGGATTTCGGTGTTCTGGACTGCACCTCTGGTCTTACTGAAATAGGGAACTCCATCCACCAGAGCACTTTAGCACTTTCTCTGAGACTGAGTTTTAGAGAGTCTCCTTGGGCACAGAGCAGCTCACTGACTCGCCCAGGGTCACATGATCATAATGTGTCAGAAACAGGACTCAACCCAGGTCTTCCTGACTTTACATCTGGCCCTCCATCCAACACACCACCCTGCTCATAAGATGTGAAATCAATTTATATAAGAGGAATGAGTTGCTCAGTCTGGTCATGTGTATTGAAGCTCAAGGCTCTTTCTAATAAAAATGTTTGATTATGAGCAGGGAGAGGACAAAAAGATCGTGGCATTACCCAGATTCAGTACTAAGACATGGGTCTCCCATCCAATGTCCACCCACCTGTCCAGGGGTAGCGGCTGCCTCAAGAGGGAAGTAATGACTGTCTCCTGGTAGGAGTGAGCCAGCAAGAGGACAGCTTCCACTAATGGACGCCGCACATCTGGATGAAGCACAGAGGGTAGGTGTGCCAAGATGGTGCTCAAGATGTCTGGAACCTGTGAAAAATGGTGGGCAAGGCTGGTGTTCCAAGAGAACCTTCAGTGCTGGCCTCTCAACTGGGCAGGTTGCCCCCAGACCCCCCTCCAGCTCTACCTTGTCTTCCAGCTCATGGCCCCGAAGCCTCAGGATGGTATTGAGCCAAATGACTGCAGCCTTGTCATGGGTGAGGTTGGTGGCCCCCAGGCTCTCGCAGGTGCTCTGGAGAAGGATGACCAGCTCTTCCCATCGAACTTCTTTGCTAGTTACCTGTGAGCAAACCAAGCCCCAGCCAGACCAATGGAGACAGAGCAGAGGCCACCAGGGACCTCCTCAGCCTCTGCAGCAGCAGAGCTTCTTTACCTGGGTGGTCCAGTTGGCTTTTGAATGCCTTTCATTATCATTGCTCTCCTTTGTGGCCTTATGTCCTTAATTTTAGAGTTTAAGCACCTTCTTCTGAGAAGTTAATCCATAGACTCCACCCACTTATCAAAGGGGGATGAAGAAAGGTCAAGAACCCTGGGTCTAGAGAGTCAAGGTTCTTCTGGAGGAGCCCATGCTCCCCAGACTCATGGAGGAAGGTCAGAATTTTGGAGCTGCAAGGAACCTCAGCAGCCACCCAGAATCCTCAGTGATGGCACAGTCCCAGTGAACAGAAACCAGCTCATTTCATGTTGGGACAGAGCTCATTGGGAAATTTTCCCCAGAATCAAGCCTAAATTGACCTTTTAACAACTGTTACCCATAGCTCCTAGGCCTGCCTGCCACGAGACAACACTCCACATAGTTGGAGACAACTAGTTCATGCAGCTACCCCTGTCTCCACCCCATCCCCTTCTCCTGAGCCTTTTCAGGCTTAACACCCCTGGATGTTGCCCTTGGCCTTTCATCATCTCAGTGGTCCTCCTAGGTACATCCTCCAGTTTTCCCAGTGTACTTCCTAAAATATGGCACCCAGAACTCAAGGCCTGACCAAGGAAGGGGCCAGTAGGACTGCCAGCTCCCTGGGTCTAGACACCAGCCACTGCCAGTGACTTAATTGGCCCTCTCAGCTAACATACCCCATGACTGACTCCTATGGAGCCCACCCACCCCTCTCTTTCCTTTTGTCCCCTCTAGGTCTCTGATACCCAACCTACAAACCTCCCAAACACACAAGAAAACAGGCTGAGAACAGAGAGCAACCCCAGGGCTATGGCACCAGAGGAGGAACCTCAGGTGATGCCCTTTAGTCCCTCAGCTAAGAGGACTCTGAGCACCCCAGAGAGAAGTTGAAAAGCTGCCCCTGAAGCTGAAGGTTATTATGCAGGCTGGGGAAATGGGGGTTGTGGGGGGGTCTTAAAGACAATGGAGAGAGAAGGCAAGGGAAGGCCCCCCTAACCCTGGTCTGTCCTGGAAACTCTGTGACTGAGCAGAGAGAGCACTGGGTCTGCAGTCAGAAAGACCTGAGTGCCAATTCTGGCTCAGATACTTGGTAGATGTGTGACCCTTGGAAAAGTTACTCCACCTCCACCTGCCCCAGTTTCCTCATACGTGAAATGGAGGTGATAATAGTGTCAACCTTGTAGAGCTGCTGTGAGGGTGAAATGAGTTAATACATGGAAAGTTTTCTTACCAATTAAAGTGCTATATAAGCGCTAACTCGTAACAGTACAAGCAGTGGTAGCACTAGTAGTAGTAGTAGCGGTGGTGGCAGCAATAGCAGTAATAACAGCACCAGCAGCAGCAGCAATAGCAAAGTAATAGGGATAGTACTAATAGAGTGAGAGTAGTGGTGGTGGTGGTGGCGGTGGTGGTGGCGGTGGCGGTGACGGTGGCGGTGGTGGTGGCGGTGGCGGTGACGGTGGCGGTGGTGGTGGTGGTGGCGGTGATGGTGGTGGTGATGGTGGTGGCGGTGGCGGTGGCGGTGGTGGTGGCGGTGGCGGTGGCGGTGATGGTGGCGGTGGTGGTGGCGGTGGCGGTGGTGGTGGTGGCGGTGGCGGTGATGGTGGTTGCGGTGGCGGTGGCGGTGATGGTGGCGGTGATGGTGGCGGTGGCGGTGATGGTGGCGGTGGGGCGGTGGCGGTGGTGGTGGTAGTAGTGATAGTGGTGGTAGTGCCAGCAGCACCATTGGAAAGACTGAGGAGCCCCCACTACCTCTGCCTGTCAGCACACAGGGCTGCCTGTGGAGCACCAAGTGCCCAGAAGAAGGCAGAGTGGGAGGCCCAGATACCCAACAGAACTTAGGCCCCCAGCTTTAGTCACCTTGGCGATTTTGGAGGACAGGAAGTAAATCTTCTCCATGTTAGTAATCTTCAACTCATCTTTGATGTCCATCAGCAGCTTCTCTGTCACTGTGTCCTGTATGGACCAGGGCCGGGCTGCAATTCAAAAGGACAATTAAAACACTCCACAAGGTAAGATCTGCTCCCCACAAAAAGGGGCAGAAAACTGTGTCCCAGACATCTGCATATAGCCCTCAGCAGCTTTCCAGGGCTCTGCACAGCAGCATCCGAGTTTGGGGACTTCCCCCTCCTGGAATCCCAGGCCCTATGAGAGACTTGATTCATGCTGTTCCTGCCCGCCTTGGTGGTCCATGGCCCTCCTCAAACTATCAGTATATACTTACCTGCTGTATCCTCCACCCGCCATCTGGAATATAAACTTGTGGAGGTAAGGGACAAATTCCTATTTTCTTCTTTCTACTCCCAGGGCCTAATGCAGTGCTAGGCACATAGCAGGTGTTTAATAAATGTTTGACTGATTGACTGATTGAGACAACAATAACTGGTAAAATAAACTGGAAAAAGAGGAGAGTTTGAAGGAACACAGAGAGGTTAATCCTCCCTTTCCTAACGGCCTAGGCTGACCACCACTGCCCTTGGTGAGAAATCTCACCTCTGAACTCCAGGATTCTGTATTGTCTTTGCAAAGTCCATTAGAAGCCGTTTGGCAGAAACTAGGTATTGACCAACATCTCACACACACCGTCCACCAAGAGAAGGTCAAAACGGGTACATGGCTTAGACACAAAGGGTCATATCAGAAGCAAATTAGGGAACCATGGACTATTCCATCTGTCAGGTCTATGAACAAACGAAGAATGTATGACCACACAAGACAGAGAACATTACAGGATATAAAATGGATAATTCTGATTGCACTAAATTAAAAGTGGTTTTCACAAACCAAATCAATGTAACCAAGATTAGGAGGAAAGCAGGAAACTTGGGGGAAATTTTATAGCCATTTTCTCTGATAAAGGTCTCATCTCTCAAATATAAAGAGAATCAAGTCACATTTATAAGAATACAAGTCATTCTCCAAATTATAAATGATCAAAGGATATGAACAGTCAGTTTTCAAAAGAATTCAAAGCTATCCATAGTCATATGAAAAAATGCTCTAAATCACTACTGGTTAGAAAAATGCATATTAAAACAGCTCCACTGTACCACTTTACACCTATTAGATTGGCTAATATGACAAAAATGGAAAATGATAAATGATGGGAGGGATGTGGGAAAACTGAGACACTGATAGATTGTCTGTGGAGTTGAAAGCTGATCCAACTATTCTGGAGAACTATTTGGAACTTTGCTCAAAGGGCCATAAAACCATGCATATTCTTAGACCCAACAATACTACTATTCATTCTGTATCTCAAAGAAATTTAAAAACAAAAAAAAAATAGAAAAAGACCTAAGTGTACAGAAATCTTTTTATTTACTCTTTCAGTGGTGGCAAAGAACTGAAAATTATGGGGAAGCCCATCAGTTGGGGAATGGCTGAACAAGCTGTGGTATATGGTTTTGATGGAATACTACTTTGTCATAAGAAATGACAAACAGGATACTCTTAGTAAAACCTAGGAAAATGTATCTGAACTGATGCAAAGTGAAATGAATAGAACCAGGAGAACATTGCACACAGTAATAGTAATATACAAAGACCAGCTGTGAATGACTTAGCTCTTCTCAGCAACACAACAATCTAAGACAATTCCAAATGCCTCATGATGAAAAATGCCGTCTACCTCCAGAGAAAGAACTGATGGAGACTGAATGGAGATTGAAGCAGACTATTTTTCACTTTTTTCTTTTTAGTGTTTTTGGTCTGTTTTCATTCACAACATGACTAATAAAGAAATCTTTTTTGCAGGATTGAACATGTATAAACTGGATCAAATTGCTTGCCTCCTCAAGAGGAAAGGAAGGAGGGAGAGAATCTGGAACTCAAAATTTTTTTCAAATTAATGTTTAAAAAATTACATGTAATGGAGGGAAAAAAATAAGAGTAAAAAATAATAATAAAGTCCATTAGTTTTGTATGTGTGTTTGCTTTATCTCCTCAGTAAGAGTGTAAGCTCCCTAAGGGCAGGGCCAACATCCAACAATCCATTGAATTTCTACTCAACACCACCCCAACCTGAGCAGAGGAGAAGACCACTGATTGCTTGTCTTCTTACCCTGAAGGTCTAGAAGGCAGCAGATGACATCAATGGTGGACTGGCGGGTCTTCACTTGGGAGTCACAGGTGTGTGGAGCCAGAAGTCCAATCAGAGTGCCAAACTGGCCAGATTTCAGGGGTATCTGTATTTTAAACAAAGGGCAAACAGCTGGACTGATTAGAAGCTGTGTGTCTGTCTGTCTATATCTCTATGTCTCTCTTTGTGTCTCTACCTCTCTGTCTCTGTCTCTCTGTATCTCCCTCTCTGCCTCCCTCCTCTCATTATACTCACACTCAGGTTCAAACCCAGAGAGGATTCAGTTTGGTGCTGGAAAACTAATTAGGAAACATTTGTTCCTCTCAGTAGGAAGGTGAGCACTGGGGGTGTGGAGTGAGGCATGCACCATTAAGCTGCATCAGTTGTTGTTGGCTTTGTCCAAGATTTCTGGGTTTTGTTACAAGGCAGAGCTCTGCTGTGGGTGAGGGGCAAGGGAGTTATGATAGTGGCATAACAATACAAGGCAATAAGAAAACGATTTTTAATAGACCAAACCTGCCATTTCACTAGCCTGGAGGACTTCCAATGAAGAAATTCCCTCTACCATTTCAGAGCTGTTACTAATAGTCTTTAATGCCTGCCTGGGAACAGAGGGTGCTTTGTAGTGTAATGTTTGCTGGTTTTAACAAGTAAAAGTTCACAATGAAAATTTAACAGTCAGCTCTCCAGAGCTGGTTAGTGCTGGCTCCAAAAAAACCCTGAAACCCAAGTCTTCTGCACGCCAGGGCCAGCTACACTACACTACATCCACTACTCCATGCTGACGCTCAAAAGAAAAAAAAATTATTTTTTAAAAAGCTTGTCTCCCTAAATGACCTTGGGCTGAGAAGCGTGGACCTAGAAGGAAATCAGGAAGACCTGAGTTACAATCCTGCCATAGACTTACTATGTGACCCTGGGTATAATATTATCCCTACCTCCCAGGGTTGTGTGAGAAGCCTCTGTGCACCCATCAATGTGTACAGTTTGGCAAACTCCTGAAACCAAACCATACAAGCGAGAACTACCCCAACGCCTGGTGACTAAGGGGTGCCGCCTTCCCAGCAACGGCGAACCTGCATCACGTAGGGGTCGTGCAGTAGTATTGTACCACAAAAAGTGATGGAAAGGGACAGCTCCAGAGGAGAGGGGGGTCACATGGGAGCTGTTACACAGTAAGGCAAGTGGAAGGGAAATGACAAGGTCTTCAATGGAGGCAGCGCACATGCCCTACCCACCATGGGCAGGTGAGGGACTGGGGGGTGCGTCCGCAGGCAGACACAGTGGGGCGGGGCTGGGGAGGCAAGTTTTTGTTATCAAGGTTCAATCTGCATTTGTTGCTCAATGGGAAGGGGGTGTGAGTGAGGGGGGCCAGGGAGAGAGAGGGAAAAGAAATGTTTGTTAATTGGGGAAACGGTTTTTTTAAATCTTCTTTACAACAGGTAAATAAGTGTGAGCTTGGGTGGTGGCCCAGCTGCTTGCTGCGGGCCTTCGAGGAGACAAGCTCCGACCTGGAGGCTTGCCCTGGCACCCCACTTCACTGAGGCTCGGGAGGGCCATTTCTTCAGACCTGAAGGGCTGGGGCTCCGCTACAGTATCTTCTGTACTCACAAGGATGGTGACGCCCTCCCTGTACACCTGCAGGAGGTGAAGGCTCAGCGTGACCGCTCTCTCTCGTTCCCAGTCCTTCTCCGAATGTAACCACTTCTCAAGGAGCTGTCGGAGGGAGGGAGGTGGAAACACAAAGGAGAAGCACTGAGAGCCTAGAAAACCCTGGGGCTTCCCTAGTCTTCCCAGGGGACCGGCCTCTCCGAACCTGGGACAATCCCTCCTACACTTAGCCATGAAGTGGCTGAGGGCCAGCTGCACCCATGATCAACATTCCGTCCTTCAGGAACCATGGAAGCCCAGCCAGAAGGACCAAGGACTTTGTACACCCTTGCCCCAAGTCAAAATGCCCCGCTTATGGCCACACGGAGGGTATTTTCTTGGGTAAATGAGGAGAGGGGCTCTGGGGTCTCTCCAAGACACTCACGTGGAATGTCTCCTGGAGGCCCTTGGGGTCCATCTCTCTTTCCAGAAGGCTTTGCATCAGCCTCATCAAGGCACTCATGGAGTTCTCGTACAATGTCTGAGAATGAGAGAAGTGCATGGGGGTCATGACATTCATCAGAAGATTTGATCTTAGGGTCCCCTGGTCTGCCTGACACAAAGGAGAAGAACAGCAGAGATATTGGGAGGGAGGCTGTGCCCAAGGCTCCTTGGGGAAGTCATTGAGATGCTTGGAGCCTCAGTTTCTTCCCCTGTAAAATGAAGGGGTTAGAGGACATGATGGTCAGGTCCTTTCCAACTCTAGGCTATGACCACGTGAATTGAGGCCAATTGTAGCTGGTGAAGCCTGAGGATTGGCTACATTATTGTTAGTATGATTGGCCATAGGAGCAGACCCAGAGGGTCCAGAGGAGAAATTGGAAGGAGACCTGAGCCAGTTTCACCTCCACTCCCATGACCAGGGAGGCAGAGAGAGGTGGTCAGCAGCCCCTCCTCTCCAAGCTGCCTGTGGGAAAGTTCCCAGAAAAGCACCTCTGGTCTGGTATAGCCTGGACCTGCTCTTGTCCTTTGACTCTAAGAGAGGAGTGTGGGCTCTCCCCATGGCAGGTCAGGGCACCTTGTAGCACCCATTCTCTCTGTGGCTTTCCCTATATGTTTCCCTTGAGCTGTGAGCTCCTGCAGGAAGGTTTGGCCAATGTTATAAATGGCCATAGATTGGTCATGGGCACATAGTGTCCCAAAGAGTTGGTCACAAGGTCAGCAATGGCTACCACCTGGGTGATACCCCCTTAGCCCTCCCCCATGGTCTTGATTGTGCCTGGGGGCCTGACTTAGGCCAGCCTTAGGCAGCCTAACAGTCTTAAGTGGGGATGTCAGATTCAGGACCCAGGTCAGCACACACCTCCACCACTAAACTGATGAGGAGGTCTGAGAAAAGAACTCACCTTGACCTGTTCACTATCCTCTCCAGGAGGAGGAAGGGGGAATACACACTGGATGCTCCTGTCCATCAACTCATGGTTTTCCTCAAGGGTGAAAGGAGGACTCAGTTTGCTGGGGAAAGCAAGGAGCAGTGAGGAGCTTGATGATGGCCCAGCAGAAGATCTGCCCCTGGCTAGGGTCCCATTGTCCAAAGGCAGACTGAAGAAAAACATAACAGTCAACTTCCAATCTCAGGGTAGGCATATTCTCAATTCAGCATAACTCAGCACCTACTGTGTGCAAGACAACATGCTGGGTGAGCTCCCTGAGAGCAGAGCCCAGGTTTTGCCTTTCTTTGCATACCCAGTACTTGGCACATAGCTTCACATAGCTTCACAAATGTGTCAACTGTCTGACTGCCTGACTGCACAGATAGGAATGAAATTGTCCTTGTCCTTAAGGACCTGACATTCTACAGAAGGTTAGAGGAGGGCTTAATCCAGTCCTTTGTTTTATAGCTGAGGAACAAGAGGCCATGGTGGGTCACCCAGCTAGAACCCCGATCTACAGCCAGAGAGAAGCACAACCTGACCTAGAACCTGGAATAGCACAGCCTGGCCTAGAACTCAGATCCATAGCTCCTGGTGTTGTGGATTCTGCCTCAGACACATCCCAGTTGCTCAGCTCTGGGAAAATCACTCAAGCTCTGCATTCCTCAGTTTCCTCATTTGTGAAATGAGGAGGTTGGACTTTTTAGCCTTTGCAGCTCTTTCTAACAGTCTATGAACCTATGTTTCTGACTTCCCATTCAGGGCATTTTCCATTCTTCCTAGCCAGCTTCCTCTGAATCCCAGCATCCTCTTGGCCTTTCCTTAGGGGCTTCCTGAGAGGGAGAGAGAGAGAAAGAGAGAGTGAGAGAGAGAGAGAGAGAGAGAAGAGGGGGTGGAGATGGTCAGTCAGAGACAGACGATATACAGATGGGCAGACAGACAGATAGATAAAAAAGTGAGTGAGTGAATGAACATTTACCAGGGACTTGCCCTATGACAAGCCCTTTACTAAGAGCTATGGTTACAAACAGAAGTAAACTAGATAGTCCTTACCCTGAAGAAAAACACCAGAGAAAGAAATCATGTATGAGGGAGATAATGGGGGAAGCCCTCCATGGATAGTGGGGAGGGGGAGGCTGCTGTGGAGGATGTGAAGACCAGGCAGTAAGTTGAGGACGAAGTGAGGATGTCTGGGACCTCCCATGAGCAGTCCCTAAGGCATACTGCTCCTACTTTCTCCACAGTAATGATGCTAATGTGCTCGGCCTCAGGCAGGCAGCTGGCTAGAACCCACAGTGGATACAAGCACCGACCCCCTTCATCTCCTCCACATCTTCCGTCACTGACTCTGCTTTATCCAAGTGGGTTAGCAGGCCTTGGCTCCTTTGCATGGCTGCCTTAAACCAAAAAGAGCTGAGCTTTCTCCAGCCACCTCCAATGAACTTGGAGGGAGGAAGGCAGGTCAGCTGTTAGATTACCTCTCCCCCACCAGGCCTCCGAGATGCTCAGAGCATCTCATGTAAGGTCTCTCTGTGCATCTCCCCTGCAGGGGAGGAAGAACTACCTTCTCTTCACAGAAGACAGCACTATCTGCTACGGGGCCCCCGGAGCACCCTGCCTTAGCAGCAGAACTCAGGCCCCAGCTTGGCTCTGGAACTTCCCATGATGCCTCCCAGTCACCATGGTGCACAGTAATGTCTAAGACACACACACACACACACACACACACACCTTTGCACTTGGTGGGACAGGTTGCATGCCTACCCATTAAATGCATGACGTTGGGAGCCCTATTTGTTCATTACAAGAAATTATGGTGGTTTCCAGGGAATCAATTTGCCTGTTATGGTGGCAGCATCTGCGTCATCCTTGTGTTTTGTAAGCCCCTGGACTAGTCCAGGCATGTTCTGGGCAAGCCCATGAGAGCCAAGGCATGCCACAGGAATTGGGCACATGGACTTCTCTCAAAATACTTCTTCGGGACAAAGGCCAGTTGGGTTATGGGGACTCCAAGGATTCAGAGCGAGAAGAGACCTTCATCATTGTCCAATCCAACCTCCTCATTTCAAAGGTGGTGAAAGTGAAGCTCAAGAGGGAAGGGGCTTGAACCAGGTTCCAAAGAGAACAAGGGGCAAAGGAAGGAAGACAGCTATGCCTCCATCATTATGTGCTGGCAGGAGGACCTCAGAGGTCACCCGATGAAGTTCTTGCCTTTCATCAGTGTGAGCCAAGAGGCTCAGAGAGGAGCTGGAATGGCCCCCATGGGGCATAAGCAGCCTCTCTGCGGGTACCTGCCTCATCTGCCCAGGGAGAGGCCCTTCGGCAGGGCCGTGTCAGCTCCTGGCCCTGTAAAGATGGTGGCTGGTCTCCTACCCACTGGAAGCCAAGCCCCCTGCCTGGTTTACTTCAGCTGTCACTTTGATCATAAAAACCTCTATTTCCATCCTCCCTCTACTCTCAGCCATTTCCCTGAGGGGATCAATCTCCCAATCATGCCTTCTTGGAATTCTGTCCCTAGGATGGGAAGTATGGCCCAGCCTTGAAAAGGCAAAGGGCATTCCAATGACAATATGGCTTCCGGTGACTGATCTCTGAGGTGGGGCCGAACCTGCCTCTCACCCAGGGCCCTGGAGCACGGATCCAGCTTACCTGAGGTGCCAGAGAGCAGTCATCGTCAGGCAGCGTACAGGAGACACCAGAGAATCCAGAGGCTCCATCTTGAGGATCACCTGCCCAGTACAAACCAGGAAGCAATAAGAATGGCAGCGGCCATAATCATGGTCACAGGTGACCTTTAATGAAGACTTTTCAAACGCTTTTACACACAAAGTTTACATAAGTCATCTCTTTGGAGTCTTACAAAAATCCCATAAGGCAGATGCTGCTGTTGTTCCCATTTTACAAACATGGACACTGGGGCTCAAGAAGACCACAGCCACACAACTAACAAACAAGGAATTATTTGGCCTCTCTTATGTGCTAGTCTCTTGTCTCAGTGCTGGGAATACATGTACAAACAATGAAACAATCCCCAGTCAAAATGAGCATCAGAGATGAGGTTTGTCTTCTGATGCCAAGTCCATAGCGCTAACCATTGTGAAACACTGTCTCTCCAAATTAATGGAAAATCTGCCTGGTTCCTTAGCATGGGAGTTAGGCCTTCCCCTTTGAGCAGCACGGCCCTCCAGACTGTGCAATAGCGCTGCCCCAAACCAGGCCAGGCCCCAGAAAGAAGCTGCCCCAACCCCTCCTGCTCATGCTTCTCAGCACTCCTAACCCAGGGGCTGCTGGATCCAGAACTCTGTGTGGCTGCCTGCAGAGGACAAGGGTTTTCTAAATGCACACAAGAAAATACCTCATGTTACAAAGGAAACAACTATACGGAAACACAACTACTGCAACATTTTAAATAAGGTCACAGGCTCCACGTTAAGACTGCAGTCTAGAAACGCGCCCCGCCCCCCCCCCTCCCCCCGCTCCCAAGAAGGCTGATGAGGAAGAAAAGGTGTTGGGAGCAAAGTCTTTACCCCCCTCCCAGTCCTGTTCTCTGACCCTATCTTGTCTGCTCTCTCTGTGTGTCTGTCTCTCTTGTTTCTGTTGCCACACACACACACACACACACACACATATACTCACATACACACATGTACTCACACACACTCACTGACACATACACATACATACACATTCACACACACTCATATATACATACACTCACACATGCTCATGCAGAGGACACACACACTCGCAAATACTCACACACACATAGTCACACACACACATACATACACACATGTACTCACACACACTCACTGACACATACACATAATACACATTCACACACACTCACACATACACTCACACATGCTCACACAGAGGACACACACACATATACTCACATACACACATGTACTCACACACGCTCACTGACACATACACACACACACACACACACACACACACACACACACACACACACCTCTACCACTCCTGGAGCCTCAACATAGCTCTCACTAGAAGGAGCCCAGGACCCTGATTCCCACTCTCAAAGGGGCCCTGAGTGGAATCCAGGAGCTCCAGAGGTGGAATCCTCCCTGGTCACTGAAGGCAGGCCCCAGTCAGGCTGTCAAATCTCCAGGCCCAGACAGCCCCAGGAACACCCCTCAGCACCTCCAAGTTGGGCAGACCCTGCTCTCAGCTCACCATGAGGTTAGCCATGAGCTCTGGTTTGTAGGTATAGTCAAAGTCCACCTTGCCCAAGGCCTGGATGGCCAGACAGATCTGATTGATGCTCTGGACAAATGCTAGCTTCAGAGACACGTCCTGTGGCAGCACAGAAGGGGCAGGAGCCATAGCCCAATAGGAGAAAGGAGACTATGTCAGGATGGAAGAGTTGCAGCCCCCCACCCCAGGGCCCTGGCTTCTCTTCACAGGGCACCTAGGAAGCAGGGAAACCCCCACTGGCCAGAGGACACCCAAGCCAGGCCCAGGGCCCAAAGTCCTCCGGGGTCACCTGGCAGCTGGTAGCATAGTGATGCAGGATCTTCTTGGTGATGTCCTTCTCCACGCAGGACAAGAGCATCCGTGGGTGGCAGTGGGCCGCCACGCTGCTGTACATCACCATGAGGGCACTCTTTACCACTTCCCTCCTCCAGGGATGGTCACTCTGAAAGGGGAGCAAAGGGCCCCTGGCAGTCTCAGCCTCCCAGCAAGAAGGTCCAAGAGCTCGAGGACCTCAAACCCAATCCCTTTACAGATAGGGAAACTAAGGCCCCAAAACCCCAGGATACACAGCTGTCCATCTTCCCTTTCCTTCCTCCTTGCCCCCATCCCCACCTTGGAATGCTCTCTGAGACCCTCAGCATCCAAGGCTCTCTTCAGGCTCAGCTCACAGGTACAGGAAACCCTGAACCACCCCTCCACCCCCAGGCCCTGGTCATTGGTGCCTTATCTCTCCCCCATCCTCAGTAGAGAATTTGCATTTTTGATTCATGTGCCTGAGGAACCATGGAGCTCTGCAATGAGAGCCCAGGTAGGAGCTGGAGGACCTGGGTCCAGGTCCCACTTTTTTATTTACTGCTTATGAGACAGTAGGAGAGTCAGTAGGGGACAATTTCCTCAGCAGCCAGAAGACCAGATGACCACTAAGATCCCTTCCAACTAAAAATCCAGGATTCTTTGTTGCTTCCCCTGTCCCCACTAGAAAGGAGAAAAGCTCCTGAAGGCTAGAGGCCCTATTTCCATTACCAGTATGCAGCAGGTGCTCAATAAATGCTTGCTGAATTGAATTGAATTAATGGTTTGAATCATTGATGACATGAAATGGGGGTTGGGAGAGCCTCCCTGATGCCCACAGGCAGGGCCGCAAGTTTCCTGGGGAGGGGTCTGAAAGGGTCACCTTCCAGTGTCTGCCTCAGCCCCCTGACCCAAGAAAGTCACTGAGTCTCAGAACTGGGAGGAACTTCAGCAACCAGCTGCACCCCTCATTTCGCAAAGTGGGGCCCAGAGAATAGTGAGACAGAATTTCCCTCTGGCTTCTTACTAGGCTCCCATGAACCATCCATCCATAGGAGCATTGATTCTGGGCCCCCAGAGCCTGCCCTACTCCTCCCACCCAAAGGCCCTCACCCTCCATGCACTGATGTGCCAGGAATCCTCGGTCTCTTGAATTTTCTCTTCAAACTCTTGGAGCACATGGAGCACGGTGACTACCTGACCCTTGGCACAGAGGCCCAAGCAAAGGATCACTCCCTGCAAAAGAGGACAGGGGAGGAAGAATGAGGAACAGAGCAGGGAGAACACAGGCTGTTAAACCAGTCTGGCTGGCACAGGGGAGTGGGGGGAGGGGAGGGGCAGGGGTGGCCTCCTGAGCTTAGGGCAGAGGGATCACTGCTAGGCTGAGCCCCCAAGGCAAGCAGATTGCCAGTTCCCCAAATGATTAGAGAATCCTGACATGGCAGGCAGCATTGGAAAGGACCTCAGTGCCTGTGAGTTCCCCTATAGCACTCTGAAGTCAGAGCAATGCCCCTCTTTGGTACATCCTGGATTCCCTGGGCAGTCAGTCTGTGAAAGCCCATGCATTCACCTTCCTTCAAATCATGTTTTAAATGGCTAATGTGAGACATACAGGATTGCCGAGGAGGTCAGTCTTAAGGAAACACAGTTATCAACACTGTTTTTAAACACATTCACAAACCTCTGGTAAGAACCCTTCAGGCCCGAAGGGTTCATTCAGCCTGGGCCTGAGGACCTCCCCAAGGGAGAAGCTACCACCTCCTGAGACAGCCTGGCCCACCCTGGGAGAGCTCCCACTGTTAAGAAGGTTGTTCCTGACCCCAAACCCAAGTGCCTCCCTTAATTTTTACCCATCCTGGCTCATCTTCCAGCAGAGGCAAATGGAGCAGCTTGCCCACCTGCCCACCCAGCCCAAATCTGTCTCCTTTTCTGCAGGCTGCACCAGCCTGAGGAGGGCCTCCCATCCCTGGGTGGCTGTATGTGCTCACCAATGCCCTGTGCCTGGGTGCCAGCCCCAGAACAGAGGACAGGGGCATGAATGTGGGAGCTGCTGACCCAGGCCTCACCTCCCGGTCAAAGTCGTTGCTGTAATCTGTCTTGTGCAGCAGCTCCGTGAGCTGGGTCTCTACCTTGTCAACTTCCTGCCCTGCAGCCAGTGTGAAACCCAGCGCTCGGTACAGGAAGGCCTGAAAGGAGGCCAAGAAGAGGAAGGGGAGCCCCTGAGGCTGACACATCTCCCCACCTCCCAAAGGAGGGAGCTCAGAATTTCATCTTCCCAGGAGACTAGATCTACAGACCACTGAGGGCAGACCTTGACAATCCCCAGGGACAGCTCCCACATTTTAAAGATGGGAAAATTGAGTTCCACTCCAAGCACTGGGACCAGGAGCGAGGCTTCGGAGCTCCTGGGCAAGGGCTGTCCCCTCAAAGACACTAGCTAGCCAACATCTCCCTAGAAACTGGCGAGGAAAGCATGAGGACTCCCAAGAGAGGTGGGGGGCTCTGGGTGCTGACTGAGACATACACACTAAGCTTTTTCTTTTGTTCTTTCTCCACATGGGAAGAGGGAAGGAGTATATCTTCTTACTTGAGATTCTTAACAACTAAGGGGAGGCAGTGTGGGCCAATTGGCTTGGAGTCTGAGGACCTGAGTTCAAATCCCAGCTGTAAACACTACACATGACCCAGGGAAGCATCTCATCTCAATGAACCTCAGCTCCTCCATCTGTAAAATGGAGAGGTTAAGCTAAGTGTCCTCCATGTCCCTTCAAGCTGTAGTTCAACGACCTACAAGTAGGGTCATTCTACAGATGAAGAAACTGAGGCCAGAGAGGCCCCAGAGAGGGCAAGGAGCTTGTGTATGAAAGTCACACAGTTAGTGATGTTCCCTTGGGCCTTCATTCTCTGTGGATGGGCCCCCATCTGTAGTTCAACCTTGTCACCACTTACTGCCAGCACCACTTTCATGGCGGCATAGACTGTCCAAGCCAAAAAGAGCTTCAGTGATCACTGAGTCCAAAGCTATCATCTTTGAGACAAGAAGACTCAAGGAAATTGGAACAGCTTGCCCAAGGTCACCCACCATCTAGACAGCTCATTACCCCCAACATCAGCCCCTGAGAAGATCAACTAATCACATGACCCTTCTTTGGCAGCCCCAACAACTGAGGCTTCTCAGGGCAGACAGAGAACCCACCTTCTCCACTGAAGGGCTCTCGTAGCTGACAATCTGGTGGTTCAGCTCCCGACTTAGTCGCAGGCTCCATGTGGTCCCCTGCGTTCTCTTGAGGGAGTTTCTCAAAAACTACAAACAGTACAGATAACCTTACTAGGCTATCTGGTAGTAGGGGAATGGGGAGTGGGAAGGGGATCATCCTTCAGTTAGTTACCCTTAAGACACCTAATAACTTTGCTGCCATCCAGAATTAGAATTTCAAGGGCCTAGTGAAATCCCCGCATGGGGATTTCCTCCACCAATGCCAATCAATCAGCAGCTCTGCTGTGACTCTTAGAAAACTGGCAGGGCACTGAGAGTGACTTGCCCAGGGTGTGGGGTCCTAGAACAAGGGGTCTCAGAGGTCACCTCGCCCCAGATCACAGAGCGGGGGCCAGAACTCAAATAGAATCCAGCTCCTCCAAAGCCCCACCCCTGTCTGTCCACATCCAATGGCCTCCCAGACCCCAAAGCTGCCGCTCTCCCCAGCACTATCCTGCCTCGCAGACATTATAGCAACAACCAAGATAACAACTCTTGGCACTCCCCTCATACCATAACATTTGCAAGACACTTTATGGACATTTCCTGACTAGGCCTCACAACATCCCAGAGCTGTACCTGCTACCAGACCCTCTTCTCATCTCCTTAGATTAGAAAAATGAGCCTCAGAAAAGCAGAGCATCTGCAGGATTTGAAGCCAGGACTCTCTTGACTGAAAGTCTATACCCCGACCTGTTCTGAGGCTCTCCTACCCACATCCATCAGATCATCCAGTGCACCCCACAAGAAAGGCATATCATAAGGGATGCCTTCTGGGATCCCCAAAGACCTCAAGAGTCCGGGGATGCAGCGTGACAGAGGAAAGGGCTCTGGAGCAGAGGTCTGGGGTTCAAACCCTTACTGCCCATGTGATTCTCAGTCTGCTCATTGTAAAATGGAGGGGCTGGACTCTAAGGCCTCTGGCTCTAAACCCCCCAACCTGGGCCAACATTTCACTGCCCCTCCCCACCAATCCCCAGTACCTGGATCAGCTTGTCCTCCCAGGTCTTCTGGTTCCATGTATACTGCGTGTGCTCTACAGAAAGAATGGAACAAGGTGTGACGTGGGCACCTTCCCTCTCCTAGGCTTCTTAATGGGCAGTAGAAAGGGATGAGCAGCCAGTCAACTAAGCAACAAGCATTTATTAAGCACCAACTGTGTTCAAGGCACTCCATAAGCAATGGGGGTACAAGGACAAAGTGACACAGTCCCTGTCCCCCCCGAGCTTATGTTCCACTGGGGGAGAGAGAATGCCCACAAACAGGTGCACAGGAAATACAGAAGACTGAATGAAAGGTAACCTTGGGGACAATGGCCACCAGGACACTGTCACAAGGGAAGGCATGACCTTAATGTAGCTTCCCCACAACTCCACAGGGGAAGGATGACATGGGTAACTAGACTCATTTTACAGATGAGGAAACTGAAACTTCATGATGGAGAACCAGCAAAAGGTCATTCAGCTAAGGAAGTCGACGAGGGGAGGGATCAGAGGGGACCTGGGCAAAGTCACCCAGCGCTTGGTGTCCTAGGTGGGGCCAGTATGGGGACATCAGACACCACCACTGCCACCATCTCACATCTAGCAACTCTAACCCTAACCCTAAATGCGCTTAGAATCAAACCCCAGCAGTTAATGGGAGTCTCCAGGTGCAAGCTGTGGAGAACCCTGTGGAGAATTACAAAGGACCAACCTCCAGGAGGATGCTCTCCTCATCAAGCCCAGAAGCAGAAGGAGCCACAAAAATGTAAATACTTTAAGTAGAAATGAAGAACTGGGCATTAACCATCCCCTCTAGAGAGCCTGTCCCCACTACTACATAAACCAGGGGTTCCCTGCTACCTCCAGGGGCCCTGTTTGTCACCTCCTTTGTCTCTCTGTGGAAATGACCCCAGAGAAGAAGTCTCTTCTCAGGGCTGTCAGACAGGCCCCTTGTGTTCCCAGGCCACAGCACAGCACAAGCACTTCATAAATCATCCATCCACTTGTCCTTCCATCCATCTTTATTTCCTTCCATCTTACTTCACATCGGTCTCCTTTGGCCACTCTAGTCCAGCCAGACTGGTCTTCTCGCTGTTCTTCACATCCAACCCTCCATCCCTAGTTTCCATGCCTTTGCATAGGCTGTGCCACATGCCTGGAATGCCCTCCCACTTCACCTCTGCCTATTAATACACTCTGGTTTCCTACAAAGTTCAGCTGAAGTGCTACCCTTGCTTTGTGAGGCCTTTCTGGCCCCTCTGCCCCACTCAAATAACCTCCTGTTTATTTGATTTATATTTTGTGCAAGCTTGGGTCAAGTCAACAAGCATTTATTAAGTACCTACTGTGTACCTGGCACATAGGAGGCACTTAAAGCTCATTGATTTATGCAGGGAATGGGGATAAGGCACCAACCAGATGTAAGACCAGTTCAAAGGACACCCTAAGAGGCTATTTGCCAAAGAGTAAACTCATCCCCCAGGTGCCTTACCTTCCAGGTACTGAATCAGAGCAGGAATCTCAATTTCCCAGAGGTCCGCCATGGCAGGGGCAATACTCTGGTGCAGGGTCCTGAGCAGTTGGAGCATGGCCACCCCTCTACCCTCCCCCTTGTACGGGGCTGAGAGAAGCACCTGTGGGGCAGGGGGAGGAGAGGAGGACAGAGTCAGGCTGAGGTTCCTCTCTGGAGACACTAGGCCATCTGGATGGGATAGCCAGGTGAGGTGAGGCTATCCCACCCTAGTATACACCTAGGATAGACCAAAAAGTCACAACTCTCAGTCAGGGACACAGGCTGTCATGCCAGAGTCCTCACCATAAGGTACCTGCTCTTCAATTCCACATCTGATCCCCCCAGAACAAACAACCTCCACCCTCCTCCCTCCCTTGCTGTGCACAGAAATGGCTAGTGTGTTCGCTCCAAATGAGTCAAGCACATTTGGGAATTCACTGACCTCAAGACATTCCCTTACCAGGGAAGTCTGTGTCTTAGGGTTCTCCTGGCACCAACCCAGCCATCCCCAAAGGAGCTTTGCCCATAATAAAGTCAGGCAGGACCCCTCTCTTGTGGGCACTGGAGACACTGCAGGGATGAGCAAATGCTCACTCCATCCAGTTTGCAGTATCATTCCCCCAGCAGGGTGAGTCTACTCACCAGGAGCCGGGCCAGCAGCTTCTGAGGAGCTGGAAGTTCCACTAGAAAGAAGAGCAAGTCCAGGTCATAATCAAGGCCAGGCATGGCCCAGTTGGAACCAGTCTCAGGACCAGGCAGAACAAGAGGTTGAAAGGAGCCCAAAGAGATCTTGTTCATAGACATTTCCCTGGGGACTCTGTCAACACCAGCCATGATAGAAATCTGAAGCCAGTTAAGTGGCAAATCTACTTAGACCAACCTGTCATACTACATGCCCCAATCAATTCCAAATGGGTAAAATTTCAAAATATAACAGGACATCAACCATTAAAACAACTCAAGGAGAATGCAAAGTTAAGTCTTCCAAAGCATCCAGCAATCAACCAAATCAACCAATCTCCAAAAACCTCTTGTGAGCCAGGCCCTGTGGCTGGAGATTGAGGACATGAAGACAGCACTCAAATAGTCCCTAATCACAAGGGATTTGCAGTCTAATGGGAGAGAGAGGCAGTACAGATATGAGGAGAGAGAGAATAAATGTCATAAATAAAAAGTCATTCAATCCAAGGGAGTATGCGACGGAAAGCATTAGTTGGGGAGATCAGGACAGGTTTTGTACAGAAGATGGTGTCTGAGCTGTGTCTCAAAGGAAATGAAAGACTCTGAGGCAGAAGTAAGGAGGGTGTGCATTCCAGGCTTGAGAGGTAATCCATGGAGGTGGGAGATGAGGGTGGTGGTGTGTAAAGAACAGAGAGAAGACCAGTTTGGTTGGATCATAGAATGAGGGAGGGGGAAATAATGCCCAATGCGTCACTGTTGGAGGGACTCAGGAACAGAGACAGCTGGGGGCTCAGTGGGACGGAGCACTGGACCTGGAGTCAGAACGACTTGAACTCAAATCTGCCTCAGACACGTCCTAGCTGTGTGATCCTCAGCAAGTCATTTAACCACTGCTTGCCTCATTTACCTCATCTGCAAAATGAGGATGACAGCTTATTGTGAGGATCAAGTTAGATACTAGATGCAAAGCTCTTAGCCCACAGCGTGGCATAAGTAAGTGTTACATAAATGTCAGTTGTTTTTGCTATCACCACTTTTTCACTGCTGGAAGAGCTACGTGGAAGTCCAACCATTATGGAAAACAATTGAGAATGGTGTGAAAAAAGTGACCAAGTTTGAACACTGTCAATCCAAGGATCTCGTTCCTGGGGGCATGTTCCAAGGAAGTCAGAAACAGAAAGGTGTAAAACAGACCCAAATATTCACAGGAACCCTATTTGTAGGAGCAAAAAATTGGAAACAAGTCAAGCTCCCAACAGCTGAGGAATGGGTGACCACATTATGGTACCTGAGTGAAACGAAGGCATGAGAGGAATGGATGAGTGAAAGGTTTGGGTTCATCCTTTGTTTCTGAAGAGGGTCATGACACGAGAGAAATGAGGCAATGACTTGCACTTGACTTTGTTTTGAGTGAGGAAGGGCTGTGCAAGGTCACCAGCCTCACTATCTCCTCCTGAGCCATCTGGGTCCAGTGACCAGACATTCATCAAAATGACTAGAGATGGCTCAGGATGCAATGGGAGACCATGGCCTGTTCAGGTACTCACTGAGAGCAAGTGAATAAGCCTCTTTAAGAAGTAATCAGGGAATGGCTCCTTAAATGACCCGATGAATTGACTAAACGATGACAACAAAAGCCCCCACATTCATCCTTGCGTATTAAAAGAAGCAATTCCAGGGGGAGACGAACCCTTGAGGTCATCTCCACTAAGCTCAGAGGGAATTTGTTATTAGTTTTAAGCTAACAAGGACAGGGAAGAAGAATCCAGCTGGAGGAGGGAGCATAGAAGAGGAGAGAAGGCTTTGCCCTCCTCTGCCCTGAGCCCCAGCCTACTCAGACCCGGTTCTTTCCCTGGAAGGGGTGAGTCCTGGCCCAGGCCCCCAGACCTCTGGCCCCTGGCCCCGTGAGGCCCCATGATCCGACCCTCCTGCTCGCCAGCCTCAGGTCGTGACTCTCAGATCTCACTGCTCTCTGCACGAGACAGCTAACAGCCTCCCTTCGTTTGTTCTCGTGCTCCCTAAAAAGATCAAAAGCCTTCCTTTGGAGCGCTCTATAGAATCGTCATTACCATTTTTAGCTAGCCAGGTTTACAAGGCACCTGACATCTAGCTCACAACAACCCAGCGAGGTGGGTGCTACTATTGGCCCATTTCATAGATGAAGAAACTCTTAGGGAGATTTAGTTAAGTGGCTAAGTGCTATGGTCATTAAGTTTCTGGACTTTTCACATCAGTTAGATTCAGCAAGTGCAGGGAACAAGGTCTTGTCTTCTCTGCCTTTACCTTTTGCCAGATTGATGGTAAGCCACTCACCGGAGCCAACTAGCCCAATTCTGCCTGGGCAGGACCAAAATCAGATTCCTGGGCCCTCAGTCCATCTCTGAGTCTGGAGTTCAGCCCAAGACAAGGCCCCTGAGTTTCAGACCCAGCAGGAACCTGCACTAGCTTCTGTAAGAGGTCACTGTTCACTTCTTCAAAGGGCAAATACCCTGAGAGTGGAGCAGACCCAGGTCCCCTGGACCATCGAGCCTGGATTCCCAAACTCCAAAAAGCCCCTGTATTGCTTCCCAGCCCGAGTCCCTCCACCCTGAGCCTTTTCCTGTTCAGGCCTCCCAGAGAATCCCAGCATGCGTCCACTTGGGCTCCCATCTCCATGGCAGGACTGAAAGAAAGCTTCATCCTGGCTGGGCAGGCAGCCCTCTCCTGGCCCCACTTCCTGTATCTCTGAGATGACTCACCCATGCCCTGATACTCTCACTCCTCCCTAGGCCCTGATCTTCAATGAGTCATCTGCAAAGGCTCTCTACCTTTAGAGATCCTGCTAGAACATGTGTTTCACAATAGAAAACAAATAGCGAAATACCTGAAACATCTGGTAAATGATGGCAAACTATGTCCCCCTTCCACAGGGGTAGAGGGTGTGCCATAAATACAGGAGGGTGCTCACTGACCTTGTCCATGCCTGTCCACATTCATGTTTGAGTCTTTCTGCTGGCGCTGGCGCTCCGCCAGGTTGGTCAGGCTGATGCAGATGGGGGTGAGGGCCTCCGTGTATTCTGTCTCCATAATGTAATCCAAGAGTTTCAGCCAAAATTCCTACAGAGTCAGCAGAAGAGGGAAAAGAGAGATTCAGATCAGGCTCAGTTCATCAGCCTTAGAACCCTGTTCAGATGGGCTGGCAGTGCAAAGGAAATCATCCCAGACCAACGAGCACAAAGGTGAATACTGGACAGACAGAACGAAAATATTTTTGTTCTAGAGGTTGATACCAAGATAAGTAAGGAGATAAACAGAGAACCCTTAAACCCCTTCCGAATTCCAATAGCCTAGTCTGGAGGATCAACATCCTTCGGTGTTGAAAACCCTGGCAGACAGACTTGCTTAGCCAGTGGAAAACAGGAGGGGCAACCCAAGACAGAAGGACCAAGGCTGTCCTGATTCCAAAGAAGGAGAGAGAGTGAAGGCTATTCCCGTGAACTTAACTTCAAAGCCTGGCAAAGTTCGAGAAGTTCTTATTAAAGGGATGGCTACTGACCATTAGAAAAGGAAACAGCAGTCACAAGGAGCCAGTGTGGCTGCATCAAAGACAGGCCGTGCCTGACTGATCTTGTTTCTTTTTTGCCAGTGTTACTGAACTGAAAGGTCAAAGGCATGTTTTAGATGTAGTTTACCTTGAAGTTAGTGAAGATTGGATAAAGAGTCTCATGACATTCCATAGGTTATGTGAGAGGTAACTGAAACCAGTGAAAACAAGGTTAATGTAGAATATGCTTTGTGTGACCTTATATCTATAAAGGGGCGTTGTATTTCTTTCCTTCACGGGGTGAGGAAGGGAGCAGAGGGAAGCAGAGAATTTGGAACTGAAAAGAAAAATTAAATTAAAAATAAGAGAAAGAAATTGTTTGAAAGAGGTTACTAATGACTTGGTGTCAGCTTGGGAGATCTCTGGTGGAAGGCCCCAGGGATCTGGGCCTGGCCTGGTGCTGTTCCACATTTCCACCAATGACCTGAAGAAAGGTATAGATTATGCCTTATCAAATTCACAGGTGACTACAAGTTAGGAGCTAACATATAAGATGACCATAAGATATCAGGATCCAAACCAATTTTGACAGACTGTAAATACTGGGCTAAATCTAAAATAATATTTAATGAAGATTAATGTAGTTTTGTACTTGGGTTCAAAAAACTCAACTTCACAAGTGTACAATGGGAAAGGCTTAACTAGGAGCAGTTGGTCTGAAAGAAATCTGAGAGTTGTAGTGGACCACAAGCTCTGTGTGAAATAACAGCATGATGTGACCATGAACAATCTTGGCCTGCACAGAGAGGAATGGTGTCAAGGAAGAAGGAGGCAATAGCCCCACTGTGCACTGCCCTGGTCAGACTACATTTGGAGGACTGTGTCTGGCTCCAGGTGCCACTTTTTAAGGAAAGGTTATTGACAAGCTGGAATTTGAGGAAGGTTATCTGGATTGGTGAAGGATCTCTGGCACATGCCATTCAGGGAAGGACTGAAGGATCTGGGGGTGTTTAACCCAAAGAAGAGAAAGTTTAGGGGAATGGGGGAGTACATGATAGTGGTCTGCCTTCAGGTACTTGAAAGACTGTTCTTCAAGAGGAGGACTGGTCCAGCATCGGGGACACTTTGACAGGCCCTGGTTGGGCCAAGAACCTTCTGCAATCTCATTCTTCTCTTCCAGGGTTCCCTGAAGTCACAGCCCTGCTGTGTGCTAGAAGCAGGCCTGTGTCTTCAGCATCCTCTGCTTGGTCCTACATTCGAGCTCTCACATCCCTTCCTCTCTGGATCCTGTTCCTGGATCTTCCACCATGACCCAGAAGTTCCTTCCCCCAGCCTCTCACACTGAAAAAATCTTTTGAGGCCCATACCCTCCCCCATCACAGCTCCAGGTAGCCTTCCTGGGTTCCCAGACTTTGTCCAGACAGTCTTCCTTCTTGGGTATCTGTATCCCCAGCACAGCGTAGCAATCACTGGACACATGACCTGAACATATTAAGGGCTTCATAAATGCTTGTTGACTTGACTTGGCACAGAATGGTTTCCCCTATTCCCTCCACAAACTCCAATTACACAGCCTCATCAGAGACAAGCATGGGGACTGATTCCTGGGTCAGTCATTCCTGAAGAACCTTCCTGTGACCTTTACCTTATTGTAATCCTTCAGGTAGAGTGGCCACACTGTCTTAGAACGCTTCAGAAACAGAACAATTGCCCTAAGAAGTAGCCCCAAGTCCTACTGAGTTCTAGGCAGTCCAGCTGTGCCCAACATCTGAGTGCATGCCAAGTTTGGCATCCATGATCCATGGAAATCAGGAAGCCCAGGCTGGAAAGTCCCTCTGGAGGGGCACAGTACAGAGAATTCTTGTGCAGATGCAGGTTGTGTCCCACCCAGAAGTCTGAGGCTTCTTACCATTCTGAGACAACTGATGACGTGACAATACAGGCCACACTGCCCTGCCATTGCTTAGGACAGCCCAGGATGGCTTGGGTTACTCCATACATCCTGCTATGGCATTTGCTTTCACTTCCTCTGTTCTGACCACCAGACCAGAGTTCCACAGACTGGTTCCTCCTAGGCTTCATGCCCACAATCTGGGGATAGCCAGCCTGAGGTAGATGATGGAACCCAAACTCTGGCCTCACAATCCAGATGGCCAAACCTCCCATTGGCATGTACAGCCAAGGTCACGACAAAGGTCAAGGAGCTTCCTTCTCATCCACCACTGCATCAAAGTAGGGCATACAGTAGGTGATTAATAAATGCTCATTGGCTTAGAACTTTAGGAAGTCTCCATGCCTGTCCTACCCAGATGGAGGCACCCTGGGGAGATCACTCACATTGATCACCCCACTGACAGAGGCTGTGATGATCCTCACAGTGTCCATGGTGACCTTATGGACCATTTTCTCTTCCAGATCCGCCTGAGAACAGCTCTCCTGACGATTCATCTGGAAAACAAAATGCAAGGATACAGCACCATGGATGGAGAGCCCAGCATTGGAGCACAGGATCACATGGCAAGTGACTTGTCCAGGGTCACATAGCCAGTATGTATCAGAAGAAGAATCTGAGCCCAGATCATCCTGTCTCCAAGGCCAAGATCTCATCTATGGAGTCACATCCAGATCACTCACTGGCTGGCCTCAACACTGACCCGATGTCCTCATGAACCAGTGAAGAATAGCAGCATGACATGGGGCAGAGAGTCCAGTGAGCTGCTGCACAACCCCTTGGCTGTGTTAATATGTGGACACATTCAACACTGAACCAGAGAGGGAGGCTTTCAAGATTGCAGTGAGGGTAATGCTAGAGGAAAGGAAGGAAGGAAGGAAGGAAGGAAGGAAGGAAGGAAGGAAGGAAGGAAGGAAGGAGGGAGGGAGGGAAGGAAGGAAAAGAAGGAAGGAAGAAAAAAGAAAGAAATGGAGGAAGGAAAGGAGGGAGGGAAAAGGAATGGGGAGGAGAGGAAAGGGAAAGGAGGAAAGAAAGATCAATAAAATATTGAAGACACAAGAAAGTTATTCAGAAGGAGACAGAAATTTTGCTGCTCCCCTCTTAAATTATATCCACATTTTAAAAACAAACTGGTACTTGATGACTCCATATACAATGTTCTTAGCATAGTGCCTGGCACACAGTAGGTGCTTAATGTTTGTTGACTGACTACAGTCCTTGTATGTCAGAATGTTTCAGTTTGTCAATGATAAGTTCAGAATAAATTTTTTAAAATAATACGAAACCACTTGGAATTCCTAGGAAGAAAAGGACAGATGCACCCACCCCCCACACACACACACCCACACACACAGCCACACACCCCCCCCACACACACACAGCTTGAGCTCCCCCACACACACTCAGCCTGTGAAATGGTTTGACTCTGACTCCTTACCAGCCTGTACGTGGATAATATAAGTTGCAGGGAAACATATCTCAGGCCCCAGCCTCTGACCCTTTCCTGGTAACCAGAGATGGCCAGCTGGCCAATGACTCGGAGGATGGCCAGCTTCACCTGAGGGGGGAGGAGAGGACACAAGGTGAGTGACAGGTAGACCACCGAGGACAGAGAAAGGCAGTTCCTGGGTCTGATTAGCCTCTGAGCCCCCAGGGAGAAGGACCTCCTCCCTGATCGCCTCTGTGCCAGTGACAGGCGTCCACGGCAAGGTGGCTGAGCCCCAGAGAGGTGACTGTTGCAGTAACTCCCTTCTCTGGGTTTGTTTCTAATCTGTAGAGTAAGGACTTCGGGTCTGACTTGCACCCACAGTTCTCTTGAAGACAAGGAAAAGAAAGCCAGCATTGCCAAAGGACGCCTGCCCCATTTGGGAGTGGGTCCAATTGTTACACAGCTTTTCCTAGAGTCATACCTAAATCTGCCTCTCAGCGCCTGCCCAGGGAAAGCCCCTCCCAGCCCCATGATCACCTAGCACAGGTCGCCATCACAGACATCAGGGCAGGGCCACTATGACCCCCACTATTGTGCCCATGTTACAGATGGGGGCAGTTGCCAATTGGCCTTGATAGAGGGAAATGCCCAACGGGAGATTCCTAAGCCAATGAAAACACAGGTCTGGACAATATAGGACCAAAGGAAAGAAAAATTCCTCACGCTTCATAGAGTGGTGCGGGTCCCCCCTCCCAGGCAGTCGGCAAGCAGACCCTGGATGACCATTTTCACAGAATCCCAGGGTCTTAGAGTGGGGTGGGGGGAGCCTTGAAGACCATCAACCCCCTTACCTGAACAAGAGATCTTCCCTGACCTCCCTGACAAAGGACCATCCAACCTCTTCTTCAAGACCTCCAAAGAGGGGCATCCCAGCATACTATCCCACTTGGGACAGCAGAGGCCGGGGGAGTAGAGGGGGTAAACAGGTTTTCCTAACAGCCAAGCCAGAATCAGCCCTTCTGGCCCTTCCCCCAGATGTGAGACTACCTCCTTGGGGTCGTTAGAGAAGGGATTCCTGCCCAGTTACAGGGTAGCTGAGAAGAGTCTCTTCAGCTGTGGTCTGTCTGCCCCAGCCCAGCTCTCTCCCATGCCTCCCCTCTCCCCTCTCCCCGACCCTCATCTCACCTTGGCTCGGGGGTCACAAAGAGCATTTCTAACCACCTTGACAGCAAGATGCAAGGTTCTGCTATTCATCTCAGGCACTATAAGGGAAACACCCCCCACCCCGGGAGCTGATTTCAGGTTGTGTGATATCCTGGTAAGACAGATCCTGTCCCTCAGACACTGCAGACACACTGGCCTCCCTTCCTGTGCTGAGTCCCTGGCCTGAAAGGTCCCTGGGTCCAAGGGCTGCCTTCTACTCATCACTCAGCCATGGTGGGCCAGTCTCCTCCTGGATAAAAGAAGGAGCTTGGACCAGAAGGCCTCCCAGGCCCTATCCTACAAACCCAGTCCAGACTCCAAGGCCCAGTACAAGACGAGGCCACCTCCACCAGGAAGACCTCAGGACTGCTGCAGCCTACCCTCACCTTCTCCTCTACTGACTTCATCCAGAAAAGAGAGTTTACACCCCACCCTTGGCCCTGAACTGATCTGGGCTATCTTAGCATCTTCTTTCTCCAGCCATACTTGGGGCCCTGGAGGTCGGGGTCCATGTCTGACCATCTTAATCTTTTTTAATTTTGTAATTAAGTGACTTTCTGGAAACAACACTAACTACCAAGACAAATAACTGCATTTGCTTAATGACTTACTGCAAATTCATCTCAGGCCTGACTTTGCCCTCCTCATTCAGTCTTGACCCCACCCCCACCCAGTGAGGACCAGAGGTCCCCACCCCCACCCAGTGAGGACCAGAGGCCCCCAACCCCACCAAGGGAGGACCAGAGGCCTCCAACCCCACCAAGGGAGGACCAGAGGCCCACACCCCCACCCAGTGAAGACCCAGTGAGAATGTGAAGTCCTTCTAACCAATGTACACTTTCTTGTCAAGTTAGCAAGGTGCTGGGTTTATGATGAGTCAAAGTCACATTATTTGGACTGAACTCTCATCACTGCTGATTGATTGATGTCTTGATTCTATGTATACTCCTACATTGGGGTCTCCTCCCCTAGAATGTAAGCCCCTTAAGAGTGGGGTTTGTCTTTGTTCAGTCTTTGTCTTTGTATTTCCAAAGCTAGCCCAGTACCCGGTACAATGTAGGTGCTTAATAAATGCTTATTGATTGATTGATCACTGAATGGGTGTGGGGATAAGGAAAGGCCGATAAAGGCACACAGCAGAGAGGTGCGGGCTATGTGGGTAGAATGTTGGGTGCAGATGTGGTTACTGTACTGAGTACTTCTGCCAAATAGTAGGGAGAAGTGAGATGGAAGAGAGTAGGGGGAATAGATCCAGAAATTATTGCCGTGAAACAAAAAACATCACTAAAATATATTTCTTAACAAGATGGAAAAGGGATTCTTGGAGGCCTTCAGGCTGGCCACCCAGCAGTGTCCCAGCATATGGCAGGGGCGGGCCAACCTGTCCCTCAGCTCCCTTCAGGCCCACTCACCATCAGCACTGAGGACAGCCCGAAGCAGGGTCAGTGTTCCCACGCGGATGGCCTCCTTCCCTGTCTGCATTTGGTTACGGAAGAATTTCATGAGCTCCTCGGGGTAGGAGCGGGCTGGGGAGGAGTGAAGATAGCAAGGCTGGTGGTGCTGGGGATGAGGGAGGACAAGCCCCTCCTCTCCTGGGACAACAAGCCCTGGGTCGAGAAATGAGAAATCGAGACAGCCAGAGAGACAGAGAGAGGGTGGGGTGGGGAATAGAGAGACACAGAGAGGAAGGGAGGGTGAGGCAGAGAGAGAGACTGAGACAGAAAGAAAGACAGAAAGAGACAGGTAGAGGGACAGAGACAGAGACAGAGGGGTGAGACAAAGAGATGAGACAGCCAGAGAGAGTGGGAGTGGATGAGAGAGGAGAGCCTTCTCCCACGGGTTAGTAGCTGGTCTCAAGGCTCTTAAGTAAATAAAGTCTCTACCTTAGTCTGCAGCTCTCCTAACATTACACTATGGCAATGATGAGAGCAACTATCACCTCTCAAGAGGAGCCTGCCTTTGCCCAGCAGGCAGCTTCATGCCAGGCTGGAGAGGGGCCCAGGTGAAGCTGGGAGAGCCCTCTGGGCTGGCTGGTACAAGCATCTCACTTCACAGAAGAGCAAACTGAGGCCCCGAGGAGGGCAGAGGAGGGTGGGCTGTGCTCAGGGCCTGTGTGCCAGGTCCATCTTCTGGCCTCAAGTCCAGGGCCCACTCCGCTACCCCATCCTGCCTTCCCAGAAAGGACCTAAGGAAAGCACTTTGCAAACCTTAGTAACGTCAGCAGCAGCAGGGTTATTATCGTATTCTTATATCTGGCTCTGAATTCGAACACACTTCATCATTCCTTATTGATCCCCAATGGGAGGTGACTTTTCAACGTGTATAAATCCAGCTGTTCGATTCCCCCTCCCTCAGCCTGTCCTCATCACAGCCCCAGGGGTCACTCATTCCCAGACCAAGCTCTGAGATCCCCAGAACTTGCCCACCAGCCCCTACCGGCTTCTCCTTAGTGGAGACAACAGAACATTCAGGCACTGGACCTCTAGAGGAAGGAGCTGATCCCCTCCTCCCAGCCCCGCACCCTGTACCCTCCTTGAGCAAGGAGGAAAACAAGGGCCTTGGGACCCAGTGAGCTCCTCTTGATTAGAGGCTCACAGCACTGCTGGAGATAGCCAGCATAGTCTCTGTGTCTCTCTCCCCTCAGTCTCTCTGTCTCTGCGTATCTCTCTCTCTTTTTGTGTCTCTCAGTCTCTATCTCTGTCTCTCTATATGCATGTCTCTGTCCGTCTGTCTCTCCCTCTGCCCTGTCTGTGTCTCTGTCTCTCTCTGTGTATGTCTCTTTGTCTCTCTCTCTGTTCCTTTCTCTCCTCCCTCTCTCCCCCACTCCATCTCCCTCTAGTCTCAAGTCTCTGCCATCTCTCTGTCTCTGTCTCTTTCCCTCCCTCTCCCTTTCTCCTTCTCTGACTCCACCCTGGCTATAGACTCTTCTCCCCTTCCATGAACCGCAGTCTGGTTTCTCCTTCTGTGCCTCTAACACCAGACATACAAGTGCCACTCAATACTTTCACACATAGGAACTCCCTCTTCCATGGCAGACAGGCACCAGACCAGCAGGGTTGTCTTAAAGAGTTGTCTGGGGCTGCCAGAAGGGGAAGTGACGTGCCCAGGGTCACACGGCCAGCAGGTATCAAAGGGAGGACATGAACCTGGGTCTTCCTGACTTCAACAACATGGGATCAGGTGGGGGGGGCAGACAGGAGAGGGAACAGTGAGCAGTCTTGCCCTGAGTCCTGCATCTCCACCCCACCTCCTAGGTCTTACTCACCCAGAGCGATAAAGCATTGGACAACCTCAGCCAGGTTCTCACTGCTGAACTGCTGGAGGGCAGGGGCCTTGGAACACACCTGGAGAGGAGACAGAATGGGAGTAGGTGAGGAAGGGGAGGAGGAACAGGGCCAGCCTTCTGCAGCAAGGGCAGGGGCTGGACAGCCAAGCCTCCCTCTGAATTCTGGCTCTGTCCCTTACTACCTGTCAAAGTCACTTTCTGGGCTTCAGTTTCCCCTTCTGTAGCAGGATGGGGTTCAACTCCCAGCCCTCATTCTAGGGTCCCTTGAAGTGGGCCTCCAGCAGCTGCCTCTACAGCAGTGGCCCTGAATGCCCCTTGACCACCACTATTGTCTCATGGGACCTCGGCTCCCACAGTGCCTGGGATACAATAGGTGACTAACAAATGGTTGCTGACACCAGGTGCTCCCAGAGGCCAACATCTCTCCCAACCAGGTGGGCACACCTGGGTTTGCCTGACTCAGGAGAGTGAGAAAGCTTGCTGAGGCCAGATGTGGTGAAATGGTCACAAGGGTGAGGGACCTCCCTGGGTAACTCCCAGATGAGGGAACTCCCTCTACCAGTACAGGTTGGCACCTGCTCTGCAGTCGAAGCTCCAAGAGAGGCTGGGGGCACAGAGGGTCCCCCAGCAGGGAGGGGCCAGAGGCAGGTTCTGATCCCAAGCCTCCAGGCTCAGAAGCTGACCCTGGGGCCGGCTCACTGTGCTTATCCTCTGAGAGAGTCTGATTTCTTTACATTTCTTCTTACGGCCTTATTTTGTTGTCCTCATCCTTGGTGAGCCAAGGGATAAGAGTCAAACGAACCTAACATTTCCTCCATCATCTTTCAGAGACATGCTGGCACACAGTAAAGGTTAATAATCAGTCATTAGTTGATTGACTGACTGACTGAAATGAATTCAGAGTGAGAGAAGATATGAGACAAGGACATCCCCCTTAGCTATGGGCTTTATAGCTCTGGGCTTCAATTTTCTTAAATGATAACCCCTACTGTAGCCACCTCCACAGAATAAAATGATCTGGAGGTCCTGATGGGCCACAAGCTCAAGAGGAGTTCACAGAGTGACAGGACAGCCCAAAACTAACTGTCTGCCGTGAGGGCCGCAGTGCCCAGAACAGAGTTCTACTGAACTCTGCCCAGATTCTAATTCACTAGAGGCACCATGTTCAGTTCTGCCCAGATGAGGGTGGATAGGACAGAAGCAATGGCTCCTCTGCCATGTTCCCAGGCATGATCATTAGATTAGCAGCGGCCAGGTTTCCAGTCAGCAATCTGCTCGTAAATGTTTAACGACCAACTTTCCAAGGTAAAGAAAGGGCAGGCTGTGCTCTCAGCTCTCATGAGCCAGTTAGAGCTGGCTCCATAACCCACAGTGGAGAGAAGGAAAGATGTCTTTAAAATCTATTTAAAGCTCTTTGGGGGTAAGCCCAGCAGCATTGCTCTCTAGGATCCTCAAAGGCCCTCATAAGATCACGGACAGGGGCAGCCACTGCCCCATCTATCCTGGAGGGGCTCTCTCTGTGCTTCCCTGGCTCCAGAATCTTGGCAGCCTAATGGCCACAGGCATGATTTTACCCCCTTACCTGGATATGCAGCTCAGTAAAGATGGTATGAAGTTGCATTTTGGGGACTGGAGTATTGCTGGAGACAGAGACTTCCAGGATCTGCCTCAGGATCTGCCAAAGAGAGACAGGCATGGGCCAGGAGCTTCCCTGTCCATCGACTATCCTCCCCATTGGAACTCTGGTGGCCCAGCTCCACTCCACCCAACACCCCCCGCCCCCTGCCCTGGCCTCCCTCTCCTTCTCTTTTTTCTCCTGAAAATGATTGCTCATTTTGGTAACCAGGGAAAACATTTTGTAAAAGTACCTGGGTCAAGCAGAATGGAATCTGCTCTCAACTGTTTAAAGACAAATTCAGCTGGGGGAGACTACGAAATTCCAAGACACAACCCATTGTCCCACAGAGACTGGCACATTAGCTCCTGTATTTAGAGACCTCAGAACATTGCAAGATTGGTGCTGAGTAGGGAGATGGGGAATGGGGGAGCAAATATCCCCTATAGTAGTTTCCTGTTTTAATTAATCATCCCTGCTAACCAAACTTAAAGCTCTAGTTATTTCAGTACTGAAGGCACAGAACAGCTGCCAGCACCTTCTAATTCTGGGTCTCCTGGGACAAAGCTCAATTGCCCCACCTTAGTTACAACCCTCCTTGTCTGCCAAATGTGCCTATGCTCCAGCCAGACTGATCCACGCCTGACACTGTTATTGCCAGACCTTGTTCTCACCTCCAGGCCTGTGCTGAGTCTCTTTTCCCCTTGTAGAATACGGTCAGCTTGGCTTGCCTAGGGCCTGCAGCTCAAGGCTCTGTAAACCTCACCCCCCAGATGTCAGTCCCCCTTATGACTCCATAAATGGCCTTCCATTCTGCACCATGGACTCGAGCGCTCAACAGGAGGTCCTTGGCATGCCCAGTCCTCATTTTATATGTGCAAGTCATGTTCCTAAATAGGGCATAAGCCTTCTGATCCTGGCAGAGGGAGCCTGAGCAACATTTACTGATGAGTCAGAGGCAGTATGGTGTGTGGTAAGGGCCACTGAAAATACTTTCTCTACACATACATATACACACATACACATACACACTCACACACACACATACTCACTCCCAGAGGACTTTGTCTGAATCTCTGCACTGTCCCCATCCCCCCACCTTGTATTATATTGATCTGTGCAGGTGTCATGACTCTGACTCCCCCCCAGCACCCCCAAAAGAATGGAAGCCCCCTGCAGACAGGGATTATTTCATTTTTATTTGTCTCCCTGGCCCCTAGAACAAAGAAGTCCAGTGACTTGGTCAAGGTCACACTGCTACTAGGTTCCTGAGGAAAGACTTGAACCCAGGTCTTCCTAACTCCAGGTCCTACATCCTATCCTGTTCTGCTGAAAAACAACTCAGAATTTGGTCCCTGTAGATTCACCTAAAAAATACCCCTCACCATCCACACATACAATACCTTAGGGATGTTCCCTGGCTGCCCCAATCTTGAAAGGAGTCAGAGAACCTGGACCAGAAACCCCATTCCTCATCTAAGTGCTTGGCCACAAGACACCACAAGCCTGGGGACACCCCAGAGAGCAGAGCAGAGCTTGGGCATCCCTGGGCAGGAAGGAGCCTGGTCTCTCACCTGGGTGATGAAGAGGGCCTCCACACTTCCCTGGTACTCTGCCAGAAGCAGGGGGATGTAGTCATACACCTGCTCCCGAAGCTCCTCAATGGGCAGGAGGAGGCTGAGCATGGGACGAAGGGACTTGATCACAGCCAGCTTGACCTGTCACAAAAGAAAGCCTCATCCTTCTTCTCCTCAGACCCAAGTCCTCAGACAGGATCAAGAAAGAGAAGGAAAAAGAAGAGGAAGAGAAAGAGAAGAGGAAAGGGAATGAAAAGGAGGAGAAGGGGAAGAATGAGAATGAGGAGGAAGAGGAAGAAGAGGAGGGAAGGAGGAAAAGACAAAGGGAAGGAAAAGGAGAATGAAAAACAGAAAGGGAAAGAGGAAAAGCAGAAGGAGGAGGATGGAGAAGGAGGAGAAGAGAAAGGCCAGAAGGGAGGACAAGGAGGGGAACTGACCGAGGCTGTCCTGGACGGCATCCACACTAGCTGGCGCTCACCTCAGTATTCTCACTCCGGAGCCACACGGTGATAAAATGGCGGTACATGGGCAAAAGCTTATTCATGAAGTGTTCTCCAGTCATGATGGGGTACACGCTGTCCTCCCAGTGCTTTAAGTAAAATTGGATCGCCTCACAGAATGTTTCCATAGCTTCATGTTAAGCAAAGCAGAAGGGAAGGAGATGGTGAGGAAGAAGGGGGAGGAAGCCAGCGACTCCCCCAATGGGGTCTCCACAGCCAGAACCTGCTTCAGCTCTGAAGCTCCAAGTCCAGCTGTAGACAGCCAAGGGCACTCCCAGGAGAGCCATTCCTGCACCCCCCTACTGTTCTATCCATTCCAATTCTGAGGTTACATCCTAGAATATTTAATATCAGGGGCCTGAGTGTCTTTCCCCACAAAGAGATTTCATAGTAAAATTTCTGGTAATCTCCAGAGATGGTCCCTCTGCCCAGAATGCCCTCCTCCATGTTATGCTGACTTGTTGAAATCCTACCCATGCTTCAAAATTCAGTTCAAATGCCACCTTGGTCATGAAATCTACCCTGATTCTCCCAAAAAGGTACGGCCTTTCCTTCCTCTAGACTTGGATAGAATTTGATCTGAACCTTTCTTACACAACAGTATGCCCTGTATTGTTTGTATGTTTCTCTTACGAATAATAAAAGCTAACATTTATCTGGCTCTCACTGTGTGTCTGGCCCTGTGCTAAACACTTTACAAGCATTCATCTCATCTGGTCCCCACAACAGCCCAGGGAGGTAAGTGCTATTCTCATCCTTATTTTACAGATGAGGAAACTGAGGCAAACATGACCAGTCCTGGGTAAGTGTTTGAAGCCTGATTTGAACTCAGATCTGCCTGACTCCAGGTCAGGCTTGAGGGCAAAATTGCCTTTGTCATCAGTTGTCCCCCTCCAGTATCTAGCAAAATGGCAGATCCTCAGTATTGTTGAATGGATGAATGGGGAGATGAATGAATGATTAAAAGAGAAGTTACCCCCGCCTGTCTCTATCAGACACTCACCGCTGCAGAACACCTGGCGCATCTTGGCCCCATTGACCAGTCTCAGCATGGTGAAGATGGTGGCCAGTGTGATCCCCATGTAGGGCATAAACTCAAATACTGTGAAGGAGGGACCACAGGAGCTGAGCAAAGGGGGCATGAGGAACTGGTCCCCACTGCTTTCCAAGCTCCCCAGCCCTCCAGACCCACCAAGAGCAGCCTTTGGCTCTTCTACTCTTGTCATCACAAAGAGGATAGGGTTGAGGTAGAGAGAAAGAGAAGGGGAAGGAGAAGGTGAGTGAGGGAGGAAAGATGGAGAGAAAAGAAAGAGAGAAATAGCTATGGAAAGAGAAGGAAGATGGGGAAGGAGACACACAGAGGAGGAGAAAAGGAAAGAGGATGTGAAGCTGGGAAGTGGGGGGAATAAAGGGAGAAGGGCGGGGCGCAGACAGACACCCTTACCATTAGCATTGGCCAGATTGGCTAAGGTGATGAGGACAAACTCATCGGTCAGGATCAGGGGTTTGAGATGGTGCTGCAGCTCATACATGACAAGGTTAAAGTGGTTTCGGGACAGAGCCACCAGTGTGTCACTGGCCGTCTCTGCCAGTAAGTAGCCCTCGATCTGCAAAAGAGAAGGCTATGAGCCTGGAGAAAGAAGCAGTGAAGGCTCAAGCTTCAAACCTCCTGACCCAGCACCACAGTCAAAGCGAAGGCACCCCTGCTCTATCTCTTCTCCCCTTCCCCCTCTCACTCCCCATCCTCTCCCTCCCCTTCCTCCTTCCTCTCCTCCTGCTCCTCTTGTGTCTTTTCCTTTTCTCCACAATGTCTCAGAGTCTCACACTCTCTTCCAACAACCAGTTTTTTCCAAGCTCTTTCAGAGAAGGATTCCCACCTTATAACCCCCAAAGATAAACACACACTCACACACACACACACACACACACACACACACACACACACATACATACGTTATAGTAGCAAGAGCGCTGGTTCTGAAGTCAAGGAGTTTAGGCTCAAACCTTGCCTGTATTTTTATTTGTTTTATTAAATATTTCCCAATTATAGGGGCAGCTAGGTGGCCCAGTGGATAGATTACCAGTCCTGGAGTCAGGAGAAGCTTAATTCAAAACCTCAAACACTTGCTAGCTGTGTGACCCTGGGCAAGTCACTTAACCCTGACTACCTTAAAAAAATATATAATTTCCCAATTACATTTTAATCTGGTTCAGCTGTGCTAGGCCATCTCCCACATACACTAAATAAAATATTTTTTTTCTATTTTCAGAGGAAAATATTTTGGATTATTCAGTTTCAACTGATTCTTGAAAATTCAGAGTTATAGTCATGATTCCAGCCAAAGCTGAGTTCAAAGTACAAAGCATTAAGACAACAAACAGGGAAGTTACATCACACTTAAGGAAATTATGGCCATAGATAGATAGATGGATGGATGGATGGATGGATGGATGGATGGACAGATGATAAATATAGATATGTGTGTATTTATATATGTACATATATGTGTATATATATATATATATATATATATATATATATACACAGACCTGTGTATATTAAACCAGACCTGTGATTTCTTTGTTACGATGAACTCCCAGTGAAGAAAGTCCCTCCACTAACAGAGTGATATCAACATTTCAGAAGCTTGTAGCCCAGAGAGTAGCCTCTTGAGAAAATATCAGTGGGAAGTCTATTTGTGCTTAATGGAGTAACAACTACAATCTTCATGGAAAACCTAACTGAAGGTTATTATACTCCAAGGGTGACTCATGAAATGACTCCAAAGAACTGCAGGAAAACTGGCTTAAAGTGGGGGATAGCCAAGAAACTGGAGCAGCAGCCACAATTTGTTAAATAGCCCCCAAAAGCCATTTTCAGCACCCTGGACAAATCTGCAGCTGCCTGTCCTGCTCAGGCTAATGGAGGCAGGCTTTATTTCTTTTAACCATCAGGAGATGACGGAAGAATCTCCTCTTACACATCTGTAATTTTTTTGTATTGCTTTAATTTCTTCAGGGTTTTTGTTTTTTTGTTTTCTTTTGTTTGCATTTTGTTGTTACTGTCTTTATTAGTGCTTGGGTCAGGATGCAGTCTGAGGAAAATGCCTTCCTCAAGAAGTCCACCACCCCAGCCCGAGACACACCTCTTGGATCTCCCGCATTTCTCTGGAGGCGAGGTTCACCAGGGTCTGCACACACTCCTCGTCCAGTTCTCCTTCCTGCTGGATGATGCCCTGGAGAATGGTATAGATGCTGACCTTGCGCTTGATGGAGATCTGGAGAGGAAGCAAAGGGTCTGGCAGTGGGCCTTGGGTTTGGGGCCTGTGGCCTCCTGGTTGCCCACAAATAAGATCTCTAAGAGCTATGTCCATGTCCACTGTTACTCTCACCAGTGTCTAACTCGGTGACCTTGGGCAAGGCTTGGCATTAGACACCTTAATCAGTCTGCCTGTTGACTGACTAGCTTATCATCCTTGAGGCTGCCCCTCCCCTGTGTTATGTCTGGTCCCCTCATTAGAACAGAAACTTCCTGAAAGCAGGATCTCTGGTCTGTCTCCCTTTGGTCTCTGTAGCCCCAGAGCTTGGCACACAATGAGCCTAGAAGAAAACCTTTTTCATCTCCTTAGGAATTCCATTTGTCTCTATGACTGAGTCATGGAAAGGCCTCAGGCTCAATCTCCAGCCTGCTTTGAGGCATACTGGCTGTATGGTTTTGAGCCCAGTGGGGCCCACAGGAAAAGCCCATAGGGTAGGACTGCATGACTTCTACCAGCCCTCCAGCTCCAAAGCCTCTGATCTTCTGATCTCCCAAAGCCCTGGACCTGAAGCACCTTGACATCAGAGAGACCTAGCCTCCATCAGCGCCCCCACCTTCCATTTCCGGGCCTGCCTCTCGGTGCTCTCCTACAGGAGAGGCTTGGCTTTAGCTGGCCAAGACTGACAGCCTCTCCTCCACCCTCTTCATCAACTAAAGCCCAGCTCAGGTCTCCTGTCTTTGGCAAAGCCATCCCTGAACGGCAGCATGGTAGCATGATGGTAACAACCGTCATGATGATACTCATCGCCTCTCCCAGCAGCTCTGGGAGGACCATTTGGCAGTTCAGGAAACTGAGGCATGTGGTTTAAGTGATCACACAGCTAGCATATGCCTGAGGCTGGATTTGAACTCAGATTTCCCATAGACAGGGAATGCCGTTTGACCCTCTCTACGTGGCCCCTGCCAGTAAAGGCCAACCCTCGAGGGGCTCCCGGCGCCGTCCTACCTCCTCCAGCTGTAGGCTGTGGATGAGCGCAGTCATGACCTCCGAGGGCTCTGCGTTGGCTTTCTGGATGATAATCATGCTGGCCAGCGCCTTGCGCATCTTGGACCCGTGGCCCTCTTGGCTGCTCAGAGTGTTACCCTCCTGGTCGTCTTCATCCACGATGTTCAGGAGGTTGGTAACTTGTTGGTAAATCCCTGAAAGAGCCAGATCCCTCTGGTGACAGATGCCACTCCACATGCAGGTGGGTCAGGTGGGTGGTCCCCTCTCCTCCCTGATGTGAGGAGGGCTGGGATGCCATTACCGATCCAAAACATTTCCTGTGACCCTGCGACAAATGCCTGAAATTTTACCAAGAATGATTCATTCCTTTGGATTAAAGCACTACCTTTTACTTTTAATGGACATTTATTAAACACCTGCTATATGCCACACAGAAGCCAGAAGTTCCTAACCTAGGGTCCATGAACTTTTTTAAAAAAATATTTTGATAATTGTATTCCAAGAGTTAGTTTTCTCTGCATGTGTATGTGTGTGTGCATGTGTGTGGGTATGTTTATGTGTGTATATGAAATGCATTTAAAAACATGATTCTAAGAAAAGGTCCAGGGGCTTCACTGGACTACCGCTTAAGTGGTCCACAAACCACTGAAGCTTAAGAGGCCCTTAAAGTCAATACATCAACAGGTATTTATCAAGGGCCTCCTATGTGCCCGGAGCTCTGCTAGGAGGCAAAAATGAACTGATTCCTCCTCAAGATTGGCCAACATCCCAGGAAGGCTCACACAGGCCATTGTGGGCAGGGTGGAAGGAATGCCTGACCCAGAGAAAGAAGACTTGAATTCACATCCTCCCTCAGTGACCTTGTGCCAGAAATTGAAGCACTCTGGGCCTCTATTTCCCCATCATCCCAGCACTTACTTTCAAAGGACATGGGGAAGAATAAATGACGTTGTAGATGGAAAGCTTCTGGGGGTCTTTAATGACCTAGAAAAACAGATGTCTTATTGGGAATTAGAGTCACTAGACCCTACATGTAGACCCAGCAGAGCCGTTAGACTTCATCCAGACCAACACTTCTCAAACCTTTTGGTCTCAGGACCCTTTTATGTTCTTAAAAATTATTGAGGACACACATGCATGTGCACGCACGCACACACACACACAGCTTTTGCTTAATGTGGTTGTATATATTGATATTTTCTGTATTGGAAATTAAAATGTCTCAGCCTTCCTATGAAAACAGTGTTGATGCTGCAGACCCCCTGAAGGGTCTCAGGCACCCCCAGGGTCCCTGGATCTCCAAATTCCATTGTAGGCTCCTTCAGGTTCTTTCACCTCTTCCTTATATTCCTACCCCTAGCACAGTGCCTGAAACAGTAGGAGCTTAATAAATGTTCATGGAATTGATTACTGATTAAGGAGGAAAAGTGAGCTGCCCAGGGCTGCCCAGGTAAGAAGAGTGGCATGTCAGAGCTCACTGTCATCACAACGTTTCTTTGTTCCCCCTCCTAAGGGGGGGTCCAGAGCATTTGGGAGTCATGGGAAGAAGGGTGGGTGGGTTTCAGAGGAGGGGGAAGGGAGAAGATTGGGTGAGACCTGCCCACACTGCCATCCTGGGAGACAGGAAAGGGAGGAAGACTCTCTTCTCTGGTGGGGCAGCAGTGTCCCCCCTGAGACCACTCCCAGTGTGGGGCCAGGTCAGGGACTCACCCACAGCCCCAGGACTGTGGGCAGCAGGCCCAGGGCAGGAGATGGGAAGACTACAGTGGTGAGGGGAACCCCTCGGTGAGGGTGATGTCAGAACCTCCCTCCCCAGCTCCGTTCAGTGGGTCCCCTCCAGCTCTGACCAGTCCCAAAATCTCAGGAAGGGGCATCCTCTCCAGAAACCTTCTGTACCTCTGGATGATGACCCAGATGGCCCGGGAACCTCTGAGGCCAGTGTCAGGTTCGAGATGCCCAGACTGGCAGGGACTAGAGCCTTGTTCTCCATGCCCCCTTGGTCCTTTTCCTCAGACCACACCAGCTTTGGTAGTGCTTCACCCTGGAGAAGGAAGGAAAGAAGGAAAGAGGGAGGGAGGGAGGGAGGAAGGAAAAAGGAAGGAAGGAAGGAAGGAAGGAAGGAAGGAAGGAAGGAAGGAAGGAGGGAAGGAAGGAACGAAGGAGGGAAGGAAGGAAGGAGGGAAGACGGAAGGAAGGAAGGAAGGAAGGAAGGAGGGAAGGAAGGAAGGAGGGAGGAGGGAGGGAAGGAAGGAAGGAAGGAGGGAAGGAAGGAGGGAGGAGGGAAGGAAGGAAGGAAGGAAGGAGGGAAGGAAGGAAAGAGGGAGGGAGGGAGGGAGGAAGGAAAAAGGAAGGAAGGAAGGAAGGAAGGAAGGAGGGAAGGAAGGAACGAAGGAGGGAAGGAAGGAAGGAAGGAAGGAGGGAAGGAAGGAAGGAGGGAGGACGGAAGGAAGGAAGGAGGGAGGAGGGAAGGAAGGAAGGAGGGAGGAGGGAGGGAGAGAGGAGGGAGGACAGGGGTAACTGGCGGCCACGTCCTGCTGGGGTCTGGGGTCAAAGGTCCCGGGTTCAGCCCCGCCCCTCCCCCGCGCCGGCTCCCTCTGTGACCCCCACTCCCCAGGCCTCAGTTTCCCCCTCTGTCCCGGGGGGGGGCGCTCCTGGGCCTCGGCCCCCCGCCTCCCGCCGGGCCCAGCGCCCACCCTCCTGCAACGCCCTGGCCGCTTCCCAGACTGCCTAGCAGGGCCTTCCTCCAGCCAGAATCCGCTCGCTCTCTAGCGCCCCCTGCAGCTGCCGGGGTAGGGTTCAGCCTGGGGGCGGGGCTCAGTCTGGAGGGCGGGGCAAGGCTCAGTCTGGGGGCGGGGCTCAGTCTGGGGGGCGGGGCGGGGCTCCATCTGGGGGCGGGGCTAGGTCTGGAGGGCGGGGCGGGGCTCCATCTGGGGGCGGGGCTAGGTCTGGAGGGCGGGGCGGGGCTCCATCTGGGGGCGGGGCTCCATCTGGGGGCGGGGCGGACGGGGCGGAGGGCCAGCTCCAGGTGCTGAAAGCCTGCTCGGAGCCAGAATCTCGGGGCCCTGGCGCTCACTCGCCCACGGTCCTGCAGCTCCAGGCCGGCAGCAGAGTTAGAGGGGAGGACAGAACCCCCAGCGCCCTGACCCCGGGGTGTCGCTTGGAAGGAGGTCTTTAGGAGAGCGCCCCAGGACTCTGGACATTTGGGCCCGACCCAGCGACACAGGTGGCCGGGGACTGACCACAGCTCTGGCCATGGGGCCCAGCCAGGACAGAGGAGACAGGCGGCAGGAAGACCCCGAAAGATGAAGTAGCAGGAAGCTCTGCTGAGACAAGATGAGGCAAACGTCTCTACGGTTATTATATTTCACCAGAAAAAAGAAACAGGTGATGATTCACATGAACCTGGAACTCTCCCAGGGTTCTACATCAACACGGCAATGCCCCCTCTTCCTCATTACTCTCCCCTCATTCCTTAGCCATTTTCACTGACTTGGGGACCAGCTCCCTTGGGAGGGGCCTACCTTTCAATCCAAGCTTTCTTAGTCAATATTTCCACATTTAATAAGGCAATTAGTTCAATTAATTATGCTAATAAGATGACCAGATCAATTGGCTTCCCAGAAGAAAAACTCATTCTGACCGTAGACTGTACCATGAAAATTTTCCTACAATGACTTCCTCATAGTGGCTGCCTCTACGCCATCAGAAAATTAATGGTAAGACCATCAATTTAGCACTGAGGTGGATCATAGAGATCACACTTGGACCCACTCCTTTTACAGCCAGGGAAATATTTCCTCAGAGAGAGGAAATATGATTTACCCAAGATCACCCAGTGAGGAAGCAAAAGAGTCAAGGTGTCTAGTCCCAACATCTTCGCACTAGGCAATGCTGCTTTCTCAACAACAGATGACCTATTAGGGGTTATATTTAAGCCCCAGCTCTTGAGATAGCCTCGCCCATAAAGCCAAGACCAGACAAAAGAACCACAGAGCTGGGATTGCTATGGGTGTAGCCAGCAGGCACTCTTTGAGAAGTAAATTGAGGGCAAGAGAAGAGGAATTCAGAATGACTGTTGGAATGAAAAGAGCCCTCTCTGGCCCTGTACATCCCAAGTGGCTAAAGCAGAAAGATTTGCATCTGAAGAGGGGATGGACAAGAAATCCAGCCTGAATCCAAAAGGACAGTGGCTGCCCTCAAAGGAAAGCCTGAGATGTTGCCCTTGTCAGGAGATCCCTAACTAATTCAACTATGACCTTCCAGAAGGCAGTGAGAGGCCACAAAGACCAGCAGTGGGGAAGCTTTGTCCCTTTCGGGATGTAGGCAGCTGCCAAGAGAGCAGCAGAAGTTAAGTATCTGTGCTGTGTCTGGAATGACTGGATTTGGGGCATCCTTCTAGATTTGTGGGCAGCCTAGGTATGGGAGGTGCTCCACTCAGTCATATCCATTATTTATTTATTCTTTTTGTGTCTTTGGTCACAAGAGACCATTCCAATAAACCACATTCATGGCTGGCTCATCAAAATACAACAGATCAGATATGAGGGCACAAATTTCCCAAGGGTGAAATTTCTGCCAAAATTCTGTTTGGATCAATCCACACTGATCTAAGAAGGTGGGCACATGCCACCCACAAAAGAGTAGTGATGGAGGAGGTCATTGACACTCTGAAAATCATGAAGAGCTTGGCATTTTCCCCCATTGTTTATCTTGATCAAAGTTCTTTTCTGCTGACTGTCAAAGTCTTATTTAACAATAACAAAAGAAAGTCTCCCAAAAAAGAGAATTCCTCCCATCCCCTAATCCCTGGACTAGCTTTCACATCCCACCCCCAGGGAGACAATCCTATCCAAAGAAAGAGTTTAGAATAAAAAGCAAAGCTGGAGACAATCTTTTCATAGGCTGATTTCCTGATGTTATCAGTGGTCCCTGAACAAGGGTAGGGTCCATACAGCCCCTGTGAACATGAAGATGAAAATGATTCTCATTCCTTGTGTGAATAACCCATATCTTCCGAGCGACTGTCCTCAAACTTCCATCCTAGTCATGCCAAGTCTTCTTGGGGCACCTTTCCTAAGAGCAAAGTCCCAACTACCAATGTGGGTACATGGTATAATTCAGTCAAAATGGGGAGCAGGGCAGGCGGGACTGGGAAGAAGCTCACCGCCCAGAAGACAAAAGGCTATTTGGTGGTTTTTTGTTTTAGCTCACTGTCCTTGCTAAGTAGAACGAAGCTTCATTGTTTCTGGTTTCAGAAGGAGCCCAAGTTTGGCTGAAGACCTTAAATGTCAGCATCCTGGGGAAGGCTCCAGCCACCTCATCTTTGTTGAGACAGGAGCCTACCCGAGATGGCTCAGACAGGCTCCCACCATTATGAAATTCTCCATGTGAGCATTTACACCTCAGAAAAAGGGCAAAGCACAAGTCGAAGCTTGATTTATTGTGTGGCTAATTGCCAAGATTTAAGAAAATGGTGGAGAAATTTAATAATACAAATTAAAATGTAAAAAAAAAAAAAAAATTAGTAGTATATCCAATTATGTGTGTGGATGTGAATATATATGTGAATGCCTATACATATGTATATGTATATTTAGAGAGCCACTGGTTGTTACATATTTACCCTGCCATACCACCAGATAAAACTCATTCTAAAGGAGCCCGGCAATGTGAAGGCTCACCATCAAAACCACAAATATAATGAATACAACACTAAAGGAAAACAACAGAAGAAGCATCCTCTTTTTAAATGCAGGTCATTGGTCGTGGGTGAAGTTATTGATGGTTCTGGTAAGGGGAGGGTGTGGATTTGAGACCTTGCTGTCTGACTCTGGCAAAAGATGCCCAGCAAACAGGCTTCACAGTTCTCAGCGTCGTGAGACCTGGCAAGAAGGGCCTCTCGGAAAGGGTCCTCTTGGGGGCCCCAAGGCGCACACTTTCCCCATAGCACCTCAGGAGAATTCGCACCACCAGACACCACACCACCCCCTTGATGCCTTCCTGGCTGAACTCAGGCTCCTCAAACAGGGCTGTGCTGCATTTCTGGCAAAGATCATCATCCTGATACAGTTGTAGGATTTCTGCAGGCATAGCTGGAAGAGAATCAGCACCTGGGCTGAGACCCAGCTGCATCCACACAAGGAGATCTGAAACCTAAGGTGGGAGATAGCAGAGTCAGCCAGTCTGTGCAGAGAGGTCCCAGAACTCAACTGGACTCCAAGGGCCCATCAACCCTAACCCTACCCCCTTGTTCTACAGAGGAGACTCATGGGATCCTAGAGTTCAAGATGTGAAGGGTCTTAGAAACCAATCCTTCATTTGACAGCTGAGGTCAAAGTCTGAGACAGGATTTGAACCCAGGTCTTCATGACAGACTGTCTATATCGCCATTCTGCCTCTCAGGTTGAGGCAAACGTTCCATAACTAGATAAAACCATTTTTTGGTTTCATTCTATCCATAAACATTTCTAAGTGTGTGGCTCAATGGACAGAGCAACTGGGAGTCAGGAAAACCTGAGCTTGCATTCTGACTCAGGTACTTATTGTCAAGTCTGCCTCAATTTGCTCGGAGGTGAAATGGGGATAACTGTAGCACCCACATCCTCCTGTAAGAGCTTCAGGAGTGGGACTGGGCAGCTTTATGGAGAGTGGATTGTAAATAGAAGGAAGTTGCAAGCACTGAGGACACCAATGTGGAATTACCCAGGGGAAAAGGGATGAGGGCCCACCCTTGGGCTATTTGAGTAGCAAGGAGGAAGTAAACGCAAGACCCGTGGGAGAGGTTGAATTTACAAGACTCAGCAGCCACTTAGGTTTTGATACAGAGATAATGGCACCTGTAATAGAGCCCTACAGGGTTGTTGAGAAATAGACCAGAGGAACCTACATACTGCTATGAAAGCCTTCAGGTGGTATGGAAAGATTAGCAGTGGTTTACAAGAGGACAATTTGTGTGAAGCAACACCGTGAAGAGATGCTCTCCTCTCTAGGTCTCCCCAGATCAGCCCCTGAATGAGTCTGACTCTGCTATTTACTCAAAGGTATGATATTGGGAAAGTCACATTTTCCCTTTCTGGGACCCAGTCTCCTCATCAATAAATAAGGGGGTTGGGCCAGATGACTCCTAATGCCCTTCCCAGATCCAAATCCACCATCCTCTGATATCAGATAAAGACTTAGAGAGTAGACTCAACAAATTTGCCAGTGACCCAAAGCGTGGAGGGATGATTAACATGGCAGGTGAGAGAGAACCCAAAAGGATTTTGACACTAAGCTGAATGGGTTATGATGAAATTCCATATAATGGGAGCAGAGACTTGGATACACAGCAGTTGTTCCTCAAGGATCTGGGGGTCCTAGTGAAGTGCCAGACTAACATGAGCCAGCCAGCAATGGGATGTGGTGAACAAAAAAGCTCACATAATCTCAGGCTGTACTGAGGAACATAGCTTTCAGCACTAAGGAGGAATGATAATCCCACTGCACTCTGCCCTCTTCAGACCTTATCTGGAGTATTAAGTTCAGGTCTAGATACTGTGATCTCAGGATATCAGTCACTCTGAATGGTATGTAATTACGAAGAGCAAGTTCAGGCAGAATATTAAAACGTATCCTCCCCCCTTCTTGGCAGAGGCGGTGGCCTCCAAGGAGCAGAACATTGAACAAACTGGAGGACACTTTGGATGTGCTGGTAAAATTTGCTGGGCTGTTTTTTTTTTTTTACTGTCTTTTCTTATTCTTCTTATTATGGCTATGTCCCTCCTCTTCCTTTCATAAAAAATTTCTATAAGCAGGGCAGGTGAGCTGTGGAAGTTTTGTAAGTATAATATTGAATCTATTAATTAATAAGATGATACTGGAACATCCCAGAGTTAGTATAAGAGACAAGTACAGAAAACCTTACAATTTTATTCTGTATTTGTGATCAAATTATAATATGGAGATGATATCCTCCTAAGGTCGAGGGGGGCCATGCTAGACAAAGTAATGACAAAGATGTAAAAGTTTTCTTTTGAGATGGAATAGTAAATTTTGAGAAAGAGTGTTTTCTCTAAGAACTATATTTATAGTATATGATTGGCTTCCAAATATATCTAGCATGAAGAGTCAGGCTTTGATTATGTTAAGTCCTCAGAATTGAATTTAAGGATTTTATATACAAAATTGCATTGATAATTGTAAAGAAAGTGAAATTATTTTTCTATTTTAAAGTAGTTGTTTGAGCATTTTAAAAGAGAGAATGGTTCATTTTACAAGTCAAACAAAAATTTTTTAAGATCTTGTATCAGATTCAGGGTTTAGGTAAATATTAAAGATATAAAATATTATAAATAATAAATAAAATATAAAAATAGCAAACGGTATATAAAAACTTAAATTCTCTAAAGTCTCAGGTGAGCTGTGGTTCCTAATCTGCTGTTCCTCTTATTGCTTAACTGTTAATAGGATTAGTTCCATAAAGCTTGAACTGGTTTTCATCACATGAACCAGTTATTAGAAAACCAAATTTAAGAGGTTGAATTCAATTGCCTTAAGTCTTATTGCTGACAGATTTTAGAATTATTTAGGAACCTCTACAAGTGATTTGGAACCAGAGAAGCAGAGTCCCCTTCACAGTTGCCCTGAGAATGAGGTCTATTCCAGAAGGTCCAAGAGAAGCTATTTTCAAGGACCAGATGACTACATCTTGAAGTCAAAACAAGATGAAATGATTAAGTGGATATTGGAGATAGGTTACTAGGACACAAGGAGACTTTACATTATTTAATATTGTGATCATCTTTGTATTATTGCTTTGACTTTTTGTTTCATGGTATTTTTGTTTGCTGAGTTTTTTGACTACCTTGGGAACAAGGTAAATCTCCCCTCTCAAAATTAGCCCATTGTGAAACCTCTAAATAGTTTGATCTGTAACCTGACTTATGTAATTCTGATTATGAATATATGAAAAACCTTATAGGTAACTATCTGACTCGCACATGAATCAAAAAGGGGAACTGAGGGAATTAGAATGTAGAGTGGTGGTGGTGGGACTCCATCTTGTGACTCAATTCTGCAGCTAGCTCAATTCCTTTCTATTCAATTATGGGTTTAATCCAATTTGTCTTGTGAGAAAACTTTATTCATTTCTGGGGACTGAGATAGAACTTTACTGCATTGTTTGAACCTAGCCCAGAAACTGGAGCACCTTTTCCTGCTGCTTGGAGACCTCTAACTAAGGACCTCAGTTATGCTGACCAAAAACCCAGTCAGATCCAAAGATTGATGCAAGGAGTTTTCTCACATTTAGATACCTTAGGCAAATCACATATCTTACTTGAAAACTGTCCCCATGGTGGTCAGTTGTCATGTCCATACTTGGGGGAAGGAGGACACATCTTTTTCTGATTTCAGTGAATTTTACCTGTTCTCTCTCTCCATCCCAACTTGGAAAGTCACTAACCTTTCCTTCAATTAGAAATCAGATTACCTAATTTTGTATCCTGGTTGATTGTTTTCTTTTAATTCATTGGTCTTATTTGGCTAACTGTTTTTAATGCATAGAAATCTGTCTCCCCTAACTTGAGTCCAGTGCCAAAGCTGAGGGGCCTGGTCCCATGTGTTGAACAATTGGCGCATTTTGTTTAATAAATCGATGTGCTTGGAAGTTCCACCTTTGTTCTTCAGTCATTTCCATTTCACCCATCACAATTCTAAGGGATATCTGTCTAAGAGGGGAGAGGAAAGAGATGTACAATGAAGATCAACTAAAAACAAAATATGGTCCATTAAAATGAGGGATGTGGATTGAACCTAAGAAATCATTTGTATGGCCAGGTCCTAGTTAGTGGGACCAACTGCCTGGAATGGTCACTTGCCTTCAAATCGACATTATTCTATATAGGGAACTCCCCACCAAAAAAAGAAAGTTACCTCTGCCGCAAAGGTCAATACCTCTTCAACTTTTATACTTAAAATAGTTCCCTGGGGATGATGCCACATTGTTTCGAACCACACAGCCAGTGTGAGCCAAAAGGAGGACTTGAACTCAGAAATAGTATCAAATAAAGTCAGCTTTGGAAGTTACAGCTATTATCAGAACCCAACCTTACAAATCAGCTGCACTGGAGTGGCAGCCACCAGTGAGCAGAGCAGCTTTCTTGACTGCTTGAGACACAAAAGCCCCAGGCAAGTGGCTGCTTGTAAAACTCCCTTAAACGTGGAACTGGACTCCACGCTGGCTAAGAGTGGATGTTTATTCATCCAGGTTTGCCCTTACAGTGAAGCCTTATCCCAAACCAGGTGAGTCCTTTGGGTCAGGTAAAGAGCCTGGCAACGTGTCCTGTAAAACCCTCCAGAGGCCACCCAGCCCAAACCTCTGCTCTTAGGGGATAGAATATGGTGGGTCTCAGTTTGTGACATGGTACAATGGGACTGGGGATCCCTGCCCTGCTTCAGCTTCAATGAAAGGGTCACTCAGAGCCAGAGACCCTGAACAACTAGTCCTTGACCTAAAGTCATATTCCCATATGCTCAGGTAGGTGGAAACATCCTCAAGGTGGAGAAGATATTCGAGCAGACAAATGAGAAAAGATGCCTTGAAGAAGGTCTTAAAGTCTTTGATAAAAAAGAGCCCAGGGTCTCAGGAACTCCCTACCAAGCTCTCAAAAACTTCACTTGCTCAAAGGGACCAGAATTTGGCCCCAAATCAAGCCACTTGAGGACAAGGTTAAACCCACCTACCTCCCCCCCGGCCCCTGCAAGCTTGAACCCCGGTTCCTTACTTACAACAGTCTGGGCTGGTTTTGTGGGAATGTGTGAGGCTAACTCACCCCACCTCCAGTTCCACAAATGTCCTGGCTCACATTAGGTGGAAAGAGCACAAAATTACAACTCATTTAATCAGGATTTGGGTACTATTTCTTACTCGCTGTGTGACCTTGAGCAAGCTCATCTCTCTGGGCCTCAGTTTCCTCATTGATGAAATGAGTATTGTACTAAATAACTTTGAAAATTCCTTGGATTTTTCAAGTTCTGTGGTTGTATCCACCCTCCCTGAGGGGCTGACCAGTGTCTAAGGATCACAGCAGCACAGAGTTTGCTTGGCTCAGATTAGAACCCTCTTTCTGATGACTTCCCATCCATTTCCCCTCAACACTCACTTATTTTGTCCCAGACAAAGCATCCACAGGCAGCACCCACAAGGGCCCCAGGAGCTCCCTGTCCATGGCTCCCCACTGACCTTGCAAGACCTTTATGCTTGTACTGTCTGCACCCCTGCCAAAGGCTCTTGACCTCAAGGTCACTGTCCACTTCCAGGGTCCATCTGTGTTGAGATTTCTTCTCTCTAATGATCTGTTGAAATGTCTGCTCCCATGGATCCATATTCTTAGTCATTCTTCTCTGCGGTCTTTCCTGGGTATGATTGCAAAACAGATTTCTGTCCCAGAGGAGCCTCTGCCAGAGTAGGAAATGGGGCTTTTGGTCCACAGAAGTCAACTGTATGGGGGCTGGGGGCATCAGGTGTGGATGCCATAAACACTAGAGACCATCCCTTGTATAAGGCCTGTCAAGAATCATAAACAATATAAAATATTTGATCTCCTCCCTCCAACTTTTACAAATGAAACAGAAAAGATAAGCTAATCCCTCCAGTTCCTCCACATGTGAGTCAAAGTTTAATGGGACTACAGGTCAACTTGGTGAGTTCAGTCCTGGTGGAGCCATTCTGGTCCCAAAAGACCTGTTCTCAGACTTCCTGGCTCATTAAACTCCCACCATGGTGCCCAAAGATGAATTATTTAAAGTGGACGTTTAATCTATGTCTAGGCTTTCCCCCAAAGACAGGGCCAAAAAAGTACCCCACCTATAATGTGATGGGCAATCATAGGGTGACTAGAGATGGGCCCATTTTCCTCGGCAAGGTTCCTTTTGGTGAAGGCTCTTCAGCAGTTCTGGGGGAATGGACAAGGCTCAAGGGTTAGTGGTCATTTTGATCAAGGAGGGTGGTTCTAGGCTGTACTGAATCGGCCATGCATGTGGCCTTCCACTCTGCCAGCTTCTGCTCCCATTCACTTACTGTATCCATTGGCACCATCTGGCCCAAGCAGCAGCCAGACCTGAGTTCCATGTCTCCGATGGAGTCTTCAGGTGACATTTAATTCAGTTGGCTTCTTAAGAGACAAAAACATGACTCCCCCAGGCTTTCGTGCATCTCTAAGATGTTACGGTCTTCATACAAATACTAATGTCACCGTTAGATAACTAGAAAGAATATGGTACCAATATACAAGGCTCTATTGAAGTTGGAAAAAATGGGCAGACAAGAGCTGCAGGGCCCCCCAGAAACTCATTATGTTAGATCAAAAGCTCCATCAGAGCAGGCACTATTTTGTTTTTGCCTTTATATTCCCAGAACCTATCCAACATATCCTAGAATGCAGTAGATGCCTAATAAATGCTTATTTATGAACTCTCTCCCGCAAGAAAGACCATAACTAGATAACAGCTAGACCAGAAGGGAAAAGGGCAAGTTTACCCACTTATCAAATGTTTGAGATTGAATTCCTATTCTCAAACCACTGGTTATCTGGAAAGTGGAGTTCTAAGGGATGAGAGGCAAAACTGGTGGGGGGTGGGGGGGGTGAGACAGGCAGGGCAGGCAAATGGTAATTCCTCTGCCTTTCAGAGAGCCACACTGTGGTTCTTCAGACTGACCTGGAAGTCTGTTTTGGAGGCCTCTGGGATATCCACTTGTTCAGGAAAGTGGAGACAGTTCAGGAAAGAGATTGGGTGGATACGTACATCTGGAGTCAGCTGCAGAGAGATGATAATTAAACATATAGGAGCTGCTGAACTCCAAAGAGAGAAAACCTGGAGAGAGAAGAGAGGAGGGGCCAGGACAGAACTTGGGATATGCTCATAGGGAGGAGACAAGATATGATTGATGATCCAGCAAAAGAAAACATCTGAGAACCAAGAAGGGAAGGAAGAAGAAAACAGAGCACCTACTATGTGTCAGGCACTAGGCTAAGCCCTTTACAAATATTATCTCACTTATCTTCACAACAACCTTGAAGGGTAGATGCTGTACATTTTACAGCTGAAAAGACTGAGACAAACAGAGGTTCGGGAACTTGCCTAGAGGCACACAAGAAGGCGGTGTCTGAGTTCAGATTTGAACTTGGGCCTTCCTACATGTCAGGCCTGGAGTCAGGAAGACTCATCTTCCTGGGTTCAAATCTGACCTCTCACATTTCCTAGCTGTATGACCCTTGGTGAGTCACTTAACCCTGTTCACCTCCGTTTCCTCATCTGTAACATGAGCTGGAGAAGGAAATGATCAACCACTGCAGCAAACCTCAACTGGGTCGTGAAGAGTCAGACATGACAACAGTAAATCCCTGATTCCCAGTCCGGGCTCTGTCCACTATGCTACCCAGCTGACCCAGCATGCAGGAGAGGAGGGTCACCAAAAGGTGTCAGGAAAGATTGAGAAGGGGTCATCACATTTAGGACATGAAGAGACCTCTGGTACCAGGAGGAATGATGAGACTAGAAGCCAGGTCACAAAGTCAGGTGTCCTCTCCGTGACATCACCTGGGCCTGGGAGCATCCCAGTGAGGAGGGGCAGGGAGGACTTTCTTATTCCCATTTTGCAGGTAAGTATACAGAGAGGCTGGGCTACTGTTTCACAAGCTGGGTTTTGAATCTGGAATCAGAATGTAGGCCTCGTGCCTCCTCCTGCAGTGTCCCTTGTCCTGTCTGGATTGCTCCTCCCTGATGAGTTGGCTACAGGTCAGGTTTCTAGGCTCTCAGAAAATGCCAAACCCCCTTGCCATCAGCCAGGCATTCATCCCTTGAATGTATGCAACTGGGTTTTATTTCAAATCAGGCTGCTAAGCCGATCTAGGAAGCCAAGAGGATTGTAGGTCAGGGGAAGCAGAAGGTCCAGCCAGCCTCTGGAGAAAAGGACCCAGCCCCCTCCCAGCAGCCTGAGGTCCAGGACCTGGTCTGCAGCATCTGTAGGGCCCCTGCCTTTATTCTGCTATCTGGTTCAGGTGAGAGAGTTGAGGAGAGGGAGGCAGCCAGGAAGGGGAGGGGGAACGGGGAAAGTGAGAAAACTCATGGAAAAGGAAGGTTTTCTATTCTGTAAACTGTGAAAAAGGGGTTAGATTTTTAAGTGGAAAAAAAAAAAGCAGTGAAGACCGAAGAGGCCCCTGGTCCTGCAAGGACTGGATGCTGGCCCAAGGAATGTGCTGCAATGGGTAAAAGCCTTGACCCTCGGACAAGAAGACCTGAGTTTGAATCCTGCCTGACCCTAAGCAATTAATTTCAACTCAATGTCACTTGAATTCCTCCTCCCCCTTTAAAATTAAAGTTTCTGGTTGATTAAGTGACCTCTGGAGTCCCTCCCAGCTCTGTGTAATGATCCTGTTGCTTTAAATTCCGTGGGCCTCAGTTTCTCCATCTGTCAAATGAAGGGTCCGGTGTGTTCAGCTCTAGAGCTATGACCCTGTGATCTTGGATCTGCCAGCCCCACTCTGCCCATCAAAGGGCAGCTTTCAGACACATTCGTGAGAAGGATTCTCATTATCAGTCATTGAACCCTGACTGGGTACAAGGCTTCTCCCTGCTAAGTCAAAAGGAGAGAAGCAAGCCCACGTCTTCACCCTGGCATCCTTCTATCCTCATTCACAAGCACCAGTCAGAAATCCGCAGAGAGTCAAGGGCTGGAGAGAGGGTAGTCGTGAAAATTTTCTACTTTTGTCCTGGGGTGGAGAAGGGGGAGATGAAGGGTATCAAGGAAAAGAAAGAGGACACAGAGAGAGGGGGGAGAGAGAGGGGGGGGAGAGGAAGAGAAGGAGAGAGAGAGAGAGAAGGGGAAAGGAAGAGGAGAGACAGACAGAGACAGAGAGAGAAGGTGAAAGTGAGAGAAAGAGGGGGGAGGAGACAGACAGACAGACAGAGACAGAGACAGTCAGAGAGGAAGGATGGAGATAGAGCGGCCCAGAGAGAGATGGGTCCGAGCCTTCAATGTTTGCCCAGTGAGGCACAGGCAGGGGTAAACCAAGCACTCTCCAGGAGACTTGTCACTAGCCAGGAAACGAAACCAGATTTACTCCTTGTTATGTCATAGGATCATCACAGATAAGATAGAAAATACCTCAGAGCCGTCAATCTAGTCCAACCCTCTCCTTTTGCAGAGGAGGAAACTAAGGCCGGGGAAGGGAAGTCTCTCAGAGCCGCAGGATCACCCCAGATCTGTAAGGAATTTCAGAGGACCTATTCCAATCTCATCATTTTCCAAGTGGGGAAACTGAGGCTCAGAGCCAGGAAGTGACGTGCCTCCAGTCACACAGTAGTCAGGTGGTAAGCCAGGACCAGAACCCGAGCTCAGAGCTCCGTCACCCCCGCTCTCACTCTCGTCACGGCTCCCAGTGAAGCTCCCCGTTTCCTAAGCCCTTTGAAGGCACTTTCATTTTGGGATCATGCAAAGGGCAGCAGGCTAGACTGGCAGGATGACTCTTTTCTGTTGTTGTTGTTGTTTCTTCTGGGTACAGGGGACTTTCCCACCAACATCTAGCGGAACAGAAACTGCTTCGTCTCCTTTTCCATTCTCTCCTCATCTGAGCGCCTCCCCCAGCCCTACAGTCTCTTCTCTCTCTCTCTCTCTCTCTCTCTCTCTCTCTCTCTCTCTCTCTCTCTCTCTCTCTCTCTCTCTCTTTCTCACCCTCTCTCTCTTTCTCTCTGCCTTCCATCTTTGCCTGCTCAAACAGTCCCTCTGCCTTCTCTTCCCAGCAGAGCAGATGGCAGTGGAAACTTTCTGAAGTCTCAGCAGCTTCTCTGTCCCTACACTTATGGGAAAAGGAAACCATGTGGAAAGAATCTCAGTTCTCAGTTATTAGGAAAAGAAACAGGGTCCACCATTACAAACAACATCTGTCTTTCCTGCTTCCCACTGGCAATATAGGGAGTCAGCCTCTTGTCTGGCTTTCTTTTGGAGAGTCACATTCTGGAAGAAGGAGAAGGAGGAGAAGTAGGAGGAGGAGAAATATGTGCCCCAATTTTCACAGTAGCCTCCACAAAGGAGATTATACCATCCTCTACTTTATGGATTTCTATGTATTAAAGCTAGACCTCACAAGCCCCCATCATTGTGTTTAGCTTTAATAATTCACCAGACGCAATTAGTTCAAAGCAATGGCATTTAATAAAGTAAACATTAAAAAAAAACCCTAGAGCAAATGCACATACCAGCAATAGAAAGTGTAGACACAAGTGGGAAACACACATGGAAAGATGCACACATAGGAGCCAGGGCTTGTGCATGGAGATACACATTTATGGGGAATGCGTCAGGCTAGGAAGTCAGACACAAAGGAAGGGACACCCATGCCTCGAGTGAGGAAGGGCAGTCGTTATGGGTCAGGTTGATACTGCTGTGCTGTTCCTCCACTGTTCTCAGGGGCGACTGCTGAACGTTCTGCTGGTCCCGGGTCAGTGCTGGTCATTGTCCACCACACCTCCCCTGGGTGCTGGGTTCGGCAGCTCTTCTCTGCTTCCAGCTCCTGGCTTCAGCGGCAGTTAGAGAATTACAATATTTCCTCAGTTTTCCCCACAGAATTTCCACAGAATCTTCTCAGCTGTTATCTCGGCCTTATAGGAGGATGACTGAATTCTGGTATCTTTCTTTTAGCTTAAAGCTCTTGGGCTTTCTCTACTACAGTTCGTTTAGGAAGGAAAAATTCCTCACACACCAAGCTTTCTGTAAGGAGTGTCTGCCATCTCCAACTAACTAGCTCTTTCAGGGTTAAATCATTTTTTTTCATAGTTATTTCCTGGCTTCCTTCTTACATGGGGGAGTAATTCCTTATGTCTTCCTTTTTAATTTTGAGAAGTTGGACTATACCTGCTGAGCATCTGTTTGAGAAGAAGCCCTCCAGACAAATTGTCCCTCAGTCCTTGCCTTTAGAGTTTGAATGTCCAGATTCTCATCCCGCAAATCCCTTTTGTGAGCTCCTTGAGAGCAGGGACTGTCTTATGCCTTTCTTTGTGTCCTAGGTGCTCAGCACCGGGCCTGGCATATTATAGATGCTTAATAAATGTTTGACTCTCCAAAGAGGGGGAGATGGAAAGGCACTATAAATAAAGCCAGCGTCCACAAGCAAAGTCCTCATCTCTCCACTACCTAATTGTGTTATTGACCTTTCACATGTGTGTAAGCTTACCCTATTACCGTAATGACAATGTTAATAATAACATGCTGCTGCTGTGGTTTGCCCTTCATACTCAAAGAGGACCAAAATGGCATCACGATATTGGGGTCAAGGTACGGCATGTTCACCTGTGACTGATCAGGCCAATATGAACCTCACATGTTCTACCAGAGGTTGGGCACAAAGAGTCCATGTGAACCCTTGGGATGGAGATGTCTCTGAATTTGTATATTTCATCTCTCACTTCTTTGGAGCTACTGAGATTCTGATTCATGCTGGGCAGTTCTGTACCAGCGTCTTCCTTGTCTCACAGTTGTTACTAAGGTTCTTCAGGGAGACCTTAGTATGTCCTTGCATCTCGTCTGCTGACCTCTTTGTGATGACTTGCCTTGTGGAAATTCTCCATAAAATAGTCTTTTAGGTAAACATATGTTCAGCATTCAAACAACGTGCTGAGCACTTAGGACACAAAGAAAGGCATAAGACAGTCCCTGCTCTCAAGGAGCTCACAAAAGGAATTTGAGGGATGAGAATCTGGACATTCAAACTCTAAAGGCAAGGACCGAGGGACAATTTGTCTGGAGGGCTTCTTCTCAAACAGATGCTCTCAAACAACGTGGCCAGCCCTTTGGAGCTGCACTCTCTGCAGCAAAGTCTGAACACTTGGCAATTCAACTCAAGCAAGAACCTCAGTGTCTGGCACCTTCTCCAGTAGGGTGATCTTCAAAATCTTCCTAAGACAGTTCAAATGGAAGCGATTCAGTTTCCTGGCATGGAGCTGGTAGACTGTCCAGGTTTCACAGAAACACAACAGCTCTGTAGGATTTCAGTTTGATAGGCAACTTAATACTTCTCTCCCATGCTTTCCTTTGCAGCCTCCCAAGCACTGAGTTAGCTCTGGCAATGTGTGCATCAACCTCATCATTTCTGTGGACATCCCTGGAAAGTATGCTGCCAGGGTACGTAAATTTATCCACAGTATTTAAAATTTCTCCTTTTGGGGTAACTGATGGTTCCATATATGGATGGTGTGGTGCTGGCTGGTGGAACATCTGTGTTTTCTTGGTGTTAGGCCAAAATTAGCACAAATGGCAGAGTGTATACATGTGTATAAGCCTGCCATATATAGCGATAATATAATGATAACAAATATTTGCCTAGCTCTCTCAGGTTGGTCACACTTTTCACACACATTTTTATATTTGAACACATGGTCTGTACTTAGTGTGTATGAGTCAAATTGAATCAAAGACCCAGTTGAGCCTAAGGAAGAGCTTTATTTCCCTAACTAGGCTGCTACCCACTCAGGGTATACAGAGGTGACCCCCTCACTTTCCCATCCCATCAGGGAGATCAGCTAGGTTGTACCGACAGCCTCAGAGTCCTTGGGTTGGTAGCCTGCAGACGTTCTTAGCAGGATGCCTGCCCAAGCCTGTCCCATGACCATTCTCATTCCTGGCTTTACTGACTCTTGGTCTAGCCAGTGAAGGAGAGTCCTCCTACTCCTGGGACCCCACTGCTTTCTTGCCAGAGGTCAATGAGCAGGTTGGACGAGATGGCTTCTGAGGTCCCTCCCAGCTCTAGAGTTAGGAGCCTATGAACCTGCAATGAGGCCCAGAACACCTGCCTGATCTCCAGCTTGGATGTCACCAAAGGCTGGCAGAGAACTAGGGGTCAGTCTAGGCTTCCTCTTCTCTCCCTCCCCGACTCTTCAGCCTGGGCAGGGTGAAAAACAAGGAGCTAGTAGCTGAAACTTCAACAGCGTTTTTTCCTTTTTTTAAGGACACAAGCAGCTTCTTACCATGATTGGAGGCAACCTCGTTACATTCAGTTCCGTGGAGGGAAGCGGTTACAAGAACCGGCAGACCTGGGTGGGGATTTGTGAGCCTGCGCAACCACACTTACCCTGGGGGCAGGCAGTGGTAGGGGCCTGGGGAGGTGTGGAGACCAGGACAGGTCACCCGACTTCCTGCCTCCGGGGAGCTTTGTTCTCTACTTCTATCAGCTATGAGGGGGGCTTTGTGGTCGGGTGGGGGCGGGGGTAGGAGGAGTGGGTATTCAGCTCTGCCCCATGACCTGGAGCAAGTTTCCAAGGTCCCCATTCATTTCATCTTCCATCTCCTCAGTACCTGCCCTGACCCAGGCACTCTGCTGCTACACCAGGAATTCCAAGACAAAACCAAGCCAGCTCTGGCCTCAAGGAGCAGGAATGCAGGTAAGTAAACTACCTACAAAGAAAACTGAGCAAAGGAGAGAACCGCACACTTGGGATGCAGATGGAAGCCAAGATGGCAGAAGGCCCAGGGCCACAGGAAAGCAACAGGATCCCAAAAGATCTTCAGTCAGTCAATGAGTCTTTTTAAGAGCACCAGTCCTACTATGTCCCAAGTATTGTACTAGTACCAGGGGAGTCAGAGACAAAGAACCAGAGGAAACAGCAGGCTAACATATTGGGCTACATCTCTATTGTGATTAGCCATGTTTCACAATTCTTCATGACCCCATAGACCATAACACACCATTACTGTCTGTGGGACAAAGATAGCAGAGTGGTTTGCCATTTACTTCTTTAGTGGGATCGAGACAAAGAGAGATTAAGCGACTTGCCCAGGGTCACATAGCTAGAAAGTGTCTGAAACTGGATTTGAACTCGGGTCTTCCTGACTCCAGGCTCAGTGCTCTATCCACTGAGTCACCTAGCTGCCTAGGCTAAGTTTGAAAGGGGTAAGTATGAAGACATATTTCAGATTTGTTTAGGTGGGATAGATGTCTGAAAACAAGCTGGGAGTTGAATTCAACACAAGCTTGACAAGAAGGAACACTGTAATCAGGCAGTTAATGAAGTTCATGAGGTCTTGGAATCCCTTAAGAGAAGCAAAATAACCAGAAAGGAAGGAAGAAAACAAGCATGCATTAAGCACCTACTATGTGCCTGGCTATAAATATTATCTCCTTTCATCTTCACAATAACCCTGGGAGGTAGGTGGTATTATGAGTTCCATTTTACAACTGAGGAAACTGAGGCAGATAGATGCTAAGGGACACTCACACACAGATAATAAATACCTAAGTCAGGATTCAATCTCAGGTCTTCTGGACTCTAGATCTGTCACTCTGTGCACTATGGCACCCCCCAACTGCCTAGAGAGTGAGTGAGCCCCTTGTACTTTGGACCTGGGCAGAGCACATCAGGAATTTTGTGCCTAGTTCTGGGCACTGTGTTTTAGGAAGGATGTCAGTGTCTGGAGAAGGACAGTTTAGGCAGCTGCACATCCTACTTCCTCTCTGGAATCTGCTCCTGACTCTCCCAGCTTTTCCCACCATCCCCAGGTCTACTTTCTCCACTCCCTGGACCACCATCACCACCCACATACACACTCTTTAACCTCCTGTTATATGTTGTCTTCTTCCACTAGAAGATGAGCTCCTTGTGGGCAGCATTGACTCTTTCTGCCTTGATCTGTATTCCCAGCCTTTAACATATCACCTATTAAGGGTTTAATACCTACATGTTGACTGGCTCAGCGTAGTGCCTGCCATACAGTAGGTGCTTAGGAAATGTGTACTGACTGACTGGTTAATCACTTGGACCTGAAGGGCCTCAGATTCATGCTATGGAAGGATAGAAGGGACAGCCTGAAGAGCGTGCAGCAGGATGGATTGCGATGGCTATCTTCAAGCACATGGAGGGCTGCCATGTTGGAGAGGGATTGGACACTGTTGGCCCCAAAGCAAAGAACCAGAAACAATGGGTGAAGTTTCAGGGTTCAGTTTAGTCTGGATGGCAGGAATAACTCCAAAACTGGAGCTTTCCCAAGGTGGAATGGGTTCTCTTACAAGATAATGAGCTCTCTGACTCTGGAAGTATTCAAGTAGAGGCTAGAAGACTGACCACTTCATGGGGATGTTGAGGTGGGGATTCTTGTTGTTAGGGGTCTGCCTATAGTGACAATGATGTCATTTTCTTTTCTGAAATTCTCCAATTTTGATTCAGTGAACTACTGATATCACAGAAGGCTTTAGGGTGGAAGTGCCACCTGGACTGCGCCTTGGTTTCCCCATCTGTCAGACTGCCTCTAGCATTGCCCTCATCTCACCATGTTGGCAGGTTTGCCCCCTGTAACTAAACCAGGCAGCATGTAGGACACACATCACCTTCTTAACTTAAAGACCCATGAATTTCCCATTATGGGCACAATGATTTATGACCTTGTAGATGATGACTGTGAGTAAGTGTGGCCCCAGAGTCCATCACCCTGCAGCCATTCCAAAGCTAGCTGGACTGGACCTCAGGCCACAGATTCACCTGTCATCCTGACCTATGCTGGAAGCCTTTCCAGGTTGGCAAGAGCCTCCAAGATGCTGTGCCCTAACTGAGGTTGGAACAAGCCACAGGATTCTGGGGAGAGAGGGGTAGGATCGGAGGGTGCTGTGGGCCCTGTGCAGTACATATAAAAGCTCCAGTACACCAGAATCCCATGGACCAGACCTACCATCAAAATGCCAGTTGCCTGAGCCTGATGGGGAAGCTCTTCTTAGTAAAAGGAGACCATTTCAAACAAGCTGGCCTGGTGGCCAGACAAGACAAACCCTCCTGCAGAATTAGATGAATTAGGCATGACTGGAAATCCAGCCAGCCTGGGTCACATTGCGTAGTATGATGGAGCTAATGGAGACCACTGGGCCTAGAGTCAGAAAGGCCCAAGTTCAAATCCTGCCTCAGACACTGTGCAAGTCTCTTTGCCTCTCTGTGCCTCAGTTTCCTCAAATGTAAAATGAGGGCCTTGAGCCTGATGGCCTCTAAGGTCCCTCCCAGCTCTGTGTCCATGATCATCATTCACTTTGCCGATGAGGAAACTCAGACCCATGAAGGAAGGTAAGTTCATCAACATCAGGAGTGGGGGCCAACTTCAGATCAGTCTTTGGCCCTCTCTGAGCCTCGGTGTCCTCCTCTATAAGAGGAGGGGTCTGAACTGGGCAGCCTCTCTGGTCCCTCCTCCATGGCCCTCAGTCAGCCACATCTGTGTCCTCTCCCACGCCAATCTTACCCTGCCCTCGATCCCCCTTCACCTCTGGGGCCTCAGCTGAGCCCTGGCCAAGTGTGGAGGCAGAGAATTGGAGTAAGGCTCTCACTTCTCCACCGAGCCTGCTTGGAGGGGAACAGGAGCAGGGTCCTGCCCCAGATACCTCTGCTTGGGGCCTGGGAACAGAAGCTCTTTACTGAGCGGCTGTGGAAAGTTGCATGTGTGCACATGTGCACGTGTGTGTGTGTATGTGTGTGTCTGGGACTAGTGGGAAGAGAGTATATGTGTTTGTGTGTGTGTGTATCTGTGTTCAGGATTAGTGCGTATGTGTGTGTGTGTGTCTTGGACTAGTGGGAAGAGTGTATATGTGTTTGTGTGTGTGTGTGTGTGTATCTATGTGTTTGGGACTAGCGCGTTATGTGTGTGTGTCTGAGACTAGAGATGTATGTGTGTTTGGGACTAGTAGGGTGTGTTTGTGTGTAGGACTAGGGATATATGTGTGTCTAGGACTAGGGATGTGTGTGCGTGCGTGCGGGCGTGTGTGTGTGTTAGTGACCGTGAATCTGGCCACAGGATGGAGGGGAGGGCCTGTGGGCACAAAAGTGCACATTGTTGTGGGTAGGTCTGGGTTTAAGAGTGGAGGGGAGGAAACAAGATAGGAGAGTGACTGTGCGGGTGTGGGTGTGTATATCTGGGCACAGAAGTGGTGTGTGTGTGCGTGCGTGCACCTCCCAAACATGGTCTTTCTATGCCTACCTATACATGTATGGGTGAATGCATTGTGTGTCTGCCTATAGGTGGCTACACACACCAGAGTGTGTGTGTGTGTGTGTGTGTGTGTGTGTGTGTGTGTGAGTCTGTATGTGGTTAAGCAGATGTGTCTGGGTAGGGAGTGTGTGTATCTCTGCACATGAGTACACATGAGTACACATATGTGTCTGTGCATAGGCATATGTCTTTCCATACAAGTTGCTACTTGTACGGGTCTGTGCCTAGGTGGGTGAGTATAAATAAGTGTGAGTGTGTTTGGATGAGTGTGTGACATGAGCGAGCACAGGAGAGCCTGCCTGCCCCTCCTCCCCTCTCCCCTGCTCACTGCACCCCGGGGGGCCAATAACACCTTCCCCCCAAGGTGAATAAAACAAAGTGGAAAATGTGAGGAGGCAGCTGGCTCAACCCGTCGGGGAAGGAGCCCTTCGGCAGGAAGCCGCTAGCAGATTGGTGACTGCCCCACCCTCCACCTCCACACCCCAGCCTCCGGTCTCACTGTCCCAGGCCGGCTCAGTAGGCAGGCTTTCCTCACCCCTCAGCTCTGGAGCTCGGGGCCCCAGCTAAGTGGGGCTGCTGATCTGGCCCACTTTGATGACTCAGGCACTCAGGCCTCCCTGCCTGAAAAGTGAGGGGAGGCCCCAGTCAGGGTCCAAGGGACCAGGAGAGTCTTGGCTTTGCCAGCCTCCCATCTCCCTTTCACAGCAGAGATGTGGAGAACACCGATAGGCGCTGGCCTTGCGATGGATGGGGTGGGCTGCTGCCAGGCTAGCAGAGCTCATGGAGGCACTCTGAGGAACGTTATCCCCCTTTTAGAGGGGAGGTAACTGCAGCTCAAGAAGGACTGAACGTGGAGCTCAGAGCTTTGCTGTAAAAGCTGCTGAAGCTTGAGCACAGACTGCTAGGTAATACAGTGGATAGAGGCTGGACCTAGCCGAAGACCTGAGTTCAAAGCCAGCCTTGGACACTTCCTGGCAAGTCATTGAGCCTCAGCTGGCCTCAGTTTCATCATCTTTAAAATGGGGGTGAGAGTGATAGGCCCCCTCAGGATTGTTGTGAGGGTCAAGTGAGATGATGGTAAAGTGCTTAGCCCAGCGCCTGGCACATAGTAGGTGCTCAATAAACAGGAGCAATTCTTCCCCATTTCATGGAAACAGAAATCAGAGCAGAGGAGCCCAGAGGCTGTTGAGCCTGACCTGGAGCTAAGCGGGCATCCCCTCTGCCCAAGAAGTAGCCCCTCATCCTGGCATCAGTGAGTCCATCAGGGGCAGGGAATGACTTCCTCCTAGGGTGGCCCATTGTGCTTGGGGAGAGAAAACAGAAGTCTCCTCTCCTGGGACAGCTCCTCCTTCAGCTTAAGCCAGGCAGGACATGGCTAATCTCTCTTACACCAGGTAGCCCTTCAAATACTTGAGCTGAGACTCCAAGAGAGCTAGAGGTGTCAGGAGGCAGACAGCAGGAGGGAGAGTACTGTAGATATGGAGGACAGGCCATTTAGGCTGGCACATGGAAGGAGTGGGGGGAGAATGAAATCAGTTCATTAAATAGGGCCTGATCTAGGTTGGGAGCCGTGTAAATGAGGAGGAGGGGCCGGATGGGAGAGATGTTAGGGGGGTAGACCTGACAATTGATTGGGTTTGGGTAGTGAGAGCGAGTAGAGTGAATACATAGCTCCCACATGTCCCCTGAGCTTTCCCTTCACCATGTTCCTCCTCCTGCTGTTCTGGCAGTTCCGCCTCTCCACACAATCAGCTGATCAGCGTCTTTATTCATCTGTAAAATGGGTTTACCCTTCTGACCTCAGAGGGGCATGATGATGTCCTACCCTTTCACTACCAGTGGGTTCTCCAGCCTCTGCGTCCACACGTATCCCAGCTCTGGGACCAGCTCCTCCACAAATCTTCCTGGATCTCCACCCCAAAAGGAGTGATTTCTTGGATCCTTGGATCTCTCACAGAAGGTTCCTTGTTCCTCCTCAGGCCTTGTATTGTATTCTCTAGATCCCAGAGGTGGGGCAGGCCCACTCTGCACTCCCTCTGCTGCCTACAGACAATTTCTCCACTACCATCTTTCCCCTAGGAGTTCACAGCCTCTCCTCCCTTAAAAGTGAATCAGTAGGCATTGTCCTGTGCCTGCTTCCCTTCTGTCTCCAGTTTTTCTCCCTTGCTGACTTCATCACCTCCCATAGCTTTAGTTATCTCCTCTTTGCAGATGGCTCCCAAATCCATATACTTGGTCTCTCTCCTGAGCTCCAGTCTTGAGTCACCAGATGCCTCAAGTCGGATATCCTTGGGCAGTTCAAAGTACACTGTCCAGCAATTTCCAGTCCACACTCCAATCCAATCTTTCTGCTCTCACTCTTGGAGATCCCATCAAATGTCATAGGGTCAGTCAACAGCTCTATAGAAATGATTCCCAAATAAGTGGCCCTTATCACTCTCTTGGGCTCCAGTTACATTTTACCAGTTACCAGTTGGAAGTCTCTGCCAGATGCAGTGCAGGCCTCTCAAACCCAATGAATTGAAAGTGGAACTCATCTTCATCCACAAAAGAAATCCAATCCCCTTCTCTCTAAGGTATCATCTTTCCAGTCACCTAAGTTTGCAGCCTTGGACTCATCCTTCACTCTGCTCGCTCTCGCTACCCAAACCCAATCAATTGTCAGGTCTACCTCCCTAACATCTCTCCCATCCGGCCCCTCCTCCCCATTTACACGGCTCCCAACCTAGATCAGGCCCTATTTAATGAACTGATTTCATTCTCCCCCCACTCCTTCTATGTGCCAGCCTAAATGGCCTGTCCTCTATATCTACAGTACTCTCCCTCCTGCTGTCTGCCTCCTGACACCTCTAGCTCTCTTGGAGTCTCAGCTCAAGAACCAATGCCTTCTCGGAGCCCTCAGTGCTTCCCTCCTCTGAAATAATGTCATCTCTACTATTGATATACAAGTTATTTCCCCTTCCCCACAGAAGGTGTGCTGGAAGAGAGCAGGGACTGTTTTTTGTTTTCTTTCTTTCTGAGAAAAGCCCCAGTGCCTAGGGTTTGGCACATAGGAGGAACTTAATACTCATTTAATTCAATTGAATCCTATAGCATTTCTGATCGGTTGTGTGTAGTTCCATCATCAGCTCTCAGACCATCCAAGTTAAAAAGCTTCTTGAGGGGAGGAATTGTTCAGCTTTTGTCTCTGCATCCCTAGGGTCAGTCAGACACACAGTAGGTGCTCCATAAATGGAGGTGGTGGTGCTGTTCGTTCACTTTTCATGTTCCAAGTTCAGGTCTCTCCCCTATATATTTAGGTTCATTGGGATCAGGACCTTGGGTGTCTCTGGTCTCTTTAGCTCACCCCGCTCCCTTCAGAGAGTGTAGATCACAAGGGAGAAGGTTTAACAATCAATGCTTTTTAGTTGGTGGATAGACATTGGGAGGGGCCCCTGGAGGTCAGTGAATGGGGGATGCTGATGTTGGTCACAGCTTCCTGGGCAGGACTTGGACATCAATCAAACCTAAGGAGCTATTTCCCTTTCCTCCACTTACTTCTCCTTGGTCTCTCCTTCCCCCATCTTCTTCACCCACCAAAAACAAGACCACATTCACAAACAGCTTCAAAGACAGTTCCTTTTTAAATACACAGGAGAAAACAAACTCATAGAAATGAGGCACCAAAGCCCAAATGGGCCTACAAAACAATAGGGGATGTCAACGTGTAGCATGGTTTTTGTTCTCCACTCAGTTCTCTCTCTTGCCATCCCAAAAGTCCATTGCAGCAGCTATGGGCTAGATTCATCTCAGCCCCTCCCCATGGTCTTCACTGGCCAGGACAAGTGCAAATATGCAGAATAACTAAAGAATTACAGCTCATTCATCGAAGACCATCTTAAATACAAGATTTAGCAGTGCCAGCAGACTGCTCCCTGGGCAGCACCATCAGAGATATGGGTAGTGCCCAGCAAGAGCCCAGGGATGCAGGGCTCACCAATGCCTCTTGTTAAAATAAATAACAGCAATACCAACCACTTTAAGGAGCCAAATCACAGTATACACAGATTCAAGAAGTGGTTCCCAGACCAGCGATGGCCACGCCGGTATACACAGATTCAAGAAGTGGTTCCCAGACCAGCGATGGCCACGCTGATTGAAAAGATGAGGAGTACTCTCTAAAGGAAAAGGTTAGACCAGCCTCAGATCCATTGCTCTTAACCAGGGTGAGACTAACCAGAAAGTCACCAGGCACAGCCCAGGAGCCATCCTGGGGATGGTGTGTGGGAGTACTAGGGTCCTGCAAGAACCTCATCTACAGCTTTGAGGAGCTCATCAAACCCAAAATGGCTTTGGTGCACAACGGTAGAGCTCTGGACTGGCGGAGCCCAATGGAGCCCTGGGAGATTGGGGGGACATGGAGAAAGGCAGATCTGGTGACCAAGGGCAACAAAGGGCTGTGGAATGGAGTGGGTCAGAATTGAGGTTGGGGTGGGTGTGGGGAGGAGGCTTCATCCCTTCTTCTACCTCCCCTGTGTTCCCAGCCCTTGAGCTGCAGGTTAGAGCAGAATCAGGCAGGTGAGGACAAGAGTCCCCTACTCAGGCCCGGCCTTTCCACCCCTTAAGGCCTCTGAGGTTTTCACTTTCACAGTTAGCAGCCTGTGCCCACAAAGTTTGCATGAACTCTCATTAAAAATGCCCATGCTGGGCCAATTTGGGGGGAAAGGTGTCTAGCTTGCCAACACCTCCTTGCATCTCTGTAGTACTGTGTTTCAGGGTGTGCTCCCTTCCTCCCCTTCCCTGCTCTGCCCCCAAACCCTCCACTCTCCCAGGAGAAAATCTGTCATCCTGCCCTAACTGTAAGGATTCCATCTGGCCCCATTCATCTGCTATCCTCCTGAATGAGCTTTCCCATCCAACGCTGTGGGAAGAGCCCCAAATAAGGCCTGGGTTCGAGGCTGCCTCTGATACTCATTGACTGTGTAGCCCTGGGCAAATGATTGAACTTTATATTGACAGCTGCTGAGACTAAGTTTCAGAGAAAACACTGCTCTGCATCAGCAAGGTAGACACACTCCATCCATGCAAGGATCTTGGATGAGTTTCCTCCCCTCTTTTGGCCTATTTTCTATAAAATGAGGGACTAGATCTCAAAGCTCCTTCCACCTGTACATTCTATGAATGACCAGGAATCTCCCCCTAACCCCAACCAGTAGGACAATGTGGTGGGGGAGTTGGGGGCTGGGAACAGCATGGAACAGCTTAGGAGTCCAGCCCAACTCTGCTAGCAACTAGCTGGGCCTCCTGGGGGCCTCTTTGAGCTTCAATTTTCTCATCCATCAAATGAGAGGAGTGACACCCACCTTGCCTAGCTCCTAGGTAAGGATAGATTTCAATGAGTGCTTTCTTAGCTTACTAGGAGCACCAGCATTGGAATCTTCAAGTACAAGGGGATATATGTCCTCTTGGCTCCTACAGTCACTAGGATCAAATACAGCCCCCTATACTTAGCCCATCTGCACTCCCAGCCCCCAGGGCAAATGAATGCCAGTCAGGCTGCAAAGCAAACACTCCTATTAGCCCCTGTGTTCTCCCGGGACCCCTAGATAGGGGTGAGGACACACTGCCTCTCTCTCAGAACTTGCCCTTCCCAGGTGGAGCAGCAGATGGGGAGGAGGGAAGGAATTGAGTTCTCATTCCTCAGGAACAGCCTGCCAGCCAATGCTTAGAGGAAAGTCCTCTGAGATTCCGAGAAACATCCCATCCAGAGGTTCCAAAAGTCTGCAAGGTCCTCTTGAGGCTGCAGCATTTTACTTCCTATGAGGAGAGCTGCTGTAGAATGCTGACTTCTCTGCCGGGAAGACGATAGTGGCATACTCCGTCTGTTCACATGAGTCAGCCCCCCCTTGTTTGGGGACCTCAGTTCTCTGGAAATCCAGTTGGCCGTAGACCACAGTGGACACTGAAGTAACAGGTGGCTCAGTCTTCTTCAAGGACTGAAAAAAAGAAAACGCAGCAGATTCTCTGAACATTATTACTTCCAAAGTCTCCCTCAGCATTCAGCATTAGCCACATCCGGCAGGTGGGACAGCCCGAATGACATCCTGGTCTATAGTGTGGGGACTGGGGAGCCAGAGACACCTTGTTCTCTAATGCCAGCTCTGCCTCTGACCAGGAGTGCAAGTGAAAGGAAGGGATTGACCATCTGACCATGTCAAGGACTATTCCACCCATCTTCCGACCTCTTTTGAAAGGCAGCTATGGATATGGGGTCTGGAAGGTCCGAGTTCAGATGCTGCTTCAGATACTGAACAGCTGTGTGACCCTAGGCAAGTCCCTTGAACAGTGCCTGCCCCAGTTTCCTCACTTGCAAATGAGAATCACAATAACACCTATGTCACAGGGTCAGTGTGATGATCAAATGACCTAACATGGGTGTGTAAACCTTAATGTGCTACTGCTTTTGGTGATGCTGATGACGGTGATGATGATACCAGGGAGTGGAGAAAAAACACAGCCACTAACAAGTAAGA
>CM053771.1:548248367-548285750 GCA_028658325.1 Potorous gilbertii | reverse complement strand
GGTTAGTCACTTAGCTTCCTTTCACCTCTCTCTCCATCGGTAAAAAAAAAAAAAAAAAAAGAACACAGCCTCTAACAAGTAAGACCTTGGGTTAGTCACTTAGCTTCCTTTCACCTCTCTCTCCATCGGTAAAAAAAAAAAAAAAGAACACAGCCTCTAACAAGTAAGACCTTGGGTTAGTCACTTAGCTTCCTTTCACCTCTCTCTCCATCGGTAAAAAAAAAAAAAAGGAACACAGCCTCTAACAAGTAAGACCTTGGGTTAGTCACTTAGCTTCCTTTCACCTCTCTCTCCATCAGTAAAAAAATCCCATTTACCTTGTGAGTGATAATGTGAGGTTGAAATGCCACGGATTGGAGGTTTAAAGCTAACTCTAACCCTACAGATCACAGGTCAAGGAGGAGAAGGGACCTCGGAGGGTGCCTACTACACCTCTGAGCACCAGGGCTGGAGTTAGGAAGACCTGTTCAAATCTCACCTTGGATATGTAACTAGCTGTGTGACCCTAGGCATGTTGCTTCACCTCTGTCTCCCTCGGTTTCCTCCATTGAAAAATGGATGTAATAACAACTACTCTTCAGAATTGTTGTGATTATCAAATGACACCACACTTGTGAAGTGCTAGGCACATAGTAGGTGCCTAATAAATGCTTACTTATTCCCTTACATTTTTAGAGGTGACTAAGTGACACAGTGACTGGAGTCCAGGGTCTGGGGTCAAGAAGAGCTGCGTGTAACTCCAGCCTCAAACACTTCCTAGTAGGGTGACCCTGGACAAGTCACTTCACTCCAGTCTGCCTCAGTTTCTTCAACTGTCAAACAAGGATGACAGCAATAACACTCACATCCTAGGGTTAGTGTAAGTATCTAATGATATAACATGTGTAAAGCGCTTAGCACAATGCCTGGGACATAGCAGGCACTTAATAAATGGTTTTTTCTTTCTTTTACAAATTAGGAAACTGAGACCCAAGAAAGGTCAATGACTTGCCTAGAAGGAAGGAGGGAGGGAATGTTGAAAGAATTATAAAGCTGAAATGAATTATTTGTTATTTTACTGGACACAAGGCACAAGTGGTAAACAAATTTGTCAAATACTTCCCCGGTGACTCCAGAGGTGCTCTCAGGCCAAAGGGGAGACTAGGGAAGCCCACTGTCGCCACCACCACCACCACCCACCAAACGCACCCTTTCTTTTTCTTTCTTGCCTTTATCTCCTCTGTACTACCTCCACTCCCCATTTCTTTCTTTCTTCTATTTTTGGGAGATACAGTAGAAAGTACAATTCCATTTGGAGTCCGGATAACCAGGCTAAAATCCTACAGAGGTGGAATTAACTTGCCCAAAGTCACAAAGATGTCTGGATTTGAACCTCTGACTCCAGAGTGGTTTTTGTCATGCTGAAGTGACATGTCCAACATCACACTGGTGAAAAAGGGCAGAGCTGAGCTTCGAACCCAGTCCTTTTGACACCTGATTCAGTGCTCTTTCCACCACCTCTGGTGACCCTATGAGCTAAAGTCAGATGGGCCTGAGAGAGTAGCTAGCCCAATTGACTCATTTTACAGCAGAGGAAACTGAGGCCAAGAAGAGGGAAAGGATTTAGTCAGGTGTACACAGTTTGGCATTGCTGGAATTTGAATTCAGGTCCTCAGGATTATCCACAGGGAGACATGCATGCCAAGCCACCTCCACAAACATAGACAGTGCCACACTTCTGGTCAAAATGAAAGGGACTTTAAAGAAACTCACCAGAGAGTCCTTGTCACTCTCCAAGTTACCAGGCCCTGTAAAGTAAACAGTTACTGGTTAGAAGAAATCTAAGAGCTGAGATCTTCCAGTGGTCAACTCCCAGCCCCAATCTGGGCTCCTGGGATAGGGGAGAGCACTAAATGGGAGACTCCCAGGAATATCTTCCCTGACTCTGCCTTTCCCTCCCTCATGCCAGAAGGCTTCTCTTCTTTTAAACCTACCATTCCCCAGCCCCCAGAGATTACAAGTGGGCAGGAAAGCTCTGGTCCTGAAAGGTGAGAAATCTGAAGCAAAATCCCCAAAGAGAACATTGGGGCAGAACAGATATTTGTTGGGAAGTCCAGAGATGCCCTGTGGAGCCCCCCCCCAGGAGGGCCATGTTGCATAAGGTAACATCATTGCAGGAAGGTTTCATCATGGACAGCAGAGGGTGAAGGAGTAAGATCTCCACAGCCCAGTCCTGGGCTGCCTTTCCTCCCTGTTTTCCACTCTCTCCCTCACCAACAAATAGCTCAAGGACCAGAGCAGCCATTCCTGTCCCACCAACAGGAAATGAAACAAATTCATAGAAACTGGTCTTGCTCCTCCATGTTCACCCCTCATAGAGCATCAGAGCAGGAGGAAGGGTAAGAAGAGGAAAGAGGTGAGGGAATGAGCCAGGGAGGGACCAGCCTGCAGCTACAAGTCCCAACTGTGTGCAAACAGAGAAGAAAAGGGACTTTGAGATATCACCGCTTCCCCTACCCTAAACTGGACTGCAGAAGATGCAGTGAGTATGACAGGATCCTGGGTAAAGGGACACCCGAGGCTGATCAAAGTCTCCAGATGTTTCTGCCTAGTAGGGAAACCTCTGCCAGAGGCAGAGGGCTGCTCTTGGAGCTAGGAAAATCTTGACATTCTGCCTTAGACGTGTACTAGCTCCCTCTGACCAAGACCTTGACCCAAGACCATTCCCAAAGCCCCATGATGAAGATATTCTCCACCTCCACAGAGAACTGGTGAACTTGCAGTGCAGAGGGAAGCAGGCTTTTATACTTTATTTTTCTTGGAGGGTTTTGTCTGTTTTCTTTTGCAACATGGCTAATAGGGAAATGTTTTGCATAACTTCATATGTATAATGTGATCATATTTCCTGCCTTTTCAATGGGTGGAGGAGGATGGGAGAAATGGAAAGAATTTGGAACTCTAAATTTTTAAATGAATAAACACTCATTTAAAACAATTCAAGTTTTTACATGGAATTGGAAAATCTTTAACAAAATAAAGAAAAAAAATTTTAAAGAAATATACAGTTCATTCTGACCAATACAGTGATCCAAGTCAGTTCCAAAGGATCCATGAGGAAAATGTTCTCCAGCTGCAGTGTAGTGGATGAACTCTGAGTGCAGACTCAAATAGACTTTTTCATTCTCTTTTTTTTTGCAACATGGCTAATATGGAAATATGTTCTACTTGATTTCACATGTATTATTGACATGTGGGTTTTAATCTTCACTCTGCCACTTGTGAGGGGCCAATGACTTCAGTTTCCTTCTCTAGAAAATCAGTCACAAGAAGAAAGGAAGTGGCGACCACTGTAAGATCAGGGAGGAGAAGGGGCCCATGTACATGTAGACGCCATCTCCCTAAGAGAATGTAATTTTCTTAAGAGCAGGGATCATTATATTTTTTGTCTCTGTGTTACCAATTCCTAGCACATTTTTGGCGCCCAGGAAGCACTTAATAAACTTAATAGCAATTGGGTGGTGCAGTAGATAGAGTGTTGGGCCAGGGACCAGGGAAACCTGAATTCAAATCTAGCCTCAGATACTTAGCTGGGTGACTCTGGACAAGTCACTTAACCACGGTCTGCCTCAGTTTCCCCATCTTTAAAATGAAGATCATAGTAGCACCTGCTTCCAGAGTTATTGTGAGGTCAAATGAGATAATGGTGATAAAGCACTTAGCAGAGAGTCAGGCACATAAGCAAACTCTATGTCAATGGTAGCTATAGCATTATTTATTTATTTTTATCATTATATGCTTGTCGCTGAGAAAAAGCTTGCATGCCCTGCAGATCTTGGTCTGAGAGTTCAGAGGATTATAGTCGAGTACTACAAGGGTAAGATCCAGAGAAGTTAAATTATTGGTCGAGGTGGAGATTTGTCTTCTTTTGTATCTATAGCCCCAGCATTTAGCACAGTGCATAGCACATAGTAAGTGCTTAAATGCTTTTGACCCACCCACCCATCCATCCATCCACCCACCCTCAAGGGGCTGCCAATCTAACACGAGTAGGAAGCACCTAGAAGTGGTGGCCAGGAAGTGAATTTAGGTTCTGAGAAATCAGCCAGATTTCAGTGGAATAACATAGCGGTCCATTCGCACCCTGAGGGGGTGAACGCAATGAGCTGTATTATTGCCCCGCTTCTGAGGATGAAGAAAATGCAGTGATAAAATTAAAATGGGTGTCCACGTTCACCGGAAAAAAGAGATTTAACCCCAAGCCTCCCGACTCCAAGCTAGTGATCTACTCACTACTTCACCAATGATGAGGATGTAGAAGAAAAGGAAAGAGAAGAAGAGTGTGGCATTGGCTTCTTGAGCTCCTCCAACGGCAATTAAACAACCAACTAATAATCACTTTTTAAGCATTTATTATGCGCCTGCCTCTGTCCCAAGCCCCAGGGACACAGATAGAAAGCAGAACCCATCTCTGCACTCAAGGAGCTAGTTCCAGCAGGGGAGTCAATATGCCCATCGGTTGGTATGGAGAGGATGGAAGGTAACCTTGTCAAGGAAGACCCAAGTGGTAGGAGGGGTGGGGGATGGGGGAAGGATGCTAAGAAGAGCCGTTACCTCCTCGATCTCGGAATTCTGCAAACAGAATCCAACAGAGCAGCAGCAGGACCAGAACAGCGCCCACAACAACAGAGATGGCCACAATCAACCACGGGAACTTTTCTGGACGCGCTGGGTTGGTGAAGGAAGGAGTCGTTGTTGAGACCACGATTCTTTCTAAAGGTTAGAGAAGAAGGCGGGAGACATCTCAAGCCTCTGGTGAAGTGACACCTGGGGAAGCTCATTCTCATGTGCTTTCCTCGATGGGTCGTCCCTGATCCCATAGAGCTGAGGCTATGGGAAGCCAGGAGTATATGGGGTGCGTTCTTAACGGTAGGACTAGGGCTGGGCTGGGGGTGGACTAAGTTAGAAAGAGTGAGCGAAGCAGCTAGTTCCCACAGTAGGGGCACACGAATTTACCTAGAGCCCAGACTACCCTGTTTGGGTTCACTGGACACAGTCTTAGAGCAGGGACCTTTTTCAGTCCCTGGTACATCATTTTTCCTTGGGATAACTAACCCACCTGTCACATTGAGCTCTGACCGATCACTCTCTTCCACCGGAGGCATTCCGAAATTGATAATTCCACAGAAATATCTCCCACTGTCGTTTAGCTGCAATCCCAAAATAGTCATGTGATAGGTCTGGTTATCATCCAGCATGGCTATGTGATACCTGTCCTGCAGGTGAGAGCTGGGCGTGTCTTTTGGGCAGGCAGCTAACTTCTCAGGCTGGCTGCCATTCTTTTCTCTGTACCAGTTTAAGACGACAACAGGTAATTTGTGGACATTGCAGATAAAAGTGGCATTTTCTCCTTCTGCCCTTGTGAGCTGCAGAGGCTGAAAGCCAAGGCTATACTTGGTTTTCACTGGAAAAGAAATCAGAGTTTGTGAGAGTTTGTTGTCTATGACATCTCTGGCTTCTGACTCCTTATCTCTACCCACATGATATTCCTTCTTGTCCCACCATATTACCCTCCCCTAACCTCAGCCCTGTTGAGGTTAAGATTAGGCTAGCCAGTCACTGAGAGAGCTTTCCAACCCTGAGCTGAAGAGTTACCACAAAGGGAGGGACTGACTACCAGATAAGGGAAATGATTGTAAAAGTAAGGGATTTGGAATAAGCCAATAAAACTATTCTTGGGTCTATTGTTTTCTGCAGTCCCAAGCTAGCCAGTTTAATTGGTGGGCATTCAATCAAGAAAACCATTTGTCCAGCATGTATTGAAGATGGCTGTGTCCTGGGCACACACGTAGGTAAAGATTATACAGCCAGGGAAATCAGCGGATCCTAAATTTAAAGGACCCTCCAAGGTCATCTATTTTAGACCCCCTCATTTGACAGATGAGGAAACTGAGGCCCAGAGAGGTTAAGTGATTTAGTTCAAGGTTATACAAATAGTAAGCATTAGAAGGGGGATCTGAACCCAGGTCCTTGGACTCTGGAGTCAGTGTGTGTTCCACCACACCTAATTATCACCAAATATTCCCATGGTCGTGAGAGGAATGAAAACCAGACCCTAAGAGAATAAGATAAAAGAATTTCTCGGAGGAGTGGGGAAAGACCAAGCATCCCAGGCTGTATTTATGGAAAAGAGGGGAAACATGAGTGGATTTGGGACTGGTTGGATGACTTCCAGTTCCAGCGTGGAAGAAGGTCACCAGGCTAGGCTGGCCATGAGCAAGTTAGGCACGCGTGGTATGCTCATTATGTGTGCAGATGACACAAAGCTGGGAGAGACATCTAACACACCAGAGGAAGGAAAACTCACCAACCTTGGACTGGATGGAATACTGTGGAATTGAATAGGAATACATGCAAAATCCTATATTTAGGTTCCCAAAAGTACATTTTTCCAGTACAAGGTGGGGGAGGCATAGATGAGGAGCTTTCAGGGAGTGACAAGCTCATTTTGAATGACCAGTGGCATGGCTGTCTAAGGAACAAAAGCTACCTTGGGCTTCCTTATAAAAGGTAAGATGTCCAGGATGAGAAAGAGGGTAGGCCCTCTGCCCTCTGTCCTGGTCAGAACACATCTGGAGAACCATATTTGTTATTAGGAATCACACATTATCTGAGAGAGCAATCTCAGTGGACAAGGAGTCTACCATCCATGCCAACACTGGCATCAACTGCCAACCAACTTTCATGGCAGTCAGGAAAACCCAAGAGCCCCAGGAGCAGCAGTATCACCTCCACAGACCACTGACCCTACTTCCAGCCTGTCCCTGAAGCTGTTGTCCAGGAAAGAAACCCCTGTGGAGATAGAACCTGCTGACTGCCCCTGCAGGAGCCACAGCCCCCATCCTCATCAGCCCCAGCTGCAAAGGGCATGGGAAAGGAAGTTATCATCAGCTAAGTCTTTGGTGCTCTCCAATGGTTTAACATCAGAATCAAATTTGATTTAATCAATGGGAATGATACAAAAAATATGTGTGAGCATCTGCACCCCTCCACTCTTAGATCCAGGGGCCCTACCATCTGTCCTGCAGTTGACTCTTCCCATATGCATCGTTCCCCCTAAAAACACGAAGTCTATCAGAGCAGGGGCCATCTTTTCTATTTGTGTCACCAATGCTTAAAATTGCACTCAGTACCTAGTAAGCATTTAACAAATGCTTTTCCATTCGTTCATTTATTTACACTCTAGGAAAGGCATTGAAAATCCTTCAGAAAGAGGAGACCAGAAGGGTGAATGAAGGGCCCCCAGGCACGTGCTCGTTGAGCACTGAGCAACCAAACGAGATAATGATTCCAGGGACGACCCAGAGAACGGCAGCATTGTGTTGGCGTATTCGAGGGGCTCCCAAATAGGAGAATCTGGCATGTTCTTGGGGCAGCAAAGATGTCTGAGCCTTGGCAGAAGACACCCCATCGGCCACCAGCAAGAAACTTATTCTCCAAATGAATGGGGAGACTGAGGCATGAATAAAGCCTGGCCTTTGTCATCATTGGCCTACGATGAATTCGGGCCACATACCCAAGTGGGAGGCACATTACTTTAATCTTTCTGAGCGACTGTGCTGTCCAAGGCCCTGAGAACCGCAGCCGAAGGGGCAGAACTGCCCCATCCTATCAGATAATGCCAGGGCTCCCCTGGTTCTGCATTTGACACAGATCAGACTCTGTGGGGAATGGATGAGTGTTTGCTGTGACACGTACAGAATGCCATCACCATGCTGACTGGAGGCGATTTATATTGAAATTAAGTTCTTGACACCAAGTAAAGGGTTGCCCATGACCCCTGGTAAGTGTACCATCAACTAAAGTTTCTGTGTTTGGGGAATGACCGATCCTGCTCCAATCCCCTCCTCGGCTTCATCTAGCACTCTTCGTGCTTAGATACCTCTCACCTCAGATGCATCTTAACTGTGTGACCCTGGGCAAGTGCCTTCCCCTCTCTTGGCTGTAAAATAAGAGGGTTGGATGGATGGCCCCTGAGAACCCTCCCACCTCCCAGTCACTGATCCTTTGAATATATCGTAGGGTGGAGGTATGAAAATAAAGCAGAGATTTGTGGAAACAGAAGAGAAAATTCAAGCATTTACTGGTATGTGGTGATCACTGTAGGCAGCAAAAGCCAAAAAGGAAGTAATGCCTGTCCTCGGGGAACTGGCCTTCCACTGACGGCAAGGGAGCAGAGTGGCAGGCACACAGGTGAGTAAATACAAAGTAGATTTAGGGATGACGTGCAGGAATAAAGGGGAGAGAAAGAAAGACTCCTTGGAGGCAATGGCCCTCAAGGTCCATTCCAAGAGGAAGAGATGAAAAGAGAGGGCATTCCTGGCATGAGGGAAAACCTGAGCAAAGGTACAGAGAATGGGATGTCAGATATGGAAAATGAACAGTTTGGGAAGAAAAGGTATGAGCCTGGAAATGAGGCTGGAACCAGATGGTGGAAGATCTTCCATACTGACCAAAGCTAAGCCTCGAGGGCAGATGACTGAACAAGGTGATATCATGATGGGCCTCCCTCCTGAGGTGTAGGTCGGACCTGATACCCCCAGAGCTCGTTCAGTCCTAAGATTCTACAAGCTTCTCCATTGGATGGACCCTGAATCCCATTTTGTCTAACCTGCTCATGATTAGAACCCTAGACTGTGGGCCCAGCCACAGTTTCTGCCTTCTTAGTCAACGTGTCCTTTTCAGACAGGTAGGGCTGTGCAGGTGGATGTTCTGAAACCTAACTGCCTTTGGCATCAGGTTACCAAAAACGCTGCACCCACCCTCAAGGTTCAAGGAAAATAGCTTCCCTGAATGGGACCAGGGTAGAGAAAAGGATACAGACACCATTCACCCGCTCTGTAGACGGAGGGGCTGGCAGTGTGGAGAGCACAGGCTCCTTTGAGCTGGGGCAGCTTCCTCTCCAAGCTAGAAGGATAGTACAGCCAGAGATTTGGGGTTTTTTTTAAGAAACAATAACTCAAGACCTAAGAAATACATTAAAAAACTTCAGTGATGTCAACACTGGTAAACCAAAGGCAGCCTCTGAGTTGTAAACTCTGGAGGAGGGAGGTGGGGAAGACAGACCAAATATTAACACTCATAGATTGAAGGCTTAAAGGGACTAAAAAAGGTCTATTCCAACCTATTTTCTCCAATTTTACAAAGGGAGAAACTGAGGCTCACCTCCCATTCTCAGGTTGGTTGTAGTTACATTGGATCCAGTTTAGTTCAACAAGTAGTAATTAAGCACCTACTGTGTGCCAGGCCCAGGGGACACAGGCAAAAGAAATCAGTCTCTGACTGCAAGACGCTTAGTTTTTACACAGAGGGGTAATTCTATCACAAAGCTTATGCGTGATATGAGGGAATTTTTAAGAGGGTGTGGACCCTATGAAGGTGGGGGCTCAGGAAAGGCTGTATGGAGTCTACACCTGAGTCTGAAGGCAGCTACACTTCCTAAGAAAAGAAGGTGAAGAGAAAATGCAGAGACCCACCTGGGCAAAAACATAGTGATGGGACCTGGAATGGTGTTGGAAACAACTCTAAAGCTTTAGTTCACTTGCTTTCGACCAAGTGAGGACAATATTTCAGATCAGTACCACCTGCACAATCGAATGCTCTCTATCCTAACCCAGAACATAACTACGAATAACACACAGCGAGGAGAAATCCCATGAGGGATTTGGCCCCTTAGAGCAAGTGTTAGGGACAGGCAGTGTTAGTCTGTGACAATCAAAGTCATTTCCTGTGGTCCAGTGAGACAAGAAGCAGGAAGCATGTTGGATTTGGAGCCACGAGCTCTGAGATCAGCAGGGTGATGAAGGGGAGTCACAGGACCTGGGTTCAAATTCTGCCTCTGACATTCGTTATTTTGTGATGCTAGGTAAGGCTTCCTGCAGGCATACTCTGCATTCCTCTCCAGCTGCTACTTTCTCTCTCTGGTGGCTTTCTAAGTAGCACTCCTCTTGTATATACTGACTTAGGGACACCTTGTCTTCCCCACTGAATGCAAGTCTTTGGAGGGCAGGCAAGAGATGCTTGTACTTTTCCTTTGTTTCCCTAGGGCTCAGCACAGTGACTGGCCCAGAGTTAGAGCTTGCTGGTTGCTGATTGGTGGAAAAATTCAAGTGGGGAAAAAGGAAGAGATTTCTCCAGTTTGAATCCCTCCAACGAGGGGCCTGAGGATTGGGTGCTAGGAGGGAGAGTCGGAGAGGGGTGCCATGCAGGAAGACAAAGGTCACCTGTGCAAGTCATGTCGATGAATTCTAGAGGAGGGAGGAGCTCTGTGGTTTGTGGGTGTTTAAAATTTGGCCCAGTGATCTCTCTGTGGGAAGTCTGACTTCCAAACTCTGCTCATGCTCACAAGGAAAGTGGCCAGCAGAGGTGGTATCCCTTAGACTTTCTTATATCTCCCTGAATGCTAAGAGCCGCTGACATCCCCCAAAGACCCGGGGACTGATGATGGCTGGAGCCAGCTCAAACTGGTGAGCTGATTGTTCAATTTTGATTGTTAAATATCCAGTGTAAACATGAACACCTCAGAAATCAACTACACATCAGGACCTGGTTTATTGTTGTGTTGATATAAGACTTAAGAAAATGGTAAAGAAATGTTAATAATGACAATTAAACTTAAAAGTGTTGCCTGCACATTTTTTTTCAGAGAGCAAATACATCTTTAGCAGCACACCCCCAACACTCCCCATAAAACTTTTTTAATCCGCATGAAAATGAATTTCAAAAGTCAAAACTACTATGAATTCACTGTGTGACCTGAAGCGAGTCAGTTTTTCTATCAGAGCCTCAGTTTCCTCCTCTGTTAAATGAGCCATTTGGACTCCTTCCGGCTTCAAAATTTAGAAAGGAGGCAGATTGCCATCAAAGGAAGTGCTGAGTTGGTTTTGGGGAAGCCACTTTCAAACTCCTTTGGCCTCCCTTGACTTTAAAATACCAGCATAGGACAAAGCCACATTTTACAGAAGACTAGTAAGTGTATGTATCAATGTGTGTATTTGGGTTGTATGTGTGTGTGATTTTTACCCACAAGAGGGTTTGGCATAGACTTCTCCTGAGAGACAGCAGTAAGACTAGCATTAGAAGACCCAGGACCAGTGAAGATTCCCTTCCCCACTCTTGCACGTCCCTGACTCAGTTTCTTCTTTTTGTAAAATGGAAATAAAAACCCTCACACAACCCACCAACCAGGCTTATTGGAGGAAAAGCTCTTTGTAAACGTTGAGGTGTTAGAGAAATATGGGTGACTCACTCATAATCCTCTAGGGCTGCTAGGCATTTTAAAACTAGCTTGTTATTGGAAAAAGCATTCCATCACTAACATATTTCTGTTCGTTGGTACAGTCTTTCACCACAAACTATCCAATGACTATTTCCAACTCTCTGTCCTCTGGGCGTCTCCAACTCACCCAGTCTAAATCAAAGCTCATTTTTCTCCTCATACTCAGTCCCATTATAGATTTCCCTCTTTCTGTCATGGTCATCACCATCCTTTATGGAGCCCAGGGACCCAGCTTCCCTACCTGATTATCTTCCTCAGTTTCTTGCCCTCCTTCACCCCGCTACCATCCCTTCTTTTGCCATTTCCAATCATTTGCCAAGCTTCTCATGGATTTAGAATCATAGACTTGGAAACAGAGAGGACTTTTAAGGTCATCAGAAGTCCAAAATTCTCATTTTACAGATAAGGAAACTGAGACCCCAAAAGATTAAACAACTTGCTGAAGTTCGCCCAAGTCCTAACTGACAAGTGGGATTTGAACGCAGATCCTTGGATTCCATGTTACATGCTTTCTCATACTCCTTAACATCTCTCATATCAGTCTGTCCCCTTCTCCCTTCTCACACATTTACCTCAATAGCCTCCTAACTGGTCTTCTTGTCTCAAGTCTCTCGATTTTCAATCCCTCATGCCCCCACCTACAAAAGTGAAATACTCCAACGTCTGCCTGAGTCACTCACTCACTCCATACACTCAAGAGGCTCTCTAGGACCAAATACAAAAGCCCATGTTTGTCTTTCAAAATTGTTAAAGCTCCACCTGATTGCAACTTAACTTTCCAATTGTATTGTCCATTAGTACCTGTTGTGTGCACCAGGCTCCAGTGAAACACCACCTTGCTGTTCCTCACATATGACATTCCATCACCCATTTCCCCAACTCTGCCCAGGCTAGCCCCCAGGCAGGAAGCATCCTCTGTCTCCTTGCCTTCACCTCCCTTCAAATCTGAGCCCAGCATCACCTCCCCAAGGAAGCCTTTCCTTTTCTTCTCAGCGCTAGAGTTTCCCTCCCATCAATTGATTCAGGTTCATTCTCTATACACTTCCATGGATTCCTACTGCCTCCCCGTCCAGAAGATAAGCTCCTTGGAAGTAGGGAAGACTCATTTTTCTGCGTTTGTTCCCTGGTTTGGTGCCGAGTGCATAAATGTTGATTGATTAATTCATCAGAAGAAATGCATGGGGACCAACAGTTGCTCTCTCTCAGTACAAGTGAATGTGCTTTAGGTCACCAGGACTTCTTCCCTGTGTGAAGTTTCACAGTGTGCCTTCTTTTCAATGTACCCATGAGGTGAATCTACACATCAAGTAATTTTGACCTATTTTACAGATGGGTTTAAGCCCTAAGACATAAAGTGACTTGCCCAAAGTCACACCGCTAGTAAGAGTCAAAGCCAGAATTTGAATTCAGGTCTTTTGAATTTGGGTCAAATACCCTTACTACTGCAGAGCCCACAGCTGAAAAGGACATAGGAGCAGCCGGTTGTCCCAGCACATCTAGAATGGCAGTTATGCCATTGCATTGCCTCCAAAGACTGAGTAGGACACATCAGGGGCTTCTCTCACAATCCTGACATCTTTTTCTCCTTTTTGGATTCTTACAAGAAGTTTCCCCAGAGCTTCCACCAAAAAAATGGTGTCATATGTGCCAAACACAGTTTCCCTAGAGTAAATCAACCTAGAACAATCTAAGTGAAAGCCTTGTGAACCTTACAAGGAGGTTAGAGTTCACTTGAAGGATCTTCTCTAGCAGGGATGGGACAAGATGTTACTTGAAAGGATAAATCATGATTAAAATGAACAGAAGAGAGGCTAAGCACAGAGACAGTGACCATCAAGGAGCTCAAAGGATTCATGGAACTCAGGAATACTCCATTAGACAGAGAAAGAAAATTGATAAAATGTATTCTCTTAGTACAAAAACATGACCAGCTACAACAATTCATCCAAGAAATGAATGTTATGTGAATTAATGTTTCCATTAGGAAAACAATAAACACAATCATTAAAAACAAAAACATCCAAAATTACATGATGATCCTTCTCTGTATCTCAGTAAATACAGAAAAGGCCTTTTATACAGTACTCATTTATGCTTTGTTCAAAAAAAATACAAAGTATGGGCATAGAAGGATCAGTTTTTAATATTGTAAAAAGTATCTAACCTAAAGCAAACACCATCTGCGATAATAAACTAGAAGTTTTTCTAGTAAATGCAAAACTAAAGCAAGAATGTCCACTCTCCCTATTATTACTTGATTTCAGAAATGATGGCACAGTCGCAATAAATGAGAAATTTAAAGTATAAAGACAGGTAAAGAAGAGGCAAAATTATTCTGATTTTTGGTGACAGGATGGGTTAATTAGAAAATACATGGAATTACCAACGATACTAATTGAGACAATAATTTCTGCAAAGTTGCAGGTTTCAAAATCTACAAAAGCACATTTCTGTACATCAAAATTTAAAGGATAATAGAAGCAGTGTCAGATTTTATATTCTTGGGCTCAAAGATCATTGCAGATGGTGACTGCAGCCAGGAAATTAAAAGGTGTTTGCCTCTTGGAAAGAAAGCTATGGCAAATATGAACAGTAGACTAAAAAGCTGAGACCTCACCTCACTGACAAAAGTCCATATAGTCAAAGCTATGGTTTTTTTTTTCCATTAGTAATGTACGACTGTGAGAGCTGGATCATAAAGAAAGCTGAATGCTGCCGAATCTACACTTTCAAATTGTGGTGATGGAGAAGACTTTTGAGAGTTCCTTGAACACCAAAGAGAACAAATCACTCAGGTCAAATACTGAATCTGAGGCTTAAATGCTTTGAACAGATAATGAGAAAATGGGACTCATTGGAAAAGACCTTGATGTTTGGAAAGATTGAAGACAAAAGAAGGGAATGGCAGAGGAAAAGATGAATAGATAGTGTCTTTGGGCGGTGGTGGAGGGTGAAAGGGGTCATGAGGAGCTGGATATGACTGAAAACGACTGAATTGACAACAAATAATTCAAAGGGAAATCTTATTTAAAATAACTACAAAATGTACATAATATGTGTAGTCAGTCTTCAAAATATACTAAATACGTGTATAGATTCAAACGCAACATGCTCCTTACAGGGAGAAAGAACAATTCAGATAGCTGGAGAAACATTCAGCGCTCAAAGCTGGACTGTGCCTGTAATAAAGTCATAATAAGAATGGCAAATTCTATGAAAATTAGTCTACTCTTTTAGTGATACACCAGTAAAACTAACAAACTAACTAACAGAACCTGATAAAATAATAACTAAAGATACCTCAAGAAAAAAACATCTAGACTATTAAGAGAAAAAATGTAGGAATAAAGGGCAAATAGTAATTCCTGAACTCATAATACATAATAAAGCAGCAATCACCAAAACCTATCCTGACTTGGTTTAAAAGTAGAGAAGTAAATCAATGAGACATAGATTAGACAAGGGAGAAGCTCAAACAGTGAAACTCAATAATAATCCATTGCCTAATAAACCAGAAAAAATAAATTACTTAGGAAAGAACTCCCTATTACATAAAAATTGATGGAAAAACAGGAAAGCATTCTGACAAAAACAGGTTTAGGCCGCAACAAATTCACAACGGATACAGGACCTTAATATCAAAGATTTATGGCCAAAAGAAATATAGAAAAGAAACAGATAAGACATGCAGACAATGGGGTATAGACATCTGACTTGTCCTACAAGAAAATAGAAGGGAAGGGGATAAGAGAAGGGAGGGCAGATTGGAAAAAGGGGTAATCAGAACACATGCTGTCTTGGGATGGGAAGGGGAGAGATAGGAAGAAAATTTGGAACTCAAAATCTTGTGGAAGTGAATGTTGAAAACTTAAATTAATAAGGGGGGAAATAATTTTATAAAATCAAGAAAATAAAGATCCACAGTAAAAAAAATGATGAGCAAACAGAGTTCAGAAAAACATGGAAAAATTATATGAACAAACGCTGAGTGAGGGGAGCAGAACCAGGAGAAAAGAATTACTTGTTCTCTCTTTTCTGTTTTGTTTCTTCTTTCTCGTAGTCCATTCCATTGGTTCTAATTCTTCTTTGCAACATGACTAATGTGAAAACATATTTAATGTGAATGTGTAGAGACAGAGTCTATGTCAGACTGCAACCCATCTTGGGGGTAGGGGGAAGGGAAAGAGAGAGAAAAAATTTGAACTCAAAAGCTTGTGGAACTGAATGTTGTAAACTACAAACAAATAAATTTTTTAAAAAAAATTTAAAAATAGAAAAGAAACAGATTAGATACCTTTCACAGCTGTGGGTAGAATGTGTATTCTTAGGCAAAGATAGTTTTATTACCTTTATTGGTATTATTTTAATTAAATAGTTATTAAATATTAAATATAAAGTGTTATTAAAATTAAATATTATTAAATGATAACTCTGACAGTTACTAGCTGTGTGACCTTAGACACTTAACCTCAATGGCATCACCTCTCTCCTCCAAAAGAATAAAAAATAGATAACTGATCGCATGAATTTTTAAAAGCTTCTGCAAAACAAAAAAAGAAATGTATCTTGGATAAGAAGGAAAATAGTACAAAGAAGAAAAGAATCTTATCGAATTTCTCTGATGAAATATTTATAGCGATGCTGCAAAGTAGAAGTTCAGTGATTGAGAAGCAGATAAACTGTGGTACAGAAATACAATGGAATATGACTATGCTGTGAGAAATGGCAAATATAGTGATATAGAGAGGTATGGAAAGATTAATATATTATGATGCAGAATGGAGTAAGCAGAGTCAGGAAAGCACATCCCCCAGTGACTGTAACAACATAAATGGAAAGACCAACCACAAAAGAACCAAAAATGAATGTCAAAAAATTACAAACAAGGATGTCTCCAAAGAAGAGAAATGAGAAGACCCCTTCATCCTACTCCTTTACAGAGGTGGGAGATCATGGATGTGGTACATTGCAAATAATTAAAGACTTTTTGATGTATTGGTTAGATTTTCTGATTTTTTTTCTCTTCTTTTTCTTCTTCCTCTCTAGTAGGGAGAGAAGAGGAAGAATAATGGGAGAGATTCTGTGGTGTATAAGAAAAAATCAGTAAAAAATTGTTTTAAAAAACACTATCCATCAACAAAGGGAATAAAGAGGGAGGTGTATAAGTTGGCAAAAGATGGGTCATCATTTGGATCCCCATAAATTTCCTCATCATCTTGATTCTCATCTCAGACAATTCATAGTGTCCTGTAAGAGGCAGGTTGACCCAAAACAGTACAAGATACTCACACACACACACACACACACACACACACACACACACACACACACAGTTCTATTATCAACAGTTTAACAATTTTCATGAAAAAAAAATCCAATCCTCTCCTTTCCCATCTGTGGTTGTGTGACCTTCCCTCCCTAAGTCCTCTGCCTTTAACTCATAGCCAAAGAAAAGAGATGGTGGTTTGGACATTTCCTTCAGGAAATGTTGAAAAGTCAAGCACTGTCAGGAAGAATCAGAAACCAGAAAGAGAACTGGCTCCCATCCCTTCTTTGCCACCACTTCAGCCTCAGCCAAGGACACAAGGGCTTGAGTGAGCCAGGAGACCACACAAACAGAGCAGACCTTGGACTGACATCTATTCCCTTTTCTTTTCAGCCAGGATGCCTCTTTGGATGCCCAGTAGGTATAGACCAGAGTTTGATTTTCCATGGAGGGGGTCAGAAAGTTAAGCTCAGTTTCCTTATCTCACTTCCTAGCCTGGGCACACCTTTTTTTAAAATGATAGGCTTTTACCCTTTCAGAATTTCCTTCAATCAAAAAGGCAGAAAATATGAAAGACCTTGGGGCAGCCACATTCCTTCCACGACCCAAGGGATCCTTTCTCACCACATGCAACCACAGATGTTTGGAAATTCAACCCACCTTTCCCTGGTGACCAGGAATATCTGAATTGTAATGGCATCTCAGATCCATATACCAAGACCTCATTATTCTTTCAGCACTCCTGTTCAGGAGGTAGTACAATCATTCCATTTTACAGATGAAAAAACACCAAACTCTGAGAGTTGGAATTGCTTGCCCAACGTCACATAACCCAGGGCTGGTGCCATTCAGGTCCTCTTGACTCCACATTCGCTACATTCCCCCAGTACCTCCATCTTCCCTCCAAGATGATCCCCAATTTACTGTCAATGTCAATAGCCTGTTTGCTCAGAGATGCTTCATGTTTTCACTCCCATCAGACTGAGGTCTTTGAGAGCAGTGACACTCCTTGGCATTTCTCTGGCTCTCCATGCCATGGCAGAAAGCATTTTATAGTTGACTAACTGAATTCAAGTTTTTCAAAGGTCACAGAACACAGCTCTTTCCACCCTGTCTAGTCTATTCTCCCCTTCGTAATAATTATCGCTGACAGTTCCGTATCTTTGTATGATTACAAAGTACTTTGCATAAATGTTTTCATGTCATATGAGGCAGATGACCCATGTGTTACTATATCCATCCTACGGATTACTGCTAATGCAGATTTCAGTTAATATAAGTACTATTGCACCCGTTTTCCAGATGATGAAAACTGGGTGGCTCAAAGGAGATCTGTTGTCTTGAAGCTGCTAAGTGGCAGAACTTCGGGCTCTAACTCAGGTCTCCTGAGTCCAAATCTTGGAGATAGCTTGTCTTACATCGCCCTGCCTTTTGTTTCATACAAATGTCTAAATTTGGGGATGTCTGTTCGAAATAGAGACCAGTTTTTCGTGCCCTTTGAATCCCTCATTTTATTCCAAACCACCTCGGTCACTCCCTCTGCAAGCTCCTTTCCATGCTGACAAATCGTAATTCTTTCAGCCTTAATATCCTTCCTCTCAGCTCTAAATCCTGTGATTGAGCTAAGCCTCAGTATCTCCCACTGGGGAAGCCCCAGTGTGGGTCTTTGTTGAATGCTCTCTCTTTCCTCTGTCCTCTAAGAAGGGGATCTAAGCCTGAATGCCATGCTATGGGTGATCCAAGGAAAGCCAAGTAAATGGTAGAATGCCCATCCCATGCCCAGTGTTATTCTGGGTCCTGGGGGATCCAGGGAGACAGCGTGGTACAATGGAAAGAGCATTGGGAATCGAAAGACCTGGTTTCAAATCCCTCCGATGCCATTTACCAGGTCTGATTTAGACGTTGAGTACATGAACCTTCCCCCAATTCCTGTGAAGTGAAAATGGTAAACCAGATGACCTGAGGTCTCTTCCAGCTAATCTGCTAACCCAGGCTGCTAATGGCAGCCTCGAGGATATGTGGCCCTCCAGGTCCTCAAGAGTGGCCCTTTGACTGAATCCAAATTTCACAGAACAAATCCCCTTAAGAAAAGCACCTAACCTATGATCTTTTTGGAGGCCCCAAAAGCTAGGGCTCATTAGTGCCCGTTGGAAGAATGCATGAGTCTCCTTTTTCAATTCTTACCCTGGGGCTTTTCTCTTCCCCTATTACTGATTTTCTTTCATTTCACTTCCTCTTTACAAGATTTTTTGCTCACTGTCATTCCATTTAGCAATTTCTGCCTTCCTATGAATTCCCTCCTGCTGAGTCTGTCTTTCCTCCACCCACACATTCCTTCCCAGCATGTCTTCAAGCCTCTCTCCTGGTTTCCTCTTCCTCCCCACCTTTCATGTGTCCTTTGCTGAGGCAAACTGACCACTGTCTCCTCCCAAGGCTACTCAGAAGTTGATCCAAGTTTTTGGCCTTCTGCTGTGGTCAGATCCTGACTGTCATTTTTGCTTAGGAAACGTTGGACAAGTCATTTCTAATCTCTGGGTCTCCATTCCCTCATCTCTAAAATGGGATTATTGGACTAGATCATCTCTGAGGTTCTTGCCAGATCTAAATCTGTGGTCTCTTCCCAGTTCCTTATATGTATATTTCTCAGAACCACAGAATCTTAAGAGTTAGAGGGGACTCTTAGGCCGTCTAGTACAGGGGTTCTTTACCTTTTCTGAATCATGACCCTCTTTGGCAGTTCTGGGGAAGTCTACAAATCCCTTCTCAGAATCATATCTTTCAATAATTGAAAGAAATAATAAATTTCAGTCAGAGGTTAGTGAAAGCACGTCTTTGGGCCATTAGGCAAGGTCTGCCCCCAACAAATGACACATTGTTGTTAGAGTTGTTTACTCATTCAGTCATGTCCAACTCTTTGTGATCCTGTAGAGCATAGCGCACCAATGAAGTCCAAGACACCAGAGTGGTTTACCATTTCCTTCTGCAATGAATTAAGTCAAATAGAGGTAAAGTAACTTGACCAGGGTCACATAGTCACACAGACACATAAATGTCTAAGGTCCAATTTGAACTCAGGTCTTCCTGATTCCAAGCCCAGTGCTTTATCCACTGAGAATCTAGCTGTTTCCACCTGGTACAAAGCAGATGTTTAATAAAATCTTTATTGATTATAACCAAACTCCACCTTATAGTCATGGAACCTTCCTGAATATTGCTGATCTGACTGCTCATGTGGTATAGACCATGCCTGGGGATCTTCACTGCTGTGTGTTTCTCCCACACCCCCATCCCACAAAAGTGTTTCATCTAGCACTTGTGTTTAGTAGGAATCCTTGGACTGGTTTTAAAGCCCTAACAGAGTCACAAAAGAAAGTGTGTGTGTGTATGTGTGTGTGTGTGTGTGTGTGTGTACGTGTGTGTGTATGTGTTCTGCTGAGCTGGAAAGAACTACAGAGAAACTCTGTGACTATATTTATCACCTAAGTTCCAATCTTGATCATTTGGGAGAGATCCTTCCCAACCTGGCCCTGAAGTGATGACATTTTCAGCCCCTGTAACAATCAAAGACCATTTCCTAAGGCACAGAGGAGAGAAGGAATCCTCTCAGCCAAGTACTCATGGATTCATGAAAAGGAAGCTACAACCTCAGCCTCAAAGAGATAGCATCCCCCTTAAGAGAGCTCCCTGGGTCAGCTTCCCATAAGTCTGAAGAGCTGGCCCCAGGCCTGGCCACTGAATCAGGTCATTCCTCCCCTCAGACACGTCCATCATTCAAGGTCCACCCACCCGCACAAGAGGAGCTCAAGACCTCAGCCGCAGAGCAGGGAAGCTGTAAGTGTCTCGTCCGTGAAGACCTTGCCAGGAGACACCTATTGCCGGAATGATTGGCTGGTTGACCCTTTCAGACTCAGAACTCCTCAAGTTTTCCAGGTCCTCCCCTAGTCTTATGGGAGACACTAAACCACATCCCTGAAGGAAACTGAAAATATGAGCTTATTTTATTTCTGAAAAACTGCTACAGGATTGGCAAAGGTGGGGGAAGTTTGGGTTCTTTTTTTTTCTTTTTGATGTAGGTGGTAGAGAAAAAAGATTGTAAACCTGAAAGACAATCTTATGTGCATATATGTGACACGTGTGCATGCGCGCACACGTTTTGGTGTTTTGACTGTTTGGGTCCTTCCTGAACATCTTAGAGAAGTATCTCCAAAGGAGGACAAGTTGTAGTTGTGATGAACACCTTGTACTGAGAAAGCTCATCACAGATGAAAAGTCTCCAATCCACCCCAGACATCTCATCACCTGTTTTTATGTTTCTCGTCTCATTTGGTCAACTCTCAAGTGCACAGGGCAGCCCGGGTCAACTCTGTCTGTACCCCCATTTATTGATGACAAAAACAGTGGAGTCCTGTCTTCGTAGAGCCAACCACTTCACTTTACAGATGAGGAAAATGAGGCCTAGGGAGATGAAGTGACTGCCCAGGGTCACACCAGGTAAGAAAGCAAACAGGGTGAGACTTGAACCCAGACCCTCAGACTGCAGAGCCCCAGGTGGGAATCCTACTTCTGCTGCTTGCTTGATGGCCTTTCCCTCAGGCTTTTCAAGAGGCATACACCAGAAGAGCTTCACTGGCCATCATCCATCACAAGGACATGCTGTTTGTCGTTTCCTGCTATCCAGGCCAGGGTTCCTTAAGCATCTGCCTCCATGAAGCCCTCCCAAACTGCTCTCCCTCTAGTAGCAGGGTCTTAACCACAGGATAGAGTCCTCCATTCTAGGCTCCCTTTTATTCCTCATTATTGTTGGGGGCTGTTAACTTCCCTTACAAAGGGAAAGATGCTATGGGCTGCTGGAACAAGAGCTATCAACCCTGACTTTGGGGTCAGAGAACGGAGGTTCAAATCCTACTGTGGCCCCATATTTCCTGAGTCATCTTGGGCAGCTCATTTCAGCTCTATCAGATGAGGGAGTTGGACAAAATGACCTGTAAGGTGCTTCCTGGAAGTCCTGCCTTTGGTCCTTAGAGCGGCCGCTTTACCAACCTGGGCCTCAGTGACCTTATCTGCACAGTGAAAGCGCTGGAGCAGATCACCTCCGAGGTTCCTTTGAACTCAAGCCTGAGAATCTATAGTCCTTAGTCCGGGCCTTACGAGCATGTAACCTTGGGCACTCCTCTTAACCTGTTTTCCCATCTGTAAAATGGCATAATAACTCTCTGTGTGTCTCTTTGTGTCCCTCTTTTTCTGTCTCTCTAAGTTTCTCTATCTGTGTGTGTGTGTGTGTGTGTGTGTGTCTCTCATCCCAGACAAAGCAACATAAAAGAGTTCATTGTTATTGCTGGTCTTTTCATTCCATTTTCTACCCATACTTGGCCCTCAATCACACTCTGGTCGATGTGCTGATCTCCATCCTGAGCTCAATTCCCAAAAGCCTTTTAGCAGAATTAGATGCAGGGCCTCGGCAGGCACCCCCCCTCAACCTGCTGACCACCTTCCTGGCATAGGACCCTCACCAGGCTTGAGCCCGATGACACTCAGAGAACAGCCCTGTGGGCTCCCCACATACCTGGTGCCAGTTGTGATGCCCAGAGAAGCAGCCCAATGCAGAAGACAGCCCTATTCCCCCAAGAGGGCCTCATGGCCACCTTGGCAGGGTGAGATCTTTGGGGGCCGGTCTCCTTAGACCCCTGGTGTGGGAGCAGCTCGGCCTCAGCCTGCCCAGCTTCTGCCTCCTGGAGCACAGAGGGTCCTCACTCTCAGCCCTACAAGGCTCCAGTAGGTAATGGAAAGGAAACAAGTCCCATTTCAACAGCGAGGGAAGCCCTGGTAGGGCCCCCGCCCCCTCATCCTCCACCCCCTGCTCTTCCTCCTACCGCTGGTTCTCATCATCTTACCCCAAAGCCTGGAAAAAGAAAGAAAAAAACCACCAGTTTCTGGCATCCTGTGCTCTGCCGAAGAGAGCAGAGGAAAGAGGGGCCTTGAAGGGAGATGGTGACAGACAGAAAGGAAGAAACCACAAGGGAAAGAGGGAGCTGCATTTCCTGGGCATGCTGACATGTTCTGAGCCCTGTGATGTGTGTGTGTGTGTATGTGTGAGAGAGAGACAGAGACAAAGAAGGAAGAGACAGAGACAAAGAGACAGATATATATATATATATATATATATATATATATATATATATATATATATATATATATATATATATATATATATATATAGAGAGAGAGAGAGAGAGAGAGAGAGAGAGAGAGAGCTCAGTTCACAGGTGATAATGTCACCATGTCTTCTCTTTTTCTGTTTCCCTTCCAAGGCACTGACTATCAGTGACTTCAATGGAAGAGGTGGGGTGGATGGACACACACATACACAAACACACACACAGCATCACACATACAGCATCACACAGACCCACAAACAATCATGCAGAGATCATGCCACTGTCACTCACCCAGACAGATGTGTACAGTCATGGGACACCTAGAAACACACAGGTACACAGATTCAATCTTACCAGGACATACAGACACAACAGCATACACACATACTCACACAGACTTGCAGCCTAGGACACATGACCACAGATACTGGATGACGCAGAGATGCTGACCTACAGACAGATCCAGTCAGGGCTTCCTGACCCCCATGAACCACCAAGACTATCCCTAAAGCCCTTGAACCAATATCCTTCTTCTCATGGCCTCCTTCCCAGACCTCTGCTGCTTCCCAGACCTCCCATTCCCACTGCACCCATCATGTGGGTGGCTAAGATTCAGACTCGGAAAAGAAAAGGGCAGCTGACTAATTCTACCATTAGAAATAAACTCCATCAAAACCTACCCATACCATGTCCTTCCTACCTCAATGAGCAAAAAAAAAACAGTCATGGTGGAAGGGAAGGATTTCAGGTTAATACTTTGGAGTGAATATTGAATGACTTGATTGGACATGTTTCTTCTGACTCTGGAGGACTGGAGGGAAGGAGGGAGATTCAGAACACCTGAAATGCTCCTGACTCAACCTTAAGGGGAAAGGATTTGAAATGTTGGTAGGATCAAGCACTTGAAACTAGAAAGGCCCTCTGAGATCACCTGGTCTGGCCCCCTCCTTCACTTTATAGATAAGGAAACAGAGCCAGAGAGGGGAAGTGACCCACCTGCCCTGAATCACACAAGTAGTAAGTGACAGAACAGAGATTAGAACCCAGGTCCTCTTGAATCCAAATCCCAAACTTGTCCCCTTCACGACATGTAAAGAACCCCACTACTATTGCCCCCCAAAAAAAGTTCATCCCAAAAACCTCAGGAGTGAGCTTCCCAGGTACTACTCTCTTGGTCTGGAAGAAACAGAGGTCAGGGCCTAGGAGAAACCATAAACATGTGACTAGATACTCAGATGCAATTAAAAGGAAGGGCTTCCCCAATTCTAGAACCAATGGCAGATGAGAAGATGCCTATGTTTCTAGGATCAGAAAACAATAAGATCCAAGGCAGACCAGGCATCCATCCAGGGGCAGGTTAGGAGAAGCTGAGTGTCAAGAGACAGGAAGATCACTCAGGTGTCCAAGAGAGAAAATGGGATTGTTAGGGAGATTGAGGCTAGCTCCCACAACCACAGAATCCTGGAAGTTAGAGTCAAAAGGACCTCACTGCTTGAGTCTACTCCACACCTGAACGAGAGTCCTTCTGATTATCTGTAGTGAGCGAGTATCTAGCCTCTGCCTGAAAACCCCCAACAAAAAAGAGTCCTCCTAACATAATCCTTTCTACTTTAGGGTAGTTGTTAGCTCAGGGGAGATAGTTTCTGAGCAAGTTTTTAGCCCAGAAAGCCCAGGACATAATCAGAAAAAGGAAGGAGTCAGTAGTAAGGGTTAAACTGTAAGAACGACCCTTTACCATTTCTTAAGTGTGGGTTTCCTTGATTAAACACCATTGACCAGCATCGATGGACCATATCCCTGGTGGTCCCCCGAAAAGCCCATCAGCTCTGAGGGGACCCAGGAGGGGAGCCACTTTGTGTAATGCATCGCTTGCACCTTTACCAGAGGGGCATGTACTCTCCTTCCCTCGGCCCCTGACCACAGTATTTTGTAGCCGAGATACAAGTCAGTTCAAAAAGACTTTAAGACCTAGATGAGCAAACAGAGATTCATATTCTCCAGGTACACAAGGACACAGAGAGGCTGTCATTTGAGACCAGAAGCATCTTTGAGGTCAGTAATCCCTGACCTCAAAGAAAAGAGTTGGTCACGGCTTAAAGGGGAATCTGTCTCAAGAGTTGCTTTACAGAGAAGACTCCAGGAGCGAGGAATAAACATCAAGAGTTGGTCATGGCTTAAAGGGGAATCTGTCTCAAGAGTTGCTTTACAGAGAAGACTCCAGGAGCGAGGAATAAACATCAAGACGTTATAATACCAGAGATGCTCATTGTCTTTGCCACACGTGTTCACTCTCTGCTTGCCTCACTACCATCTTAATCCAAGTTTGTGCCCCTCTTCCCTTGTACAATGTGTATATTTGTGGAAGATTATTCCATGAGTTTTCATGAACGGAGGGAGAAGGAATGCTTTATGTCTACTTTTCTTAGTTCATGCCTTCCCTATGAGTTACTTGTGTCTACTAGCCAGTAGTAAAAGGGAAGCTCACAAGTAGGGGCTCATCATCTAAGAAAAATAGTTCCACAGGGTCCCCCAGAATTTATAAGAACAACTGTCCTCTAGGAATTCATCCATGACAGTGAAACATTTCCTGACATCAAGTCTAAATGTCTACCTTTGCAACTTCAACCCATTGTTTCTGTTTCTTCTCTCTGCCGAAGAAAACAAGTCCCATCCTTCTTCAGTATGATACTCCTTCAAATACTCGAAGAAAGCTATCATATCTGTTCCAAATCTTCTCTTCTCCATACCAAGGATCTCCAATTCCATCTGCAAATGACGTGGACTCGAGGCCTTTGATTGTCCATGTCACCCTCTTCTGGACACTTTCCAGCTCATCGAAGTCTTCTTCACACAGTGACACCCAGCATTCAATGTAATACTCCAGAAATGGTCCAGCTAGGACAGGGGGCAAAAAGGTTATCACTTCTTTCTTCCTGAACGCTATCTACACCTCTCAATGCACCCCAAGCTCACATGAGCTTTTATTGGCTGCCACATCACAAATGACTGATAATTGAGTTTACAATTCACTAATATCCCTTAATTTTTTCAGACCAACTGCTATCCAGCCATGCTTACCCAGTCCTGTACTTGTGAGGTTGATCATCTAAACCCAATGTAAGACTTGACGTTAGCGCATATTGAATTTTCCCTTATTAGATCTATTCCAATCTTTGAGCCTGTCAAGATCTTTTGACACCCAGACTCTGTCCTCTTCTTTATAAGTTGCTCCTCACAGCTTGATGTCAATTGAAAACTTGAGAGTGAGTCACTGATCAAAAATGTTAATAGTTTAGGCTTAAGTCCAGAACCATGGCACTTTACTGGAGACTTTCAGCTAAACTGACACCTACCTATGTCTGACATTTCCTCTCCCTCAGCAGTGGCAATATAGATGTGATCTCTGGGAGTTGGGAAGACTCCGGTTTTCCAATCCTCTACACTTACTCTGTACAGATGCACTAATGCTTGTTTATCACTGGTAGAAGGCAGTGATTCACTTTGAGGCAGTGACTGTTCCGTTTTTGGTTTTGTATCCCCAGGCCCTAGAACAATGTTTGCTGCATAGTAGGTACTTATGAAATGTTTGTGGAATTGATTCCAGGGCAGGTATTATCCCCATCTTGCTGACAGGGACATTGGAGCCCCTGACCTTCTCCACAGCCACAGAGTTAGTAAGGAATGAATCCAAGATTTGTACCCAGGTCTTATGCCTTCCATCAAGGTCATCCCTCTGGAACAAGGAACTTCAAATTTTTTAGGTCATGCATCCCAATCCGTAGAAAATGTCTGAGCACACATCCCAATGAATGTATATTTATTTTTAAGTGATATAAATTACCATTGTCCTAACACATTGTGTACATTGTGAATCACACTGAAAAAGAGAAATTAATAGGCATGAAATAAAGGTGATACAAACAATACCTGAATAATTTTTATTCTATGTTATTTATTAATGGTACAAAATACTTTCTTGCTCTCCACAAGTCAATACTCACTTAAGAAGTGCATACTGTATGTCAGGTACTGGGCTAAGCACTGGAGATAAAAAGAAAGGCAAAAAAAACCAGTCCATTCCCTGAAAGAGCTCACAGTCTAATGAGGAGACAGCACCGAAAAATAAGACATAAACAAAGTAGATTGGAGACAATCAAGAGAAGTGGGGCATTAGTAGTAAGAGGGATCATGGGTGGGCTTCCTGTGGAAGTGGGATTTCAGCTGGGATTAGAAGGAGGCCAGAGAGAGCAAGTGGAGGAGATGAGAAGTGAGACCGTTCCAGGAATGGAAGACAGCAAGAGAAAGTGTGTAGATTTGGAAGATGGGAGTGTCAAGTGTGAGGAACAAGAAAGCCAAGGTTGCTAGACTGGGTATTATGAGGAGGAGAATAAAATGTAAGAAGTCTGGAAATTTAAGAAGACTCTGGGTTATGAAGAGTCTTCAAAACCAGAGAGAGGGTCTTACATTTAGGGAGTCAATGGGATTTATTGAATAGCAGAGTAATCTGGTCATATCTGCCCACTGGTCACTGAGTGGAGGATGGGCTAGAGTGAGGAAAGACCCTCTATCAGACTGTTGTCCCAGTACAGGAGGGAAGCAACAAGGACCTTTCACTAAAATAGTTCATTAATCATAAGAATTCATCATATTTTTGCAAGAGCAGTGTGGTTACATCTGTTTCATCATTTTGAACATCTTGGTTTAACATGATGTGATAGCAATTTGAAGGTATGGCTAGAAGAGGAGACAAAGATACCTCAAAGGGATATGTAGATATAAATGGAAATGTATCATGAGCTAAGTTTACTACATCATGCTACCTGCTACTCCATCCCCTCTACTCATAATGCAAAGGTTTTTATTAAAATTTGGATAGTAAGTTTCCGTTTCCCCAAAACCGATGAATTGTTATTGCAAAGTTATCAAAGGGTGCTGCATTTTTTAGATTTATTTAAAATGGGTTCAAAATCCACTCAAATGCTTCATTTGGAAGATTTTCAAATAGGCTAGAAAATTCTGTTTCCAAGTATTTTTTAAGTGAGTAGATATGAAAGTTTATATAGATAACAGGCTTGTATCAACTGGAAAAAAATCCTTAAGTTTTACATATATTTCTAATTATGATGGCCTCACATGATTCTCGGTTAACATCTGAAGCAACAACATATGTTTAGGATGAGAGTTGTTGCTGAGAGTAAAGATCTTTGCAGCACATTTCTCCGGTAAAAGTCTCATTTCCAAGCTATAAAGGACCTGATTCAAATTTGTAAGCATAAGAACCATTCCGCAAATGGGAAGGCCATCATCAGACAGTCTCGAGGTGGGGAGTTTCAAATAGTATTTCTTTTTTAAAATATATAATGCATTTATTTCAGTTCTTAACATTCACTTCCACAAGAATTTGAATTGAAAATTTTCTCCCTGTCTCTCCCACCCCCAACCCAGGACAGCATGCACTTCATCTACCCCTTCCTCCAAACTGTCCTCCCTTCTATTACCCACCCTTCTTTCATCAGCCTTCCCCTCTATTTTTCCTGTAGGGCAAAATAGATTTCTATACGCCATTGTCTGTATAGCTTAATTTCCAGGTGCATGCTAAAACAATTTCTAATATTCATTCTTAAAGCTTTGAGTTCCATATCCTCTCCCCATCCCTATCCACCTTCATTGAGAAAACAAGCAATTCAATATAGTTCATACATATGTAACAATGCAAAGCCCTTCCATAATAGTTATGTTCTAAAAGACTAACCACATTTCCCTCTGTCCTATCCTGCCCTCCATTTATTTCATTCTCTCCCTTGACCTGTCCTCCCACAAGGGAGATTATCCCTTATCTGATTATCCCTTTCCCCAATTTGCTGTCCCCTCTATGATCTTCCCTCTCCTATCCCCTTCCCCTTGCCTTCCTGCAGGGTGAAATAGATTTCCATATCCAATGGAGTGTGTGTCATTTCCTCCTTAAGCCAAATTCCATGACAGTAAGGCTCATTTATTTCCTTTCATCTCCCCCCTCTTCCCCTCCATTGTAAAAGCTCTTTTTTGCCTCTTTTATGTGAGATAATTTGCTACATTCTTCCTCTCTCTTTCTCTTACTCCTAGTACATTCCATTCAACAGTAAATTTATTTTGTAGGTATTCTCCCTTCATATTCAGTTCACCCTATGTTCTCTGTCTACGTATATTATATATACACACATATGCATTTATACACATATATGCATACACATGTACATATACACACCTACACATACATAATACACACATATATGCATACACATGTACATATACATACCTACACATACATAATACACACATACCTACATACCCATACACACCTACATATATGTGTGTGTGTGTGTGTTTGTGTATATATATTCCTTCTAACTACTCTTATACTGAAAAAGGCCTCATGAGTTACATGTAGGAATGTAAACAGCTCAACTTTAATGAGTCCCTTATGATTTCTCTTTCCTGTTTACCCTTTCATGTTTCTCTTGATTCTCGCATTTAAAAGTCAAATTTTCTATTCAGTTCTGGTCTTCTCAACAAGAATATTAGAAGTCCTCTATTTCATTGAAATTTCAATTTTTCCCCCTGAAGTAATGTACTGTGTTTGCTGGGTAGGTGATTCTTGGTTTTAATCCTATCTCCTTTGACCTCTGGAATATCATATTCCAAGTCCTTTGATCCCTTAGTGTAGAAACTGCAAAATCCTCTGTTATCCTGATTGTATATCTACAATACTTGAATTGTTTCTTCCTGGCTGCTTGTAATATTTTCTCCTTGACCTGGGAACTCTGGACTTTGGCTACCATATTCCTAGGAGTTTTCCTTTTGGGATCTCTTCCAGGAGGTGATCAGTAAATTTCCATTTCTATTTTACCCTCTGGTTCTAGAACATCAGAGCAGTTTCTTTCAATAATTTCTTGAAAGACGATGTCTAGGCTCTTTTTTATAATGGTTTTCAGGTAGACCAATAATTTTTAAATTATCTCTCTTGGATTTATTTTCCAGGTCAATTGTTTATCCAATGAGATATTTCACATTGTCTTCTATGTTTTCATTCTTTTGGTTTTATTTTATTTCTCTTGGTTTCTCATAAAGTCATTAGCTTCCATCTGCTCCATTCTAAGTTTTTGAACCTTCTTTTCTATTTGGCTAATTCTGCTTTTTAAAGCATTCTTCTCCTCATTGACTTTTTGGACTTCTTTTGTCATTTGAGTTATTCTATTTTTACAGTCTATTTTAAAGTCTATTTTCTTCAGCATTTTTTGAGTCTCCTTTAGCAAGCTGTTGACTCACTTTTCATGATTTTCTTGCATTGCTCTCATTTCTCTTCCCAATTTTTCCTCCACCTTTCTTCCTTGATTTTCAAAATCATTTTTGAGCTCTTCCATGGCCTAAGACCACTGCATATTTTTTAGAGGTTTTGGATGTAGAAGCCTTGACTTTGATGTCTTCTTCTGATGGTATGCTTTGTTCTTCCTCATGCAAAAGGATGGAAGAAAATACTTTTTCATCAAGAAAAAGGTCTTATTTTTTTCTGGGGCATTTTCCCAGCTTGACTTTTGAGCCCTTTGTCAAGTAGAGGGTATATTCTAGGGACCTGTAAGTTCTCAGTTCCTCCAAGGTAGCACAATCAAGGGAGAGGAGCTTACTCCTTTCCTGGCCTGCACTCTGGCCTGGGAGCCACCATAAGCACTCTTTTCTGCCCAGGATCTGTGAGTAGAATTCCCTCTCCACAGCCACCCTCAGTCCCACCACACCAGTACTCCTTCTCACCCCAGGGCCACCATTCAAGGCTGAGACTCAGATCAGCTGCTCAATTCCCCCAGGGTCTCTAGGCCAGGGCTCCAAAAAAGTATACTGCTACCGCAGTGGCTGCTACCACCCTGTGATCAGAGGTAGGGCTGAGCCATGCTACCTTCTCACCCAAGTGAAAGAGCTTTTGTGGTGACCTTTGAAGCTGTCATTAGCATTTGTGGGTTGAAAAGTCTAGGAACTATAGTTGCTGCCCATGATTTCATGCCCCAAAGCCTGTTCCAGTCCTGTCCATGCCACATGACCCAGGCTAGACTGCACTTGCCTGTGAGACAGACCTTTCCTATCATCCTTCCAGACTGTCTTAGGCTTAAAATCTCTTTCACTCTGTTGTTTTGTGGCGTCTGCTGCTTTAGGATTTGTTTAGGGTCATTTTTATGGGTATTTTATGGGTTATGGGGGGAGAGATAGAGTAGACCCATCCTTCTACTCTGCCATTCTGCTTCCACCCTTCAAATAATATTTCAAATAATCGTGATCATTTATGAACTCATGGGTTGACTTCTTGCTGAATCAGAGGAGATCCCTGATACCAGGAGTAGGAGACATGCCAATTTGACTGTTTTCTTGCTTTTCATCTATGCCCACATTCTTAATATCCTCTTCAATCTACACTATCTTGACAAGAGTCTATTTGAGATGCTGGTTCCATTTTATGAGATTTGGTTTAGTTAAAACTAGATGATAGAATCCATAAATCTACTTGATTGGCAGTACCTTGCAATTCACTGCGGGCAAACAATTATGACTAGGCACCACTATCAAACTCCTTTGCACTGTGGGATTCTCACTTTCCCCCAAGGATTCTGAGAATACATGCTAACATGTTACCCTCTGACAGATGGATCAAGAGAGGGAGAACTGGCATGCCATTAATATTAGTCAAATCTAATTTCTTTCCTCTTTAAGAAAAAACAAATAGAAATTCTAATTCTTTCTTCCTCAGCTCCCGGGCACTGGCCTGCCCACCCACCTACCCCAAGATGTGCCCACCCCACTTTGGAGATGACTCTAGGAGGCGGGATCACACTGCAGATAAGATCAAAGGTAGCAATAGAACCCAAGTCTTCCCAATTCCAAGACCAGAAGTCAACCCATCATACCACCTCCCTCCCAGAGTTGTCTGAATTCTCTTGTGCCACCAACATTTTGCTGTATTTGTGTCTTTCTATTAGCTTAAAAAAGTGAACTGTCTCCAAAGTTTTGAATATCTTTGCATGTGACAGATTTGAGCTATAATGATATATCTAGTAAAGCAAGTCAATCTGCATTCATTCCTTGGTGCACATATGTACACACACACACACACACACACACACACACACACATTGGCAGAGGAGGCCTGCAGTCAAGAGCTGAGTTTGAATCCTTCCTAGAGTAAGACACTCAAACTCTGAGCCTCAGTTTCCTGCCTGATTTTTAAAATAATGGGATTAGACTCAACAGCCCCTGAGGTCCCTCTCAACCCTGAGTCTTTCCTCTTGTGTTCTCTGGACCTCTGAGAAGTGCCAGACTCCACGGGAGCCAGACTGGGATGGTAGTTAAGCCTAGAGGAGTGACTCCAACCCAGAGACCTGGGATTAGCCCTGAGGAGGGTCCTTACTCTTCTCAGGGGTACCCAGTAACCAAGCTACCTCATACACAGTAACAAGCACTTGTTAAGCACCTACTGCATGCTGGACACTGCACTTGATGCTGAAGGTACAAAGACAAAAATGAAGTGGTGCCTGCCTTCCAGGGGCTCACATCTGTCAGAGGCAATGAGCTTAGAGCAGACTGTTCCATTGGGGGAGGGGCAGCCAAGGAGCGTGGTCCACGCAGGAATTTGTTTTTCTTGGCTAGTGGTAATTGTAATGGCGGAAAATGGTTTGCTTTGCTTGCTTTTCCAGCGGCAGGAAGAAGAGAACGCATGTGAACATAAAATAAAATTTAATTTAATCTTTAAAAAAAGGAATCAAGATAAGCCTCTCATGCCTGGTGGACAGAAACATCAGGCTAAGGCCCCCCTCCACAGACAGGAAGGGAAACTGCTGCTTCTACTCGAACAAATTTCATCAGTCTGGATACAAAATATGGACAAAGTAATACAAAGCTAAGCTCAGGAAGGAGAGCAAGACACAAGGATCTGGGGGTAGGGTGGGGATTGAGAAAGGCCTCATATAGTTGGCTGATCAACTAACATTTATTCAACACTTACTGCGTGCTTGGCACTGTGTCAGTGGTGATGGTCTTTGATTCAAGGTTTGAAGGAATCGATGAAGCAGAAGTAAGAAAAGAGGGCTCCCCAGGCATGGGAGTCAGCCTTGGCAAGGACAAAGTCTGAGAAGAAAAAGGGCAGAGAGTTAGAGTCAGACTTCATATCCAAGACCATAGTTCTTTCCACCAGTTCTGTCATTGGACATTGACACAGTACTTTCACTTTTACAAAGCACCATGCAGGCATTTTTAAATTTCAGGAAAATGCCAAACACCTACTATGTGCCAGACTTTGTGCCAAATGCTGAGCATATAAAGTCAAAAACATTCTACAAAAGGAGAGAATATATTATATATATATATATATATATGTGTGTGTGTGTGTGTGTGTGTGTGTGTGTGTGTGTGTATAGTGTATGAATATATGTATTAAATACTAAATAAAGATTTTGTAATGAAAGGGAGGCTCAAGAGTCTGGGGGAAATCAGGAAAGACATCCTGTAGGAGATGATGCTTGAGTTGAGTTCTGAAGGAAACTCAGATGGATTCTAAAGGAGGTGAGGATGGGATGCTTCCCAGACATGGGGGTCAGTCAGGGCAAAGGCACAGAGATGGGAAGTGAAGAGTCCTGCATAAAGATCATTGTGCCATAAGTACTACAGGGTCTAATATTTCCTTTTCCCATTTAGGAAAACTGAGGCTTAGAAATATTAAGCAACTTTCTCGTGGTCACAGAGCTAGTTTCAGGGGTAAAATTTTAACCCAACTATTTCCTAACTGCAAGGCCTACTATGAAGCCCTCTCTCAGTCTTCCACCCACTGATTAACCGTTAGGCTAAGACATGAAACGGGGAGAGGAGAAGTTGACACTTGTCTACTCTCTGGTCTTTCCACCTTTCCTCTACTCTTGCCCCTTTGTCTTACACCCCTCTAGCGCTATCCTCCCCCCTTACACCTCTTCTGGCCCCACTAAGAAAGAAATGCAGACTATCAAAGACGATGGGACCCTCTGAAAGCCGCAGGCCAGGTGGTTGACTTGGGCAGGAGGCAGAGCTCTCGAGAGGAGTCAGCTTTGAAAACCAAGTCGGGGAGCTGAGACATCGAATCACTTTTTCTGTGCTTCTAAAGAGTTTTCCAGCCCCATTCTCACACCTCCAATCAGTTTGTCTGACTGACTCTTGCAAGCAGTGGAAAAAAAAAAGAGAGATTATTTTGCTCAGAAAGATTCAACTGATACCCTATTGATGAGTGGGCGGCACTTCTGCTTACAAGACAGCTTCTCTATGCCAACTTGCGTACAATATTTTTATTAGCACTTCCTTCCCATGCCCTTTGAAGCAAGTTACCTTTGCAAATCTTGTTTTGCATATAGGGGAACTAGGCTTGGAGGAGGGGGAAAGTGGTGTAAATGAGACTGGAGAAAGATGTGGTCAGTCCAAAGCCACATAGCTGCGGAGACTCAGAACTGTCATCCACCATCTTGGCATTTGCAGACCGAGCCAAAGAAGTCTGGTTTCTCCTTCATGCTCCCTGGCATGACCTCTCAGTAGAAAATTACCAAGGTGAAATTGGAGGTATTTGAGGAACAGCCCTAACCTTTGTGGAGGGTGTCATGGAAAACAGTTACCATGCTCTCTCACTTAGCACATTTCCCCATCTTGGCACCACTGTCAAAGAAAACTGGGCTAAATGGGTCGATGGTCTGATACAAGGTGAACTTTATTTAATCCTTCAGGGAAGCCAGAATCTTGGCATTCTTCTACACAGCCAGGTGGTACAATGGAGACCACTAGACGTGGAGTTAGGAAAACTTGAGTCTAAATCTGGCCTCAGACACTAACTAGTTGTGTGATACTGGGCATGTTACTTAACTTTGGTCTATCTCAGTTGCCTCAGCTGTAAAACAGGAATAACAGTAGCATCTACCTTCCATGTGTCCTGAGGATAAAATGAGATAAAACTTGTAAAGTGTTTTGCAAACCTTAACACATTATATTAGCTATTATCATAGTTTATTTTGTTATTATTGAGAACCAGATTCTGCTTGCCCTTTGGCTAGGGCACGTCCCAAAACCTTTCTTCTCAATCTCTTCTCTTTTCCCAATCAGAAAATACAAACTGTTTTCTAGCCCATCCTTAAGCTTCCTTTGGGACCTGACTGAAGTGCCCCCTCCTACAGGAAGCCTGTCCTGATGCCCCCAGTTGTCCTTGCCAGCTGAAGCCTCCCATATCTATGCTCTTATTAAGCTCCTGGAGAACAGGGATTGTCTTGCTTTTCACTCCACTTTCCTCGTACTGAGCACTTGATAAAGGCACTTTGGCACATGATAAATGCTTGACAGATTCATTTTCCTTCATTCCTTATCTAGCATGTGTGCTCCTTGAGGACACAACCTAACTTTCCTATTGTCTGTTTCCCCAGTACCTAGCCCAGTGCCTGACACGGAGTAGGAGCTTTACAAATGCTTACTGGGTTCAATTGCACTTTTTCTCTCTATCCCTTATTTGAAGGAAGGAATTGTAGGAAATTCACCAAGAATACTAAGTCTGAGGCCCCTAATGACAGCCAATCTGAAGGTTCTCTCTCTAGAACTGTGCCTGTTTCTATGTTCAGAAGCCTGTTGCTGGGCTGTTATCTTTCTGTGAGGGTGGGGAAATTAAACTTCTTTAGTCTTCAATCTGTGATTTTTAAAAATACTCCAGATGAGCCGTGTGATTCCACGTTGGGTCAGCTAATCGCTGGGCAGGACTTGACTTCCCTTAGATCCCATACCTTCAAGGTACTCACGTTTCCATTGCAAGTAAGCACAAGAAGCATTTAGGGATTGAAGCTAGGAGACCTGAAGAAGAGAAGACTTGTTGGGTCTTTGACAGTTGCTCCAAGGGCTGCCAAGTGGAGAAGGGATTAGCCTCATTCAGCTTGGCCCCTGGGGCAGAACTAAGGACAAGGAATGGAAGACACCCATGGAGATTTTGTTATGAAAAAAACTTGCTAACACTGAGAACTGTTCCAAAGGGAAAGAATTGGTTGAGAGAGAGCGAACTCCTGTTCTCCAGAGGCTTCCGAACAGAGGCACATAAGCCCTCTGGGGGAAAGGTAGAAAAGGTATTCTAATTCAACTGGTTTCTTAGGTGCCTTTTAGTTCCTAAAACCAGGTGAACCTGTGCTGCTTTGATGTTCTTGACCCAAGGCGAGCCCTGCATTCCTGCAAATTCCATCTGCAACCTAGCCAACCCTGGCACCATGTCATGCCATTTATCACAGGACCCAGGGAACTGAGATGGTGACACTGTGCACCCAGAGACTGTGATATATGAGCTCAAGCCTGATAAAGAGAAGACTGGGGGTGGGTGGGGGTCATATGGCTCTCCTCACATATTTGGGGGGCTGTTTGTGGAAGAGGGATATAGCTTATGCCATTTGAACCCAGAGAACAGGACCAGGAATAACACGTGGAAGCCCCAAAGAGATTACTTTGGACTTGAAACTTCCTAGCAGTTAGAGTTGTCCAGAAATGGAGTGGGCAGCCCAGAGAGTGGTGGGCATCCTTCCTCAAAATCGAGACTAGACAACCCCCTGACAGGTCTGTTGCAGTGATGATACCCTTTGGTCTAAATGACTGCTGCCTGCATTCAGAAAAGAGACTTTCCTACATATCAGCCATTGTGTTTGGCATCAGAGAAGGTGACAAGATTGAGTCTCATCAAACTGAATCATAATTTCTGCCCCCAACTTGCTTGCCATCTACTAAGGAGATAAGACATTACCCTGATACTTTTAATTAAAATTAGCATATGGTGAGTGCACAAGAGACAATGTGGCACAGTGAATGGATAGACCTGGGTTTGAATAACAATTCATAACACTTAATAACTGTGACCATAAAGAAATCACTCAACCTCCAACCATCTCAGGCTACTCATCTGTAAAAGGTGACATAAGAAGTATGCTCAGATGGAAACCGGATTTAAAAAAATACGTTCGCTATGCTGTACCAAATTAACTTTGATGTGAAAATGAGGATAAGATATTTCCATTTAACATGAAAAAATATTTGATGGAAAATACTACATACACAAAGCTATTCTTAGCCAGTTAATGATTAGTAAGCTTCAACATGTGCGTAAGACAAGCATTGGATGAGGCCTTTATAAGAATTAAAAGTCATCTGTGGCAAAGCTAAAATTCCGAGCTGGAGCATGAGCAGGGTGGAGTTCTTCCATTTTAAACCACTAGATCAAAGGAACTGTTGTTAAGACCCTAGAAGCTCAATTAGCTTCTGATTTTTGCCTCAGGAACAGGAAATGGTTAATAGTGTTTGCAAATAACAACATGTACTTTTCTGTTTGTGAAGCATTTCTCAGAAGTTAGGAAAGATAATAGCCCTCCACGCCTCAGAGATAGTCACACCTCATATATCTGCCATCTCTGAGAAGACTGGCAAAAATGAATTTTCCCAATAACTGAGTCAAGAGTCACTACTACTGTATAGTAGAACCACTTTGGATGGAAAATTTCCTAAGCTACCTGGCTCTATCTTCTGAAGCAGAACATGTGGAACATAACTTAACCTTTTCTTGATGACTCAGGGTCACCACTGAGAATGTCAGACAAGTCACAGAGCTG
>CM053771.1:548206173-548238738 GCA_028658325.1 Potorous gilbertii | reverse complement strand
AAGTGTATGAGACTCATATCTTTATAAATTACTTATTATTATAAGGTTTATATATATTATTCTAAGTCTATAAGACTCTGAGGCCTTTATATATTACTTATTGCTTTAAGGTTTTTATATATTATTCTAAGTGTATGAGACTCAGATCTTTATAAATTACTTATTATTATAAGGTTTATATATATTATTCTAAGTCTGTAAGACTTGAAGTTCTTTATATATTACTCTAAGTCTATAAGACTCTAAGTTCTGCAAAGTGCTCTACATATATCATTTTCTTTGAGCCTAGAAACAATCCCACAAGATAGATGCTTTTATTACTCCTATTTTCCAGATGAGAAAACTGAGGTTGCTAGAAGTTGGGGGACTTGCCCAGGATTTCTCAACTAGTATGTGTCTAAGGTTGGATATGAATTCTATATCTAGATGCCACTGAAGAAAGTAGAGAGAGGATTCTGTGAGGAGAAGACGAGAATGGAGAGCGTTCTAGGCCTGTGGGTCAGCCAGGACAAAGACATAAAGATAGATTGAGGGTGAGAAAGGGAGGGGAACTGTGTGTGAGTAACAGAAGGTCCTATTGGCTGAACTGATGAATTCAGGAAGGGCAGGAATGAGGGTGAGAGGTAGGTTAGCACCAAGCTGTAAAGGGTTCAAGTGTCCAATAGAGGAATACTTGAGAGTTGAATCTCAAGATAACAAGGAGACTCTAGAATTTACTGAGGAGGGGAGTGACATGGTCAGAACCAGAGTTGGGGGCCCAGAAGAGCCCAGAGAGGAGCGTGACTGTGAGTACATCCAGATGGAAGACTGGGAGCTTTCCACCATCTTTCTTCCTTCTCATCTCCAGCTGCCAAAATCTTTCGCTTCCTCCAAGGCTCTGTTCAGATGTCCCTCTCCTCCAAAAAGCCTCCTATGATCCCTTCTTCCACAGGTCCCTTTTCTCCAATAATCCCCCAGCTCTTCCTTTGCCCCCATCACAATCTGGCCCCAACTGTATATTCATCCTCCCCACTCCAAGCCCTGCCCTATAGATTATAAATTCCTTAAGAGGCAAGAATTCTGTCATTTTTCATCATCATATCCCCACTGCCTTGCACAAGTGAATAATAAATCCTTCTTAGCTAGAAATGAATGACCTTCAGAAAGTAAGTCAGATGCATTTGGACAATGGCAAACCTGCAGCTCCCTCCCCCCCTTTCTCTTGTTCTCCTCTCAGACTCTAAAAGTGGAGAAGACACAGCCTTTCAGCAGGTCCCCTAGAAAAATGTCCCGTTATACCCTGCTGGTCAAAGCCAACTTTGGGCACAGGTAGAGAAAGCTGACTTTGCTGGCAAGTGACCCAGAACTTGACTAAAGGAAAGGAAAGCCACTCACTCACATACATGGGCTATACTCCATTAGTAGAATATAAGCTTTTGGAAGTCAAGGACTATCTTGTCTTGTGTCTGTGTCACCATCACTTAGTACCATCAGTGTCTGGCACTTAGCACTTAACAAATGCTTTTTCATTCCTTGCTCATTCTGCAAAGACTCTGTCCAACTTTGGGGGCCACCACAAAGGACACAAAACTACATTTTGTATGCATTTATTTTATTAAGGTCCAATCATTGTGGCAGGATTCCCTTGCCCTTCTCTTTGTCATATCAACATCTATAACCACAAGAACATCTAGAAGATCCAAGGGCAATCCTAATCTTCAGATATCATCTTTCCAACAGCTTGGTTTTCTGTGGTGCTGCCAGAGTTGTAACTTAGACAGAGAAAACATGGGTCTGGCCCAAGGTGCTGACCTTTAGTGGGGGCTAATATCAACATAACCCAGCTATTACCCTAAAGGGCCCATCCACAGCATCTTTATCGCATGATCCACTCCCCTTTCATCCTTCATGGGTACAAAGACCACCCTCTCTGGATGAAGGGTTCTTGCCACCTTCTGGCAAGACTTTATCCATGATGGGATTGTCTTCTTCACTCTACTCTTCTCCAGAGAAGCTACTTTGGACATAATTACAGCTAGTCGAAGCTCTGACTGCCATAGTCAGAGAGGATAATGCTCATGGAAGGTTATAGGGAAGTCCCATTGAAGACCTAACTTGCTTGGATAAGCCCCTTGGACTTTCACCTCTTTCAGCAATGAGAAGCACTCCAACTGGAGCAATACCAGCCAAACAAAGATACCATGAGAAAAGAAAAAACAGACCATTAGATATTCTTACCATAGATGCTTAAGGAAAATAAAACTGTTTATTTGGAAAACATCACATAAAGTAGCTTGACCCACAGAATCAAAGAATCTCTAAGCTGAATTAGGGCTTCAAGGCCATCTGATCTAACTCATACCTGAAGAAGAATGCTCTCCACAACATACCACCAAATGGTCATCCAACCTTCACTTGGAGAGCTCCAAGGAGAGGCAGTCTGCCAGCTGTTGAGTTAGCCCGTGACATGTTGAGATGTCTCTATTTGTTAGGAATCGACTTCAGTCTGTCTTCATTCACTGACCCAAGTCCTGCCCTCTGGGTGCAAGCAGCAAGCCTTTAATTCTAGGGGAGCAGCTCCTGTGTACCCAGTAGGTCTTCTCTTGTCCAGACTAACCATCCCCACTTTCTCTCGCATGTCCTCACATGGTGTGGTGCCCAGTCACCTCGCCCTCTGCATCAGTCACCTCAAGATGCTCTCCAAATCACCAAAGACCTTTTCAAATTGCCAGAGACGGTCTGATGAAGGGAGAGGACAGTGGGACCATCTACTCCCTTATTCTGCTTATTGTAACAATCATGATGCAACCTAAAACAATAGAGTTCTTGACTGCCCTTAGAAATCAGGAAATAGCCCAATTAAAGCAAGGAGTCTATCAACTGAGAAAATAAATTTATTGAACGCTTAGGCCTTGTGCTAACTAAGCCTAGGGATACAAAGACAAATGGAAAATTGTCCATACCCTCAAGAAGCTTACATTTTAATGTAATGGGGTAGGCAACATATACCTATGAAAGTCTAAAATGATACACACAATGAGGGTCCAGGTGAGGTTAGATAGTATAAATATTCAGTGGACTCAGTCCAAGGGGTTTTGTGGCTTCCCTTACCTCCATTCACAGCAAGAGTAAGAGTGAGGAAGGCAGATGGTGGGAGCAATTCAGGGATGGGGACTGACAAAGAGTGAGGTGATAAGACAAAAGGGAAAAGGAAGCAAAAGTACAGAATAGCATAAAGTTGAAGGCAGAATGTAAACAGAGCAGTGGGCAAAGAGTTTGGCAAAGTCCTGAGGGTTGGAAGACCTGGAATGTATCATGAAAATGAAGTAATAAGACAAAGAGAGATGGAATTATCAAAACAATGACTATGTGGAGGAATTTTCGCATTCTTGAAGACAGAAGTGAATGAAGGCAAGACCTTCATTCCCCCTTGTGTATCTCACAGGAGGCAGGCATGGGAGATGATGGGGTTGACAATCTGGAAAATTAAGTATTTGAGGGCCCACAAACAGGTACGTTGAAGTGCCCAAAAATGGTGGAATCTGGAGTAGAAAAAAAGACTGAGCCAGGCACTGACCTTAATGAGAACAGAAGGACGCTATCCTGAGTCAGAGGATAATGGCCACCAAGCTTCAGACCAGACACAAAAAAAGAGCAAGAGTTACAAGAGAAAGCGTTCCTATGCTCATTTCACTAATTTAGCTTTGGGGTTTCTTTTAATGTTTACTTGTTTGACTTGTGGTCTCATTCAGTCACCTGCATTTAAAATGCAGATGCTAATTTCTTCTGATAGTCTAACCTCTGCTCTACATGTAGTCCTAAATACACAAGTTTTTAAGTTTTTCTCCTTCGATTCATAGCTCCTAATACCAAGCCTCTTCATTGTCGATGTCCCTGAAATCCAAATAGGGGTGCATTTAAGGTCATTATTTCTCCCTCTCCTAATTAACTTATTCAGGAATGAGACACATGACCAGCAAGATAGTGGATTAGTAATTCTCTACAAACCCTTTAATGCTTCAACTTCCAAACAGTGAAATTATGAATTGACTGTAGAATTTCTAGAGCTTAATTACAAGATAAGACAAAAGAACCACGATGTTCAATCTAAAAAATCCTATTAATTAACAACTTCACTATTTAGAGTGTTTACTAAGTAAGGCACCACCCTCCACTAATCCCTGACAGCCAACATAAACAGTCTCAGGTTTGTGCCAGGAGCCTAGCCTGAGCTAGGAACCCCCCAAAACTGTAGGGTTTCTGCCCAAATACTCATAGCCCCTCAGCTCCCTAGACCTAAAGAAGTGGTTGATTCTGTCCAATCATGAGAAGGAAAAGCAAAGAATGAAGGGAGGAATCAAGTAGTCTGAAAATGAACCAGCATAGACAAATATGCTGTACCTAAGGGAAAAGTGAGTGGAAACTGAGCTGAGATGAGTCCTAACCCTAACCTTAAATGCACTCTGGTCAGGGACCCAGGTAGGTGAACCAATTATCCCCCTTCTAAAGAAGAGTAAGGCAGCTCTGCAGCTTCCTTCTCAGTGTCCAGGGCCTGTAGCACCAATGGAAGGAGAGGAGCCAGAGAGTGAGGGATGGGGAATATAAAAAAAAAGATGATAGAGACAGGAAGAGAAAAGGGCTCAACAAAAGCTCAGGATGTGAACAAATAAGCCAAGAGACAGGATGCTAAAATAACAGACGGAAAAAGGCGTAAGAGACAAAGAGAACTCCAAGTTCAATTAGCAAATCTTGCAAAATGAAGGAAAAGAGTGACTGATGAAAATCAAAATGCTATGTAATATACAAAGATCATGGAAACCTTCAGAATGACTCAAAGGAGAAGTAAAAAAAATCGTAAGGAAAAAATGAGGAATGAATTTAGGCAGAAAATAAAGTCCTACCCTCAGAACTGAAAAAAAAAAACCATAAGCTGCCTAATTCATTCATTAAAGGATACCCAAATTCTAAAAAGAGCTAGTCATTTATTTTAAAACCATCAAGCAGAATAAAATGTGAGTTTATAACATTAAACTATGCTTGACCACGTTCCAACCTCAATGAATGTCCACTGAAAACTGATACGTTACAAAATGAGAGAACCATTCTGTGATATTACGGTGTATTTGTAGTTCTTCTTTGGAGACTGTACTAAATATACAAGGCTATCCTGCTGGCCTCCCTTCCAGGACAATGAGAGAAGAATACTCAGGAGGTCACACAGCTTTTCCAGTGGTTCTTGCTTCCTGCTTGGCAACTCTGACTCAACGAGCTAACTTTTGTGGGTATATTCTCAATGACTTCAGAGAGTGTGAACAGACAAAAAGAGATCTCTTCATATGCGTATCTGGCTCCACTTTCATAGAGGCAGGCAAAAGTGATGGCTGGAATCCCTGGTGCTGATGGGTCTGAAAAGGGTGACTCTATAACTGCCAGATCAGAGTATGCACTGGGCCCTTCATAAATCACCCAGGGCTCAGTCCAGCTGTCAGCATTTCTGGGAAAGGTACTAAGGTAGACTCCCATATTTACCCGAGACCTATGACTAGTGGGGTGGGAATATAATACCCAGGTAGGTGTCTGAAAGGAGCTAGAAGGTTGAGAGACAGGTCTTGGGGCAATCTGGCCTGAATCACGATCTCCAGCAGAGATCAGAGATTCTTCAGAGATCCTCTGTTGTGGGAGGTGTTGGGATGCATTTTTTGCAGAGGCGACTGGGATATTTCTACCATTTTTTCCTTTGTGCTTCTGAAGTCCATGAAGCTTTTGTTGGAAATGGGAATAGTCACAGCCACCAACAAACCATCTCTCTCCTTGTGACAGAAATTGAGAGGAGTTCCTAATGAGAGGAGCCGGGAACCCAACGATGCTGCCATGGCAACCACGGTTGCTCTCCACTAACTTCCGGACCAGCTGTCCTGGGAGAAAAGCAGCCCCATCATCCATGCTGAGCGCCTGCACCCGGCAGCCCAGGGGACTCCTGGCATTGCAATAAAGAATATTGCTTCCATCTTCTTCATACACGGATACCAGCTGGCACTCCCCAGTTTTCAGGTTGGGAATGAAGTCCCCAAATTGCCAGCTCTGACCATGGTCATCACTGTAGAAGGTGAAGGAGTGAGGGGTGGTCTTGCAGATTTTCCCAAAGCACTCCTTGCAGTCAATGTGGTAAGTATAGGCAGGAACAAGCAGACGTCCTGACCTCAGCTGGATGCCATGGCCAGGGCCCAAGGCAAAGGTAGCCCAGTCTGCAGAGAGAGAAAAAGAGGTTGCCATGAATGAATGGCATTTTCTCCATGATGGGGAAAAAAGAAAAAAGGAAGAGGAACAGAAGGAGGACAGATAGGGTGGAGAGAAGGAGCAGAAGAAAGAGAGAGGAAGAAAGAGAAGAAAAAGGTGGAGGAGAAAGAGAATTAGTAGTAGTAGTAACATTAACAGCTCTCTCCCAAACCCCCATAAACAAGAACATCACAAGAAACATTTAGATTCCAACTTCAAAGCCCAGGCTACTCTGACCTTTGGAACCAATCCAACAAGCATGTGTCGCTGTGGAGGCCCAGCCCACCCTGATCAGTTCCCGCCCCCGCCCCGACTCCCTCGATGGGTTGTCTTCCCCTATTAAATTGTAAGCTCCTTAAAGTCACCAGTACCTTGCTTGCATTTGTGTACTCAATGATTATCACAGAGCCTGGCACGTAGAAAATGCTTAATAAACGCTGGATCAATCTATCATATCTATCATCTCTCTATCCATCCATCTATTATCTATCTATCCATCCATCTATCCATTCATCCATCCATCCATCCATTCATCCATCCATTCATCTATCCATCCATCTATCATCAGTCCATCTACCTATCTATCAGTGTCTACAAGGCCAAGGCACTTGGTACTAGAGATTCAAAGTCCCAAGTTAAATAACTAGTCTTCTAGGAGTTTAGATTCTACATGTGGGATGCAGTAAGACAGATAGATAGATAGATAGACAGATAGACAGATAGATAGACAGACAGATAGATACAGATATATGCACACACATATACATATCCACACATGCGCACATACATGTACACATGTATACATACGTGTGCATATATGCACGTGTGTCCGTACATGTGTGTGCCTGTATATACTTTGTTTATACATGTCTATACATCTACATACACATATGCAAACGTGTGTTGTTGATTAAATAATATATTATGTCCAAATATGTATTATTAAAATTACAATTCTATAGCATGTGAAAGTTTGCTAAACACTCTACCGATGTTATCTCATTTGGACCCCACAACAGAGAGGTGCTTCAAGATGAAGAAGCAAAGGTTAAGTGACTGGTCCTCAGTCTCAAAGCACCATGGGAGGCCAGATTCAGCCTGAGCTCTTCACGATTCTGGCTTCAGGGCTCTATTCACTTAGCCTTTCCCCCATCCCTGAAATAACTCCTCAGTTAGGTGTTAATAAATAGTGCCAACCCTAGTGTTGATGAAATCATCAGTGTCCTGTCACTCTGCCTTTGTGACCTCACCTATATAAAGATAAAGAAAGAAGAAAGGAAGTGCTCTTCCTATGTCTACCAACAGCTGCTCAAAGTAGACCTGGGGAAACACCATCAGGCCCTCTACAGCTACACATTCTACTTTCCCATGTATCCTATCCCTACCATATTATGAGTATAAATTGATTTGGGGCTGGAAGGGGGAAATCTAATGTTTTAACCTCCCTCTCTTTTGTTAAAGTCCTTCTCTCTCTTTGTCTTTCCACTCCAAAGAAATTATTTTACTTACAAGCGTCTGCTTGACAGAGAAAAGAATTAATTTTACCTCTTGCGAAAAAGAGGTATAATCTTATAAATTCATTTATTTACTTGCTTTTTATATGTAGAATTAGAATATCTTATTGTTGAAAAAACATGCACACCTACATATATGTTTATATTTACATACGTATGTATTTTTCAATAACTTTCTGTCAAAGTTAATGGTGCCTTCATTCCTGCTGAAATACCCAGTGCCTAACTCGTTTCTCTCTCCCCTACCCTACATCTCTTTCTCTCTCTCTCTCTCTCTCTCTCTCTCTCTCTCTCTCTCTCTCTCTCTCTCTCTCCATCTCTGTCTCTCTCTCTTTCTGTGTGTGTCTCTCTCTCCTTCCACCCTCCCTCCCTCTGTGTGTGTCTCTCTTCCTCTGTCTCTCTATGCATGTTTCTGTCTTTATGTCTCTCTGTCTGTCTTTCTGTGTGTCTTTTGTCTCTCTGTCTCTCTGTGTGTCTGTCTGTGTGTGTTTATGTCTCTCTATCCCTCTGTCTCTCTCTGTGGCTCTCTTTGTATGTGTCTTTTTTTCTCTTTCAGTGTGTCTCTGTGTCTGTGTCTCCCTGCCTCTATGTGTGTTTTTGTCTCTCTGTCTCTTTCTATGTCTCTGTGTGTATGTTTGTGTCTCTGTCTGTCTCTCTCTGTGTGTCTCTGTGTGTTTTTGTCTCTCTGTCTCTGTCTTAGTGTGTGTGTGTGTGTGTGTCTTTTTGTCTCTCAGTCTCTCTTTCTCATTGAAAGAGATTTTACCTCTTGGTAACTGGTATATTGGGAGGTGTCTTAGATTGCGGTATTTGTCAGAGACTCCATTTCCCACCATGAGCTACTCATTCCAGCCTAAAGTTCTGGGCAAGAATGGGACATGAGCCAGGACCAGAAGCAGCCTCATATAGTCTATATGTCAAGCAATGAGATGATCAAGACACATGTAGCCTCAGTATCCTTTATCAACAGGTTATTTTGGTGACCCCAAACCCCACATCTTATCAAGTGAATGTAGCTTTTGTCTCTTGACAAAACTGGCCAGTCTACATATTACTGAAAATTCTCTTCCCCCAACCCCATTTTTCTTTTACCAACAAAAGTCTTAACTGATTTCAAATGACAGCCAAAACCAGTCAGTTGAAGTGGAGGAACTCGACCAGCTTGGTGTGGATTCCTTTACCTTCTATAACAGAGCCAATGACTTGCTCTGTCAGGTCAGTGACAGCACTCCATGTGAGGCCCCCATCTGAACTGGACACATAACAAAGACGAGCTGCATTCTTGCCAGTCATGATCTGGAAGGATTCGGGGGTGTTGCCCAGCACCGCGATGAAGAAGAGGAAGACAGTGCCGGTGAACTCATCATACACAGGGCAGGGATTCATAGACCGGTGCTCCTCCAAAGATGCTGTCTCCACAACCTGCGTGTCTCCCCACTGGAGAGAGAAGAAAAGCATGGAGACTCTCTCTTCTTACTTTATGTCAGGCTTACGTCCATCTTCATTCATGATTCTAAATGTGCCATACACTCCAAATTCTCATTCACTTAGGGGATCTCAACTGCATTGAACACTGGCTCTAAAACCTTCTGAGTTCAAGCATGGCCTTGGGCCAAAAGACCACATAGACCCTGCACACCACTGGAGGAAGATGGACTAGAGTGATTGGTGAAGTACCAAGGACAGGGGTATAATTCACAAAAAGAGCACCTAGGCCCAAGCCCTGGCTCTGACACTTACTAGCAAAACGACCCAGGGCAAGTCAGGTAACTTCTCTGAGTCTCAGTTTCCCTATCAGTAAAATGGGAGTAATAAAGCTGAGGGAGAGGAACTAGGCCTGTCATTTCATTCTACCAGTGCAGTTCAGCCCTTTCTCTTCAACTTAGAGTCACAGAGAGTTTCCTAGGACACAGAGAGCTAAAGAGATATGCTGAGTGATGGTCACCTAGCTAGGAGGTGTCAGAGGAAAGCTCCAGTCTTCTGGGCTCTGAGGGAAACTTTCTACTAGAACTACCTATTATGTGCAGAGATGACTAAAGGCTCCTTCCCCCCAAGGAACTTACATAAAATCACAGATATAGAGCTGGAAGGCCATTCAGTCTGACCCCTCATTCTACAAAAGAGGAAACTGATGCCCAGAGAGGTTAAATACCTTGTCCAAGGTCTCAGAGGTGGATTGAACCTAGATCCTCTGACTCCAGAGTGAGAGCTCTTTACACCGTACCACACTGCCTCCTATGAAGCACATTCCTGTGAAAGTTGTGACCACACTCAGATTTGAAGGAATTGGTCGTACATTTGTAGTATGTGGATAGCTACTTGAACATACAAAGCATCTAGGAAAGAGGTTCTTAACCTGAAGCCCAAGAATAGATTTCAGGATATCTATCAATTTGGATGAGGAAAAATTATACCTCTATTCTCACTAACCTCTAGCTGAAACTTGGCATTTCTTTCTATTATTAATGGAGACAATAAATCATGATTCTAAGAAAGGGTCTGTAGGCTTCACTAGAATGTCAAAAAAAGGTCCATGACCTAAAAAAGGGTAAGGTCTTTGATCTGAGACTTATTCCCTCCTGGTATGGGAACTCTCTCCATTGATGAGATGCAAAGCATCTGCAGGACTTCTGATGGTGTCTATACCTGATGATGATGATGATGACGACGACAACGGCGGCGATGACCATGATGATGATGATAGTTGATATGCATATAGGACTTCAGGTTTGCTTTACATACATTATCTCATTCAATCTTCATAACAATCCCATAGGGGAAGGTACTATGGCCATTGTTGTGCCCACTTGACAGATGAAGAAACTAAACTCAGAGAGGTTGTTACTAGCCTAAGGTCATGCAGCTATTAAGTGTCAGAGCCTAGATTCTGTTCCCTGGTAGCTCCTGACTCCACTCCCAGCATCAGGAAAATATGCTGTACTGCCTCCTGATGCTGCTGCACATCCTAGCCTTTAATCCTCTCCTTCCCAGAATACACTACCTCCTATAGAAGGTAGATTCTTCTGAGGCATCCCTCCAACCTCTGCCCCTGCCCTGCTGCTGCAGGAGTCTTGTTCTCTAGAAATAAGATGTTGATGTTTCACCTGAGTCTTTCTCAAATATAAGCTCATCAATTCAATAAGTGGAATCCACAATTTGCCCTCAATATCCCCCCCAATCAGCTTATCAGGGTGTTCCACAGCCCAGGGGTCACTCACCTCCACATATGTCCTGTAGAATGCCCCCCTTCTCAGGACCAGTACATTTGCATGGGAATCATCAGGGCTGAGCCTCTCTTCTGCAAAGGCCAGCAGAGTGGCCTTCTTGGGGATATAGAGTAGGGCAGGTATCCTATAGGTCACACCACCTTCTTCCCTCTCAAAGAGCACTGTCCGAGCTGGGAAATATTGACTACTCATGGCTCTCCTGGAAGAAAGGAAAGGACACACAACCAACTGATGTGTAAGAAGTATGAAGGAAAGAAAGGAACCAAAGACTTCAGGGTTTAGTGATAAGATCTAAACTTCACATTTTAATTATTATTAATTTTTTTCTTAAAACATTCACAGACAAGGGAATTTTTTTTCCCAGGTAGATGAAATAGATAACTTCAGGGTTTCCAGAGTAAGACTTCAGAGTCACAGAATCAAAGACCAAAGGGATCCCTATGGAAATCTAATCCCACCCATAGTAGAAAATAATCCCTTCCACAATATAACTTAATAAGTATCCATCCAAGCTTTTCTCAAAGACTTCCAATGAGGCTGCGCATTACACTTTTAGGTAGCTTTGATAGCATAACTAGGTAAGTGGCAGCAGTATGACTGTGTGGTCCTATAAAGGCAATCAGGACCATGGACAGAAGTGGGCATCAATCAACCCAACAAGTTGCCCACACCAGCCCCCACTGGGTCATTTTGGTTTTTTTCTTTATCTTGGAAAATGACTTGATTAGTTTGTCGAATAAGCCTACTCTCTCCATCTGTTTATCAAGTCTGTCATTTCCTTAGTAAGGAGTTTAGTTGGATTAAATTAAAAAGTAATAAAATACAAACAGGTCCTAGGAGAAGGAATGAATCCCAACTCCAAAGGCAGAGCTTGCTTCACTCCTACTCATTCCAGCTTAAGAGTGAAATAAAAATCTCCTTGCTTACCTTAATTTTATAGTTAAGGGGAAAAATGAGGTAGATGAAGGTTAATGACTAGCCCAGAGTCATGAAGCTAGTAAATGTCTGAGGCCAACTCAAGCCTTTTCAACTCCAAGCCCTATCCATAGTTCCATTCAAGCAAGTACCTAGACATAGTTCCACTATACAATGAAGTTTCTCCCTTATATCAAGTCTAAACTTTTGGATGTTTTGGCCCCAAGATGGGAGCTGATGGCTTTGCGTGCTTATTGTCCCTTCTGATACCAGTCTCAGCTGAACATTTATCATCTATCCATTGTACCCTCTATCTATCCATTATTCCTAGTTCTTCCTTCTAAGGTCAGACAGAACAGATCTAATCTCTCCTCCATCATAGTCCTGCAAATAACTGAAGAGTGCTCTCTTGCCCCCCTGAGTCTGCTCTTCTCTAAACTAAACACCCCCAGTTCTTTCAACCAGTCCTCAAATGGCATGACTTCAATGACTTTCATCCTTCAGATTACTCTCCCTGGATACACTCCAGTTTCTCCTTGTCCTTCTGAAAATGTAGGACCCACATCTGGACAGAATGCTCTAGATGTGGTCTGACTGGGACATGGGGAAGAGGAGACATTATTGAGCTATATTCAGTTCGAGACAGAAAAGGCTTTATGGAGTAGGTGATATCTGAAGTATACCTTGAAAGAAGGCATGAGGGGAGATGGATGAGAGGAGGGGAGATGTCCATCCCAGTTATAGGAGAAGGAATCAGAAAATGTGGAGACTAGAGAGGACATGGTGAGAGCAGGGAATGGAAGCAATGTCTTTTGTCTGTTCTGTGGGAAAAAAAGGGTAGTTGAGATATTACCCACAAAAAATATACAGCCCCTAGAGCTGACTGCTAAATACTGAAATTACAGTTTGACCTTCCCAGATTTAGTCCCTGTTAAAATGCAAATGCCTCTTGGAAGAATAAAAGCTGTTGACTTTAATGTAGGTCTCAGATTAAGATTGTGATGGGAGAAGGGATTCGGATGAGAAACATGATGGCAGTGGACTGCTGACTGGAGCCCACAGGAAGGGGACATGATAATACCTGTGGCATGAGACCAATAGGAATTTGCTCCAGGGTGCTATCCTAAGAGAGAAGGGAGCATGCTTCCTAACCACTCTTTACATCTCATATCATCTAAGCTGTTTTATAACATGACTGCCCCAGGGCTGCCACTCTCAAAGCCCCATGACCTCATCCTTTCTTCCTCAACCCCCATGAAGGTGCAGGCTAGGATTGATGTAGGGTGAACAGCGCCCTGTCCCAGAGCAATTACACCCACAGTTAGACTATTCTGTGTATCACCACTGTCCTCTTCTCTATTTGACTGTCTCATTTCCTGCCACCCCTGCTCCACTCCCCAACTATTTTGAGATGACATTTGCTCAGCTTTGGACTCAAATCACAGAGGTTGGCTTCCAGCAGAGGACCATTCTCCTGCCTCCTTTCTCAGTTGCCATGGAGATCTACATCATAGGTCTGCCATGGAAACAGTGGAGCTGGCTAAAATTGATATCCAGGGTTCATGTCCAGCACACATCAATGAATGAGAATGAGAGAAATGCTCAGCTGAGACTGGTATCAGAAGGGACAATAAGCACACAAAGCCATCAGCTCCCATCTTGGGGCCAAAACATCCAGCAGAGCTGGAAGAAACCTCAGGATCAATCCAGCACATCCATCTCACTTTACAGATAAGATGACAACCAAGGTCATATAAGTGCTGAGTGGCAGAATTGGGCTTCAATGGAACCAAAGCCTTCTGACTCCAAATCCAAAGGGGGAGCTACAAGAACTGGGGGGAGTTTGCAAATGGTGCTTTCTTCAACAAGACTACCCCAATGGACAGTTGACCTTAAAAATCAATCCCCTCCACTGACTAAAACTGGGAGAATCTGAGAACCCCAGAGTGGGAAAGGATTTCAGAGGACATCTAGGCCAAGAATCAAACATTTTTAAAGGTCACTCATACAGAAATCCTCTTTGCCACATATCCAATAAGTAGGCAACTCCACAGTATCTGTTGGAATACTTCCTACAAGGGGAAACTCCCTACCTAACAAGACATCCCATCTTTCTTTGAGATAACTGATGGTAAGGAAACTTTTCCTTATTTCAAGGCTTAATTTGTGGTTTCCACTCATGGCTCCCAGTTCTGCCTTTTGGTGTCAACACAAACAAGTCAAATCACTCTTCTAGGGCACAGCCCTTCAAATATTTGAAAACATGTATCATGTGATTACGATGTCAGGTCCTCGATGTCAAGGACTTGTTTCTTTTAGTCGTTGTGCACCAAGGGCATAGCTCAGAATCTAGAACATTTCAGTTGTTCAGTCACTTCTAGTTATGTCCAACTCTTCATGACTGCAGTTAGGGTTTTCTTGGCAAAAATACTGGAGGGGTTTGCCATTTCCTTCTCCAGCTCATTTTACAGTTGAGGAAACTGAGGCAGGTAGGGTTTAAGTGACTTAAATCCTGTGTGCCCAGGGTCACGCAATCTGAGGCTGGATTTGAGAGCAGGTTTTCCTGATTCCAGGTCTGGTGCTCTATCCATTGCACCACATCACAGCTCTACACGGAGCACAGCAGGTGTTGGATAGTGCTTGTTGATTGATTTTAATAGAATCTGCAACCTTGGATCTTTTAAAATGCAATCCACATTCAGTGCAGTTTCTCCAGCCATCCCAACAGGCCAAAGGGAAGCCCTATCAGGTTAGGTGAAATTCGACCAATGTTACCCCAGCAACATGCATGGAGGATGTTTTGAGGTGGGGAAGGGAAAGGGGGAAAGTAGAGGAAGAAATATGATACGGGAATCTCTCTTGCGCGTGTAACGATTTACTCCTAAAGTATGGGAATACAATTCTCCAGGTCTGAAGACAGCACACTCATGGAAATAGAGCCGGATTGGGATCCATCAGACCTGGGTTTAGATCCCACTTTCACCACTGCCTGGCTATGTAACTTTGGACAAGTCACTTAAACCCTCAGGGCCTCAAGGATCTCACCCAGAAAATCAGGTGTGTTGGACCAGGCAACCTCCAAAGGTTCCTTTCAGGTCTAAATCCAAAGAGTTCACCTTCAAGTCTTCTTTCCTCAGGAGGTCTCCTTGGTCTTCATAGTCTGGGAGAATGACAGAAAGCTGTGGTGATGGAGGTGCTAGACTTGGAACTGGAGAGACAGACGTCAGTTCAAATCTCAGAGCCCTTTCTACGTGATTGTGTCACCTTGGACAACTCACTTAATCTCCCTGGGCCTCAGTTTCCTTGTCAGTAAAATGAAGAAAGATAAAATGAGATAATGTTTGTAAAGCACTTTGCAAGTCTTAAAGAAATATTTAAATGCTTATTAGTACTGTCATCAATGACCCTCAACCTAGCTTAGCCTGTCTGCCCAGGGGGTTTTCTGGGGCATAGTCATTGTGCATGCTACAGCTTCTTAGAGCCAAAGGTGAGTGAGCAGCCCTCACCCCAGAAGTGCTAGTGTTCCCTGAATACCCCCTACACCCCAACAGGCCTCCCACTCATTGGTGAATGAGGGGTGTCTACCGCAAGCATGTGAAGGCTTCCCCAGTCAGAAAGGCAGATGAGAATAATTTGGCCCAAGGACCAGGAAGGTGGCTGAAGTGAGCTCTCTGGAGCACTCAGCGCATGGTCAGACATGGAAGACACTAAGGTCATCCACTGCATCCCAGACCATCATCAGTTGTCTTGACTTTCGTCTTTCCCCTGGACTTCAATAACTCTGATTTGTGCAGCTCTGCGTCACCTAAATCCAGTTTATGCAAGTCAACATGTCAGCATTGCTGTCATCATCCTCAAGGCCTGACCAAGATGCCATGACCTCTAAAGTTCTCTCCAGCTCCAAGCTTCTCTGTTAGCTTTCCTGAATGCCCAACAGCTGGCTACCCACCCTCCACTCCCAGTGGAAGTGCCTTCTAAAATGTCAGTTATGTCCCCAAATGTGACAACCAAAAGCCATTGGTCCCACAAGATGCCAGCCTCTCACATGGCTTAACCCTCCTAGATGTCTATGAGGTCTATAGACATGTAGATAATTCACCTGCATTGGATTCAGTGCCTCCTTATTCAGTACCATGGCACAGTGCTGCCAGCTGTTGTGGGAAAGGCTTCAGTCTTGGAATACAAACAGCTCATGAGACTCACACCACAAACCTGATGCTGACTTTGCGTACAATTTTCCCTATTTATTAGGAAAGACTAAACAATAAAATTCACCCCAATGACAGCTGACGTGGATATAATGCCTTACATGCATCACCTCTTTCAATACTGTGAAATGGGTACCCATTTTACAGAGGGAGAAACTGAGGCTGGTGTGTGTCTGAGGCAGGATTTGAACCCAGGTCATCATGACTCTAAGTCTACAATGCTATCACGCTATTTCTCAGAAACAGCCTCAGGCAGCAAACACAATCTTTTTATAAGTTTTCTTTTAATGCCAACCAAGGGCAACACAAGTTAAGGGTTCACTTCAGATAGAAGTTTATTATACACCATCATGGGACCAGATAACAAAAGACTGGTTTATACTCACACATAAGTGCTAGAGGGGAACACAGACCTGGAGAAGGCTATGAGATCTGGCAAACAGAGTCAGATCAACCCAGAAGCAATTATAGACAAAGCAAGAGGACCACAGACACACGGGGGAAAAGTCACACATGCCAGCATTGTATAGAGAGCTTTCCTCGTCAGTGAGGATGGTCCATTGGATGCTCTTACTTCAGACTTAACATAAGAAAATAGAAGTAGCTTTTCAAAAGATGAGGTTGGGGAGAAATCTGGGCCAGAGATAGCATGTTTTTTAGACCATCGGGGACTTGCTTCCAATATCTCTGCAAGAGGGGAATAGTTCAAAAGAATGGAAGAGATAACAGAGAGAGAATTACTGAGGAGGCCTCGTACCTTCACAGGGCTTGCTGAAATGATTTTTTAGGAGGTGATTGGAAAACATCAGCAGCTCACAAACCCTCTGTCGCCTTTCACTGCTTCATAAAATCCTAAGAGAATGGTCTGTGCTGAGGTCAGGGCTCTCCTCGATGAGTGCATGAGAAGGGATAATTGTCTCCAGCACACCAAATCTTCACAGCAGGCTAGGGAATGGAATGGATACAACAGCCTGCAGCATTTCTTGTTTCTTACTCAAAAAAAAAAAGGCATTTGGCTGGGGGAGCAAGGTGTAGCTTCCTCCAACAACAGTTAATGTTCTTCTAAGCAAATGGCAAGGTCATATAAGAGCCCATGCTAGACGACAAGGATGACTGTTTAATCTTCTACTAAGTATCAACACTGAGTGAGTTACTAAGCAAGGAGAGTCCCACGACTTCCCCCAGTGCCCTGTGGAACTTCTGTTTTATTGTTAACTAACAACCCTTCTTATTCCCCCAGGCTGGAAATAACTCTTTATATATTTTCCACTTCATTTTCTGTAAGCTCCATGAGAGAAGGGCTTCTTACTCTGGTTTTGTCTTTGTAAACTCAGCATCTAGAGCAGTGTCTGAATATGCTAGGCACCTAATAAAAATCTTACTGAACTGAATTAAAATGAATTGAATCGTGGTAGACCATGATCTCTGAAGACTCAACATTTCAGGAGACCCTGAGGGCACTGAAAAGACTCAGGGTGGCAGTACATAAACTGTGGAATGTGGCCGCCAGCAGTGACCAGCATTCAGGAAGTTGTGTAAAAAACAACGTCCAAGACTTGGATGACAAGAGAGGCGGGTGGGTAGATCTCCCCACTACTCCACAGACTCCCGATGAGTCTGCTAACATTTCACAGCCTCCAAGGTAGTGCAGAATTCAGGCTTAGTTTATTCCTTCCTGGTCTTTGGTTCTCGCTCTCCAGACTCTGAAACCATGCCTCCACAGCCAGGTGGGGGGCTTTCCCCCCCTGGACTTTCCAGCACTTCACCATTGTGTCCCAAAGAGACACCTTCTTTTCTTTGTCCTCCTCCTTTCTCTTTCCAGATCCATTTTACCTCTCATCTTTCCCCATCCTGGAGGACAGAGACTATTCTTTTTGCTTGTATTTGTCCACCCAGCACTTAGGAGGGTGCCTGGTACCCAGCATCCACTTAACAAGTGAGTATTAACTAGCTGGCTGGCTGAACTCAGGCTGTCTTTGTGTCTGGGCTGCACTCAGAGGCCCCCCCCAAACACTCCAATATACCCTCACAGCTCCCAAGCAATTATTCCCAAAGCACGGACCTAATTAGGCCTTCTCTCACTCAAGAAGCCATGAACTCCTTGACCAAGAAAGAAAGACATCACCAAGAACCCAAGAGGATGAGAAAGTCTGGGAAGGACTGATGTGTGGACTGGGAAGAGGGATTGCTGGCATTGTTGATGAGATCACTGATCCATCAAAGTACAGAAGGACAAGTATGAACCTGCCCCCTGCCACATATACCTCATTCCTTGGATCAGTATGGGGAAGCATAATGGCCTCAGAATCCTGGAAGAAGTCAGGGGCAGCTGGGAGTGGAATTCATAGGCAAAGCATTCCTGAGACCATATCTCATAGCATGATCTAGAGTCAGGAAGACTGCTCATATCCAGCCTCAGACACTAGTTCAGGGACTGTGGGAAAGTCATTTAACTTCTGTTTGTCTCAGTTTCTTCATTAGTGAAATAGGGGCAGCACCGATCTGCCTACCTTGTTGTCAAAATCAAATGAGATAATATTTACAAAGCACCTTAAAGGATTAGCTGAGTGCTCACTGCTGTTAATAATCACTGTCATCATGGCCATCCTCCTCCTCAAGGCCCTACCACGATGCCAGAGATTCCACTCTCCAACTGACTCTCACTCCAGCCATGGGAACACAGGACACGGGGGAAACTGAAATCACACCCTGAGCCTGGCCCAGAGTCATATGGAAATCTTACCTTGTTTCTCTTGGTTGGAGAGAAGAGAAGAAAGAGAAGGTTGGAGTTTGTTGGGAGGTAAAATCATCAGATGAGTCTCAATAGGGTCATTAGAGATGGAAGGGATCATCTCAGGGAGCCCAGCCTCCTCATGCTGCAGGAAGGGAAAGAAGTTCAGAGAGGTTGGAGGGAGCTGCCTAAACCTCCGGTGCCAGTAAGAGGTAGGCCCTCCATTTGAACCCAGACCCACCATTTCCATAGTCTGTGCTCTTCAGCCAATCACCAGGGTATCTCATCTATATCCTAGGATGACTGATCTCAGGCCAAATGACCTTAGAGACCTTCTTGTCCCAATGCCTCATTTTATAGATGAGGAAGCAAAAGCCCCAAGAACTGCACTGATTGGCCCAAGGTAACAGAATGGCCAAGCCCAGCCTCAGCCCCAGGTGTCTGGCTGCAAACCCAAAGTGGGGATGGGGTCTGAAAAATGGAGATAAAGTTTGAGGGAGGGATGAAAAGCCCCTCCAAGATCATCGTTGTTGCAATGGCTCTTCTGAGAGAGAGGCTGTGTAGGGTAGTGGAGTGACAGCTGGAGTCAGAAAAGCCTGGGTTCAAATCTTGCCTCTGGCTCCTACTAGCTGTGTAAGCCTAGGCAAGTCACTTCACTTTTCCAAGTTCCAGTTTCCACATCTATAAAATGAAGGTAATGCTATTCAGACTTTCCTGCCTCCCAAGCCTGATGGGAAGCTACATGAGATAATGCATGCAATGTGTAATGTCAACTTTTAACTGCCACCTAAAAGATCCTCGTTGGTGAAGCAGCCCGCAGCTCCCAACCTGTTATCACAGTCTCCTCACAGTTAAGTTGGAATGATCTGAGTCTCAGTTTTTTCATCTGTAAGGTGCACGTAGTAATCCCTGTGGTCCATGTCCCTCACAGTGGCTGGGACTAGCAAATGAGAACATATTTGTAACACACTCTCAAGCCTCGTGTAAACGTGAGCCATCGTGATTCTCATCATCATTATTTGTGTGACTCAGGAGGAGAACAGCTCTATGGCAGGAGACAGAGAGATATCTGGTCTCACTCAGGAGGATACAGGTTCAGATCCTGACCCTGACACACACTGACCGTGTGATGCTGAATAAGTCTCAAGTCACTTAACCCCTAGCACCCCAAGAAGCATTCAAAGACTGGGAGTTTCAGAGCAGATGCCAACATGGATTGGCCAAGAGTGTTTCCACACTGGGAGTTACCCAGACAGATAAAATGATGTGTCTAGACCACAGTGGGGTGGGAGTGGGGGGAGAGGGGAGTGGGACTCAGAGAATGCAAATATCAAAAGATGAATATGCAGAGGTGGGGGAGGAGTTCTTTCATGAGAAGTAGGGTGACCTAACAGAGTGCTAGGCTCAAATCAGGAAGACCTGAGTTCAAATTCTACCTCAGTCATTTATTAACTGTATGACTCTGGGCAAGTCACTTAAGACCTCCATGCCTCCATTTCCTCATCTGTAAAATCAAGGGATTGGATGTGATGGCCTTCCAGCAGCAAGTCTATGACACTGGGGTCACAGCCTGTTCAGATGTCACACACAGTCACTTGACTCACACTGGCAAAATGTCTCCCCAAAGGACAGAGGAGTATACAGGAGCCCCCAAGACCTAGAGTACTCAAGGTGGTAAGAGTTATTCTTGGTGATAACAGAATTAAGGGGAGAGGGAGAGAAATAAAATCAACTTACCAGCTTCTTTCCCAATGAGTTGTGTCCTATTTTAAACCAAGACCCAGGCCTGGCCCAGAAACCCACAGATCCATTCTTTTCCTAATTGAGGGGTCTTGGAAGCCCACTGACTCCTGTTCAGTTCTTAATGCAGTCACTAAAGCCCACTCAGGCATTGGCCGTGGGAAGGTGTTCTCACCTAGATGCCTTTCCTCAGCAGTCCCTGCCCATCATTTTACTTTTCCTCTAGCTTAGGTCTCTTTCCTGCTCTCGTTCTCTCTCCCTCTGGTCTCTTCTCTCCTGCCTGCTCTCCCTATCACTCTCTAATAGAGGGGACACTCAATGACCAAGAAAGAGTCATGAGTCAGCAGCAGGGGCTCAGAGTGGCATCCAGACAAGTGGTCCATTATGCAGAAGCCAGGGACACGCGCGTGACTGGCAACCTCCCAGGGGATGGAAATCATCCAGGGATTCACAGCCTCTAAGAGAGGGGTTGGAGCCCACATTCAGTGATGTGCACAGTCAACACCTCCACACTCCAGAAAGTGCCAGGGGACACTCCCACACATCCATGCCAAGTGAGAATAACAGCTGGGCTGGGAGATAGTAGCTCAGAGAATGAATTAATGGAGCTTTGGGTCCTCAGAGAGGGTTTCCCTCTGTAAGGATAAAGGGGAGAGGAGAGAAAGAGGAGAGACAAACTTCATTTTTTCTACCACCTACAGTCAAAAGGCAGTGTGGTCCCCTGGAAGGTACTCTGAGCTTTGACTTTGAAAATACCTGCCTCTAATAATTCATAAGATCATAGACTATGCAAAGCCAAGAAGCAGGAGATGAAGCGTCATATACATGAGTAGATCAGTTTGGCCATGGGATAAAATATATGAGCGAGATCAACATGAAAAAGTAGTTGAGGCCAAAGTGGGAAGGGCTTTAGAAGCCAGCCAGAAGGATTTATATTTTATCCTCAGGACAATAGGAATCCAGGGGAGCAACCATATACAATTATTGAACCTCTCTGGGAATCAGCTTTCCTATTCATAAAATGGGTAGTTTTGTTGTTAGGATAAAATAAAGTCATGTAGCCTCTTGTTTAAACGTTCAAGTGATCAACACCAATTGTGATTATGACTGTCCCATGGACTCCTCCTAGGCATTGTGCCCACTCTGACCCTGGCAGAGGGCCTGTCTACACTGACTTGTTGGAATAGACCACCCCATCCTAGGTCAAGCCAGGTCCTCATTGCTGTCAGAAGCATCCCCTTCTTTTCAGTGACTCAGATTTATAATCTGATGGTAAATCAGGCCAAGTCAACAAGAAGGTATTAAGTGCCTCTCATTTGCCAGGCACTGCTGGACCTTGTGAAGTCAACATGTAGCATTTCCAATACAGTCGTTCCACTCCACCAGGGTGATGCCACGACCTGTACTCTCCCTGGTGGTATTTGGAAAAGAGCCACACCCACACATTAGCTTGTGCCAAGGTCTTTGAGAAGGTAAAGATGATATCAATGCTCACAACCAGTCTATCTTTCAGCTAAGAAAGAAACTGCCAACTAGCCATGCCTGGTGTTCTAGGATGCCCAGGTTCATTGTCTGTCTAGACCTCCATCAAGGAGACAAAGGTTTGCTGGGGAATCTGAGTGTTTGTGGGAAACACAGTTTAGCATACTAGTAGAAAACTACTTTGTACTAAGTTGTTGTGGGTCTGAGTACCTTGCCTGTTTACAGAGCTGTCCCCTAGAATAAGGGGGGCAATTCACGTAACTCTTACTTGTTGCTGCCTGAGGAGTGAGAGGGCAGAAGAGCTGGCACTAGCCTCAAGCACATTGTGACACAAAGGGCCTGCCAACCAGCTGCAGTCAGAAGACGTTGTGTTCAGTCATACCTGAAACCAAGGGGAACCTCAGCTCAGATGGACCCCCCCCTTCCCTGCCTACAGCTTCGGCTGCAGAGATTCTTCCCAGACAGAGTGGAACCCCAGAACATGGATACACTGAAAGCCAGTTTGGTCCTTCCTTCCATAACTTCAGGTGCAGAGAGGCAGGCCTAGAGGTGGGAGAGAGAAGGGAGGGAGAGGGAGAAGAGGAAGAGGATTAGCCAATGCCATCGGCCAGCCCAGGTGTGGGGCAGGCCAGAAGGGGAGGAGGTCACAAAAACATTAGACCCATTCCTTCTGTGTGACCAGACTCACTTCTGATGTTACCGGGAACTAGGAAACCCAACATCGACACTAAAGACAGCCTTGCCTGTAAGCGCATCCATGGACATGGTTGGAGTTAGGGTTCTTCTGTTTTATTATATGGTTGCTATGTGTCTATGTCTCCTTGCTCATGTCATGCTTGTATCCTAGTGAGATCTGCGTGCTCCCAGCACTGTTTGCTCATTCATGGGTGTTTTCATTCTTATGATTCTATGCCATCAAATATGATGATATTTGCAAAGTGCCTGATACAGGGCCTAGAACACAGTAAGTGTTTAATAAATGCACGTTTTTCCCTGCCCTCTCTTCTAAGCTCCTGAAGCAGCCCACACGTCAGCTGCGCAGCTTGGGAACGGGACTTTGCTCTGGATAGCACTGTGGAATAATCTGGCCAATGGGACAGTCGTCCTTGAGGAGTTTGACAAGGAGAGGCCCTGGGGCCAGTCCGCAATTGGCATGCCCCAGAATCTACCCTCAGGGGAAACGTGGGAGATTTGGAGGTCAGAAGAGCTGGGCTCAAATCCGAACACTATAACTGTTCTTCTGTGACCCTGGACAATCGCCTCAGCCTGTTCCCTCCTCCAGCAAAAGAGGGGTCAGCTTCTGAGTTCTCTCTGGGCTAGAGCTCTTGGTCAGTACTCCAATTCTGCCATTTTCTGCTTTGGTACATGGCTTGTTCATGTAATGAGCATTGAATAAAGAACCTACTATGTTCAAGGTACTACCCTTGCCCACTAGGAAACTCGGGGCTTGGGGGAGGGGAACGCAGCATTTACTTAGATGAGTTGAGGAGGAGAGAGGGACCACAGTCAGTACATTTGCACTTGATTTCCATCAATTTAGGTCTTAGGATTTCACTACCTAGATGAGCCATATTTACGGCTCTTCCAAATCTAGGGTATCATGTTCAGTCCTGGCCGCTTCGTAGTGAAGAGCAAATCTGGCCTCAGACACTTACTGGTTACGTGACCCAAGGAGATTCACTTCACCTTGCCCTGCCTCAGTTTCCTCATCTGTAAAATGAGGGTAAAAATAGTACCTGCCTGTCAGAGGCATTGTGAGCATCAGAAGAGCCAGCACACTGGCGTGTTCTGCAAACCTTACCACACTTCATGAAAGCTGGCTGTTACTATGATTGAGAGTGGACCAATCCCTACTTACGCAGCCTGCCCTCTAGTTCTGCCTCACCTCTCTCTGAGATTACTATAACAGCCTCCTCATGGGTTTCTCTTCTCTCGTTACCACCCATCTCCAGTCCAACCTCCATGGAGCTTCACAAGTATAGCCTCATCACTCCCCTGCTCAACAGCCTCTCATGGCTCCCCACTGACTCTGTGATAAAATACAGCCTCTTCTGCCTGGCATTAAAGGCCCTCCACAATCTGACTCCAACCAGCTTCTGCAACCTTCTTCCACATTCCTCTGTCCCTTTCACACACTCTGACTTCCCATCAGCTGGACCACTAACTATTTGCCAATTCGACATTCCATCACCCACCTCTGTGGATTCTTTCAAGGTTACCCAAATCTACTTTTTCCTCATCTTCTACCTTTTGGAATCTTTGTTATCCTTCAAAAATCTGAGGAACTTGTCTTCTATGGAAAGTCCCACCCATTCTCCGCAATCGGAAACAAGCCCCCTCAAGTCACCTTATGTTTACTTATAGGGTGTACAATGGTTGGGTGGTTGGGGCCTGGGAGAGGAAAGTAGGGTCATTCTTCCTATCCCCTTTTCAGACTTGTTCCAAGGTGTTTTACTTGGACCAGACTAGGTCAGAGGCACGGTATGAGTTGGAAAGAATCTGCTTATGAAAGTTCTACTTGGATTCTTTGCCATTGTGCTAAGGATAATTCCCAGGATGATTTGTGTGGACCCAGGCTGACAACCAGGTATATGATGGGAGTTAGAAAGAATTTTCTAACTGTAATTCAATGAATAATTATAATGAAAGATCCCAAGCAACAACATAAAATTTTTTTCAAAATATGGACCAGAACACCTGAAGTTTTCTCTAACTAGCTGGCTGGATGCAGCTGCATAGGTTTGAAATCATAAAGAGCCGAAATGCCCCTGGCACCAATAGCGTAATATATAGAGTCGGGCTTAGAGTCAGAAATATCTGAGTTCAAAATCTGCTTCAGACACTTACTAACTGTAATCCTGGGCAAAGCACAAGCTCCGTCAACTTCAATTTCCTCAACTCTAAAATGGAGACCTTTTTCACAGGGCGGATGCAAAGATCAAACAAGATAATATTTGTAAAGAACTTTGCAAGCTTTCAAGCCGTTTATAAATTCAGCTACCATTAATGTTGTTAGTATTAAGTCAAAAATCTGTCTGCAAGCACAGCTGCAGTTCAAGAGAGGTGCCAGAAGATGGCAGAATAGTGAAACCCTGAGCAAATGCCCACAGAGACCAGAGCAGCCCAGAGGGTGGCTCAGAGTGGGATGACATGACTGTTGGAAGGGTGACATTGGATGATGTTGGATGGAGTCTAACAAAAACCTCAGCTTAGAAAGGAGAGTTGATCTGACCTGTTCCCCAGCCAGGCACGTTCCCTGGCCACATGTTTTGTTTTTTCCTATACAGCTCTGTCACAATTCAAATAACGAGAAATATGACTTAATGATACCAGGTCACAGGTAACTTGAACTAAAATTCAACGTGATTCAAGCAAGCCAGTTTTATCATGCCCCTAGGAATGTACCAACACATGTTATTTTTTTAAAACCCAATACACGAAAGGAAGAACACTACCAGTGTAAAAAAATAAATAAATAAAATGATATTACATTAGAACAAAAATGTGTTGTAATTGAATGACAAGAAGGTGGTCCTAGTAAGTCCAAAATAGGACGAGATATCAGGATGCCTGAATCTATAGTATGGAATATTATAAAACACAAGCAAAATAAGAAGTAAAAGCAAAATTTTATCAGCTTTTCATGGCTACAAACTACTACAGAGAACAGAAGCATTTGTTGTTTAGTCGTGTACAACTCTTCATGACTCCGTTTGGAATTTTCTTGGCAAAGATACTGGAGTAGTTTGTCATTTCCTTCACCGGCTCGTTTTACAGATGAGGAAACTGAAGCAAACAGCATTAAGTGACTCACCCAGAGTCACACAGCCAGTCTGAGGCCAAATTTGAACTCAGGTCTTCCTAACTCCAGGTCCAGTACTCCATACACTGCATCACCTAGATGCCGATGGATGGGTTAATTCACTTTAAAAATCAAGTTTAACTGCATAATGTTAAAATAACAAGAAAGGCAATTAGTGAAGGTAAGGAAGAAATAGCTAACTATCCTAATTTGGGGCAGGGGGGAATAGTCAAAAGTGAATATGCTGCTCAACAAAAATCTTAATGTGGATGGAGCAGTGCAGTGTGGAAAAGAATGCTTCCCGGAGCTTAGATGTCTAAGGAAACACAAACTCAAACTGGATGTCCAGTCCTGAGCATGACGACTTGGAAGAAAAGCTGTAGACTCTTGAACCTTCAGGTTGTTTACCCGTTGATCACTTCCAGAAGAAAGCCTTGGGTGGTCAGACTCATTTTTGACCAAAAATCTTCAAGTTATTTTAGCCCAAGCATAATAATATCACGTTTAAAACACTATTGATTTTGAAAGCGCCAGTTCATCCTACAGTTCAGTCAATGCTGCTAAAAAATGACAATTATGATGGTCTGTTATGTATCTTTAGGTACAATATTCAGTCATTTTCAATTTTCAATTTTGCTTTTATTAACTGCTCTGTTATTTTGTAACAAACTTGAATCGGAGATAGATTTTTCTTTTCTTTTGTTATGTTACTAAACAGATTAAAAAACTTATTGAACAATTTTTATTGCAAATTTTTATTGGGCTGGAACCAATTATTATATTTTTCAAATAATTATCATTTCAAATAGTACATATTTAAATATCATTTGCTGCTTCTAAGAAAATTGTGAGACATTTTCAGATGGTTGGGAGGAGGCTTTTTTCCACAAGGACCAGAATGGGCTTCCTGCTTTTGTTGAACTTTGTACCTCCCTAGCACAGAGCCCGGCACATTCATAAATACTTGTTGACTAACTTCATGACTTCAACCTAACAGATCTAGCTCTTAGGCTCAACCACGATTTTATATCCCCCACGCCTAGCACAGCACCTTACACATTTGGAGGCATTTAGTAAATGACTGTTGTGTTTAATTGGCCGTAACAAGGCTCTGTCTCTTCCCTGCTTATAGCCCAGTAGGGTAATTAAGCTGGATCTACAAATTAGTCTAGAAAAAGACTGAGTGTGATACATGCCATAAACACCATACTCTGAGAGCTTGGAGGCTAGAGATGTCACTTCTGCCTGGAGAAATCAGAGAAGGTTAATGAAGGAGATTATACTTGTACTTGGCCTTTAAAAGGTAGGAATTCCACATGAGGAAATGGGGTAGCATATTCTGAAAGGATTGGAACAGGTAAACAAAGACAGTGGAAGGTTGAAATTGAAGTGCCAGGAGTACTTGGCTTCAAAATAAGGGTCCTTAAGCTCTTATTTTGAATTCCTTTCTGCCTTATTATAACTTTTTCAACTTTGTCAACTTTTTAAGGTGTAAAATTGAAGATCTTCAAGGTACAATGACTTTTCCCACAACAGAACTCCATTCACAAGGGAGTAGCCCAGGCACAGAGCTATCAGGGTATGTAAGGCACCCAGGTCACTGTTTCCAAGATCTTGGTCTTTTTCCATGCCGGGCACATTCAGAAATACATTGAGCACCTACCATGTGCTAAACTCCCCGAAAAGGCTTTCAACAACACATGCCTCCACTTTCTCTCCTCTCATTCTCTTCTTAAATCTTTGCTGTCTGCCTTCTTCCCTTCTCATTCAATGGAAACTGCTCTCTCCAAAGTTACCAATGATCTTTAAACTGCGAAATCCAAAGGCCTTTTCTCAGTCCTCATCCTTTCTGACCTTTCTGCATCCTTGGACACTATTGATCACCCTCTCCTCCTTAACACTCTCTTTTATTTAGGTTTGCAGCACACACACCCCACCTCCCCCCACCCCCATTCTGGCCACCTCCTGGTTCCTCTCCTACCTCTCTGACTGCTCCTTCTCTGTCTCTTGCTAAACCTTCATCCATATCTTTTCCACTAAGAGCAGGGTCCCACAGGGCTCTATCCTGGGCTCCTCTTCTCCCTCTATATTATTTCACTTGGTGCTCTCAGCAATACTCATGGATTTAATTACCACCTCTATGCAAATGCTACTTGTATAGCTTTAACCTGCCTCCTGACCTCTGCTCTCACATCTCTAAATGTCTTTCAGAAGTCTCCAACTGAACATCCCAATGACAACTTAAATTCAACACAGTCAAAATGGAACTCATTATCTTCCCCTTTTACTTTCCCTATTACTGTTGAAGGCAGCACTGTCTTCCCAGTCCCCAAACTCAAACCTCAGTGCCATCCTCAACTACTCAAGCCCTCCCACCCAACCCACAGCCAATCTACAGTGAGGTCCTGTCCTCTGCATCTTGACAACTTCTCTCATATATGCCTCCTTTCCTCTTCTGAAAGCACGACCACCCTAGTGCAGACCTTCGTCACTTTTACCCCTGGGTTCCTACAGTACCCAGTAGGATCTCCCTGCCTCGTGTCCCCCTCTGATCCATCAAATGGATCTTCCTAAAACACGGGTCTGACTGAGTCAAAAGACTCAAGTTTATTAAATGGGGGAAGATGTGATATTTCTCCTACAGGATCAAATATGAAGTCCTCTGTTGGACTTTCAAAGCACTTCACAATCTGGCTCATTGCTACCTTTCTAGTATCCTACCCCTACCTCCATCGTCCCCTGGACATTCTCTGTGATCAGTGACCTCCTTGCTGTACCTTAATCATGACACTCCCCCTGCTTAAATTAGGTCATTTTTCTTGGCTGTCCCCCATGCCTGGAACCCTCATCAATACCCTTGGCTTCTGTCAAATTCCAGATAAATCTTACCTTCTGCAAGAAGCTTTCCTGATTCTCCCTAATCTTAGTGCCTTCCGGCTAATATTGTCTCCAAATATATATACATACATACATACATCTTGTTAGTACAGTCTTGTTTAGACTTGGAGCTTGTTGACAGCAGAGATTGGTTTTTCAAATTTTCCTTTCTTTTTATCTCCAGCAGTCCAGTACCTGGCATATAGTAGGTGCTAAATAAATGTTAGTTGACTGACTACTATGTCCTGGGCAATGGCAAGAGTGCTAGTCCTAGAGTCAGAAAGACCTAAATTCAAATCTAGCTTTAGACACTTACTGGTTGTGTGACTCTGAGCAAGTCACTTAACCCTGTTTGCCTCAGTTTCCTCATCTGGAAAATGAGCAGGAGAAAGAAATGGCAAATCCCAAGAAAACCCCAAATGGAGTCACAAAGAGTCAGACATGACTGAAATGAAACAACAACCACAAGCCTGGGCTCATGTGGTCAGAAGATTCAGATCACAACATTCAGAGGTCATCTAAGCTAAGGCTTCCTCCCTTTTTTTATTTTATGAACTACATTGACTGGCAACCTTCTGGTGAAGCCTGTGGGTGGATGAATCATGTTTTTAAATACATAAAACAAAATATGTCGGATTACAAAAAAATCAATTACAATGAATTTTAGTCATCAATTTAAAAAGAAACAAGCTCACAACTAAGTCCAAAGGGTTATAAAGCAGTGGATATCATTTGACTACCCAGCAATACCTCTAATAGTTCTATACTCCAAAGAAATTGAAGAAAGAGGAGAAGGATCCATATGTACAAAAATATTTATAGCAGCTCTCTTTGTGTTGGTCAAAAACTGGAAATCAAGGAGGTGACCATCCATTGGGGAATGACTGAACAAGTTGTGGTATACAATTGTGGCAGAATACTATTGGGACAAGGTGGGTGAGTTCAGAAAAATCTAAGACGACTTCTACGAATCAGTGCAAAAAACAGAACTAGAACAGCGTAACAGCAACATTGTAACTAGAAACAACTGTGAAAGACTTAAGAATGGGCATTGGAACTGAGTTTTGCAACAAGCTAGGGACTCTGAGAGATGCCACAGTGGTGACAGATGGTGTGTCCTGTACAAGGACGGAGAGGAGGCCAGCTGGAGTTTGTGAAGGACAGTAATGGGTAATAGGCAGGACCCAGATTGGGAGGGACTTTAAATGCTAAATAGACAGGCTTGTAGTGTTGCCAAGAAGCAAACGTGGGCCCTTCATGACCTGTGCTTTAAGCATCACATCGGATTATAAATTTAAAGCTAGAAGAAACCTTGCGGATCACAGGATGAATGGATCTTAGATCTTGAGCCAGAAGGAACCTCAGGGGCCATCAGGATCGAACTCTTCATTTTACACATGAGGAAACTGGGTCCCAATGAGAGAAAGACTCGAGGTCACATGATGAGTAACCAGCTGAGTCAGAATTCAAACCTGGGTGTTCTGACATCTAGTTCAAGGCTCTTTCCACCACATATTTGGGGAGCCCCTTTGCCAGCAGGCTTCACAGCACAGCTTAGGTGGCCCCAGTTCAATCTGCCCTCCATGGGTCTAATGCAGTCAACATGGCCCAAGTCCAAGGAAAGTCTCAACAACCCTTAGGGTACCCCTGCATCCTCTGTGCCAAGGAAGCTTATATTCCTCTCCCAGAGGCCCAGGTTTTCACGAACCAGTTCTTCTACTTTAGCCCAAACCCTGATACCAGATCCTCAGAGTCCCTAGCCAGAGGAAGAAAAAGGCCCGTTCATCAGTGATTTTCCAGCAAGACTCCCTTGTCTTTCACCTTCTGGCACCAGCTGGAGGAAGCAGGCTCTCTCACATGTCTGGCCTCTCCTGTATCATGGGGATTTCACACTCCCTTTTCTCTCAGTCTGACTTAAGATGACAATTCTCCAGGTCTAACAGGGTGAGCTTAGCCCATGCTCAGGGGAGCTCTGCTCCTGGCAGCCCCCGGGCAAACTCCTTTAAATTACAATTGAAATACAGATGGGGGAGGGGTGAGGGGTGAGGAGGTCCTTGCCCTGTGATGGGGAAGAGGAGGGGCATTATGGGAAAAACTCGCTTAGGAAAACAAAGTGTGTGTTCTGAATCTCAGAATCAAGCTATGATGATCCAGTCCAAATTAACAAGTACTTATTAAGCTCTGCTAGGCCCCTTGTACTGGGCATATAAAGGCAAAAGCTGAGTAATCTGTGCCCTCAAAGAGCTTAGTGCTTACTGGAAGGAAACAATCTATCCTCAGGCAACAACATACAAAATATGTACAAAATAAGCACTCGGTGATGAGGGAGGGGAAGGGAGCATGAACAGCTTTGGGGAAGGGGATCTCCCAAAATCTTCGAGAAGAAGTGGCACCAGAACTGAGGCTGGAAGGAAGCTGGTCTGAGGCTCCAAGGAGACACAGAGGACGGCATTCCAGGCATGAGGGACGGCCTGAGCAAAGGTATGGCTGCAGAAGGTGGAATGTCATGTTTGAGAAGAAGGAAGGAAGGAAGGAAGGAAGGAAGGAAGGAAGGAAGGAAGAAGGGAAGGAGAGAGGTCGGAAAGGAGGGAGGGAACTTGCACCAGAGTGGCAGCTACATGACTGGAGAAAAGGAGCCATAAGGGAGAGACGTTGTCAAAGAAGAAGCTACATATCCATTTGCTAATGCAAAGGCAATTGGGATAAATGACTTCTGAGATCCTTTCCAACTCTGAAGTTTTTCCAATAGTGTAACCTGTCTGCGGCACGCCTACCTTATGGCACAGCCCTTGAAGCCAGGATTCCTCAGGGATCCACTCCCAGTGAAAACTGTCCCTTGAACCAGATATTTCTAGAAGCCCTGCAGAGGGAGCCTTTCCAGTCTTCAGAAGGCAAATAGCGCAGCTCACACTGAAAGGAATCTTTGATGCTGCTTTTTCTCACCTGCAGGGAATTTCATAACTGGGAGGAAGGAGGGGGCAGTATCAGGAGTTCCCCAGAGAATTCTGGGTATCACAAAGCAACTTGTCCCCTCTCCATCTCTTCCCATTTGGGATTACCAGGGAGCAGTGAGAGTCTTTCTGGTCTTTCTGCTGAGTCTGCCCACATGATAGGAGAGCAGCCGCCAAACTGCCCTGGTTGGGATTTTCCCATACAGTTTCAGTTTTTTGTTTTTGTTTTTTTAAAGCTCATCTTCCTCCTCACTTTGAAGGACCCTTAGATCTTCATGGCCAGGTGAGACTGAAGCTTAGTTAGATCATCATTCCTAAGAGCAAGGACTGTTGACCAGCATGAGAAACACTCCCACAGATGTTCCGACATCATTACAGAACTGATCCGAGTAACCAGGACAGTGCTATCCAACGTGTGACCATTGACCAGAGGGAGGGAACTTTCTTACATTCCCCATGTCCTCCCCTCAGCAGGTGCCCTCACCTCCTGCTTTGCTGAGATAAAGTTCATCCAATCTTCTCAAGTTCCCTTTTCCATACATCAAAGACTGTGTGTCAAACCATACTGGTGTGGACTCAGAGTACCTGGATTCAGATCCTAGCTCTGTTCCTTGCTCCCTATGTATCTTTGGGCCAGCCATTTCACCTCTGCAGTCCTGTCTGCCCATCTGTAAATGAGGGGGTGGAGATGGCTGACCCCCAGGGAACCTTCCAGACAGTGACCTCTGATCCCATGAGCCTCTCCTTCTCTCCCTGTCCCAGAGAAAATGGTCAGTTGGCCCCTTTTCAAGGTTACTTGCCCTCTACGTATGCCCTTATTACCATCTCCTGCCTTCTCTTCTCCTGCCTTCTCTCACTAAAGTTAT
>CM053771.1:548191173-548201173 GCA_028658325.1 Potorous gilbertii | reverse complement strand
TGTATATTATATATATATATAATTCTTTAGAAGCAAAAACTGGTCTGTTTTTCTTTGTACCCTCAGCACCTAGATGAGTTTGGCACACTATAAGCTTTGATAAATACTTACTGATTGATTAGATGATTAATAGATATGAAAGCATGGTTACAAGGAGAACCAAAGAAGCTTACAGATAGGGGCCCTGGACTCAGCCAAATCATTCACACGGTCGCCAAAGAAAAACTAAAGGAAAGAGTGGAAGAAGATTGTCTATTGCTTATCAAGAAGGAAATGATTAAAGGAAATTGGAAGCCAAGGTATCGCATGCATAACAGACATGCCCCTGGAGACAGGGAGGAGTTGTGGAGGGTCAGACAGAGAAAGGTCCTCTTGACAATGGATTACACTTGCAGTCTCATTTCAAACCCGCTGTGCCAATCCAATCATGTCACTTGAAATAGCTTTCCTTCTTGCTGGTCCCTATAACCTGCTCTCCACAGGGCTGTGAGTTGAAAGCAACATCATGTCTCCTACGTTCCAAAGCCTAAGCCTGATCTGAACATCAGTCAAGGTACCCCACCCTTTTCAAAGGACAAGTCCATTTTAAATCAGGAAGATCTGATCCTATTAAAACAAAAAAGATGGCTCAATCCTGGCCTCATTTGCAGTTGCCATCCCTTTCCCAAGATTAAGATAAAGGGAGCAAAGCAACTCACATTGTTCCAAAAAAGTACCAAGAATTCAGTTAATAGTCATGCTATATGAAGGCTAGCCAAGCAGATTCCTCACACAATAGGTAAGCCTTCTCAGGCCTTGGGTAATCATTTCGGAGGCTTGGAATCCTATATCCCATGAAGTGGGGTTTCCCTAAGTCTGGAATGGTCACACTCTACTCCCATGTCTCTTACATCAAACCAGCATGTTCCCTCAAATTCCTGAGACAACAATCGGTATTGTCAATGCCTAGGCAGTATCCCAAGGGAGATATGAAGCTCCAGAGATTTTGGATTATAGACAGAAGCAGAAGTGACCTTTAACGATGTAATCCATTGGAAGGAGTCTACAGCTAGATATTCATAAATGTTCATTGCCCCAACATATTTGGGAGATTCCACTAGAGTTATCCATAGAAGCTTCTATGGATGGTCAAGCATCTTCCTTCCCTGGGTGGAGTAGAAGCCTGTAAAGGAGTAAGAGGCATATGAGGCAGAGGCTCATGGAGGGGGATATTTTTATCACAGTTAACTGTGCTATTTTACCAGAGTGGGGGGAAGAAAAGTGAGATAGCTTAATGAGCAATTGTACCACCATTTCCCTGACTTGTGTCTGCAGGATCACCCCTTGAAGGCTGGAGCTTTCAGAAGAGCCATGAGAAGGGAATGGAGCTGGTTTGACCTTCCATGCATATCAAAGGACAAAACTTCAGCCTCCGTGACCCAGGGCTTTCTCTTCTCTTTGGAGTGTATACTACTGTGGTGTATACTACTTCCCCAGGGGAAGACAGAACCAAAAGGAAAGAGAACATAATTTGCATTTCTTATGTCTCCTGCCTCACGGGAGGGCTTGGTACTCACCCTCCTACAGTTACTGGATTTGATTCAGTTGTAGGTGGAATATTGGAAGAAGCCTTTGAGACTCCTTCCTAGACATGCCTGAGGATCATTTTTTGTAATGTTGCTCGGTGCTCACGAGGGTCAGTGCCATCAATTCCCTCCATTAAAAGAAGATTCATACTAGACAAGGAAAGGGCTTCTGGGTAATCCAGAAGCCTTTGTCCCAAATCATATTTCATCATTTTTTCACCATTCTCCCTCACTTTGGAAGTCACCAAGTGGCAGCAGAAATGTTGACTTATATGAAAGAATCTGATCAAGTTCTTTGTAGATGTTTGCATGAAGTAGCACATACAGGGTTGTGTATGTATGTGTATGTGCACCTACATGTGTGTATTTGTGTGCTTTACTTTTATAGATGTGTGCCTCTATGCCTGTGTGAACATATATGTGGATTGTGTACATGTATGTACATGTATGTATATGTATGTATTGTTATGCTTTACAGCTATGTGTGTATACTTGTGTGTATACATACTGTGTACACATGTATGTCTGCGTGTTTGTGCCATCCTTTGATTTAATTGTTTTAGGCAGGTCCTAGCAAAGAAACTGCTTCTAGAAATATAGATCCCCAGTCACTTTGCTGTTCTACCTAAGGCTCCCAAAGCTTCAGGAACTTGCCCAGGACCACACAGCCACTGCAGGACAAAGGCAAAGGGTGAATCCAGGTTTCCCTGACTCAAGGCTGGTCTTCTATCCAACAAACCATACTGTCTCTCTCTCCCTCTCTCTTTCCCTTTCTCCCTCCTCCATCTTTCCCTCTCTCTCTTGCTCTCTCCCTCTCCTTTCCTCCCAACCTCTGCCCCTCTCTCTCTTTCTGTCTCTCTCCTCTCCTCCTTTTTTCTATTTTCCCCTCCCCCTCTCTTTTTCCCTCCCTCTCCATCTATCTGCCTCTCTGTGTGTCTTTCTGTCTCTCCCCTTCTTCCCTTGTCCCTCCTTCTCTCTCTCTTCCTCTCTCTTCCTCTTTCTCTCCCCTTTCCTTTCCCTCTCCTTCTATCTCTCCTCATTTCTCCCTCCCTCTCTCAGTCCCTGTCTCCTTTCCTCTCTCTCTCTTCCCCACTTTCCTTCCCTTTCTCTCTCCCTTCCCTACTTTCCTTCCCTTTCTCTCTCCCTCTATCTCTCCCCCTTTCTCCCTTGTTCTTTCTCCATCTTTCCCTCCCTCTCCTCTTTTCTCCTTCTCTCGCTTCTTCTCTCCCTCTGCCTCTATCTCCCAAACCCTATCTCTGTGTGTGTCTCACTAATTCTATCTCTCTCTCTGTCCCCACTCCTGTGTCTCTGTCTCTTTCTCTCTCTTTCTGTATGTATGTGTGTATATATTTATATGTTTTTATATACACATATAAAATAACACTTCTGCATGACTGCTACATTTCTGAATTTCACATAGAGTCTCACTGTACAAAAGCACCATCTTTTATAGTTACGTGTACAAAAATATTGCCCTCAGGCCAGGCCACATCAGCACATCTGTGCCATGTATGATAACCCGCAAGGCTAACCTCAGGTTGGGACAACCCCCTTTATCAACCCCTTAACCAACAGTGACACTCAAAAGCTCTGGGGAATAGTTCTTGAAGCAGGAAGATGAGGAGACCTTCAAAGTAGACCACCTCATACATAAAGCCACAGAGACCAGACCAGTCTCTGCACAGCTCCTCCCATGGGCTCTTCACACTTTGGACTGGCACTGGATTGCCCCCTTAGGAAACTGGACTAAGCATAAACTGATTGGGGGGCAGGGAGACCAAACAAAAGCAGCCCCATTTCCTCTTCCACAGGACTTCCTGGCTGGAGGTGTTTATCTCTCTGGGGATCACTGATTAAGAGTGAAACTATGAAACACATAAGAATAAGCACATTATTTCCACACTGAGGTGAGCAATGTTTTTGTAGGTAGGAAGAACTGATTGTTTCACCTAGATATGAAGCCAGAAAGACCTGGGTTTATATCCCACTTCAGACACTTAGTAGATATGTGACCCTTGCAAGTCACTCAAACTCCCATTGCCTCAGTTTCCTCATCTGTCAAATGAGGGGCATTAGAAGAGATGACCTTGAAAGTCCTTTCCAGTTCTAAATCTATGACTCTATGTTCCTTTCATTATCCTTCATGAAAGCTAAGGATGATGCCCAAGCAATGTGTTCCCTTCTCCCAGTCTAAAAGGTCAACTTCTCAGCCATGGTTATCTCTGTACTTATGCAAGAGTCCAACAGAGATCCATCACAGTTCAGAATTAGTTTATTATCACAAAGATAGTAAATGAGGGAGATCCACCTTCTACCCAACTCTATCTGGAAAGATTCCAAGGATGGATCAGGCAACAGACAGCACAAGAAAAAACTTAGTTCAGTTCTGAGTATTCTGAATGTGGAAAAAATTCATAGCACTGTCCCTCACACCACCAAGTTCCTCCTGGGAGGAGAGAGAAAAGAAACAAGCCCATGAAGCCATTATGAACAAGACAGAATTAGACAGAAGCAGTGTAGATTAATGAATTAATGTGTTGAGAAAAGCGATGAGAAAATAGGACAATATAGAAGAAAGGAATAGCTGAATAATCTAGACAGGGAGAAAATAGATCTCCTGTTTCACCAGGTTCTCCCTCAAGGATTGGAGATCTAATTACTGATTGTCTTCAAGAGTCTTTAACATTTTAAGGGATTAACAGCCATTCTCTGAAGAGTCTGGATGGACCTGGGAATGTGTGGTGTATTAGGAAGAGAACTGGCTTCATATCTTGCCTCTGATGCATTCTCTATGTGAGTTTGGGCAAGTCACTTCATTTCTCAGGACTTCACTCTTTGTGTAATGAAGAGTTTGGAATTGATGTTCTCTAAGGTCCCTTCCAGAAGAGATTGCTTTCCAGTCATGACTGGAGAGAGGGACAGAGGAAGAAGAAGAAAAGGACTTCTTTCTTTAGGGAAATGTTTTAGCCTTTATTTTGCAAAGAAAATAAAAATAATTCTAGTGAAGAGACTTCACTTGGTATCTTGAAGTAACTGAAATGGTGGGGTGGTGTTATATAGGCGAGAAGTCAAGAGTTATAGATATGGTAAAAGGTGAATTTTACTGTAACCTTTCTTATAGGTTAAACACTGTAAATAATTATCTATGTGTAGCACCTCCTAAAAGACTAATTTCTCCTTTTCCAGTCACATTTGTAGAAAGCTGTCTGCTTTTCTCCTCAGAGTGCTAAGGGGCTGAAGTTTTTCTTACTATGGTTCATAAGGCCCTATATAGCATGTTCTACATTAGCAGTCAACCAGCAGAACCTTATTAGTTTTTAGAGAAGGAATTTACTGAGAAAATATAGCAAGGACAATCGTTACAGAAACGTCTCCCCTGAACTCAAGACAAATTCTTCACTTGTACACAGAATGTTCCTGGGGACAGTGGGCTCAACTTGCAAAGTCCATGTGGCCAAAGGATATACACGACTCCTGACTGCTAGAAGTCCTTTTCTCCCTTTGTGAAACCCTTCTAAAGTTCACCTTCAATGTGACTCTGCATGGCTCCAAGGGTCAAGGGCCTATCTTACTTAGTATATCTAGTTAGTCCTTAACGTATCTTTCAGTTTCCCAGCGCAAGTGCTGATGTTAAACATGACTGCTCTGGGGATACTGATCTTGGCCTCTAATGGACATTTCAAATATTTTGACCTTTTGAATTTCCCAAGGTCATCACCTGATCAATGAGGAGGAGAAGAGAGAGACAAAATGAGGGGGAGGGTGGGGTTTTAAATTTCCCTCTTTGCTTGGATACTCTAGGAAGTTGTGTAGGATTGATGAGCAAGTAGATACATTATCAGCATGATAACAATGAAACCACCATTCACAGACTCATGGAGTTCCCAGCATCGTGACCTTTTTGATTCAAGAGTCCTGGGAAAGGCACAACTTGGCATTCGCTTGGTCCTTCATGGCTCAGTCCTCTGGAGGTTGTAGTAGAACATCAACGATGCCATTTCCTGCAAGAGTTTGACTCACAAATCCAGTGGGGCCAACCCTCAGATGCTGATGTTGTAGGAATGCTGATGAGAATCTGGGTCTACAATTCACAGAATGGGGAATGAAAGCTGAATCCCGGTGGACATGGGAGAAGAAACATGAGTAAGGTCAGTTATGTCCATTCAAGAAAAAGTTCTCTTCTTTTGACCCAGGGCGATGGTTATGTCAGCATAAGGAACTTCTGGCTTCTACCAGGACACACTGGCACCTGATTTACAACTTAGAGGCATAGAGAGTTGTTTGGGGGAACTGAGGAGTTAAACAGCTCATCCAAGGTTGGGTTGAAGTCTCCAAGGTAGTTTACTAATTAGCAAGAGAGATATTGCAATTTAAGTTATCAAGAAGGAGCGATTCAAACATAAACTCAGATTACCCTATAGCCTGAAATGATGCTAAATTGGTGTGTGAATGAGGAGGGACTAGAAGTCAGATGACTGGCTTCAAGGCTGGCTGTTTTCTTGACTATGAGGCTGCCTCTCTCCGGTGCAGGAAAATGTTTTCTGATGATGGGGTAACACCTCTGTCTAAACCAAAGAATCCATGGCAGCAAAGCACTATTCAGAAGGGCATAGCTAGGAAGCTTCCTGACAACAGTGATGACTTTGTACATCCAGAAACCAGGGCTCCATGGACTTGGTGAATTTTCTTTTCTCTTGGGAAAAAAAATACCTATTTAAAGTAGAAAGTTCCTAACATAATTCACTTTATGATGTTCCCCTTAAATGTAACTCTCTACTGGACTCAGAATCACAGAATCTGAGAATTGGAAGGCATCTATATAGTGCCCTCATCTAATCCGTACAGAAAATGAATCCTCTATAACCTGCCTGCCAAATGGTCATCTAACTGCAGTGTAAAGACCTTCAAGGGCTGGTTCTCTTGAGTCAGCCCACCTTGGACTGGGCTGGACGTTTTCCCTGCTAGCGAGGCTTAATTGACCTGCCTGTGGTTTTCATCCATCGTTTTCCTAATCCTTCAGGTACTTGAATGCAGCCATGCTGTGCCCTGCCCCCACCAGGTTTCTCTTCTCCATGATAAACACACATTCTTCAAGGGATTAGCAAACTCAAGGCCCTCCACCTCCCTAGCTGCCCTCCTCTGCATACTCTCCAGCTTCTCATTGTTAGACTTCAAAACTGAATCAAATATGCTAGATTGCTATGTCAAGGGCACAGGATGGTATACAATACCCTGATGGCTAGGAAAGTACCTTGAGAGTACATGGGTCCCTGCAATAACTACCTTTTACCACCTGCCTGGCACATAGGAGGCATTTAATATATTTTAACTGATTACATCAGCAATCTCACTCACCTTCTTGTTCCTCCCAGATCAAAACCTATGATCCTGTAAACTATAAATCACCTCCTTATTACTGAACAAAAGATAACCAAACCATTCCAAAGAGTAGGGAGGCAAGAATTAAAATGCATCTCTACAGTATGAGGACAAATTTGTCTGTCCAGATAGAAAAGATTTTAAACAGTGAAGCAGGGACTATACGTGGAGTGTATGTGAGGACATATCTGCCCCCTGACTCCTTTCAGTGGATCACATGAGCTCTGACCCATTGCTAATAGACAGTCATGACTGGTGGCCCCTTCTTGGTTCCTTGGTCCCTGGGATGAGGAAAGGGGTACATCAGAGGGCACTGATAGAGAAGTGGGTACAGCCACTCCCTCAGTAGCCTTTAAAAGGAAAAGAAATTGGAAAAAATACTATAAAGAAAAAATTAAAATTAAAAAATGTGAGTCCTCTACATTCCTTGGTGAGTCCATTTTAAAATGATTGTTTTTTTAGAGATCATCTGTCCCACCTGACATTATTTATGGCTCCCGGCCCAGTCAATTAGACATGGAAAAAAAAAATCTGAGTTCAAATCTATCTTCAGTCACTTAGTAGCTGTGTGACCCTGGGCAAGTCACTTAATCTTGCTTGCTTCAGTTTCCTCATTTGTAAAATGAGCTAGAGAAGGAAATGGCAAACACTCCAGTATCTTTGTCAAGAAAACCCCAACGTGGTCACAAAGAGTCATATATGCCTGAAAATGATTGAACAACAACCACTGTAAAAGAAATGCTAAAAGCGCAAAAGACTCATAAGTGAGCATTAACATATACTTAAAGCATAAATAACCCATCACCTTTATTAGGTAGAAAAGATTCTTGGGAAATTTATAGGATTTCAAACTAGGTTTTACTTTACCTTCATTCTACACTATCCCAACAGCAACTCAAGACCTGGGTCTTCTGGCCCACCAGGCAGGGCCTGGCTCATCCATCCCCAAATGTTGCCTTGGAATTTTTAAGGGTCAATGTTCTGTCCAGACAGATATGAACAATACTTCTGTCTGGGATGATAGTCCCATTCCCAGTCACTTTCTTGTCTGAATTCTCAAAGATATTTTGGATCTTGTTTTTATACTGCAGGGATTTGTCATCTGATCATTTATAAAGGATCATGCCCTTGGTGTATAATCTCAGTCACCTGGGAATGTCTTCAAGGTATCCAGTAGATTATAAATTTTTACAACCTGTAGAGCTGCTTCTCATCAAGTGAGCATCACCTCTGAGAAGAATTACATAGTTACAGGAAGCACAATCACCTGAGAACTCAGATCTTCCTGACTCCAGGTCCATTGCTCTGTGCCACATCATTTGGAGATTATGAGCATTCAGTATAGTGATATGGTTTTAAAATGTCATTTGGAATTTTCAGGGTCAGTATATCAGTTTATCAGTCCAGACACTTGTGAATGACAGTTCTGCCTGTGATAATGCTCCCATTTCCATACAGCTTATTCGTTCTCAAACTTTTTTGTCCCAAGACACTTTTACACTCTTACAAATAACTGTGGACTGTTCCCCTCAAAGAATTTTTGTTCATATGAGTTAGAGACATAAATATTACCATATTAGAAATAAAAACATCAAGATGAGACAGTCTTGAAAATGGCAGATTAGGAGCAAATATGCAGTTGAACTCCCCCAACATTCCTCTCCAAACAGCTGTAAAATAATGCCTCTAATCAAACATTAGAGCAGTAGAGTTTTTTCCAGTCTAAGAAAATTGAAGAGGTCGGCAGAGGTCTGTGACCCTCAAGGTGGAATCCTGTCTGCAGCCCACACACGTCGTAGTAGCAGTCGCAGCAACGGTTTCAGGAGCCCTCAGCTCAGAAACAGAAAGGGACCAGATAACTAGTCAGAAAGAGATGAAAGGGAACCCTTTTCTGGCATTGGGTGCAGCTATCACTGACTGACAATTCTACTGTCCATATGCAGTTCTGGGTCACAGTGCCAGAGTGTAGTGGAGTGCTATAGGTGGATTCCAAAGGAGCAGAGATCCTGGTTACAGTTCTAAGGCAAAGATATCACTAGTGCTTGTGGCTGCAGAGGACTAAGGGCCCTTCCTGGGTAAAGAACAGACTAGGAAAGCAGTGGCCATACTTCTAGGATCACACCACCTTAGAAGCACCAAAAACTTGCAGACCCTGGGAACTAGTTCTGAAAATAGCAGCACAAAAAAGCCCAAAACTTGGAACAGTGCTGCCCCACACCCAGGTGAGCAGAGTCCAACTTTAACATAAAGCTTAAAGTCAAGGAATAGCATAGAATAAATGAGCAAACAACAAAAAAAGAACTTGAACATAAAAATCTAGCATGGTGGCTAGGAGGACCAAGATATAAACTCAAAAGAAAAAAACAGCATGAAAATGGATACAAAAAACTTCAAAGAAAAATACTAATTGGACCCAAACCCAACAAAAATTTCTAGAAGAGTTAGAGAAAGAGATTCTTATCTCTTAGTCATAGAGGAAAAGTTGTGGAAAAGAAATGAGATTGATGCAAGAAAATTATGAAGGAGAATTAATAGGTTGGTAAAAGAAGCATAAATACTGAAGAAAATAACACCTTAAAAAAACAGAATTGGTCAAATGGTGAGAGGCACAAAAACCCACTTGAAAGAAGGATTCCTTAAAAAGTAGAATTGGTCAAATTGAAAAGGAGGCATGAAAATTCACTGTAGAAAAGAACTCCTTAAAACAAAATTCATCATCATCATCACCACCACCACCATCATCACCACCACCACCACCACCATCACCATCACCACCACCACCACCACCATCACCACCACCACCACCACCACCACCACCACCATCATCATCACCACCACCACCATCACCATCACCACCACCACCACCACCACCATCACCACCACCACCATCATCATCACCACCACCACCACCACCACCACCATCATCATCACCACCACCATCATCATCACCACCACCACCACCACCATCACCACCACCACCACCACCACCATCATCACCACCACCACCACCACCATCACCATCACCACCACCACCACCATCACCACCACCACCACCA
>CM053771.1:548143017-548184795 GCA_028658325.1 Potorous gilbertii | reverse complement strand
GCTCTTGCAAACCTAGCACTTTCTTATCTCTCCAATCTTCTTACTAAATAACTAATATTTACATAGCTTCTGTAAGGTTTGCACAGAACTTTACATATGTCATGTCATTTGATGCTCGCAACAATCCTGAAAATTAAGAGCTGTTAGCATCCCTGTTTTACAGATCAGGAAGCTGAGGCTGAGGGTGATTTGTCTAAGGTCACATATCTAGAAAGAGTTTGAGGCAGGATTTGAACTCAGTTTTTTCTAACTCCAGGTCCAGTAGACAACAACTAGGTTTCTTTTTTAATGTAGCACTCATTTGTCCATCTTCAACTTGTCTCCTTACTGATTCTCACTCCTGACATTCAGTCTCTTATCACTATGACTTTGCATTGGCCAACCTTCATTACTAGACTCCTCCTCCTTCTCTTCTTCTTCTACCTTTTGCAGGACATTTCCTGACACTCCCCCCCCACCATTGCTCATTCCTCTCCCTCCAAAGACATCAATTCTTATTAGTTGATTGGGAGCAGTGTACTACCATGGCCAAAGCACAACCTTTGGAGCTGGAGAAGCTGGGCTCAGCCCTCACCTCTGATGCTTCCTACCTGTGTCACTTGGATGAGTCATTTAATCTTCCTGTATGTCAGTTCCCTCATCTATAAAATAGGGAGAGGAGGTGGACTAGGATGGTCCCTTTTAACTCTAGATCTATGGTCCTATGAGCACATAACTGAACTGAGAAAGTAGTCTCTAGTATAGTGCCAAAAGGTTCTGTTCTTAGCCGTGTTCTGTTCAAGCTTATTTAGCAATGATTTGGATACAGACATAAATGGCATACTTATAAAATTGTGGAGGCTGAGAGGAATTACTACAATGTTGAAGAAATATTAAGATCTAAAAAGGTATGAATGGTCCAGAATTCCAGACTGAAGAAGATGAAACTCATTAGGGATAAGTATCAAGTACATTAAAAAGAAATTAACTAACTACCCTAGCTCCACACTGACTAATGATTGCCAAAGGAGCTGAGGCTCTGGGTGTTCTGAAGGCTCATGAAGCTAAAGTCATCTTGGGCTCCATTCCTTGAAGTCTACCTGGCATCTAGAACATAGCAGGTAGGAGCCATTCTGGGCTCTGCCTGGCTTCTAGAACATGGCAGGTGGGAGCCATTGTGGACTCTGCTCTGGGCAAACTTCATCAGGAATACCATGATCAGCTCTTGGGGCCATCTTTTGAGAAGGACAGTAACAAGCTGCAAGTCTAGAGGAAAAAATAATCAGATGATGAGGAATCTCAAAGTTATGCCATAGAGGTCAGTCAAATGCACAGAAGATGTTTATTCTGGACCAGAGAAGACCTCGGAAGAACTTGCTAGATGCCAGTAAGTACTTGGAAGCTGTCATATGGAAGAGGGATTTGATTTGTTTGACTTGGACCCATGAGGAAAGGCTGCTGCCAGCAGGTGGAAATGACATAGAGACAGATCTCAACTTGAGAGAGAGAAAAACTTCTCAGCAATTACACCTGTTGAAACCTGATATGCAATGATTTGTAATGAATACCGAAGGTATTCAAAACATACACTGGATGCTTCCCTCTCCGAAATATATTCAAAGCAGCAGCTTCTGAGGACCCACTCTGACTTTGAGATGCCAGTGTGCTTTAGTAAGCTACGTTGACCACAATTTGAACTGCCTTGTTTCCAAATGTATTTAGGATGTCACAGAATGGACCATCATTAATGAACCTCAGTAACTATTTTATCATAAAAACATAGAAACGGTGGTTGACAGAAACCTGGGCACTGAAACGGCCTGTAACTAATATTGGTCTATCTATTGAGATCATTTTGGACAATGGTTGTGAAATGAAGACCAAGGTTCAAAGATGTACAAAGTTTAATCATTTATTCTTTAACTTAAAACATTTCTTCCCGTAATATTAGAATGCAATTTTCCTTGAAACCCAAGACCATGTTTTTGTCTTTCTTCCTATCCGACCAGTGCTTAGCACATAGTAAGTATTTAATACATGCTTGCTGACTGATTGAATGACTGACTAAAATTCCTGGAGCTAAAAGTTCTTTTCAACTGGACATGTGTTTTACACAGTAAAAGTTACCTAGTATTTGTATTTTCCAGTCTCTAAGTAATCAGTGTGATGCGATGCATAAAAAACTGGTCTAAAGTCCAAAAAGACCTGGGTTCAAGTCCTGACTCTGAAACATCCCAGCTGTGTGACCCTGGGCCAGTCACCTAACTTCTCAATGCCCTAAGACTGAATTTCAGAACAATGGCAGATCTGTAATGGTAGAGGGAGTTTCCTTACTGGGAGGTCCCTTCCCCAATGAAGTCACAAATTCAGTGAAGGGGGAATAAAACAATCAGACTTAAAATTCATCATCACATCCATTCATCTGATACTTTCATGTTAGCTACAGGTCACTCTTTGGAATCCAAAGTTGTACCCTCATTACCTATAACCATTCTGGAAATATTCCCTAGAATTCTTGGCTTGGATGCTCCCATGCAGAATTTCTTCTGGAAGGAGGTGACCATGCGTTCAGTGATCTGGGAAACAGAGCCTCCTTTTCCATCTTCTCCAACCAACCCCCTGCACACACACACACACACACACACACACACACACACTCCCTACATCCTCAAAGGAACATGATACTGTTATCTTAAGGCAACATTCCATGGTAGACTTTTTTTAAATAAAACTCTGAACTCAGTTAAGATTGGTCCAGGACCCCCAGAGATCCTTAGACCAAGGTGGCCCCAGTGCCCCCTCTCTCTTGATATTTATTCCCTACTGGCCACACCAGAGCCAGATGAGCCTTCAGTGATCCAGAGATTACCCTCTAACAGGCACTCAGCCCCCAAGTGTTGAGCTTCCAGGTGTAGAAAATCACTCCACCATCAGTGCAGCCTGATCTTCTTGGGGGGGTTGGTGGGGAATTGCTGAGAGTACAAGTGGGACATGTACTGTATCTCAGGCATCACCATTTTCTGGCACATACTCATGGTCTCATTATCCAGATGTTGTTTGAGATTGTAACCCAGGATGTTGGCTTGCCCAGACTGGTAGGGCCTGAGCTTTGCGTCTTTGATTTGTGTCTTATTCTTCGGTTTCCCGTCCTGGATGCAGATGTCCATGAGCTCCTGCTGCCTTTCCCTCAAGAGAGCCACTTCCTTCAGCAGTTTCTTCAGCCCAACAACCTCCCTGATCTTCTGCCAGAAGGTCCTGTTGAAATGCTGGTAAAGCTCCCAGTCCAAGGCACACCACTCCTTTACCCTCTCCTGGTTCTCCCTAGTTAGGTTCTGGATCGTATTCTCACTCCGCGAGTTTAGCTTGAAGTAGACCACGTCATCCAGATCCCAGTGCAAAGTGTTTTTCAGGAGGATCATGGACTCATCAAAATACTCGGAAATCAGAATCAGCTGGAACTGCTGCTGGATATCCTTGATGACCCCTTGCACATAATCTTTGCCACTTTTGTTGTTATCATAGCCAAAGTCGAACCACATATTATTCTTGGCATATGCATTTCTGATGGACAGGCTCTCATTGTAATATCTCAGTGGAGAGACCAAAAACTCATTCAGACTCTTTGTCTTCCCAAAGGCAGGCACATATCCTTTGTAATAAACAAAAGAGGACTCCAGTTGGAAAATGGGGTTTCTCAATATGGAAAAATAGAAAGTGTTGTTTGGCATGACTTTCTGTACCTTTGGGGAAGAATAGAACAGAAAAACCCATTAGCAGATTTGGTTGACCCTTGAAGGGATACTCAGAGCATGAGAAAGACCTTGGGTCAGCCCCCAAGGCAGAGGACCCTAACCCAGGCTGAGAGACATGGACCGAAGGATCAAGCCTCCTCCTGGAGGAAATCACAATCTGGGGCCGCAGCCACCATCCAGATGTCAACCCCTCACCCCCCCCCCAACGCACCCCCACAGAGGCTGGTGCAGGGGGCTGAGGAGGAGAAGTGTTCTTGCTATCATATACATTATGATGGAAAGTATGTGAACTGAAAAATAAACCAAGAGAAGTGACACTGAACCCTGTCCTCCTATCCCTGCATCCTTCAGTTGTCTCCCAGGTCAACACCCTTGCACTTGCTACCCCCTCCAACACCATGTTCCATAGAGTCATAAAATGTTGGACACAAATGAACAACAGCAAAAATTGACTCACTTTCCCACAGGGCTCTTCCAAACCTTCCCATCCCTCCTCAAGTCTCTTACACTCCTATGGCCCCTGCTGTCCCGCTGTGTCAGGGTAGGACCTGGCCTCATATCATCACTTAAGTTTGGTTTGCCTCAGTTTCCTCCACTGTGAAAAGGGAATGATAACAGTACCTGCTTTACAGCATTATTGTGAGGATTGAAGGAGATCTTTGTAAAGTGCTTCGCACAGTGCCTGGTACCCAGAAGGGACTGTAGGAATGCTCGCTTGCTTATCTCACATCCCTCAGATGCTGTCCGTCTATCTCCACCATCGCTGCTATCTCACTTCACAAGGCAGCCCTCATCATCCTAAAATGACCCGTCTTCTTTGTGCTTTCTTGATCCTGTAGCCCCTTCCTTCTCTAGCTGTTTGACCTTTCCCATCCTTCTTGTTCCCCTACTAACCTCCAGTGCTCTACTGCTACACTGGCTGCACCTCCTGTCTTTCTGCCTCCACACTGGCTCTCCCTTATTCTTGGGATGCTCACCTCCTCCTCCTCACTTCTCTCCTCACCTCCTCCTCCCCACTTCTCTCCTCACCTCCTCCCCACTTCCCTCCTCACCTCCTCCACCCCACTTCCCTCCTCACCTCCTCCTCCTCACTTCCCTCCTCACCTCCTCCACCCCACTTCTCTCCTCACCTCCTAGCTTTCTTGACTTTCCTCAAGACCAGGTCAAAGAGGCACAGAAAAGAGGCAGAGAAGCAAACAAAAAACCAAAACTCTTCTAAACACATCTAGAAAATGCCCCAGACCAAATCCTGATTGGAAAATCCAGAAAAAGTCAGAGTTGTTTGTCTAAGCTAGCTCAACATGAGGAGATGGGGAAGAAGGACGACAGACACTGAGGATGGGGTTGGGCCAGGAGCATGCCACATGTTAGCTCTCCAACACCCAGGGAAAGTCTGGGCGCCAGGGCAAGAAGAGGTCCCAGACTCATATTAGGGCATGCCCAGACCCAGACTGGGATGCTGTAATGAGGAACAGGGGAGAATCGGAAACTTTGTCACCCACTACCCAGGTCCAAGGGACAGATTCAGGGAGAACTGAGAAGTGGACCTGCACACAGGGAAGCCCTGAGCAGTGTGACAAGAAAGGAGGATGTTCAGAAACTAGCAGCAGCATTGCTGTGGCTAAAACTCCAAGCACAGAACAGGATCTCATTCCCAGAATCTAGCCCAGTCTGCAGAGGAATCATCAGAGCAGGCATTCCAGTCCAAAGGGAAGCCTACAGTTGTACTCTAAGCCAGCAGAATTTCCCAAATGGCTGACAGGCTAAAATCTGGCAGCAGCATCTTCACATGTTCAGACCCAAATCGAGGTTAGGAGCTCAGAGAGTTCAGACCAGTGGGCCGCAATCAGACTCTGCCCTGGGTGGAAGCACTAAATACCAGCCTGCTCCTGAGATCCTAGAAAAGCAGCAAGCGAAGAAAACCCAGACAGTCCTTCCGGAAGTGCTGCAAACTCTTGACAGGAAGTCAATGAGCAAACAAAGCAAGAATCTTGTCACAGGGAGTTTGGAGCTAATGGTAGCAGGGCCACTCCAGACACAAGTGCAGAAGAGAATGACCCCAAAACATCCACAAGCAAAGCCTCGGACAAAAACAATTGGTTCAATTGGTCTTTGTACCCCCAGCACCTGGTGTGGTTCCTGGCACATAGTAGGCACTTAATAATAATAGCAAGCATTCATAAACATTATTTCATTTGGTCCTCACAACAGCCTAGAAGATAAGTGCTATCAGTAGACGACATCTTACAGATGAGGAAACTGAGGCAGGCAGAGGTTAAGTGCCCAGGGACACGGTTAATAAGTGTCCAGGGCTAGATTTGAACTGAAGTCTTCCTTGAATTGAACTGTTGTACAAAACATCTCCTTAGACAGATTTACAAACACCTTTTTTGAAGTGCTAGCAATAGGAAAGTAGAAAAATAGATAAAGGATATTCGTGAAATGGAAAAGGTCAAGCAAAAGCCTTCCTAAAAATCTGTGGGGGTGTGCCCAAAAAACAGTCACCTGTGTGCCTTGGGCTGCAGGGAGGCAGCCCTGTCTGCCAGGTAGTTTCCATTTCACTGGGCAAGAGACAAAAAGGTTGTCTTACTGGGAGTGGCAACTGGCTACTCATTACCGTATATTCAAGCATATCTGACCCTGTAAGAAAGTGATGGAGGGAGACTGGAAAACCACTCCCTCAGAAGAACACCTGAATCATAAAAGAGCTGGAATGAGTCCAGAGGCCAGGATTCTGTAGAGGTTTGAAACCAAGCCATACAAGGATTAACAGCTTAAGGAAGCAGGGATGTGTAACCAAGAGATGGAAAAATAGGAGAAACCTGAGAACTGTCTTCAAATATTTGAAGATTTATCGCATAGAAGAGGTATCCTTACTCTGTGTAGATCCAGAGGGTGGATCGAAGATCAGTAAACAGAAGCTGCAGAGACAATTTGGGCTCAACAAAAGGATGAAATAGGTGACAGGCAGCCTTCAGCACACACCAGAAATGTGACCCTCCTTAAGGCATTTTAACTCCTTAATACCCGGGCAAGTCTCTAAGACTCCTCTAAGTTACTGGCACCCTGAGTCAGGAGATCATTTACTGGGGAAAGGGTTCATCATTCATCATATTCTCCAAATTAGCCCAGTCTTTCTCAGAAAGAAGCAGAAATTTTATGGAAGGTCCAGCAGAATCAATGTAGAGTAGGAAATAGAGAGCTGCCCTCAAAGCCAAGAAGAGCTGGGTTCATGTCCTACCTCTGACTGGTTATGTGATCCTGGGCAAGTCACATCACCTCTCAGTGTGCTAAAAATCTCTCTGAGACTCTAAGTGGCACCGAAGTTTCACTCACCCGAGAACTGGCATTCCTATGCCAATCATGGGTCTAGCCCCTGTCCCTATCCCAACAGGGGGCATAGCCTTCAAAATAGGAAGATAAGCCAGGCCAATGTCATCTGTTACAAGTAACAGATAATAACAATAGGTAAACTTTATAGTCACATTAAGGAGGCTCGCTCCTTCAGGAGGGACAAAAAGAGAGGTGAAAGATGGCTTAAAAGCCCGAGGGAGGCAGCCTTAGGGACCAGACTGATAACCAATCAACGAACATGTGTGTATGTTATCACGTATCTTCGCAACAGCCTTGTGAGGTAGGTGCTATCGGTGTCCCTATTTTACAGATGAGGAAACTGAGGCAGGCAGAGGTAAAGTGACTTGCCTACGGTCACACAAGTAGTCCATGTCTGGTAATTTGTGATTTCAGGCTTTCCTACCTCCACACCACCTGACTTGGCCACAACCTGGTAATGAGCTGGTAACTGCATCTGTTACTTGGATACAGGTAGTCTGGTCTTATCTAATTTAAGTTCCTTGAGGTCAGAGATGTCTCATTTTTTGTGTAGTCTTAGAACTTCACAGATGACCACAAGGATGTCACTTCTCCTTCTCATGGGCCTGTGTTCTAAGAAGTGACTGGATTTCCTCATTTGCTCATTTGCTCCCTGTGGGCCCCACCCCTGGCTTCTTCCCTGGTCACCTCTTCATCCCAACCCCCTTCCAGGTTTTGAACCACCATCATATCAACCCTGCCCTTGTTGGAGAGGATACGTCCCCCTCTGCTTCCCTTGGACCGCTCTCACCTCCACCGTCATTTTCCAAACTAAAATACCCCTCTCTGTTCATGACTCTCCAGGAGCATTATCTCCTCTGTTAAAATGTAAACTACTTGAAGGTGGGACTAGCTTGGCTTTTGTATTTGGGTCTCCATTGCTCAGTATATAGCAGGTATGTAATAAATGCTTGTCGATTGATCGGCACCTAAGGGTAGGCTGACTAGAAAAAGGGCAGACAGAAAGAATGCAAAAGGCATTAGCCATGGAAAAATCCAGGAGGGAGAAGGGGAGGAATGCAAGGTTGACGGAGTAACTTGTGGGGGTCATATAGCAAGCAATCACAAGTATTTATGAAGCACCTCCTGTGTGCCTGGTCCTCTGCTAAGATCTACAGATACAAAGAAAGGCAAAAACATGGCCCTTGCCCTTAAGATGCTCACTGTCAAATGAGAAAGACAACACAGGTTCCTAGGATCATGTTCCTCTAAGTCTTTTCTTCTGCCACTCTCAATCAACCTATCTACTGATCCCTAGTATATTTATAAGTTCTCACTGTGTGTCAGGCACAGTGCTGAGCTCTAGAGACACAAAGACAAAAGGAAACCATACTCTGCCCTCAAGGAGCTTATATTCTAACAGAGCAAGTGATGTAACTATAAGGAATGATCTCAAGGAACTTGGTTTGAGGCAATGGAACAAGTGCTGGACTTGAAGTCAGGAAGGCCTGAGTTTGAATCCTGACTCAGATACTAGCTGTGAAACCATGTCTCTGAGCCTCTGTTTCCTCATCTGTAAAATGAAAGGACTGGACTCCATAAGCCTCATGGTCCCTTCCAGCTTGAACGTTGTGATTTATATTCCTATTCTCTAAGTCCCCTTCCACGCTAATTCGGTGGTCCTCATAATCCAATCCCTCCCCAGCCACAATTGCCTTCCCTGCCTAGTGATCTGGTATCACTCAAATCTGTCCCTTCCCCCACCCAAAATTAGGACAAAGAATGAGGCTCTCAGTAACAGGTCACTATTCTGAACCAAACCCAAAGCATTCTTACTCTTTAACTTTACTCCAGTTTCCTACTGTTAGTCAAATGCCTACTAATCAGCTCCCTTCCTCCATCCATCACAGCCCTCCATTCACCCTCCACCCAGTTACCAAACTGATGCTCCCTGGCACCCAGCTTGAGCCAAGCTGTCCTCTGGGCAACATGGGTGGTACCATATCTGCCAGGGGGAGGGCATCATGGGCCATGGACCTCACCTCTGTGGGGTTAAATCTCAGGTGATTGCACATGATGTTGAAGGTCCCGTTCAGGGTTTTGAATCCTTCCACATACTTGGTCAGAAAGAGCCAAGGGTAGCCCAGGTGGAAAAGCTGGCCTGCAGGCAGAGCCACTGTGAGGTTCCGCTTCTCTGTGAACCGATATAGGATGTTCATAACGGTACTGCTGGCAGTCTTGTGGGTCTTGAGGAACATGATGTTGGTCACAGGATGGAAGGATTCCTGGCCACTGAAGAGACTGGGGAGAGAAGAATGGAAGATGTCTTCCATCAGTATCTATTGCTGTTATCGATAAAGTCTTGTTCACTATGAATGAAAGAAAACCTTGGCTGAGAATTCATCCAGTCCATCCCTGTCCTGAGCTCACACCATCCACTGGCCATCTCTGTCTGGATGTCCTCAACATGCCCAAAATGGAATTCATTACCCTCCAAATTTCCACCCCCTCCGAATTTCCACCTCCCTGGTTCTGCTGAGGATACCAACATCCTTCTAGTCTTGAGGTTTGCAACCTAGAATCATCTTAGATTCCCCCTTCTTCCTCATCCTGCTCAGTTGCCAAGCCTTGTAGATTCCATCTCCATATCTTCTGAAATGCCTTTCTCTTCCCACTCTTTCACTCACATTAAACCTGGTCTTCACCCTTATTTTCTCCTCCTTCACCCTCCTATTCTCTCAGACCACCTTTCATCAGTCAGCCAGTCAATAAGCATGTATTAAGCATTTAACTATATTCTTGAAACTGTGCCAGCCTCTGAGATACTTTGATACAGTTGATATCCGCTGACAATTCTGTGGGTCACAACCCCCCCAAGAGCACCTCTGGTGTCAACAACTGACTTACGGGACCAGAAAGCTGACTTGTGTGTTGAGGAAGCTTCCCAGGAGAAAGCTCAAAAGCACCAGGAGGATGATGGTGACCCGGAAGTACCTGGAATGATACCGGATGGGAAGAAACATTCTGCTTCAGCAGGGGGGAGATGGCATCCTGGCAGCATTGGGGACTTGGGGGTTCACTAGGCCCCCCTCCTTCTCTGCCCCTGGAAATCCCTGACTGGCTTCAAGGCCCAGGGGAGTCATGACTACCTAAAGAATCTTCCACTTTTCTTGATCATGTCCAAGGGGCACCTTCCGTGCACTCTGCCTGTGTTTTATAGATGGATATCTGGGTAACACACTGTTTTCTCCCCTCCGCTTCCCTTGCAGGTGACCTCTAGATTCTGCTCCTGGTGTGGGAGGCTTTTCCCATCCCATCCCCTCCCCACCACCTCCACCCCCAGCTGCTAATGCTTTCTTGGAGATCACCTCCTGTTTCCAGTATCTGTATTTACAAGTACACAATCATCAGCACGTTGACTCCCCCATTAAAATGTGAGCTTCTGCAGGGCAGATTCTGCCTTTTATGGTATTCCCAACACCTAGTCCATAGTCCAAGAGATTCTGTAGGCATCCAGAAAGGAGACATTCAAATATCAAGGAACAAAAGCCAAGACCACTCAAGACCTGGTGTCTTCTGGATCTTAGGATGCTCAGGTTGCCAGACTCCTTCCTACTCATTCTCCTCTTCAAATACCTTTGATTCAAAATCACCATGTGCTAAGACAAAACCCCTCATTCCACAGGTGAGAAAAGTCAGGTTCAGAGAAGTGAAGACATTTGCCCAAGTTGCCTAGTCAGTGAATGGTAGAACTGGGATTCGAACCCAGGTTCTTTGACTCTAAAGCTTCCCACTGCAGTACCCTGACACTCTCATTTGAAACTGGCAAGAAAGACATGCATCTGTGGCCTTCACTTGGGGTTCGTTGGTTCTCTTCTCAACACAGATGGAGGCAGGTCTTTCCTTAATCATAAAACAGGATGATTGAGAGACAGCTCTTGCATACACAGAAACCCAAGATTGGAAAGGGCCCCTCAAGGGCTTCTGGCCCATCCCCTTGTGTGGGCAGAATACCTCCCATATATCCCAGGAAGAGCTGCCCAACCTGTTCTTGAAGCCCACCAGGAAGTTTTTACAACCTTTCTTTATGGTGCCATCCAGATGAGGGTTGCACAACCTTGTCACCAGGAAATCCTTGTCCTGTAGCTATGAGGGGTGGCAGTGGTTGGAGACTGGGCAGGTTAGCTCTAAGCATTAGGCTGTCTCCTTAGTGAAAAGTACTCGGCAAGTTTAAGTTAAAATTACCATTTTCCTCCCTTTCATTAAACTAGAACAAAGAAACTCATGGAAGGTCGAAGGACTTGGAGGCAAAAGATCTCAGTTAAGATGGGATCCACTACTGAAAGTCCCGTTAAAAATGTTCTCTACTGACATCCTCAGTAGAGAAGGAGGCAGCTAAGAGGTGCACTGTGCCTGATGTCCACAAATCCACAAAAATTAGATACTTATTAGCTGTGTGACCCTGAGCAAGTCATTTCATGTGTTTGTCTCAGTTTCCTTAAATGTAAGATGGACATAATAGCACCTACCTTTCAAATAAGATATTTGTAAAACACTTAGCAGAGTGCCTGGAACATTGTTGTCATTTAGTTGTTTCAGTTACATCCTACTCTTCAGGACCCTGTTTGGTATTTTCTTGGCAAAGACCTTGGAATGTTTTGCCATTTCCTTCTCCAGATCATTTTGTAGATGAGGAACTGAGGCAAACAGAGTAAAGTGACTTACTCAAGGTCACATAGCTAGCAAGCATCTGGGGTCAGAGCTAAACTTATGAAGATGAATCTTTCTGACTCCAAGCTTGGCACTCTATTAAACATAATAAGGATTTAATAAATTTTTGTTTCCTTCCTTCCATCCTTCCTTCATCAAGAATTTCCTCAGTTCGCACGCAGATGATTCTCATAAGTAATTTGTCTAAATGGGAAAGTAGTCATATAGGTTGGTAGTTATTGGAGTTCTTTCTGTCATCTTTTGGGGATATTAATAAGTCCAAAATTTTTTCTACATGTCTGGTATCTTTCCCTTCCTTCAGGTACCTTGTGAATCAGTCCCTCAATACCCTCACAATTATGTCACATCCAGTTTAGACTTTCTCTGTATGCATTTGTCCCAGTCAGGCTAATTTTTCTGCTTTTGTTCCAGCAAACACTCAGCTCCATAGGGAAAGCCCTGGCTCAGCTCTAAAGGATTTGTACATGGAGATGATGGAGGACATTCCAGGAATATATGGTGTTGGGTCCACAGCCTAGACCAGAGGTTCCCAAACTTATTTGGGCTACAGCCCCCTTTCCAAAAAAAAAAATTACTCAGCGCCCCGCTGTAGAAATCTACTTTCTTAACCCTTTAAGGGATTTTTTAAAATTTGTGCCATTTCAAAAAACTATAAAATATTTTTTTAAAAATACCCATCTTAAATTTAATAATTTATTGTAAATTTGATGATATAATTTTGATTTTGATTTTGATAAATTTTGAATTTGATAAAAATTTTGATGATATAATATCGCATCATGTAACCATATAGTATTATATTGTAAACAAGTCATTACACACACATATTCCTACTGATGCATCCTGGACTTCCCAACAATGCATGACACACTCGCCTGCCAGCACTTGCTTGTTAAGACCTGTCAGTGAATTTGACCACTGATCAATTATAACTTGAATTTTGTATGTTTATATAGAAAATAATGCAATCACTATAACTTTAACTTTGTTACACAATAGATGAAACATGTATGAACCATTTTTCAAAATTTTCATCTCTTTTCTACTTTTATTATACTTCCACTACCCCTTTATTTTTATCCAATGCCTCCCAGTTGCATCTGAGGTCACTGCCACTCACCTGGATCATTCTAGCACCCCACCCCCCAGGTGACAATATCGCCCACTTTGGGAACCCCTGGTCTAGACTCACTAAAGAACATGTACAGCAGAGGCTCCTGGGTGATCTTTGTGGACACCATCACTGGAAGCTAGGTTGAAGAAGACTGACAATGAGGCCAAGAAGTTGCTTACTTAGTAGGTGAAAAAAAATAAATTATTTCCACTCTCCCTCTCTTTCAAACAGGTGGCCTGGGATTCCCATAGCTCTAGCCTGAACTTCCAGAAAAGGGGAGTGGAAGGAATCCCTGTGCCTTCTCCTCTTCCCTAGCACCATCTATGGTTATTACACAAACATGGCAGCAAGAACTCATGCTAGGCTAGATCCAAGACTAGATCTCAAGGTACTGGCTACCACTGTGCTTTGTGTTTCTCCAGCTGAGTAGATGGTCCTAAACTTGATGGCAATCTTGTAAGGAGATCAGAAGAGCCTTATTGCAGGTCCTGGTTGGCTAACAATAACTTCTCAGAAGAGGAGATGGTTACTACCAGGAGTTTAGTACAGATGAAATGGGTAAGAAAACCCAAACCAGACTATGATTTTCCAGGAGATCCAAACTTGTGAGCTACCACAAAAGCCTGGGTCATAGATAAAAGGAAAGTACCTGTTCAGTCTCACAAATCCCCCAGGAGTCTTTACCCCCTGGAAAAATATAAGAAAAGTAGTGTGTTGTGGTACCATGTTGACTTATCAATGTGCTTGCGTCTATGGTGTGGTAAATATTTCCTTGTAGTCAAAATAAACAGTCCCTGGACCTGATACTAATTCACACACTGAGTAATTTTCAAGGGACCTTGCCCATCCCTTCTGTAGAGATCCTACGCATTAGTCAAATTATAACTTTGTTTAAGAGTCACAATGAGCCAGAGAGTATGAAAAAAAGAGTGATCTTCCTGTTTTAGAGGTCAGGCTGTGAATAACATGTTGACCATGAACATGCTCCTAAGATTTTACCAGTGATGCAGGGAGAGCCCTTTCCCAGAAGGCTCTGCTCTGGACTTGCAAAGGTCCCAAATTCATCCCAAGAGCAGCCTGACTGAAATAAAAAGGGATCAGGCCTATCTCTCTGATTTCTTACATCTCCCCCCATCCCAGAGTAGAAATTAGAGGAAAATCTCTTACACAGAAACTTTAATTTTTAGTTCATGCCCAGGGTCTCCTCAAAAGAAATTAGCAAGATCCATTTTCAGGAAAGGTATTCAAGGGGAAAAAATAAATATTACATATAGGGCAGCTATTTATTTCTTCCACCACAGAAGAAATGTTCAAAATACAAAATCCACTTAAGCACACAGTAACAGATACTTAAAACATAACATAACCAATCATGCCCATTGAGAGTGAAAGAAAATAGATGAACCCAGAGTTCACATTCACCTGAGCTTCACATTTTAAGAGCAACAGGCAAGCCCTGACCAAGGCACAGTGCTCTGGATCCTTCAGAAGCAAGATGCACCAATCTATGTGGTCTGCTTCTCCGCCCAGAAGTACAACTGCAGGAACCACCTTCTGTTGGGTAGCCCACATCAGCTCAAGAACTCCCCAGCTCTCAAGATCATGAACAAAGCAACAACTCAAAGGAGAGACAGAGTAAAGACTTTCTCTTATTTTCAGTCTTGGGGAGGTGGGAAGAGCCCCTGATTCAGTTGTTCACAGTCACTAGAACCACCATTAAGGAGCTGCTGTATCATCACTATATGCCTGTTCATCAAAATGGGCTACCAGACATATCTCCCAAAAGAGGGCTCAAGGGAGGAGCTCTGACCCAGCCCCAATACACTTCAATTGACTTTGTTACTAGGAAGAATTCAGTGGGGAAGACAGGGAGGTGTAGAGAGAAATGATTGTTTCAAAGGCATGAACCAAAGGTATTAAATTGGAGGGATAATATAATATGCCATAAGTCAATGTCTGCAGCTGCTTAACTACATACATATGCACACACACCAAACATATACACATGTACACTGCATATGCATACACACATACTACAAACATCACATACACATACCATACACATACATGTTCATACTCCACATGCACACGCATACATACTACACACACGCATCACATAAACACATTACATCCCAAACACATACTCATGCATACCCCATACATACACATGACATACATGCATCACGTACACACACCAAACACACACATGTGCACACCCCACATACACATACTCATCTCAGACCTCCTACAATCTGCACATGAACAGAGTGCCAGGGGCTCCCACATGTGCTGTGCTGCTTTGCCCATCAGGGACAGCTGAAGGTGGGGGAGATTATCACAGAGGCAATGGGCATAGGCGTTCCTAACAGCAATAATGTATCTATCAAAGAGGACGGGAAGGAGCGTGGGGAACAGATTTAGTAGACTCACTTAAAAGTTGTTTCCCTGAAGACAGTCACCAAGCTTTTGATAAGTGCTGCCTCTGCACCAGGTACCAGCACACTGGGCTGTGGGTGCCAGCATTCCAAGTTTACTGAGTTGCTTTGCTAGTTTCCTGAAAAGTCACCTCTCAAAGCAAGAGGCTAGAAGACTTCTTAAAGGCCTAAAGCACTGTTTACTTCATCTCTACCAATGAGGAGAATCCTATATAAATAGTCTTTGAGGAAAATGACAAACGCTGGAGGGAATTTGGGGAATTAGGGACACTAATGCATTGTTGGTGGAGCTGTGAACTGGTCTAACCATTCTGGAGAACAATTTGGAACTATGTCCAAAGGACTATAAAACGGTGCATATTCTTTGACTCAGAAATACCACTACTGGGTCTATATCCCAAAGAGATCAAAGAAAATGGAAAAAGGCCCACGTATACAAAAATATTTCGAGCAGCTTTTTCGAATTGGCAGAGAATTCGAAATTGAGGGACACCTATCAATTGGGGAATGGCTGAACAAATTGTGGTATATGAGCATGATGGAATACTATTGTGCTATAAGAAATGATAAAGGGGGTGGTTTCAGAAAAACCTGAGAAGACTTATGTGAACTGATCCAGAGTGAAGTGAGCAAAACTAGGAGAACATTGTACACATCAGCAATATTGCATGATGATCAACTGGGAAAGACCTAGATACTTCGATCAAGACAATGTTCCAAGACAATTCCAAAGGACTCATGATGAAAAATGCTTTCTACCTCCAGAGAGAGAACTGATGGAGATTGAATGCAGATTGAAGCAGATTTTTTTTCACTTTATTTTTCTTGCTTTTTTTTCAAAAATGGCTAATGTAGAAATATATTTTATGTAACTTCATATGTATAATTTATTTCTTGCCTTCTCAATAAATGAAGGAGAGGGTGTAGGGAAGGAGAGAATTTGAATATGAAAATTTTTAATAAATTTTAATTAAATAAATTTTTTGGAAGTTTAAAGTCTATGGACCCCTTCTCAGAATGTCTTTAAACAATTAGAGGAAATACTCAGTTTCATTTAGGGGTTAGTGAAAATCAAGATGTAATTGTTCCTGTCCAAATTCAAGAATTCCCTGCCATTTCTCCATAGAGGCCAGGTTAAGAACACTTGTTCTAAGGTTGTAAATGAGAGAGAAGATGTTGGTCTGCATTTAGTGAAGGGCTTCTAAGGCAAGGAGCTCTCTACAAGTCTTCTAGACTCCCTCTCCCCACCGCAAAAAAAAAGCTCAGATGAAAGTCCAAATCAAAGTTCTGACACATTCATTGACTCAAAAAAAGAAATAAATATGCAGCTAGAAGATCATTTCCCTTATCACCTCTAAATACCTGACTTAAGGGATGGGGCACCAAAATCCAGGTACATGAAAGTGAACTAAATCATAACTTGATTTATACAATGGAAATCTTATGGAAGCAAAGGAGTTTGTTAAATGTCGAATTTGTGGGGGTTTTTTTCAGCAGAAATGCAAATACGACTTTTTCTTGTTTGCATATATGGTATTGACTTACTGGTTTTGAGGAAATGTGCCTTTTCTGTCTGGGAGTAAAGTCCACAAATAAAGAATGTATGTCATCTAAACACTGATGATAAGAAAGAAGATGAGAACGTCACCTAGCAAGTGGCGGGAAGGCAAAAGGTAGGCAAGCAGAGTGCATCACTCCTGCACCTCTCAGGGGAATGACCTCCAGCATATCCTATGGCTCTCCAGTGCTGAATCAGGGAAAGATATGAACAACAGGAACACAGAGTAGAGGAGAAAGGAATGGACTGTGAACAGCATTATTGCAGGGAACATCCATAAAGATAAGAACTCAGATCCACTTGAGGACGTAATATAATAGATACCTATGTGACTGTGTAGGTAACATCTCTGGACCTCATTTTCCTCATCTGTAAAATGGGGCAGGGTAGGCTAGATGACTTCTGTAATCTTTTGCAACTACAAAGCTGTGGTTCTGTGACCATATATACAAATACATATATAGATTAACATACACACCTACATGACAGCAAGTACAGGCTGAGTGTGTACAGGGTTGATTTTTCCAGATGACACTGGAGCTGTTAGAACAAAGCCATAGAAGCCTCTAGTAGGCTTACAGAAAGTTTCCAGGAAGCAAGATGTCACAAGAACAAATCATTCCATAGCTTGTGAGGGAGCTCTTCTCCGTTGCCGTTTGCCAGCAGCCCAACCTCCCCAAGCTTCGGGCTTAAACCAGCCAAATTAGAAGGAAGTGCTCCTTGGCCCAGATTCTGAATCCCAAGGTATAATATAGAAAATGGCCCCAAATTACCAAAACAAGAGAATTCTTCCTCTTGGCCTTTGAACCTCCATTCCTGCTTTTGGCATCTTCCCTTCTCATTCAGGACCTTCTGTATCTATTTGTTTTTATTATTATGTTGTCACAAAGATGACTCACCCATAGTCATGATGTTTCTACTGGACAGAACAAAAACCAGGAAGGCTTGATGATTAGTAGGTTGTTGCCCTTCCTTCTCAAGGAGGACCAGACCGGCGTCATTATGTTGTGGCTGATCAGGCCAATATGAGCTTGAAAGGTTCTACCATATGTTTTGGGGGGTTTTGAGCTACTGCAATTCTGCTTTGCTCATAGAGCACATTGCCTTCTCTGATGCAGACATGCCGTGCTGGATAGTCCTATACCAGTGTCTATTGTGCCTCACAATCAATTCAAAAGTTCTGCAGAGATTGATAGTGTCCTTGCATTGCTTCTTCTGACCTCCATGTGAATGCTTGCCTTTGTGACTTCTCAGTAAAATTGTCTTTCGGGCAAACATATGTCAGGCATTTGAACAACATGGCCAGCACATGACAGTTGCACTCTCTGCAGTAGAATTTGGATGCCTGGCAGGCAATCTTCAGAATCTTCCTAGAACAATTCGAATGGAAGTGATTATGTTTCCTAGCATGGTGCTGGTAGACTGTCCATGTTTCACATACACACAACAATGAGGTCAGCGACTCTGTAGTCCTTCAGTTTGGTAGGCAGTCTAACACATCTTCCCTCCCACACTTTCCTGCAGAGCCTCCCAAGTACTGAGCCTAGCTCAGTACTGCCAAGGTAAGTGAACTTATCCACAGAATTCAGTACTTTTCTATTTGCTGTAATTCATGGTTCCACGTATGGATGGTATTGTACTGGCTGATGGGGAGCTTCTGTTTTCTTGGCGTTAGTTGTCAAATCAAAATTAGGACAAGTGGCAGAGAATCAATCCATACTCTACTGCATCTCATTGTCATCAGATCTGAGGAGGGAAGTAGGCATGATATCTGACTATAGTCGGGAAGACTGGAATTTAAATCTCTTACCAGCTTCTTACCAGCTATAAGACCTAGGGATGACCTTAGTATTTCTGATATCTAACCAAAAGAAGCTGTTGGAACAAAGTGTTCTCATCCATCCATTCTGCCAGGGGAAGTCCTCACATGCTTGAGATGGACAACCCTCAATTCACCATTGGATTAGAGACCCCTCAAGTTATCCTCAACCTGGTTCAATCTATCTGTCTAAACAGTTTATTGGCATGTAGCCACTACGCATCCCACAGCTTCCTGGAACCACAGGCGAGAGTAGAATGAATCAGGTGGACACCAAAAGTGGAAAGTAGCCCTGGAAAGGACTCAGTAACTCTCAGACCAGAGGTACCCACCTTCCTTAGTGCACCCATGCACCCCAGCCTGATGATAAATAGAGTAGAAAGAACACTGGATTTGGAGTCCCAAGAACCTTGGGTCAAATTCTTGCCTCCACAACTCCTAACCCTTGTTACAACATTTGTTACAACACTTACATTTTACAACATTAAATGTTACAACATTGCAAATTCCTCAGCCTCAGTTTCCTCATATGTAAAACAGGGAGGTTGAACAAAGAGCCTCAGAGGTCCATTCCAATTCTAAACCTGTGGCCCTAAGATCAGTAGAAACCTCCTTTGACTCCCCTTTGATTTCTATCATGGAGTGAAGGTAGACAGGGAATGACTCAAGGTGACAGAGTACTGGACTTGGAGTCAGGACAACCTGAGTTCTAATCTATCCTCAATCATTTGCTAGCTGTGTCACCCTGAGCAAGTCACTTAACAGTTGTCTGCTTCAGTTTCCTCTTCTGTAAAATGGGAGACTGAATAATAATAGCACCTTCCTCCCAGGGGTGTTGAGAGAATAAAATGAGATAATATTTGGGTGGTAACGGTGGTGGTGATGGTGATGGTGGTGGTGGTGGTGGTGGTGACAGTGATGGTGATGGTGGTGACGGTGGTGGTGATGGTGGTGGTGGTGGTGGTGATGGTGATGGTGATGGTGATGGTGGTGATGGTGATGGTGGTGGTGGTGATGGTGATGGTGATGGTGGTGGTGATGGTGGTGGTGGTGGTGACGGTGATGGTGATGGTGGTGACGGTGATGGTGATGGTGGTGATGGTGATGGTGGTGGTGGTGATGGTGATGGTGGTGGTGACGGTGGTGGTGATGGTGATGGTGGTGGTGATGGTGATGGTGGTGGTGGTGACGGTGGTGGTGATGGTGATGGTGATGGTGGTGGTGATGGTGGTGGTGGTGGTGGTGACGGTGGTGGTGATGGTGATGGTGGTGGTGGTGACGATGGTGGTGGTGGTGGTGGTGGTGGTGGTGGTGGTGATGGTGGTGGTGGTGACGGTGGTGGTGGTGGTGGTGGTGACGGTGGTGGTGACGGTGATGGTGGTGGTGGTGGTGGTGATGGTGGTGGTGGTGGTGGTGACGGTGGTGGTGATGTTAATTCTTCTCAGATATCAGGAATCTATTTCAGTTGGGAGCAAAGAAACACTGTGGAAGGAGAACATATCCATCTACTCTCTGGCCAGCTGCTATGATTCTCAAAAGCCGCTGCTTCCACTCATCCCAGTTTCCCAGGTCTGACATGCCCTAGCAGCCTTAATTCCTTCCAACAGGTACAACAGCTAAGACCCAGACCTAGAACACCGATGCCTGCTGCCCACAAATAAAATAAAGAGCCTTCACCAGTGCAGCAACTAGCCCATAACAACTGGGTCTGTGCCCCAAGCAACAGCATCATGGAAGGTACCCTAACTCTCCCCATCCCTATTCTTTCCCAAAGCCAGTTGCCAGACCAGTCTAGTCTCCCACTGGCACTAGGTGGCCAGCCTCAGGAGTCCCTACCAGAGTCAAGCCCCTGTCCCTGGGTGCCTTCAACCAAAAGTGAGGGAGGCACTAGGGATACAAATGGTATCTTACAAGAGTAAAACAGTCCCTTCCCTCAAGGAGATTATATTTTACCTACTAGAGTGGGGCAGGCCACTATCCCCTACTTTCAGTGGGTTAGTTGTGTGGACTGGGTACCCATTATACATAAGACTTCTGAGTATCAGTATAGAAAATAACCTTGACCTGAGAGTCCACTGCTGGGCATACACCTAAAGAAGGTCATTGAGAGAAAGAAAGGGCCCACATATATACACCAACATATGTGTGTATGTATATATGTATGTGTGTATAGATTTAGATAGATATATGATCATTTCTCATGAGAGCAAAGAACTGGAAACAAAGTCAGAGTGACACACTGGTCAACTGGGAAGAAAGAAAAGTTCTGACAAAGGTAAATATCATGGATGATTACTGGGCTATCAGAGCTATGAATGTGATGAAAACTCATCATTCAAAGAATTAAACTGAGGCAGGAAGCAATGGAAATAGAAGCAAATAGAATTGAATAAACTGAAGCAAATAGAAAGACCAAAGGTGCCCGGTGACCTTGGCCACCATCACTCCATCACTCCTCCCTGGTCCCTATGAAGCCCCCTCCATTGTGGTTCCATGGAATGATTCCGTTTCAGAGCCAGAGGATCCCTATTCCAGGTCCTCGTTCTGTCCCTTACTTCCTGCATGACCTTAAACAAGTGATCTCAGCTTTTTGGGCCTGAGTTTCCTCATTGCAAAATGAGAGGGTTGGGCCAAGTGACTTCTAAGGTCATGAGTAAGGTCTCTTCTAGCCCTAAATCTATGAATCCAGACCTCTTACTCTCATGTTGTTTCTCAATTTTGGTGCCCATTGAAAACTCAGGCAGGTAAACTGGGGAAAGAGCCCCAAATCCAGTGAAAAGAGCTAGGTTTGACTCCCACCACTGAGGCTTCCTAGCTCTCTGATGCTTGGGCCTCAGTTTCCCCACCTGTAAATTAAGGGGTAAAAGGGGGAACTAGTAGGCCTCTGAAGTTCCTTCTGGCTCTAGGGCTATGATCCTCTGACCTAATCTTTTGATGACTCCACCTCTCCAAAACTGGCCACTCCACTCCTACACAGGGCCAGGAGAAGAATTTTCTCTTCTCTCCCACCTTTAGAGTCTCCTGCCACCATCATTCAGCAGCCATTTCTCCTCCTTTAATGATAACTCCATCCTTTTCCCCTCTAACCCCTTGCCCCTGCCAACCAAGGATAAAGTCTCTCTCCTTCCTCCCAATGAGTTCAGTACCTGCTGCCAGTCCTCTTCTCCACCCCTACCTTCTGCCTTCCTAAAACACCCTGACTTTTTAGGTTGTCAACCTTCTCAGTTGCCATGACTTCTACTTCTAGTCCATCACACGCACATACAGATGCAGACATACATTAAACTCCTATGCTTCTCTCTGGAGCTCAATTGAATTCCTAGCTAGGGCTCTTGTTTTCATATATTAATATAATCAAGTCTTCTCTGGAGGCCAAGTCCCTGGAAACTTACTGATAAGATCATTTTCCCTAGGGTAATCTTTGGGAAAGTTCCTGAAATAGATGAAACAAGCATCTGAATCACAATTGTAACTTAAAAGCATGTAATCCATGCCTCGGAGCCCATTTTTCAAAGATTTAATTTTAAGGTATTTTTTATTATTTTTCAAGTTCCAAGGAAAATAATTTTTCTCAAAAATCTGCTTCAATCTGCCCTCGAAGTTCGGGGACAGTATTTTTCTTCATGAGTACTTTGGAATTGTCTTGGACTGTAGTATTAATTAGTTAGAGTAATTAGTGACTCATTTCACGGCACCACCACGAACGGAGGTTCATTGGGGCACAGGGCAGGACAGTGAGTCACTGGAGGAGGGTGAGATGAGTTTGTGATAGAGTAGTGATGGCCATGGCCAAGGCTATACTAATCTTTCACAGTTGATCATCTTACAGCATTACTGTTATTGTGTACAATGTTCTCCTGGTTCTGTTCACTTCATTTTTCATCAGTTCGTATAAATCTTCCCAGGTTTTTCTTAAATTATTCCCTCATGACTTCTTATAGAAAAGTAATATTCCATTGCATGCTTGCACCACAACTTGTTCAGTCATTCCCCAATTGATGGGCATCCACTCAATTTCCAATTCTTTGCCATCACAGAAAGAACTACTATAAATATTTTTTTGCATATGGGTCTTTTTCCTTTTTCTTTGATCTCTTTGGGATGGAGACCTAGTAGTACTGCTGAGTCAAAGGAAATGCACATTTTTATAGCCCTTTGGGCAGAGTTCCAAATTATTTTCTAGAATGGTTGGACCAGTTCACAACTCCACCAACATTACATAATGTCCCTATTTTTCCACATCCCATTCAGCATTTGTTATTTTCCGTACATACCATTTAGATTGACATTGGCAGAGATTGCTTATCCAATGCTCCACACTTGCAAGAAGTCTTCTAGCGTCTTGCTTTGAGAGAAAAGATATATGGTTCCAGACTCTCTTCAGGTCCCCGAAAAGAGAGAAAGACTGGGAAAAAGTTGACATGACTGAATCTTCTCTTCTAAAACTGGAAGTGAGAAGACCAAGACTTCTCATTACTCAAACTCTCCCCAGCTCTGGCCCTCTCAAACACATGAATCAATCTCCAGCAATGAGAAGAATTCCATGCAGATGGGCTATGAGGTGAGGGTTACAAGCAGATAGTAAAGCTCCAAACAAAGTCTCCAGTAAGGGTTTTTAAAATTGCCATTAAGCCTTTAATTACCAGGAGGGAGGGGCTCTTTAATTTCAAACAATTGGAGCTTCAGAAAACTGGGGGTTTCGTTCAATACAGATGAGAACCACAATTAAAAGCTAATAGCAAAGATAAGGCAGAATTTTGGTCTCAGCCAGACCTATGAAGGAACTGCTCACTTGAATCCTAGCTTAGAGCTGCTTGGGGAGCTGAGAGATGAAGGGATTTGCCCAAAGCCAATCTAGTTCTGAAGCAGGTCTTGAAGACAGATCTCTCCAATGCCAAGCCTGGCCCTCTAGACTCTAAACCATCCTATCTCAAGTAAGAAAGAGAGAGGACATTTTAAACAGCAACTCAACACACTGATGAGCAAGCGTAGCCTAGCAACCCTGAGAGAAGTCATTGGCATAACTTTGATCCTTCCTAGGATGTGATATTTCAAGAATCAAAACTATGTGGCATCCCCTGGGGAATAGTTATGTTTAAAAGATGGATTTTTCTGCAGGAGAATGACTTCGAGTCGTTGACAGTGGTGCACAATTTCCCAAACACAGATTCATCCTTTTCAAATTTCAATCATTGCCCATTTAGCGACAGGTCCCATCTCAGACATGCACACTGCTGACCTGCTGGTGGACTGACCTTGCACGCACCTGCATGCCTTTGTGTATTCCAGGGGCATCTTCCACCCAATGAGCTTATTTCTACTATAATAGAAAGAACACTAGCTCTAGAGAAAGGGGACCAGAGTGCAAATGCCATCTCTAACACTCACCACTTGTGAGAGTGGGAAAGCTAATTAACCTCCCTGGGCTGCAGTGTCCTCATCTGCAAAATGAAAATATTAGACTAGTTGGTTTCTGGATACCCTTATAGTTCTGGATCTATGATTCAAGGACCCCACCTATGAAGGCAAAATTAGAATTATTACACAGAAATCTGTGGGGACCCCTCACCGTTTGGAGGTCAGGAGAAGACCTATCTGAGGTCCTAGGTGTACATACATAGAGTACAGAAGTGGATATGAGATGTTTTTAATGACCTGGGTAACTACTAGGACATTTGAATAGCTGTCTTGAAAATATTGGCCCTAACCAGGTCAAATGAGGGAATAAAAAAACAAGGGGGACAGAGTAGGATAGAGGGCAATATAGTTAGTATTACACAACATGATTATTATGGAAGTCTTTTGCAAAATGACACATATATAACCTCTACTGAATTGCTTGCCTTCTCATTAGGGATGGGGAGGGAGGGAGGGAGAGAGGGAGAGAAGTTGGAATTCAAAGTATTAGAAACGAATACTGAGAATTATTATTGCATATAACCAGGAAATAAGAAACATAGGTAAGGGGATACAGAAATTTATCTTGCCCTACGAGAAAAGAGAGAAGATGGGGATAAGGGTGTGATAGAAGGGAGGGTACATTGAGGGAAGGGGTAATCAGAATGCAAGGTATTAGGGGGTGAGGGGAGGGGAGAGATGGGGAGAAAAACTGGACATGTTACAAAGCGTTGTAAAAGCAATTAGTATTAAAATAATTGACTGAATTAATTATTGAGACTAAATCAGAGACATCTTTAGTTGGGGAAAAGAATTTTAGTATAAATTTCCTAGAGGCTGGTAACCTCGGGTAAAATTTGCCATTGATGGAAAAGTTAAGGTTTTAATGGTAAATTTGATTTCATGATAGTTATTTAATCAGGAACTAGAACATGTATAGAAAGGCATGTAAGCCACTTAAGACTCGCCTCAAAAGATGTTCCTTAGTCAATGTGAAATTATAGTCATATCTGAAACCTGGTTATTGGAACTTGCTCTTTTAAGATCCTATGGGACCATTAACTGACTGTTATTCTGAGTCTAACTCCAGGTATGGATTACAAGAAAGGCGGGCTCAGCCTCCTATCCATGATGCCAGTAGACCTCTGAGATGCTGGTATGAACTGAAAAAGGTGATCTCATTAGAAGGGTGGGAGAGAGGCTGTTCAGTCTCGGCTAAGGTAGCATTCTCCTGACTCAATTTCCCCACTGACACCTGGCAAATTTTAAGCCCCACTGAATGCAAGTTGACAATCTACTCCTGCCTGGAATTGACATAAAGTTGGGGAGATATTGTTTCCCTGCAATGTCCCTACTCTTAGTGGCAATTTCCTATAGTCAAAAAGTTTGTAAGCTTAACACCAGATGTATTAAATTACAGATTGTTGGTAGGGGAGCATCCGAGGTTAAGTCTAAAATTAAGCTTTTTATTAAGGACTTTAGACCAACAACAGCAAGTTAGGATCCTTTAATTTTAGTAATAGTGTGGAGACAATTAGGTCAAGGGCTTATGAAGTTAGCATACATAGTTATTATTTGTGTCTCCGTTGGTTAATGTTAAAAAAAATCCGTTTATGGTCTATACTGTAAATGCTTTAAAAGAAGTATCACCTGACCAAAAATTAGAATTGTTTTGTGTGATATGAACTGTGTTAAAAATGAAAAATAAAAAAATGTTTTAATATATTTATAAAAAAGAAAATGTTGGCCCTAACCCTCCCATCCTTCGGGCTTCTACATTTTGACCTGTAGAACCAGCCATTGCAGTTGACTCTATGACTTAGAGAAGGTTCACAGCCAAAACTAAGAGCTGACCGCTAGAACCCAAATGGGAAGACTTTCCCAGAAATACAGCCAGGTAGCAGAATGTCAAAGCTGCCTGGTGAAGCCATGCCTTCATCCTGGCCAGATAATCTAAGCACAGCTTAGGTAGAGGGGAGGAGGTATGGAGACTGGCTTGGGTGCATTCCCCAAATGGAGTGAGAAAAGAAGAGACAGTCTGGGACTTCCAGGCACCCACTTCCTGGAAGTCAGCTGATTTGCCACTGTTTCCCCTCCCTCCCTTCTCTGGAATCTGGACAAAATCTGGGGCTGAGCATGATTTGATGACCACCCTGAGTAGTAAAAAAGATGGGGAAGGAGCCATACTCACCCCCAGGTCAGGGTTCAAGAGTCACCAGAACCAACCTTCATGCTCTGTCTAGAGAACAGTCATGGTTAGAGCTGCATGGTGGGAGATGGGCCTCATGACACATGATAGGATGTCTCCAGACGAGATCGGTGTGTGGGCATGCTTCTCATAATGGAAGAAAACCAAGGGAAGACCAGAAGGAAATACCGACAAGCAGAACAGCTTTGAAAATTTCAGGTTAATGGTTGATTTATTTTCCTTTTCTGTAGCAAGCTGAATGTAACAGAGCCCACTGGTTCTGTGCACAATCTTTTTTATCACTATTATTCTACTTTCCATATGGAAATGCTCAGGGTTGGGTTTGGTTGTTTCTGTTTGGTTTGGTTTTGGAGTTTACTGACTTCAGAGTTTGATCTTCCTACGATGCCTCAGAGGTCGTGATGCTACTAACGTCCAAGCCTGTTTTTCTCTGCTCTTGGGCTGATCTTTCCTAATTTACACTTGTTTTATCTTAATATGTAGAAGTGGGCAGTGTTTGTAAGACTCCATAAAGTGTGAGTGGAAGGCACCTCTGCTGCCACACCAATACATATTATCAGTCAAGGGGTGGAATGAAACGCCACCTAGAAAAGGGAACAAATAAGAAGGCTAATCATCCATGAGTATGGGTTGCCCACCATGGTCCCTGCCCAGGCACCAGAGAAACACTACTAACACATATTTGTACTGTTCTAGTTTAGTCATCACTGGTGGATTCAAGTTACCTGTTGGCAATATTTGTTGATATCTTTGATAAAGGTTCTAGCTATTTTGGCTCTCCAAAATATTCCTGGCCAATGTAGCCACTCAGACCTAGCAAGTGCTCTGGTAAGATTGTCTCTCAAGGGATAGAATAAAACAGAGAATTGGGTGATCTGCCAAACCAACTCTGCTCTATTCCTTCAATTTGCATTTCCACTTTTAGTTGGGGTCTCCAGAAAGATGAGTAGTCTCAGGGTTGGAAGGTGGCACCACCTGTGGCACCAGTCTTCTAAAACTATAACTGATAGTCCCCACCAGTGTGTTTTCCATTTACAATCAGCCAGCAGACTCAATTAGCTCTTAGAAAAGGCATTTATTCAAATGGCACAGGGAGAATGGTAGTTACAAACACCCTCTCGAGTAAACCTGGGACACACTCTCCCACAAATACACAGAAATTTTGGCCTGATAAGGCTTGACCACAAACATAAAGTATAATGGCAGTGAAGCATACATGAAACAGGAAATTTACAACTTTCAAACTACAAGGCTTCAATGTCCTTTCTCCCTGTGGAACTGAAGACCCTTGAATGTCTTCACTGTCATAATAGAATCACATGAAGTTCACTGCTGAGCTAGATAACATGGAATTTCTTTTGGATGGATCAATCCTCTCAAAACTACCTAAATTTATTCCTCAGTGGGCATAGACTCCACTATGTCCAACTTCAGGTTCAGCTAGAATACAGTCCTCAGTTAGAATGCTTTGTGCTCTTTCTGAAAGAGCAGAGACTCCTAGCTTAGAACTGAAAGAAGTCCCTCTACTTTTCTTTTCTGAAGGCTTCAGCATAGAGGCTTGTGACCTCCAAGACAGAAAATGGAAGATCAGGGTCATTTTGGCATCAGTCTTTCCCTTTGATCACTTTTCCTGACTCTGATTTATAGTGATCATCCAGTACATTACCCAAATACCCATCTCCACAGACTAAGCCATAAACAGGCAAAAGCTGTTTCCTGAAATTACCAAACAACTCCAGGATTCAGGGTTCCCCCATTTTTTTAACAAAGTTTCTCCTATTGGTCTATGGAAATGAGTGACTGGGGGGAAGGAAGAGAGGCAATCTATGCCCTGGAGCAAATTCATTATCTCTACCAATTTTTTATATGTAAATGGACTATTATACCGTCCAAGGTACAGAATGATACCTGATGCATGAAAGAGCTTCACCTTCTACTAGGCATACCTACAGTCTTAAGTCAGAAGAGGTGGCTTGGAGTCCCAACTTCACACATTGGCTTATGACCTTGAACTTCACCTCTCTGTAAAATGGTGTTCATATTCGTGTATCTCCCTCACAAGAGTGTTGAGGGACTCAAAGAAAAATAATGCTTTACATGTTTTGCATATTGCAGAGGTACATACAAAGTATGTTGGGAGCAAATGGGGAAATCCCCCCACATACACTGTTCCAATAATGACAGGAGAAAAAGAAGGTAGGGAGCAAATGAACACATCTTCTCATCCTCCTTTTTCTCTTTCCCTCTTCCCCTGTTTCTATAGAACAAGAAACAGCCCATCTTAGATGGGGACAAGAGACTTGGGTAGAATAGTCCTGGACAGGGGAGGCTGGGCAGAAATAAGAAAAGCTAAGGTTTTACAACTATTCAAACTAAAGGCAAAAGCCTCCTAATCCTACCCCAATCAACATCACTGCCTCACTGGTAATATCACAAACACATAGCAATCAAACCTTAGGGAATGACAGAGCTAATGAAAACTACTATCATTCTAGTCCTGATACTGTAATCTAGAGAGCAAGCCCACTTACTCCTGCCAGGGTCCAAAATACAATGGGAAAGCAAAGAAAATGGGTCTGTCACTCTCCTACTTTTCTCAACCTTTCTTCTGCCTCAACTACCCTGACCCCAAACACATAGTACACTCCAAGTGCCCCAAATCCCCCACCCCTCCCATCTTTCCACCCCAATTAAACGTCAGTGCTTCTAGTTATTTCCAAAGATGCCATCCCAGTTACTATTGATCTGATCATCTGATTAAAACAAATCTCCCTCTATGGTAAATGCAGCTGAATGTTCCTAGGGTATTTGAATCTTGAAGTCCTCCATAGTATTATAGCCCTTCCTAACTTGCCCTGCCTCCTACCACCTTGCCCCTACATGCTCTTCCATCCTATGACATTGGTTTCCTTGCTGTTTCTCCAACAAGATCCTCCATTTCTCAACTCCAGGCATTTTCAGCGCTTCTCCCCATACACAGAATTTTCTCCTTTCTCTCCTTGTTCCTCCTGCCTCAAATCCCACCTTCTACAAGAAGCCTTTCCCAATCCCTCTTAAGCCTAGTGCCTTCTCACTCTGACCAGCTCCAGTTCATCCATCTGTAGCTTGTTTGTACAGAGGGTTATGTGTGTCATCTCCCCCCTTAGACTTCCAGCTGCTTCAGAGAAGAGACAAATTTCTGCCTTTCTTTGCATCCCCGATGCTTAGAACGGTGTCTGACACATTTTGTTGTTTCATTTCAGTCATGTCTAACTTTTCATGACCTCATTTGAGGTTTCTTGGCAAAGATTCTAGAGAGATTTGCCATTTCCCTCTCCAGCTCATTTTGTAAATCAAGAACCTAAAGCAAACAGGATTAAGGACCTTGGGCAAGGTCACACACTAATATCTGAAGCCAGATTTAAACTCAGGAAGATGAGTCTTCCTGACCCCAGGCCCAGCAGTCTTTCTACCAGACACCTAGTTGCCCAACCATTTCCGAGGGGAGAGAGGGGAAACAAAAATTTGGGTGAAACATTCCAGGGGGCCAGTTTGTTCCATAAGAATAATGCTATGGATAGGTCAAACATTAGACTCCAGGGTGGAGGGAGGGAAAGGGCGAGAGAATGTCTCAGTGAAGTTAGAGTACAATGTATTCCTTTCTTTATTACAAAGCTATATTAGTCAAAGCCACATTGGAATGCAGGGTATCTCCCTTCCCTCAGCAGAGAAGCAGAGCACCATGGGACAGGTCGTTTCAAACATTGACAATGTGTTCACGGTATCAGTTGTTTCTGCTTAACTGTTTTCCCCGTGTTATAAGGGAGGGGTCAAATGTGACAGTAAAGGGAAACTGAAAGTTATCAACACAGCTCTTCTTGTAAACAGTATAATGTAGAGAGTGCCGGTTTACAGAACGAGCAGTGAGTGCCCTGTTAATAGGGCAAGTTGGGCTCCTGGAGTTCAGTCAAAACAGTGATTCACTCATTACTTACAAAGAGATCCTGCAAACCAGAGGAATGCAAAACCCCAAGAACGTCCAGGGGACTTCCCATAGTGGGATACAATTCTTCCTTTTTGTCAGTCTTACAGTTCAGTTACTCCACAAAAATTCATGAATCACCTGGTATGTACTAGATGGTATCCTAGGTGCTGGGGCCAGTACAGTGACACAGGGCTGGAAAGTTTGCCAAACGCCTCATCTATGCCTGCCCAGCAAGCCTTGTCTTTTCTTCAGCATTTGCTTGTTCTCTTCCAGCCCTAAGATTATTGCTAAAATTAAATTTTCCTCTGAACAAAAGCCCCTCTCTTGGTGGTAAAGAGTTGGACACTAGAGGTGGAAAGGAAGGCAGATGCAAAGACCCTCTCTGAGAGAGACGTTTCCATCAGCATCACCAGTTGTTCCTTCATAAAGTCCATGACCCTATCTTAAGCTGACTTCCCATATGTGTCCTCTTCCTGGCTTTTCTGGGATGCTTGCAGTGGCCATAGACTCCTGAACAGGTAAAAAGCTGCCAGCTCTCATCCACTGGTGGGGGCCCAGGGTGGGGAGGCAGAATGCTCCCCAACCCTCCAACATACAGAAAACTTATGGAACATCCAGTTTCTCTCTCCTCTGGGGATTCCACAGAGCAAGGAGGATCAGTTCTCTTTTTAAAAGATTGTTTATCTTCACAGCACAACAATTAAAACAGCTTTGGCAACTCTCCTCAAGATGATACCCTGCAGCTACACAAGCTACCCATACTTCCCTTCAGTGCCTTCAAAATACCAAGGAATGCTAAAGAAACCGCAAGCCGAGACAAACATGTACATGAGCTCATGTGAATTTCACAACAGTCTCCTGAGGTCTATCCTTCCGATAATGTTCTCTCTATTCTACAAATGTGGAAGTTGAGGCCCAGAAACGTTAATTTGTCCCTGTCATTTCAGTCATGTCCAACTCTTCATGCCTCTATCTGGGATTTTCTTGGCAAAGATACTAGAGTGGTCTACCATCTCCATATTAAGCTCATTTTACAAATGAGAAAACTGATGCAAACAGGCTTAAGTGACTTCCTCGGGGTCATCCAGTTAGTCAGTGCCAAAGGATACATTTTAATCCCGGGTCTTCTTGGCTCCAATTTCTACCCTCTGTCCACTCTAGAATGTTGCTTTTCATGGAGAGAAGCCAGTCCCTGCCCTTAGGGAGCTGGTGCAACCACTGGGTAATTATTAATAATAACAATATAGAATCTCAGAATTGAAAATGGAAAGGAGAGGGAGGAAATGAATTAACTCTTACTGTTCCGCTTACCCAGCCACCTGTTGGACATTTCCACCTGATTATACCACTATATCATTATCCTGTCAAGCTCAACACATCCCAAATGGAAATTTTTCATTATATTCCTTCTCTAAAAGTTCTGCTCCTCTAAACTTCTCTATGTCTGTTGAGGATATCACTGTCACTGTGCTTCAGGTCCCCATTATCCTACACTCTTGCCCCTCTCCCACCCCCATCTCCAGATCCAATCTATTGACAAATTGCCACCATGATATCCCGCCTATTTATAACTTTCCATCTACCGACAGGATGGCCACTCAAATTCAGAGACTTATGAGCCTTCACTCAACTATCACAACATCCTGCTAATTAGATTCCCAGTTTCCAATTTCCTCCATGAAGTGGCCAAAATCATCTTCCTAAAGCAAAGATCTAACCATGTCAGTTCACTGTTCAAGAAACTTCCCTGGTTCCCTGTTGTCTCCAGCATAGACTAGCTAGAAGCTCCTGAGCTGGGGAATTGAAGCTCGCTCTGACTCCAGCCCACCTTTGCAAGCAGACTGAATATCACTCACTCCCTCCATTTACTCTACTTACCAGCCAAATGGGTCTCCTTCCTAGTCTTCAAATTCCACACTTCATCTTGGAACCTTTACCATGGCTGCCCCTCTTGCCTGGAATTCCCTCCCTCCTCAACCCTATCTCTTAGAAATCAGTCCCCAGCTTTCTCTAAGGCTCAGGTCAGCGGTTGGAAAAAGATGTTAGTGGACTGGCTACCCCTTCTCACTGATGCATCCATGAACAGACTCTACCTAAGAGCTGGTCTTGACCATCTCCTTAAAGGGTAGCCTCATTCTAGCTTGTGAGCAGAGCTTTTTCAGGAGCTTTTGGAGAAGCCACTGAAAGAAAAGCTAGCCCCAGACAGGGATCTATGCTTTTGCAGAAAGATCTCTTCCTGGCCTGGGGGAAGAAGGGGATTTTTCTTCCACTCCCTCTGTCCTATTAACAACGATGATGGCTACATATTCGAGAAAGGAATAACCCCACATTTGGAGAGAATGTAAATTCCTTTGAGTGTTGGGCCACTTTTACTTCTTTGTATGCCTGGTGCCTTGCACAGAACCTAGGAGAAGTCTAATAAATACCTTGATGTAGCCTGCATCTCAAGACCCTAGATACATTTTGTGCTTTGCAGTTCTTTCCTTGGGTCACAGGTGACATGGAAAATGACTTATGGGGATTCCAGCACTGTTGGGAGCAGTCTGGGCCCTGTGAGTTCGAGGTGGAAGCTGGGACAGCAGCTGTGAGTTGTGTGCACTTAGAGAATGGGGGGGAGGGGGAAAAGAGGGCACGAATAGAGACTATGGTGGCTTAAGGCATCATCAAGGTCCAGCATGTGAGATGGAGGAAATGGAAGCCAGAGATCTCTGGGGATCTCCTTCCTGGGAGGTCACTGAAAGGGAGGGGGAGAGTGCTCAGGTACCCGGCTTGGGCTGAGTTGCTAATACCCCAGGACCTCCACACAAAGGATGGAACCTGTCTAGGGCAGCACAGTTTCTGAAGGAGTGTGTCTGCCAATGGGGATGGGGGGAAGACTCCAAGCAACCTAACCACCATCCCCCCAGGCTGCTGTTCTGCCCTGTTTTCCCTTCCCCAACCCCACTGAGACTATTGGTCAGGATGGGACATGTGCAAGGAAACAGATGAGTCTGAGCAGGCAGGCTCAGGGATAGCCTGAGAAGTCTCCCAAGTCAAACTGCATCCCCTTCCTCCACTGGGAAGCAGAAGGAAACTCCGGCCTTCCTGGGGCAGGACCAAAGTGTCCTTGCACTGCCCATGTGAGATTTCATTCAAGGTACAGGGAATTCCTAGGGACCAAACCCTCTCTGCCAATGTAGGTGAAGTCTGCTCTGTAACTTTCCATCTTTGAGGTGCCTGAGGGCACTGAGCACTGAAGTGGCTGGTCCAGGGTCATACAGCCAGGCTACGTTAGCGTTGTCACAAGAACCCAGGGCTTCTCTGTGAGACCAGTCCCCTAACCATTAAGCCACACTGTGGCCACCACACAGCTCACACGCTATACAAAATATTTCTTGAGCCCTTTCCTTTTGAGTGTTCTCTCCCTTTTGAAATAGCATAGTGCACAGAGCTCTGAATCCTGAGTTAGAAAGACTTGGGTTCAAATCTAGCCTCAGACTCTCCCTAGTCATGTAACCCTGAGCAAATCACTTCACCTCTGCCTGCCTCAAATTCCTAACTGTAAAATTATAGTAATAGCGCATTTCCTCCAAGATTGTTATGAAGATCAAGTGAGAGATTTCTAAAGCACTTTGTAAATGTTAAAGTACTATGTAAACGCTACTTATTAAGACTGTCATTGTACACACACAACACAATGTAAGCTCCTTGGAGGGACAGACTGTTTTGTGGGATTTTTCTTCTCTCCCCAGTTCCTAGCACATTCCCCTTGCACATAGATACTCAATGATGGTAAATTAATTTAAAGAGAAGGGAAGAAACATTAGAACTGTAATTTGAGTGAAAGCGCATTTATTGACTGAACTTTATACACTAAACTCATTCCTCACAACTCTTACCAAAAAAGTGAATTAAATTTTTAAACACCAAAAACATCCAACACTCTACTTGTTTATTATTCAAAGGGAAAGCAGCCCTCCCCCCACCCCCAAGGTTTACCTAATGCTTTCTTTTCCTGCTGTAGTAACAAGAGAACCAGACTAGGAGGGTACAGGGGATTATTTTCTTGTCCCTTAAAGGACAAACTTAAAAGCTCACCTTGGATTCTCTGTAATGTCTTTATGATTTTATGTCCATATCGCAACAACGTTAACAGGACTTCTTTATGGGAGAGGAAAGGAAGGAAGGAGACAGAGTGAGGTCCTTAGAGGGTAGGATTATCAAACTGAATCTGGATATTTGTCCCAGACATCTGTATTAACTTAAGAAATGAATGCAATGCCTGAACCAGGTAACCTGGCAGTAACTTTGGTGGGGAGGAGAGAGGGGGAGAGAGAGAGGGGGGAGAGGGAGAGGGAGAGGGAGACGGAGAGGGAGGGAGAGAGGAGAAGGATTCTCTTCCCCCTCATGTCTCACTCCACTCTTAAGAGAAAGTATTTGTCTAACAACCTGCGAATATTGTGACTGAAGCAAGGGAAGAAAGATGTTTTTCCCAGTCTCTGAAGTGGCATCTTGGGATGGTTCCAGGCTTTTCAAACAGTCACCTCTGACTGCCTGAAAGGCAGGGAGAAATGTCGTCTCAAAGGAAACATTTTCTAAAGAAATAAAGATAGAAACTTTCAGAGACCCCACATTCAGGCCAAGGGGAGGGAGGGTCGGCGACCCAAATGTTTGGCCACTGGCTGGATGCTGCTGGGCTTCAACAGTGAGATGAGCAGGGCCTCCAGGCAGAAACTGACAAGCCGTGTAGAGGGAGAGGGAGGGAGATGCACCTTTTCCAGCCGAGCATCCATGATTCAGGGGCCAGGGCAGAGAGAGGTGTCTAAAAGGAAGGATTCGTGGACCTACCCTCTGGAATCCAGTCAGAGAACTTTGTCTTGCTTAGCGGGAAAGATATCACGCCTGAATCAACGATGGTATGATTGTTTTTTGAAAAACCAAATAATAACGTGGGGGCCAGGGAAAGGTTCATTCCCTTCCAGCTTATCTTAAAACCTACTTATTAGAGCTTCCTTATTCAACCTCAGTCAGCCTAATTCTTCCACAGCTGCCTGGGGGCCCCCCGGGCAGAGCCCGCCTTCTCTCTTACCTCCATTTGGGAAGCAGCCCCAAGGACATTCTGCAATGAAAGACTCCAGGGGAACAAAGAGCTGCCTGTGTGCGAATCAGTCTGTGGCTGGAGTGCCAGTAGACTGCGCCTAGGTGTCCAGCATGTGAGGAAAGACCTCGCCAACCTGGGGCGGGTTCAGAGAGGGAGGGGTGTGGCTGGAGAAGTCAGAGATGGAACTGTGATCACCTGGGAGAGCTCACCTCAAGCCCAAGATGGGACGCTCGTTCCATTTTGCCTGGAACCCCAAATCCTAGACTTTTTAATTATTCCACTTTCCTGAGGATAAGAAATTTAGTTCTAAAAGGGACCCCAGAGGTCATTCAGTCCAATTCCTTGTTTTACAAGTGAGAAAACCAAGGCATAGGGAAAGTGACTTTCCCAAGGTCACTAGCTAGCAAGTGTCAAATCAGCCTCTGATTCCAAGTCCAATAGCATCCTTCCATGTTACTAGGCTTTAATCAGTGTAAAACTGAGGGACAAGTGACATTTTAAATAGCAATTTAAAGTTTGCAATGCCCATTACAAAAATTAATTCCATTCAAAAATGAACTGCCATGTATGCCCAGGTGAGGAGAAGAAGAAGAAGGAAGGTAAGCAATATGGTTGGGGGGGGATGTGGACAGGAGGGAGGTACAGGAAGGGGGAGAGAGAGGAAAAGAGGGAGGGAGGGGGAAAAAGAGGAAAGGAGGGAGGGAGGGGAGAGAGAAAGAGAGAGGGACAGAGACAGTGAGACAGAGACAGTCATTTATAAGATCTCAGTAACACCACCGAAGGGTGTGAGGCAAGAATCTAATGATTCTTTATTATCTCACCAGAGAGGTGGCAGATAGAATGCTGGACCTGGAGTGACTGGGTTCCAGCTTCATCTCTAATACTTCCTACCTGTGGGCAAATCACTGAACTTCTCTCATCTCTCTACATCTCCATCTGTAAAATGGTGAGAATAACCTCATAGGATTTGGAGAATGATCACCTAAGATCACATATGAAAAGTGCTTTACAAACCTTAAACTCCAGAAAAGTGTTAATGGTGATAATGATGATGAGGATGGTGATGGTGGTGATGACAATGTTGAAATCAGTCTCTTTCCACCAAGAATCTACATAGCATTTTGTCCACACAAACTACACGCCAACAAATCAACCTAAAATATCTGCAAAGTTCCTTGGGGGTAGGGAGAGAATACCAACAATTGAGGTGACCAAGAATGACCAGGTAGGAGCTACATAATCCCTTGGATTTCAAAAGGCAAAGGTAAGGGGGGAGATTATTCAAGGGGCAAAAGTGGCAGCCTATGCAAAAGCATAGAAATGGGAGGTGGATGGCTGCATAAAGGGAAAAACAAGCAGGCCAGTTTGTCCGGGATGTAGTATGCATAAAGGGGTTTTAAGGGACAATCAAAGACATTTGTATTTCTCCTACAGGCAGTAGGGAGCCACTGAGGCTTAATGAGCAGGGGAGAGGCATGGTCAGACGAGTGTTTTGAGAGCACCAATTTTGGAATAGTGTGAAGGTCGGACTGAAGAGAAGAGAGATGCAAAGGTGATGCAGGTGAGAGGTGATGATATCCTGAACTAAGGTGATAGTGATGAAAGTAGGCAAGTTTAGATTTAGGAATTATCATGGAGAGACAACTAGCAGGGCTTAGCCACTGGCTGGATTATGGAAGGGAGTGAAGCAAAGCAAACCTGGGATAAATCTGGATGACTTGGAAGGATAGTGGTGCTACTGGCAGACAAAGGAAAATTAGGAAAAGATATGGTCTTGGGTGAGTTGAGGAATAAGGAGATGCATTTTGGACATGATAAATATCATATGTCTGGAGGTGTCTAACATGTTGGGGACAATGGTGGCTAGAGCTCGAGAGATGGAGGGCTGTGTACATACATCTGGAAGTTACGTGAGAAGAGGCAGACATTGGCCTCATGAGAGCTAATAAGGTGGAACCAAAAGGAATAGGAAAGAAGAAAAGGAAAAAGCATGATTTTTCCCTTTTGTTCTGATTCTTCTTTCACAACATGACTAATGCAGAAATATGATCAATATTATTGTACATATATAACCTATATCAGATTGCTTGCTGTCTTGGGGAAAGGGAGGAGGGAGAAAATTTTGGAACTCAAAATCTTATAAAAGTGAATGTTAAAAATCATTTTTACATGTAATTAGGGGGAAAATACTATTAAGTGGGGAGAAAAAAGAGCCCTCAGGCATACTTATACAAATAAGAGGACGAGATTGAAAAAGATCAGTAGTCAGATAGGAAAGAAAGGGTTAATAACAAGAGAGTAGGGTCAGGAAAGCCCAGGGAGGAAAGGAGATGGAATCCAAGATCAGATGGTGGCCAACAGTGTCAAACACTACAGAGGGGTATACAGGAGGGAGACAATATAGGTTACACCCAAAAGAAACTGTACTACTGGAGAATAATGGGACCACATACAAATAAATGGAGACTGAATTGTGGGGAGCATCATAAAGAAGCATGTGATTAGATGAGATGTATTTTATAGCTCCCTGTGACCTCACTCCCATTAAAGTTCTTTAATAATCAAGATTCAATCTCCATTTATTTGAGTGTGGAGGCATACCTCAGAGATAATGTGCATCCATTTGCAGACCACTGGAGTAAAGCAGATACTGGAATAAAGTGAGTCACATAAATTAACAAGTGTCAATTAACGAACAGAAACTACTTTGAAAGAAATTTGTTTAAGTCAGGGAAAGCACCTAGAAGTTAAGTGAGGCTTAATTCTGGGTTAATTCTTTTTCTTCTGCTTTTAATCAGTTTGTCTTTGGTAGCTATATTTTTTCCTAACAGCTTTGATAGAGAATTGATTTTGAACATTAAAATTGTAAATTCAAGTTTAATTGGACCCCAAAACTAAAATTTTCAAAATATACTCACTTGTCCTATATTACCCCAAAATTGGGAACATTTATCTATTTATTATCTATTTCCAGAAGGACCTCCTAATCTATTTTATAATAGTTAGTAGTTGAGCAGTTAAAAGAAATAGCCTAGAATGTCTAGGAAGGAAAAAACAAGGAGAAAGAAAAATCTAAGCGTAGGAAGCAAGCTAGATGTTTCTACTGTCTAAAAAGAGGTCATGTTGTCAAGAACTGAAAAATGTAACTCTCTTGATTTGGGAATTAATTGCAGAATATTATTCTTATGAATGATAGAACTTTATTATTATAATAATTTAACAATTCTTTTAAATTGTTAAAGGTTTTTATAACTGCTAAGAATATCTTAATGGATTTTTGGAAGTTTGCAGTTAGGAACAAAATGAGGTGCTTTGATCTCCTGGAGGATAATAGAATTACAAGTAATTAGCAATAATTATGGAGTTCATTTGTTATAGGTAAATTAACAAGTCACCTGAGTTGAAATAAACTATGCAACTTAGGAAGTAAACGCTTGGTAAGTCATTGGTTTTGCTTAACAACTTGTGCTAAAGGAGAAATTGAGTGCAGTAAATATTACAGATACAGAAGAAGCTGTTTAGATTGAGTTGAGATGAGATACAGGTTCCTAAACTTGCCATCCACTTGCTAGTAAATGATCGTCATTGTTGATGTTGTTCAGTCACGTTGGACTCTGTGACCCCATTTGGGAAGTTTTTGGTTAAGATACTAGAGTAGTTTGTCACTTCCTTCTCCAACTTATTTTACAGATGAAGAAACTGAGGCAAACAGAGTTAATTGACTGGTCCAGATTAGCTGTCACACAGCTAGTCTGAGGGTGGATTTGAACTCACTAAAATGAGTCTCCCTGATTTCAAGACTGATGCTCTATCCACTATGGTGCCACCTGCCTACTGGTAAATATACTAATATAAACATGCACAACTTGGCAGTAAGTAGGGGCCAAAATTAAAATAGGTTAAATTTCTTCAGGCAGCAGATAAGGTTTTTAGTGGCTCACTTTTCAAGTAAAGGAATAATTGATGACTAAAGTATTTTGCAAATAAACCATATTTTAAAAAAGGAAGATTTCAATATCAATTAACTATACTTATTACTTAAGATTTGTATTTATCATGAAATCACACTAATATTTAAAAATTACTTTGCTAAGCAGTACAAGTTCTAATAAATTTTTCAGGTTTTCTTACTGTTTGCATCCAGTTAATGGGATGTATTACACCTCTCATTAGCAATCAGTTTATCATGTTTGAATCATGTTTGAAATTGATTTCTTTAGAAATCTGAAAACTAATCTTAGTAGCCACCTCATTTTCTACGTTTACTGTCTTGAAAAACCATTGTTCCCCACTAAGATTTTTCAAGAATTTGGATGCTTTAATTTGTTTTTTATTGCTTTACAATTTGCTTAAGTCAGGCTGTTTTGATTCGAAATGGCAACAAAGATTGCATTCCTTCAGAACAGCTATTACTTCTGGGCAAACAAGGCACAACATTTTGTTTCTCACGCAAGTAAACAAATATCTATTTGTCCACTCTGGATTAAACATTCTATGTTCTGATTCAGTCTTCTGTTTCTTTTTACCATCCATTTTACAAAGTCACCTCAAAAACTTTAATATTAAAACCAAAAATCTCCACAGCAACTGCTCACATACAAAGAAATACTGAACTGAGTGTCTGACCTTGAGAGAGCATCTGACACTCAATGTAGCTGGCAGGGTGGCCAAAGAGTGAGGGAGAGGAAGCCTTTACGATGCTGCTGCTACTGCGTAGCACTTACTTTGCTTGTGTTCAGCACCACTAATGACCAAAAACACAGCAAAAAGATATAACTCTTGCTCATACTAGAGGCAGACTGACGATGGTTAGTTGCTGCAGATCACGTGACAAACAGGACAGAGAGAGTGCTCAGTGGCAAACCCACCAGCCAAGTTACCTGATGGTACAATAGTGACTAGTGGAAGGCAGGTTAAACAGGACACAGACAAAGCACTTGTTATATCTTTACTTTATTTTACATCCTCTACATGTTTTGCAGGCAGCCCATGGTCCGTATGTTATGCGGTCCTGTACCAATGTATGTCATCTTAGAAATATCTCAGAATGATAAGAGAATGATTAGACAAATATGAAGACATTTGTGGGATAAAGAGATAACTATTAATTAATAAAGTTAAATCAGAAATATTTTCTGTTTTGTTTTAAGGAAGAGAATTTCAGTGAAATCAGTTATCTTACAAATGGTTTAATCTTTGATTATCTATTACAATTGAAGTTGGATAAGTATCTTTGAGTCAAACTCACCCACCTCACAGGGATGCCCGTGGGAAACAGTTGTAAAGTGCTTGGCCCAGTACCTTGCCCGTAGCAGATAAATGTTGGTTATTGTGATTACATCATTCTCCATGCTCCACACGTAGTAATTTTAATGTGAGATTCATTTATTTTATGGGATTTCATTTACAGAGAGATATATCTTCCTATCAGGATAATTAGAACTTATTACTACTTCTTGTCAAATCTGTTTCTGAGGCTAAAGAAACAAGTAGAAACATTCAAACCCACCACCACCACTCATGTATGTTTTATTTTTTTTTCCCGTTTCTGTCTTTCATGAAATGTGTTTGGTATCAATGCTTTTCCAAGTTACAAGGATTACAAGTTTAAAAGCTACTTAAGATAGAATGAATGCTATTCTAGGCAAGATAATTTGGAAATGCATTCAATTGATTTGATTTCATTAAAGACTAAGTTTTGTTTCATGCTTTAAATTCATGATATTATGAAAGTTATTGTTGTGTTTCTAAGTTTTCTTGTATTGTAAATTCTGGGAAACCATTGTTTAAGAAATGCTATTTAGGGAACGATATGACTGTGCCATTGGTGAAATATGGGGGAGGGAGGAGGAAGTGGAATCAGAATTTACCACTGTTACCATAATGTAGCATTCAATTTGATCAACGACTGTTCTCATCACTCAGCACCTGTTCGAGTCATTGGTCATTGAGATCCAGACTCCACCCACTTTCATTCCTGTTTACAAACCCTGGTTTGGCTCTAGAGCCATTTCCCATGAACCCAACAAGAAACCAGTTCCTAGGATTTACCCCTAGAGATGTTCTCCTCTCACACCTGTCCTCAGTGTCTGGGTCCCTACCTCACTAAGGTTCTGTTCCACAGGGCAGGGCTTCACTAACCACTGGTTGTGAATTCACACATTCATCTAATGACTCAGCACATTCATACGAGCAAACACTGGAACAAAGAAGATTCCTGACACTTGTTGACTGGAGCTCTAATGATAATCTCCCTCCTTTAAGAAGAGCATACATTGGGGGCGGAGCCAAGATGGCGGAGTAGAAAGACTCACCTATGCTAGGTCCGTACCCACAGCCCATAGATTTCCTGTAAAAAGAACTCCTGAAAAATTCTGGAACAGTGGAAGCTGCGCAGCAACATAGTGAAGGAGATTTCCGTTGCAGAG
>CM053771.1:548123401-548142517 GCA_028658325.1 Potorous gilbertii | reverse complement strand
AATGAATGTAAAAAGTTAAATAAATTTATTTAAAATAAAAAAATAAAAAAAAAAGAATAAGGGAGCAGCTTTTCAAGCCTAGCACATTGTGTATGTTTATAAATGCTTAGAGAACTGTTGCTAAATTATGGATTTGGGGAGGCAACTATTAGATTTATATTTAATAAAATGCACTTTAGTCATCATATAGGCATTTATAGGAAATTTTTCTGCCTTTTATGAAATGAAGATGTAATTCAAGACAAATAAAATGAGTAAGTAAGAAAAAAAAAAAAAGAAGAGCATACATTTACATCATGCTTTAAAGTATACAAAGAACTTTGCCTACCTACTTAAAGTGCTAACCCACCACACCTAGTGTTCCTTCATTGCCCTGGGGCAATCAATCCTACATGGACAGGAAGATGAGAGACTACGTCAAGTCAACACTTTCCACCCAACTGCTTAGAGAACATTTCCACATCATCAGTGGAATAAGACCAGTTAAAATCTGTTAAAAAGAAAGAAAGAAAGAAGGAAGGAAGGAAGGAAGAGAGAGAGAGAAAGAAAGAAAGAAAGAAGAAAACGTTTGCCTTTAAAAATAAAAAGTTCCTCACCAAAGAATACTGTCTGAAAGACATCACTGGAAAAAGCCACTTGCTCACAGGAGTTTATATAGGTTTCAGGCCACCAAAGGAATCACTGAATATAAATGATACCTATTCAGCAGCTTCTATCTGGGAAAGGAGGTTTAATTCTTTTTAAAGTGCTATTCCAAGCTGCTTGTCCTCTTCCTCCTCTTCCCCATGGAAGGGACACAAAAAGAATTCCAGAAAAGAGTGAAGACTTTCTTCAGTGACAGATAAGGAAAGAGTAACTCTTGGTGATGATTCCCTCCCCTAAAGTTTCCATATTCTTTAGAAGACAGAGAAGCCTGGGAAGACATATAAATATGCATGTGTGTGTATGTATATATGTGCGGATACACAAGACAGATACAAAGTAATCATAACCAGGAAAGCAGCCCATACAATGATGAAAAGAGATGCAAACGGAAAACCACAACAAACTCAGAGCACTATGTGATTGTAATGAGCGCACTTGAGCCTACAGAAGAAGTGGGAAAGACACAGACATGGCGAGGGAGTGTGGTGCAGAGCGTAGCGCGCTTCCAGACTTCGTGGATGAATTGGGTTTTCTGCTAGTTTCTTTTTTACTCTTTGTTCCAAGGGATTGGTCGTCTGGGTTTGGAGTAGGCGGGTGTTTGGAAATTAAAATTTTTTAAATAAATAAATAAATGATCTATATTCATCAGTGAAAAGGGCTGTAAGACGATGTCCAACCAGGACCTCCTAACATCTAAGTCTTTATAATAGTAACGGTCATCCTCTTATTAAAATGTGGATGAATGTCTATGAAATGTGGATTCAGTCAAAGGGCAACACTTAAGGCCCTAGAGGGACTTCCCCGCCCCCGTAAGGTCATAAGGTCTAGGGTTTGTGTCATCAAATTAGGAAGATAGAGAGTTAGAAAATGATTAGCCCTCTTTATGTTATATATAAAACTTGGAGCAAACGTCAGATAAGGATTAGAAGTAGATTGTTTTAAAGCTTTTTCTCAAAGAATTCTCTTATTTACCCTTTAATATTTACTGTTTTACTGGTCTAATACTTTTAAAAGCAGCCCCAAATTCTCAATTATAATCTAGATAGAGGTAGCACTTCTACATCTTAAGGTTTGCAAAGAGCTTCCCATCCATTATATCATTTATCCTTAACAGTAACCCTGTGAGATAGGCACTTTTATCACCCCACTCTACTGGGGCTACAGGGATATCATCAGATGAACAAGGTATCTTGCAGTTCACAGGCACAGATTTAGATCTGGGAGGAACCTTAGAGATCATCAAGTCCAAACCCTTTGTTTTACAGATTGAGAAACTGAGGGAAAGAGAGGTTAAGTGACTTGCCCAAGGTCACACAACTTTTAAGTGTCTGACACAGGGTTTGAATCCAAGTCTTTCTGGTGCCACATCCAGCATCTTATCCACTTCACAACCCTGCCTGTCAGGTCATATGAATGAGACAAAAGCCTGGTGACAGCATGTGACATCTGCAGGAAGAATGTTGTAGGGAAGAAGAAAAGTTTGTTAATGGCCCCCACTATTTTATTTTTGGAAACATTTCAAACTACACATTTCTTCACCCTTGAAATCAACATTAAGTCTTAGCGACTTTTTCTCTTGGACTAGTCCTGTCTCTCCGATCCCCATGTCCACTACACTTATTCAGAACTTCAACCAAAGATGCTTTGGCTTTAGAATATTTGTCCTGGGGGGCAGGGGGGCATGTTCCCCAGGTCTCCATCAGAGACCTGTTTGTAACAGAAAATCTGTGACATTTTCTCCATCACTAATCCAGGATAAAGCCAAGAATTTGAAAACAATGACCTGAAGCAGGCCAAAAACAACGAGACCTTTGGGAGTTTGGATCTGGGATTTCATCAGCATATTATCACTATTGATATACTAGGCAAGCTGGCAGAAGGAATATAGGGAGTTGGTCCTATACATACAAGGCACGTGACTGAACAAGTCCCTCAACCTCTCAATGCTACAAGAAAAGTCTCAGAGGCTGTAAATGGCGAGGTTGTCGCCAATCTGTTTAAAAATAGAGAGTCCTCCCTGTGTGTTCCCCAAACCAATGAATTCACAGGTCCAGAACAATAGTAATTTTTTATTATTATTTTCACATTTATACAATGTTTTAAGGTTTGCAAAAATGCTTTGCATGTTTTTGCACTTGATAAAATGAATCAAATATTCAAATATAGATTTATTTCATCTCTGAAACTTAGATATACTCCTCCATCCCTTAGAAAAGAATGTGATGAACTTCTTCCAGCCTTCTGTCCTCTAAAGAACAAAGGGCCTTTCCCTATCTTGCCTACTCTTTCAACTAGAGGTCCCCTTTGGTCAGCGCAGGTAGGGGGTGCCAGAGTGCACAAAGCACCAGGTTTGGAGTCAGGAAAATTCATCTTCCTGAGTTCCAATCTGGCCTCATACACTTACTAGCTGTGTAACCCTGGGTTTGGCTTCAGTTTCCTCATCCATAAAATGAGCAGGAGAAGGAGGGGGCAAACCATTCCAGTATCTTTGCAAAAGAAAACCAAACAAATGGAGTCACAAAGAGTTAGAAACAACTGAAACAACAACAACAGATCAAGGGTCTTGCCCTTTCTGGGGCTGCCTTATTAAAAGGAGTCGGGTAGAGGGATGGGAACAGACCTGGGCATAGCAGTTACTGTCCCCCAGCTCTAAAACTGTGCAATGGGGACAAGTGGAAAGAGAAGTAAATAAACACATAAAATCCATTATGATTTCACCAAGATGCCTGGAACCTGCCACAGCCAGGGGGAATGCCCCTTCATTTATATTTGCCCACCTCTGAAGCGGTCACTCAGAATTCATTCTGACTTTTTCATGTGCTGGTGAGATTTGTTAAACTCTATGTTTTCCCTTTTTTATTCCTTGTTATAAATGATGGAGGGGAAAACATGAGGGATGCATTGGGAAATACAGGTGACATAAAAACAGAAGATATCAACAATTTTTTTTAAGATTCAGCTAGAAACAAAAACACCTATGAGCCCCATCAAGTTAGGAAACCCTCAGCCCAAAGAGCAGTTTTCCAGAAGAAATGAAGTCATGAGAGCCCAGAAAGAAGACTCAAAGTCTAGTGTCAACCCAATGCCACAATTACCTATGCACTGCAATTCCTTCTAATGTCATCCATCAGGAGTCAAGGGGCTCCAACTCTGTAGCCTCCGCTAAGCTATTTGGCCTGCCTGGGCTTCATTTTCCTAATATATAAAATGAAGTTGGATCACCTGTCCTCTGAGGTCCCTCCCAGCTATAAATCTATAAATATGGGGCTCCTGAAATATACCATCTCTCTCTGTCTCAGTATCCTTTTCTGTAAGATACAGAGGAAAACCAGATGACCCCAAAGGTCTCTCCCAGTTCAGAATTATAAACCCAAGAACCTGAGCTCAGACATTGACAGGACTAAACCTTCAGGGAGGAAAAAAATATTGCTTCCTGCCCCACTCTACCCTCATAGACAGACCCTTCAGTTGAAAGGTAGATAAAGTCTCAAAAGGAAATCAGAGGCCAGGAATTAAGGTAGGATCCCAGGAGTTTTCTGGAATTGAGAACACTGACCAATTGTAAGAACGCCCAAGCTTTTCCCAAGCTGAGGCAAGGTGACGGTCACATTCAAGTTCATAAGCCTCACCTACATGAAATGCCAGGACTCTTCTCTAAATGCCCTTCAAAATGTGGGTGAAATAAAAATCTTGGGGATTCCAGTTTACCAAGAACTTTACAAATATTATCTCATCTCAACCCTGTGAGGGAGAGGCTTCTGAGAGGCCTGCTAGCATAAGAGTCACATAAGATCCTAAGCCTAGAGCCACAAAGGGGTTCAAAGGCCATCTGGTCTAATTCCTTCATCATACAGGTGACAAAATGGAGGCCCAGAGAGGTGCTGACTAGCCCAGAGTCACACAGCTGCTGTGGTGGGATTCATACCTAGGTCCTATGGCGCCCAGACCCCCACCATATGCAGTGCTGCCTACCCATACCACACACAATCTCGGTTCATCAAATGGCCCAAGCATTAAACATGCATCTGTCTACTACATCCCTAAGCACAGACCCTCCTCTGCTCAACAGCGGATCCCAAGAAAGCCATCTCCAGCCTCCAAGTCCAGGCTCTTACCACTACCCCACAGTTGCCTCTCCTCTGGGTGCAGGGTCCTTAGAAATAGCTGTTCCTTCCAACTTGACTTTGTCATATGCTTCCGGGGCTCCTGGCCAGGCTGCTCTTGCCCTTACCTCCATTTGCATCCCAGAAACATGCTGTGCCTGGCTGGGGCTTCTGTGGGAGCTGAGCTAAGCTGAAGACCGGCTTGTCTGGCGCTGGGTGCCCTGAGTCCTGCTTCTCTGCCTCAGAGGGAACTACCTTATAAAACAGCTTTCCTGGCATACGAGAGTTGAGACAGACTGGGTGGGTGGGGCATGGCTAAGCACGCAGATACATGAGGCTAATCAAGCCAGGCCACTCATCTTGGACTTAAAGTATTAGATGGAAGACTTTAAGTAAATTTCAGATTAAAAAAAGATCCCAGTTTCCTGTCACACCCAGCATCATGGGGATATTTAACCAAACCTGCCGGTCTACGCCACTCCTAATCCCTTTTCTTTAAATTAAAAAAAGTTTTGTCGATGTCTTTTATTTCTTCATCACTCATTATATGACTACCAAGCCACCCTCTTCCTTGAAAATAAATCCTCCCTTGAAGCAAAAGAAAAAACAAACAAACAAAAAAAACACTGTAGTAACCTAATTCGCAACGTAGACAACATTCTGACCTACCAGTCCCCTACCTTTTTACCAAGAGAGAAACCTATGTCATTAGCCTTTCCTGATCTCCCAGCTGTCACCCCCACCTTCAATTATCTTCTATTGGCCTTGTCTCTTCCTATATGTCTCCATGCTCTCTCTTCCAGAGAGATCATAAGCTCCTAGAAAGCAAAAATGGTTTTCCCTTGTTCTTTGCCATTCCCCTAACATGGCACCTGTTCTGTAGTAAGCCTTTAATAAATGCTTGGGGATTGATGGATTTCCCCCCTTCCCTAGGAGCCCCCACATATCTCTGCAGAGAAAAAGGAAGCAGCTATTGACTTTTCCACTACTCAGAATTGAGTTCACCTTCCTTCATTTGCTTTATTGCGGCCATTGGGTGTGCTGCCCTTCTGATTCTGCTTCCTCCACTCCACATCTATTCATAGACATCTTCCCATGTTTCTCTGAAATCTTATCAGCCATTTCCGGGAGCCCAACAGAAGCATATATGTAGAGCTGGGAGGGACTCCAAAGACCATCTAGTTTAATCCCTTCATTTTACAGAGAAGGAAATTAGACCCAAAAAGATGGTGTGCCTAAGATCTCACAGGTCATAGGCATCAGCTACGCCACAGCTGTTTAGTCATTCCCCAAGTGAGAGACATTACCTTTGCTCCTAATTCTTTATTGTCACAAGGAGTGTCACCATGAACATATCAACTGACTTGGAACTTTTGCTCCTGCCTTTGATCTCCCTCCCCAAGCCCTTTGCCCACTGAACTCTCTGCCCACTTCAAACCCAGATGAAAAAGACTGAGACTCGCCCAGCTCCACTATGTTCTTCCTCATTATCTGAGTAGGGACCTAAAGTGATGTCCAAAGGTAGAAAATGAAACAGGGTGGGGCGAAGACAGATCTGGACACAAAATGGGGGAGATGGTTCCAGGACCAGCTTTGCCCAACCAAGATGGGGCATGACTCCACAGTCTCAGTCACAAGGCCACATAGTCACAAGAAAATTGAAATTCCAAGTGGTTCCAGGCCTCTCAACCTCCAAGGTTTATAGAATTTACAAAGTAATGAGCACTTCAGGAAGTCATGTCCAATTTCTAACTCCTAGTGTTAGAGTCGGTAGCTCTGTTAGCAGAAGGATACTTCCTTAGTTATGGGCTTTCCCTACAAAAGGCACATAAGAAGAAAACCCTGGCAAGCGTTCACTATTTGTCTTCTGAAGATTCAAGGTCCTTTTCATGCCTCCCCAGAGGTCAATCAACAATCAGTATAAGCATTTATTTAGTAAGCGCTTTCAGTGGGCAAATCCTTGTGCTAAGCCCCGCAGATACAAAAAAGAACAAAAGTAGAACCTGTCTTCATTCTAATGGAAAAGGGGACGGTGAGGACCGTGCAACATGCAAGTAACTAGGGACCTACTGGGGAGGGAAGCAGGGGGGACATGGAAACCCAAATTCGTTCTAATCACTATTAATACGTTGCTGCTATTACTGTTTTATCTATAATAGTCCAGGTGAAAGGCTGGTGGGATCTGGGATTGAAGGAGGAAGGCGTGCCTTTGCAAAGGGAATGTTAGCCTCTTCCTCAGACACCAGAGTAAAGGGGAAGGTTGCATGCCAGCATGAAGAAGGTATGGATGGGTTGAAATTTGTGCCATTGAGAAACAACCTACGAAAAGAAGACCACAGATCCATTAGAATAAAGGAATTGAATTTTTCTAGCTCTAAAGTTATTTGCCACGGGTGAGAGAGGGGTGGGGGAAGGAGGGGCAGAGAAACAGGACCAGCACCAAGTACCAGGCATAAGATCCATGAGCTCCACCAGCACCCAGATGGGGTAGGAGGCTGCTGACCATCTCCCTTGGAGAGCAGATGCCCCACTGAGAAACATAGTCTCCCCTTCCCTCTACTTCCTCTCTGCTTTGAGTAGGGAGGAAGCTGATTCCAAATCTAATTCTTCTCTGTAAAGAAGAGAAGACAGAAGATGGTGGTGTTGTAATCAGTACTGACTCAGTGTGACTGTCTTTGTGAAGTTCTCAATGCCATTTGTGGAGGCAGCAATGGTTGGGAAATTCTGACAGTTCCATGGTAGGGGTCTGCTATTCCTTTGTGTTATTACTTTCTACGCTTGTTCTGAACCTCAGAGAGGCAACCAAAAACATGTATGACATTTCCGTGTTTCCTTAGGCTGATTTGACACTGATGCCCTTCTCCAATCCTGTGGCATCCTGCCAGTTCTACATGACCTTTCAGAGACCACTGACAGAAGCTCACTCAGCTCAGCTGCCCCCTTTATCCCCTACTTTGGCATAATTCATCTGGCCTTGGTGAATTGAAGGAACAAAGGAACGGAAACCCAATAAACATTTATTAAATGCCTACTACGTGCCAGGCACTGTTCTAAGTACTTTACAGATATGATCTCAGTTGATCCTCACAGAGCTTTATTATTGCTCCCATTTTGCAGATGGGGAAACTGAGGCAGGCAGATTATGTGACTTGCCCAGGCCCGCACAGCCATACTCAGTGTATGAGGCTGGATTTGAGTTCCAGTCATCCTGACGTCACCTCCAGCACTCCATGTTCTGTACCACCGACCAACCCTGAATTTACTGTGAACAACTAGATACTCACTGTCCATCTTCTCACTTATCTTCTGGTTCCAATTCCTGCCAATCCTCCCCTGTCCAAAGAGCCTTCTCTTTGAAGGCAAAAACAAAACAAAATTAGAGTTGAGTCCTTCAAACTCATCTAACTCCAACTGTGGGTCTCTAGCACCTTGGATTCTCCTCCTGACCCAAGCAGAACATAAGAAACAAAGCCCTTCTTATTGTTCACAGCATTCTTGCCGGATTCTTTCCATTCATAACAAACACTCAAGACAGGACTGTGCTAGTCCCGACTTTTCTTTACATAAGCCATTTTCCTTGCTTCCCCCTTCTAAACCCAAGTTGATGGAGGAGCTCCCTGTAAAGTTACCTCCACATCTTTCAGGAAGCTCCCTCTTTTCCTCATCAGGTTAACTGCTGTCTGCACCCTCAGAATGTCATTCCTAAGAGCTCCCATTCCTCCTGGGTCCTCCTTGTACAGGAGACTTGACCACTTGATCGTATGCAACCTCTCCTGTCTATAATTCCTTTTCTAATATCTCATTAAGTAGCATGCTTTACCTTTGCAGGCTAGATAATTCTGACTGAATCTATTGCTTTATTTGCAAATCAGAAGGGGCTAGCACTATGATGAGGAGCAAGAGGCTTTGAGTGTTGTTAGACAGAGCTTCAGAAAGGACCAGGCTTTGAGCTGTGCTTCCTAAAAGTGCAAGGCTTTCTCCTGATTGGATACTGAATCAAACTGAAGGAGAATCTGAGGGGTTTCCTTTATTATTTTTATAAACTTCTTTAAAGCAGAGTTAAATTGTTTGAGCTGATTCTCTTTCACAGAACACCATTTTTACTTGAAAGAATGACTGACAAGTTCTGGTTCAGACATGGGATTTGAAAGATATTTTCTCAAAACTGAACAAAGTGAACTTGCCACTTCAATATTACCAACTGACAGCATTTGCTGTCAATGACAAAAATTGAGCTTTCAAGGGAAAATTAGAATTTTGGAAAAACATATCCACCACCATGGCTTTGACATGGACAAAGACATTTTTGATGAGATCAGTGGTAATGTTGGCAAATATGATTTTTTTTATATCATATAATGAAATGCGTCAACTTTTAGAAAATGTGCAACTTAGTAAGTCAATATCTTTCAAATGACCAATGGATAGTGTTATAAAATCATGCATGGGCAAAAAAATGTTTTATATCCATTCAAAGTAAAAGATGGGCTAAAGGATTCAAAGTAACAGAGGATGAAAGTTTTATTCATGTGGTGTCGGATTCCATATTGCAACTAACCTTTAAGAAACAACCACTTACTGAGTTTCTGTGCAATATCAACAAAGACTATCCACAATTACGTGAAAAACTATTCAAATATCCCTTCCTTTGCCGACTTCATTTCTGTGTGAAGATTTAACTTTTCTCACATGCTTCAACTGCAAAAACACGTCACAATTGAATGCAGAAACAGATAGGAGAATCCACTGGTCTTTTATTAAGCCAGACATTAAAGAGGCTGGCAAAAATATGTTTAAAATTTTACTCTTCTCATTAATTTGTTTTGTTTTAGAAAACAGCAATTTCTCATAAAAAATATTTATTTTGAGATATAATAAGTTTACTATTCTCATTTTAAATGTATTCATAAACATTTTAAAACTTTATCAGTTTCAATTGCTAGTATGTAAATATCAATAATTATGAACAAAGGCTCTTTGGGATCTTCACTGATTTTCAAGAGTTTAAAGGGGTTCTGAGACTAAAAAGTTTGGGAACCATGGGCCTAGAAAGTAGGAACTACCTGGTGAATGGGAAAAAAATGTAGCTAATACTGGTTAGTAATTCCCATCTTCCAGAGGTGGAGGATAAAAGAGTGAGAATTTTCTGAAGTCCCTCACCTGCCACTTAGCACGTGGTTGGTACAGTGGACAGAGCACTAGGCTTGGAGTTAGGAAGACCTGAATTCAAATCTGCCCTCCAACGCTAGCAGTGTGATCTTGGGCAAGACATTGAACTTCTTTGCCTCATTTTCCTCATCTGTAAAATGGGGATGCTAATGGCACCTACCTCCAAGGGTTGTTGTGAGGAGCAAATAAGGTGGTAATTGTAAAACATTTACCCCAGTGCCTAGCACATAGCAAGCACTACATAGATGCTCAGCATGAAATCTGGTCACCCCAAAATAGGATATAGCTAAACTCTCCTAACCCTCACCTAATTCTGTAGCATTATTTCTCCCCAAATTCCCTGTAGTTACAATTTGGCCATCAGTTTCCCCTTGTCAGTGAGGTTCAAAATAGCCATTCATCTTCTTCTTCTTGGATCTTTTAAAGGTTAAAATTTTTTTAGTTAGATATTATTTTAATTAGCACAAGTCTGCTTTCTTTCTCTCCCGCCAACCCTCCCCCATTGACACTGAAAGAAAAACAAAATGCCCGTGACAGATCTGTAGGCCAGCAGAACCAGTTGCTGCCTTGGGCATGTCCAAAGACAGACACAGAGATAGAGATGTAGATTGTGCCTCCTGCTATACTCTTACTCTTTCATCTCTCTATCAGGACAGGTGGGTAACATGATCTTTTTCATTAGTGTTTTTTCGGTCATATCAGACTCTTCATGAATACATTTGGGGTTTTCTTGGCAAAGATACTGAAGGGTTATGCCATTGCCACCTCCAGCTCATTTTACAGATGAGGAAACTGAGGCAAACAAGGTTAAGTGACGTGCCCAGGGTCACGCAGCTAGAAAATGTCTGAGGCCAGATTTGAACTCAGGAAGAGAAGCCTTTTTGACTCTGAGCCCAGCACTCTAACCACTGTGCCACCTGCCTTTAGTCCTCTGGAATCATGGTTGTTTGTTATACTGATCATAGCTAACTTTACAATTTCATTATCATCATATACATTATTCTACTGGCTCTGCTTACTTCACTTTGCATCAGTTTAGACGAGTCTTCCCAGGTTCATCTGATACCTTCCCCTTTATCATTCCTTATAGCCCAATAATATTGCATCACATTTATATACCATGACTTGTGGGCATCCCCTCAGATTCCCACTCTTTACCATGTCAAAAAGAACTATAAATTTACCACATCAAAAAAAGTTATAAATATTTGTATACATCCTTAGGGGTTTGTTTTGCTTAGGACTGATTTTTTCCTTAGTGTACCCTCCTTCTCATTTCCCTTTCTCCCTTCACCCCTTTCCCTCCCAACTCCCTGCTGAGTGAAATGTGTTTCTGTATCCAGCTGTGTACATACACACACACACACACACACACACACACACACACATACATACACATACACACAATTATCTTTTAGGCAAACAGAAATTCTTAGCTGCTCTGCTTTTCTTGTGAGAAGTCCAGAAGACCATCAGATCACGGAAGCCCCCCAGCTCTATCCCACCTCCATGCCAGGCTTGTGGTCTATCCCCTGAGCCCCTCTCTAATGTCCTCCTTTGGTAGACATGGTCTGCACACAAACTAATAACCATACACTTTATTTCCTTCTGTTGCTTTTAGTCTGAAATGCTCACCACCCATCATGCTCAATTCCACTGCTTCCTAGATCACCTCCCTGATAGAACATAAACTCTTCACATCTCCCAAAGGAAGCACAAGACCTGGTACTGGGAGGCACTTAGTAAATGCTTGCTGAGAACACCTGACTTGTCAATTTGGGAAAAGAGTCATCTCTAGGTGGGTGGCCTAACTTACCACAATTTCACATCAACATCTGAGACCATGGATTTTATCGATGGACAAGCATTTACTAAGCCTGTATTGTGGACTGGGCATTAAGAAAGTGCTGAGAATACAAAGAAAAGTAAAAGTTGGTCTCTGAGGCTCTCCATGCCCTCCTATTCACATACCTACCAGGTCCCTTTTCAAAACTTTGTCTCTAAAGCATATCTTCTTCCAATATGTCTCCTCTTCAACCTTGTTGAAAGTTGCTATGATATCCAGCCTGGTCAGCGTCCACAAACTTTTGGGTTTTATGCCTGCTTCCTTTTCAATTCAAAGATTTGTTTATTGACTTATAGGGTGTGCTGGCTTTGTTCATCCTTGGGATATTCAAGCCTGCCTTCTGGAAACTTTCCTTAATGAGGCAAGGGTGAGATGTGAATTCCATGCTTGTCTTACCCTGCCCACCTCAAAGAGGAAGAAAATGCTTAGTAACTTACTATCTATACCTACCTTAGTTGGGATTTGGAGCAGGGAGGATGAGGTGTGGAGCAGCCACACCTATGAGTTCATTGGTGGAGAACCCACTAGTGAGAAAACTCCTGCTACCAATGGCAGTAGTACCTGATCTACACATGTAGTCTTAGTACCTATAGTATTAGAAAAGGTTCTCAATCTGGTATTCCCAAACTTTTTACAAAAAATTTTTCAAAAACTCTATTTTAATGTAATTGGTTTCCTTTGTAATCTTCTTGCAATCCTACTTACTTTATTTTCTGCATTTAAAAACCTTATTTTGAGAAGGGGCCCTGGAACTTGACTGTACTACCAAAAGGTAGTACACCCACAAAAAGCCAGGACCCCCTGTCTTAGAGAATTGTTCGGACACTGATAAGTCAAGTGCTTTACCCAGGATCAGACAGCCAATATATGTGTCAGAGATGGGACATGAAATCCACTCTTTAAGCTCTACTGTGCCGCTAAAAGCAAAAATAATTAGTTGTTTCTAGCAAGAAGTTTGATTACTTGGCTAACATGACAAAACAGGAAGATGATAAATGTTGGAGAAAACATGAGAGAATTGGAACACTAATTCATTGTTGGTGGAGCTGTGTGCTTGATGGAGTCCTAACAGAGCTGCCTCCCAACCCCAATAGTCTAACTTTATTATGGGCCCATTGTCCCTACCTAGCCCCTCCCCCAGTGTCCTAGCTTCTTCATATATGCCTCACTGTGCACTAGGACAACAGGTGTGTCCCTGAAATTCATAGTTCTCACAGAAACAGGTATGTTCTTGGAATCAATCACAATCCCATCATCCATCAAGCCCAAGACAGGACCACAATACCTAACTATCTATCTTGACCAGACAGGACCACAATAGCCAGCCAACTGGAGGGCAGCATGGACCGAATGTTTAACCACCAAACCATAGAGGGGACTCCTCCTCCATTACCTAATCCTTTAACAAACTCCTCTCGCCTTTTTAATATTAATCATATTCCTATATTCTATGTAAATATCTGTTACGTAATGGCATCTTTACCCCATAAAATCCATCTTGCTTTCTCTGAAGTTGCTAGTTCCTCTTGGAACTTAGTTCACATCATGAGAGGTTCAGTAAATGCCTATACTTGGATTAGAGGTGATCTGACTCTTAATTCTTTGAGACAGTTCCACCACAACATATCATGGAACCTAAACAGTTTTTGGTATCACTTGGTGGGCCTACTGAAGGATGAAGAGAAAAAAATTTCAAAATTCCCAAACAGAGCATCCTCTGTCTAAAAGGGATTTGCCACTCAGAAGGCCTTGAGTACCAAGGCCCAAGCAGTTCAGTCAAGCCTTCCTAGGTGATTAAAGGACCTCCCAGCTAAGAGAAAGGGAAAAGATAGGCTTACTTTTGGGTTAGAAGGGGTCTAATTCAGAGACTCTGCTCCACATGGAGGGAGAGGTCAGATTCCAGGTGGCTATAGGGGACTGGCATTCATTCCCAATTCCCATCCTACAAGACTCATAGTTCCTGCTTCAATCTGTGCTTTCTGTTTATATTTGTTTGCTCTGTGTTTGTGTAAAAAATCTCTGAATCTGCCACCTTGTAAGATTCAAAATATAGGCATGTTGGAATAAAAAAAACTGTACCTGGACTAGAAATATTGATGGTGTCTTAAAGAAAGATTGTTGGCAAAAAAATCTCTCTCTACTTCTTGGACTCTGACCAAATTCTGCAGGTGAGGAGATAGAGAGTAAAAACAGAGGAAGGGGAAATATCCCCTCAGATTGATCAAAGAGAGGCAGGCTTCAAAGCTGCACTTTGCAATAGATCTAGCATTTAAACTTTTCCTGGGTCACAGAAAGAGAACTGTGTAATAGCATTTGAAATATAGATTCAGGTAATTGAATTCATTCTGATTACTATTTGGCACTAAGATATATTGGGAAAATGCATAGAACTCAAAAAGAGACACCTCAGAGAGGAAACTTTGAGCTCTCCAGTATGGGAAAGAGGAGAGTAGGCACCACTGCATCTTCTCCAGAGTCCCACACACCTTGACTGGCAGGTTCAAAGCTCTCATTTTCAAAGAAGTTTTAAAGAGTGGACACAGAAGTGAAACTTACTTGAGTAAAAGCCCAGACAACTCATTAAGCTTCTCCTCCCTGCGGTCCTACCTCTGACGAGGTTAGGGCTACGGTGCCTTCTCTCTGTGGTCCAGAATATAGTGAAAAGTTATAACCACTAAGATTCTCCTCCTCATAACCCCAGCTCTTCCCAGGCTAAGGCTACAATGCCTTCTCCCTGTCATCCTGACTGATCGAGTTGAGGATACAGTGAAAGGTTAGAACCATTAAGATCCTTCACCCTGTCATCCTGGCTCTGATCGAGCTAAGGCTTCAGTGAAAAAGTTAGAAGAATGGTAGGGAATTTGAGTTAACCTTGCCCATCTGGCAAAAGGAAAGAGAGGGAGGCACGGCAGCTACAGTGGGAACCCCACTGGCAATAGCCCTGGGTCCCTGGGGACCCTGAAGCCCATCCCTCTAGGCAAACAAACCTCCTTTCAAACCCCCAAGTTCTTGGCCCACATCACCAGAACTGGAGATTCTGTTCCAAGTTCCCCAAAACTGAGCAACCCTATCAGGAAGCTTGTAGGTTTCTTAGGGACCCTCCTTCTTATCACCAAATCCCCAGTGGCCCCTGGACCTTTAATTCAGGTGCTGGACTCTACAACCTCCCAGTACTCCTTAGTCTTTAGTTCCTCCTACAAGGAGCTGTGCTCTCTTTCTCCCTCTTTCCCACATCGACCACCCTGCAACCAGGCTCTGCAACTGTGGGGAAAGGGGAAAAGGAGAGGGGAAAATGAGGTCAGAAGCCAGCCAACCACTACACTTGGTAAGCCCAATCTTCTATCAATAGTTTTTACATGTGATGATTTGGAAATGTAATTAATGTCATCTGAAGGTTGTTGTTTGTATTTCAACTGTCATAAAATTCTCTTGTATTGTAAAACTTGAGTGACAACTGTGAACCAGAAAAGCAACTTTTAAACTGAATTTGTTGAAACTCAAAGACAGTGGGAAAGAATTGTTTATAGTCAGTTATGTTATTTTATTAAGCCCTGCTAACTCTGTCTTACAGATAAAATAATTTGGCTCTCACTTATGAAAATTGTAAGATTGTTAACTTAGTTATTTGGGATTATTGCTGTAATGTTAAAACCTAAAATTGATCCCACAACAGTTCTAAGGATAGACAGGGTAGATACTCCCTACTCTCTTGCCTTAGGAAGATGATCAAGGTTGCCTCCAATGTAGGGCTACAGGGCCACTTGTGCCAGCTACCATATACTGGGATCCTAAAAATAAAATATGGGAACCCTGAAAGACATCCTGGCAAGGAAAATAAAAATAAGGCAGGGAAAGAAAATTAAATTAAAAGATGGGACTTGCCCTGCAGAAAGTATGTGGCTTTCATCAGTCCAGAGAAAGACTAGCATAGGGTGTATAGGCAGATCAGCCCTTTCTTTGGGGTCCCTATTTGCAAACTTGCCAGATCCCCAGAAACTATCTGGTGGGCAAGGGCAACAGCCTCAGGGGAAAAAAGTGCTTGTTTGGGTTATGGAGTTCCTAAACAGTGGACTTGGCTTACTGAGAAATGAAATCTCTTATATATGTAAGTCATTGTAAATTTTTATTGCTTATCGCAACTCCATAAAAGTAAAAACAATTCTATCTAGCCCTAAACTGTTATTGGCGATACCATTTGAGGTAAAAGCCCTTGGGACCACAAATAATTTTATTTTGAGTTTGAATTTAGATATAGTTGTCTGCATTAAATCAGTATCTGAAAGAAATGCCACAAGGTACTCAGAGGGAATGTGATCCTGCTACAGGTAAAGGTTTGCTCCTGGGAAAAGCCAAGAAGGCAATTTTAGCCTCAATCTAAGATGGGATCCTCCTGGCTCAGTTTCTTCATTGTTTTCCTTTGAAAAGGAATGCTTCCCACCTGACTGACTGTTCCTGAGTCTGACTGTGGGATGGAATTAGAGTGACTCTTATCTGAATTCAAACAGAGCTAAGGATGTTTTATCCTGCCATATCTGGCATATCCCTTCTTTTTCCTTTTATAGCAAATGGCTCTAATTAGAGCAAGTAGTTAGTAAATGTACAATGCAGGTATGTGAAATCTTGCTGTTTTCAATCTAAATGTATAGTCACATATTCCAAACAACTGGGTAAATTAGTAAATGGATTTGTCATCTGCCTACCGGCATAGTCAAGTGAAAAAGGAAGTTTGGGAAACAAAGGTACAAACACAATGTTAATCATTACCCACATGCTAAGGCTGGGATACATCTCAGCTACTTACATGTTTGTTAGACCTGAGCTATTCAGCCTAAAATTATATTCCTTTCTGCAGCCTAAATAATTTAGTTAGTGGGTCCTGGGTCTAGTCAACTGCCTGTTACTAGATACATCTGTCTTTGTCCTTCTCTCTGGGGCCCTGCATATTGAACTTGCCTGTCAGATTTGTGTCTCTCAGACGATGAACCAATTCACCTACAGTCAGCTTCAAACAGTGGATGCCAGTCCATACTCACCCATCACCCCATGGATGTAACCTATCCTCAGTTCCAGTCAACTTCCTCCTCAGAATTCACTGAGCAGGGACAGCTCTATGCCCCTTTTCAACCTGAAGAAATTCCTGAAGCAGAGAACTTCAGCCCTTTTTCCAAATGAATTTGGGTCCCAACTCTCTGAGGGGAGAATAATGGAATCCTAATAGTTTAACTTCATTACAGTCTCACTGTGCCTCCCCCATTCTCCCACCCCCCACCTCCATCCCCTACCCCCGCCAACATTCTATATGCCTCACTGCTCACTAGAACAACAGGTGTGTCCCTGAAACTCCTAGTTCTCACAGAAATAGCAGGCATGTCCATGTGATGGGAACCCAGTCACTGCCTCTACCCAGCCATGACCCCATTCCCACAGAAACAGGTATGTTCTTGGAGTCAATCGCAGTCACATCATCCATCTAACCCAAGACAGGACCACAATATCTAACTATCTCTCTTGACCAGGCAAGACCACAATAGCTAGGCAATTGGAGGGCAGCATGGCCAGGATGTTTAACCACCAAACCATAGATGGGACCTCTCTTCTATTACCTAATCCCTTAACAAACTCCTCCTGCCTTTTTAATATTAATCATATTCTTATATTCTATCTAAATTTCTATTATGTAATTGCATTTTTACCATATAAAAATCAATCTTGCTTTCTCTGAAGTTGTTTGTTCCTTTTGGAACTTAGCCTGAGTCACTGGAGGCATCAATCTCAATAAATGTCTATATTTGGATTAGAGGTGGTCTGACTCTGAATTCTTTGAGACAGTTCCACTGCAACACATGAAACCTCAACAGTTTTTTGGGGGTCCCTGGGTTCAAACCTCAACAAGGTTATCCAACCATTCTAGAGAGCAATTTGGAACTATGCCCAAAGGGCTATAAAAATGTACACAGCCTTTGACCCAGCAATATTGCTTCTGGGGTTACATCCCAAAGAGATCACACAAATGGGAAAAATGTACAAAAATATTTATAGTAGTTCTTTGTGTGGTGGGCAAGAACTGGAAATCAATTGGAGAGCAGCTGAACAAGTTGTGGTATATGAATGTAATGGAATACTATTGTGCTATAAGAAATGAAAAACAGGCAGACTTCAGAAAAACCTGGAAAGACTTATATGAACTGATGCTGAGTGAAATGAACAGAACCAGGAGAACATTATACACAGTAAAAGCCACAGTGTGTGAGAACTGTTTCTAATGAATTTAGCCCTTCACAGCAATGAAGTACCTAAAATATTTCCAAAGGACTCGATGCAAAATACCATCCACATCCAGAGAGCTATAGAGTTGGAATGCAGAATGAAGTAGGCTATTTTCTATTTTGTTATGTTTTGTTTTGGTTTTCTTTTTCTCATGGTTTCTCTCATTTGTTTTAATTCTTCTATATAATATGACTAATGTGAAAATGTATTTAATAAGAATGTATGTATAGAACCCATCTAAGATTGCATGTCATCATGGGGAGGGAAGGGGAAGAGAGGGGAAGAAAAATTTAAAACCTAAGGAAGTGACTGCTGAAAACTGAAACGAAATAAATTAATTATTTTTTTTAAAGAAGCTTGATTACTTGTTGGGAAAGGGAGAAAAGATGCTTGATAACCTTTACAGCAGAATACTGATGCTTGTGGGGAGGAACCAAGATGGTGGAGTAGAAAGATTCACATATACTAGCTCCAAACTCACAGCCCATGGATCTCCTGTAAAAAGAACTCCCAACAAATTCTGGAACAGTGGAAGTCTCGCAGAAACAGAGTGAACGAGATTTCCGTTCCAGAGAGCCCTGAAAAACCGATCCCAAAGGTTCGTTGCACACTGGACAGGAGTGGAGCCCAGCCCTGCTCTGGCCGTGAGGCAAAGAGAGGAGCAGATCGGGGCAGGCTTCAGGGACAGAATATCCAGCAGCTGCAAAGGTCCCTCCACCCACAGACGCACAGGTCAGTGAGAGAGACATCTGGGCTGGCCTAGAGGGGTGTGAGGTGTCTCCATAACTCAGGCTCCCTCGGAGGCAGCAGCAGAGGCAGTGGGTGGCCAGAGGCCCCTGGAGCAGGTAGGAGCTCCATTATAGAAGGTCTCTTCATAAACCCAGTGAGGGAACTGAGCCTGGGAGGTGGCACTGCCCCCACTTGAGAACCTGATTTAATCTTATCCTGAATAGCGTCCTCCCGCCCACCAAAAGCCCTGAGGCTGGGAAACAGCATTTGAATCTCAGACCCCAAGCACAAGCTGAGCAGATCTGGGCTGGGGTGGAGAGGAGTCTCAGAAGTCAAGTAACTGGCTGGGAAAATGCC
>CM053771.1:548107513-548122901 GCA_028658325.1 Potorous gilbertii | reverse complement strand
CACAAATGGGGAGAAAATTTTGGAACCCAAAATCTTGTGAAAATGAATGTAAAAAGTTAAATAAATTTATTTAAAATAAAATAAAAAAAAAAAAGAAATGATGAGCAGACAGATTTCAGAGAAACCTGGAAAAACTTATATGAACTGATGCAAAGTGAAGTAAGCAGAAGCAGGAGAACATTTTATACAGTAATGGCAATACTGTATGATGATCAGCTGTGAGTAACTTAACTATTCTCAGCAATACAGTGATCCAAGAAAATTCCAAAGGATTCATGGTGAAAAATGCTAACCACCTCCAGAGAAAGAACTTGAGAACAGAATGCAGATTGAAGCATACTATTTTCTCCTTTTTATTATTTTTCTTTCTCGTGGTTTTTCCCTTTTATTCTGATTCTTTCACAACATGACTAACGTAGAAATATGTTTAATATTTAAATATATATACATGTATAGTCTAAAGCATACTGCTTGCTGGCTTGGGGAAAGGGAAAGAGAAGAGAGGGAGAAAAAAAATCTGGAACTCAAAATCTTATAAAAGTGAATACTAAAAGCTATCTTTTCATGTAACTGGAAAGAATGAGATACTATTAAGTGAGGAAAAAAAGAAAGTTAATATTGAAAACTAAAACTAAATAAAATTTTTAAAAGAAGTATACTATTTTTCACTTTCTGTATTTTTGTGTGCTTTTTTCCATTGGGGCTATGTCTTCTTTCACAACATGACTAATATGGTGATATGTTTTATATGACTGAGTAAGTAGAACCTGTATCAAACTGCATACTGTCTCAGGGAGGAAGGAGATGATGGAGGGAAAGAGACAATTTGGAACTCAAAAAAATTTAAAATGCATGTTAAAAATTGTCTTTATATGTAATTGGGGAAGAAATAAGACATTTTTTAAAAATGAGGACACTGGACTAGAATACCTCTAAGATCCCTTCAAACTCTAAATTTCATTCAATTCAATAAACAATAATTATGCACCTCCTATGTGTCAGACACTGCTAAGTGCAAATGATAAAAATATTTTTTAAAAATAATAAATGAATAAATAAAGATCCAAAAAGAGGCAAACAATAATCCCCACCCCCATGGAACTTACAGTTTTTGATTCACTTACTAACTTTCCTGGGCCTCAGTTTCCTCATCTGTAAAATGAGGTCAGCAAGATAAGAAAAAGAAAAACAGCTAATATTTATATGATGCTTTATTTGTAGTTTACAGACTGAGTCTCATAATAAGTGCTATTGCTTTATCAACTTTTGAGATAAGAAATATGAGACTCAGAGAAATTAAATGATATCCTCAGAGTCACAGAGTTAGTAAATATCTCAGACCAGCTTCAAACTCTCCTTCCTGACTCCAAGTCCAGAACTGTATCCAATGCCCCATACTGCCACCTTCTCTGGACCTCAGGATCCTCATCTGAACTCCAGGCTTGCACAAGGTGGCCCCTACGATCCTCCAAGCCTAGGAATCAATCTGGACCTCCGTTCTTTTGTCCGCAAAATGAAGGAGTTAGAGTAGATGATATCCAAGACACCTTCCAGCTCTAAACCTATGCTATTTACTAATCTCTCAGTCTTGTTTTTCTTTTCTGTAAAACAGGGTTAATAATTCTCCCTACTATATCTATCACTCAGGTGATAGATTTAGCCTCCTGGGAGGTTTACTTTGTAACCTTTAAGAGCACCACAGAAATGGAAGTTGCCCCATGGAGGCGCTCCTTGGCTGAGTCCCCAGTCTTCTACCCTGAGTCTGGACACTGCTGCCCTCTGCAGGAAGTCTACAGGCTCACCATGACCACCTAGAGCAGCCTAGGAATCCCAGAAAATCCCCAGAGAAAACAATGGAGACCATTGCAGATTTTCTGCGCCAGCCAGTCGCGCTTGGGAAGAACTTTCCAGTGACAACATTCTGTAGACTAGACTCAATCAGAGGAAACAAGAGAGATGGCTCCTGCAGTATCCTAAATGACAGAAAATGGAGCCTCATGCAAGTCTCTTGGCCAATACAAGGACCGGCATCACTCTGAAACCTTCCTGAGAGCTCATTGTTGTGACCTGTGGCTTCCTTCCAAGACATACAGCACCACCACTAGGACCCACTTGGAGGGTGGTGGGAGGGCTGACTACTAGACAGAAACATCATTCCTTTCAAAGAGAAAGAGATGACCACAATACAGCAGCTACTGGACCTTGGCCCATCTCTGACTTCATCACCTCTTGGTCATGGAACCGACTCAAGAGCCCAGTTCCTCTGGAGCTCCTGCTTCTCACCATGAATGGGGAGTCTTGGGGCAAACCGGAAAGCCTTAGGGTGATGTTCCCCCCCAACTTATGGAAAACAAACAGGAACACCATGAATGCCCTCCCAGCTGGCATAGCCATGAATGGCATCTAAGCACAAAGGGATTCCCTGGCAAGTCCCGCAAAGCTCATGACTCTCTCTATAACAAAGGAGTCAGTTAGCGCTATGCACTCTCCATCAACAGCCATCGCTCTGTGTGACAGGCACAGTGAAAGCCCCTGGTGTCCCCTTGAACACCTGCCTCATTCAGTAGACTTCAAAAGCTCCGTTTTCAGTTCCCTCTCAATTGACAGTATCCTGCCCCTGAAATAGAGGGGACTGAGAATAGGGTCAGTCATCAATCAATGCCTTCTTTTGGAAGAGGGTGCATGTGATATTCCTAATGGCAGATCACGTGGTGATCGAGCATTTGCTAAACACAGCTGTTGTAGCCTCGAATCTGAGCCCCACCTCTTGGTCCGGTGTTGGGAAGGAGGCAGTGTGGATGTTTGTAGTGGAATGGAAGCTGTTTGAAGTTAGGGTGTCCCTAGACCCCTTGCACATGGCCTGGCACACAGTAAGCACTTAACAAATGCTTCATCTATTCATCTGTGTCTATAATCATCCATCTAGTCAAGTGTCTCACCCATTATTAAGACTTCATTAAATTCTAAATTGTCATTTTGTGAATGAGGCCAGCATAGAGCTAGGTATTCCAGATGCAAAGCTCTGCATTCTATCCACTACACCAGGATATCTGCTGCCCCTGAATCAAAACCCAAAGGATTAAAGGGCACATAAAAATGATTCAGTCAGGCTTTTTCTCTGCAAGAGAAAATATATTCTTTTTTATTAGTTTATTTGTTTTGAAAATATATTCTAATTGTACAATTTTTAGTTAATTTTTAAAACCCCTAATTCAATAAATAACAGTTGGCATTTATATCTGTCTGTGATATAAAAACTGTTTATAGCCATCCTATCTGATCCTTGCAATAGCTCTATAAAGTTGATCATAGTCATATTATCACCATTATATAAATAAGGAAACTGAGGATGCCTGGCACAAAGTCCAAAAGGATGAGGAATTCCCAACAGATGATGCTATGTCCCACATGCTCCTGTTTGCAGATGACTTTGTGCTGATTACATTAAGCCCAAGAACACCAAAGGGTATCATGGATGAGATCTGTGGTCATTCTAAAGATAGGCCTCCTGATCCACACAGAAGGAGCATGAATGACCCCATTGCATAGATGAGGCCAAGTGGCCCACTGAGGTCTCCATCAGTATTGGCATTGCGGAAGGACACAGAGCTGAGTCCAGTTTGAGCTGAACAAATCACAGACTTTCAGAGTGGAGAGTGGGGTTCAACATTTCCCAACTACACGTTCACCAGGCTCCAGCCACAGGAAGTGAATTTGACATGTCTGGTTTAACCCAGCTCAGTCCTGAACAAGAATCTCCTCTACTGGGATCCCCACCAAGTGGTCATCCAACCTTGGTTCAGAGACCTCCAGCACTGGAGAGCTCACTACCTCACAAGGTAGTCTATCCTACTTAGCAAAAAGTTTTTCCTTAAGTTGATCTTCAGTTTGTCTCTTTGTAACTTCCATCAATTACTCCTGGATCAGCCCTGATGCTCAGATGCATGATTGGTTCTCCCGTGCTAATGTTATAGGCAGCCAGGCACCAGTTAGCCAGGAAGATGGAAGTTTTCAAGGAGAAGTGTCAGTGGAGGGGTGGTGATTAGAGAGAGCAGGGAGTACCAGGTAGGAGGAAATGCCAGACCACAACAGAGATGATTTGTTATAAGAAAGATGAGGTGACAGAAAATGCCATCCACATCCAGAGAAAGAACTATGGAGTCTGAATATAGATCAAAGCAGACTATTTTCACTTTTTTGATGTTTTTTCTTTCTCAGGTTTTTCCTTTGGTTCTGATTCTTCTTTCACATCTTTCACAATATGACTAATGTGAAAATATGATTAATATGACTGTCCATATATAACCTATATCAGACAGCTTGCTGTCTTGGGCAGGGGGAAGGGAGGAAGAAAAAACTGGAACTCAAAATCACATAAAAGTGAATGTTGAAAACTCTCTTTACATGTAATAAAAAAAAAAATACTATTAAGGGAGAGGAGAAAGATGAGGCCCAGAAAACCAGAGAGGTTGAGGGCTCCAACATATTCTGCTACAAATACTCTAAGGCAATCATCATGTGTCCATTTCATCTTACCCAATTTTCGAAGGCTTAGCATGGCAGTTGGCACTATGGCACCTGTAAGAGATGCTCAATAAATGCCCATTGACTTGACTCACATGATATGCAATGGAGGTCCTTCACTATTCTGGTGAGTGACCCTGGGCAAGTCACTTAACTTCTCAGTGCCCTAGACAACTCTAGAAGAGAAGTTGCTAAGAATGTGCCAACCCACAGAGGGGGAGTGACCTCAAGCATGAAGCTCGTAGACCAATAAAGTCACAGTCTCTGACCTCTTTTCTAAGTGATGCTATATGCCCATGCATCTCATAATCTCTGAAGAATCAGAACTGGAGATAAGCTAGGGTGGTGGAGAAGTGGGTGATGCATGCCAAAGGTGGCATCCAAGTTGTCACCTTGGAGCTGTGGGATTAGAACAGGAGGCAGGCTGAACACGTGGTGTCCCGGGACTAAAAGCTGGGTGCTCTAAGGGCTACACAGGGCACCAAAAAATGACGTACAGAAGGCCCCAAATATGCAGGCAGGATGCCGAACACAGGATTCCTGGGAGAATGTGAATCACAATGATATAGATGGGAGCAAGGGGTGCCCGTGGAAGGAGTCCAAGTCAGTAAGGTCGCAGATCCCTTGAAATACTGCCAAGAGTGACCGTTCTTCAGTTCTCATCCCCAGGCCATTTAAGAGGTAGACACAGACACATCTGCCCAAGCCACAAGAGGCAGTGAGATGCGCCCCTGGCTGACTTGCCAGCACTGACGGAGAACACAGTGTTCGGAAACAAGTCTGAATTGGATGCTGTTTAGAAGGTTCCTTTTGCAGATCCTCTGGATTAGTTCCGAGGAAGGAAAGTCTATTTGGAGCATGGCTTTGAGCCTCACAAGGACATCTGCGTCAGTCATCTGAAATGACTGTCGAGACAAAGTGTCCAAGGCTTGGCAACAACAGTGAAGTCATTGCCACCTGTACGGTCTGATGAATTACTAAGGTCTCTGCTGCCCACATGCCTATGCACACTAGCACATGCCCCCTCCAAGAATGCAAGTGTGTCTATGCCTGCCCTTCCATAAAGGCACCACCAAGGACCCATCCAATATGCTGACAGCTTTCCTCAATTTCTCATGGCAATGCAAAGATATCTAAGGAGCATGGAGATTCTTCATTGATTACCCCTCATTCTTAACATGACACCAGCCCATCCGCTTTAGCAGTCATGGATTTCTTTGATGAGATACTTGCTGCTTCTGTATAACTTTTCACGGACTTGTGTTCCCTCTGCTCACCTCTCCATGTTTCTCTCCATTGCCTCTAGAGACTTGCAACCATACAACATAATCAGAAAGGCAGTGAAGAAAGAAAAGAAGGGAGAGAGAGAGGAAGAGAAGAAGAGGAGGAGGAGGAAGAGAAGAGAATGGAGGGAAGGAGGGAGAGGAGGAAAGAAGAAATAAAAAGAAAAGAAGGGAGAGGAAGGAAGAGAAAGAGAAAGAAAGAGAGAAAGAAAGAAAGAAAGAAAAAAAGAAAGAAAGAAAGAAAGAAAGAAAGAAAGAAAGAAAGAAAGAAAGAAAGAAAGAAAGTTCCCCTTGTTTCAGGGACCAGCTGGAATTCTTTAAAAGAGACTGCAATTTTCCAAAGGCTTGTAGCCTGTTCTCCTACTGATCAGCTCTAGGTCTAGGTCATTATACTTTTGTAGTGTCTCCCCAAGATATGTGTGTCTATATTTAATATGTTTTATATGACACATATCATACAATATGGTATCATATTTTATATGTTTATACCCAATATATGTAAGTTTTAATTATTTACAATTTCTTAATTATTTGAATTTTATTAATAAATCTGTCATTTCAATCTTATCAAGGTGGCATGCTCTGTCATTTCTCATTGCAAGTGCAATGGTTTCTGGATGACACTTTCTCAGGCCGGTGAATTGGAAGAATTGTCTTGCTATCTGGCTCAATCATCTGACCTATCTCCATCAGAATCTTTCCCATGAAGTCTTGACAAAACTATCGTATATGCATCGGAACCTCCATCTTTGGAAGATCTTAAGGCTAGGATTACAAAGTCAATCCTTTCAATTCCTAAACAGCAGCTGGTGAAAATTTTTATAGATGTTCAAAATTGACTAGAGCAAAGTACGCCACAAGACGTGGAGGGTTGAACTTCAATAAGAAACAAAGTGATATTTTAAATTTGTAAGTAACCTTTCAAATTTTGATGGGGGATGTAGTTTCTACTTTTGAAGCTATTAAACACTTAAAACTATATTTACACTTTGGGTACATCCCTACACACACACACACACACACACACACACACACACACACACACAGAGACCCCCCCCCCCAACTACACATTATGGTCTGGACAAAGGGATTCTTCATCCACTTTGCTTTTCACATGTGGATAGTTAGGTTGAACTCTTTTGCATGATGAGTATATAAGTGAGACTCTGTAATGTTCTGGGACTGGATGCAGCCAGCATATGAACCACAAATGAAAGTAGGAGGAGGCCCTCACCATCTTAGATAGGGGATCTTAAAGTTTTTACTGGCAAGGGTCTCTTCTTGGAATAGTGGTTTTAAATACCTAAAATAAAATACACAATTACAAAAGAAACCAAAGGCTAGTGAAAATTAAAAGGTATTTTTTTTATCATCCAAGTTCACAGACCCTGTGAAATCCCGGCCTTGAGACAAAAATGCGCTCTGAGGTAGAAGGAACCTTTCTGTGTCCTGAACTCGACCTCTGCATGGGATCTACTCCATGAGCAGGGCAGGTTTCCTGTTCAGTCATCAAACAAAGTTATATCTATTATTACAACTTTCATGGATTCACATGACTTAAAAATGTATCTCTGAGATGCTTCGTTAATGAAAACGTACCAACCACGTGATGGCCAAATGGGGACTAGGCCTCCCCACTTCCAGACCTGGGACCAGAGAGGTGGAGCAGTCACCCAGAGTCTGAGCAGTTACTCACTTAGGTCACTAGATGACACTTGGACTCAGTAACCTCTTGTAGCAAACAACCAACCAAGTCTCACGCAGGGACCATGAGGAGCAGGATGTTCTGGCCCCATACTACCTGTCTAACCTTGGGCCTCCATTTCCTCATTTGTAAAATAAAACAGTAGTCCTAGATGACTTCTGAGGTTCCTTCCTGCTCTAAATTCAGCAAAAAAAAATGCCCATCTTGAAGGAATCCCTCCTCAGTTTGAACATAGATAGATAAATCCCATGACTTAACCTTCTTTAGATTGCTTGGGGCAGGGATACTGCTGTGCTCTTCTTCTATATGTTACCTTGACAAAAGCGAATAGGTCAACAAACTTCGAGCCAGGAAGACCTGGATGCACATCCTGCCTCGAATGTAGCTGTGTCGCTGAGCCACTTTAATATCACTAAGCCTCAGTTTTCCCATCTGCAGAATGAGTGGATGGAACTCAAATGACCTTTCAAGTCCCTTCTACCTCTGAATCTATGATCTCATTATATCAAGTACTCCAGCCTTACTCTCCTATATCTGTTGTGGTCCTCTACAATCTCCTTCCCCTAAAACAGAAGAAAAAGTGTAGATCCAAAGTATGAAATTCCATATTCATGGACCATATGTTGGCCTCCAGTGGGAGAGCCTAAGAAGAGCCACCAACTCTTCTCTCACTGGAATGTGGCCAGAATGGAAAATGACAAGCCAACATGAAGCAAGTACCTTTTGAATACGCCCAGGTCCAGGCTCCTCACCACCTGATTAGCACCAGTTACCAAATACCTGCATGTGCTCCAACACGCTAAATGACTTCCATTACATGAGGGCCATCATGACTCCCCCAAGCTGGCGAACTAGCCTCTTCTACATAGCCAATAGCATCAGCAGAATTCTGCAGGCACTCCTAAGGATGGGCTTCATGGCCAGCGCATTCCATTAGGACCCCAGTCCGGTCAAAAAAGCCACCGCCTTTCCTCAGTCACTCAATTCCTCTTTTAATAAGCCATGTAACTTAGAACTAGTTACAAAAAAATAAGATTAGATACCTTTGGAACAATCTTACCACAGAATGCCAGATATCTCAAAATTTAATTTCTTTGAATTAACTGTGATTAAAGTTTAATGGTTCAGTCCTTGTAGTGTTAATTAATATTCACGCCTAGTTGGCAAGTGCTTCCCTCTCCCCCCCCCCACCACCACCAATCCGTCAGTATTTGGGTATCATCCCCATTCCCCAGTTCTGGCTTGAGAACCTAACAAACTGGAGTCTATCTCACTTGGACAACTCTCATCTCACTTTCAGAATGTGAGCCATTAAACTCTGACCTTGGCAATGCACCATGGTCCCTCACATTAATTGTTCCCTAGGTTTCCCATGGCTGAACTCTCAGACACCAATGTGGATGTGGTAGAAGGGTTTTAGATGACCTTGAGGTCCCTTCCAGCAATGTATTCCATCATTCTGTGACACCCCCCTCAAAAGTGTTTGCTGAATTGATCTGTCTCCACTCTGAGCTGAAGGACAGCAGCCAATGAGCATTCTGCACCTGCACACGCCCAGTGGACCTCAGCACATCCCTCTAAGAGAGGCTCTAGCACGCACAGAGAAAAAAATGGCTCCAAATCATGATTGTTTTATTCATTATTTCATGATTCCAAAATTTAGTTACAAAAACAAATTCATTTGGTTTGTTCAATACTTGGGTAGAGTCATTCCCTCCGCCCAGCCTGGTCATCAAGAAGCTTCATCATCAAGGAACATCATCCTATTTCCCTTCATAGGGGGATTGTGGGACAAGTCAGAAGTGATTACACTGAAGTCGAGCACAACGAGGATGTCAGAGAACCAGTTCCCTAGAGCCTCTTAAGGGAACCTTCCACAGTTTGTATGTTACAGTGAGGAAGCTGGACTGGGCAGCACTATGGAGCGTGGAGACATGAGAAGACCAACACTACAACAGAGTAAGGTGTTTTCTAAAAGGGTTTGGTTGTTATTCAGTCCTTTCAGCTGTGTCTGACTCTTCATGACCCCATCTGGAGTTTTCTCAGCAATGACACTGAGGTAGTTTGTTATTTCCTTCTCCAGCTCATTTTTACAGATGAGGTAAACAGGGTTAAGTGGCTTGTCCAGAACCACACAGCTAAAAAGTATCTGAGGCCAGATTTGAACTCAGGAAGATAAGTCTTCCCGACTCCAGGTCCAGTGCTCTGTGCACTATGGCACCACCTAGCTGCCCCAAGAGGGCTTTGCCGTACCACTATTTTCCAATTATACAATGAACACTCAGGCACAGAAAAAGTGAAAACCCTTGGTGAGGGACATAGTGGAAGCCATTGGTGGCAGGAAACCCAATCCGGGTCATCTTATTCCCATTGCAGTACGCTTATCCATTTTGCCCCAGTGTCCCTGATACCCAGCATTGGGAAAAAACCTTTATTACTCTACAGAAATGACTGTAAAAAGGAAAATTATTGTTGGGAAAAGAGATCATGAAAAATCCATGAAATATTTGTCTTCATCTCCAGTAAACAGGAAGATGTGACCATATTGGGAAAGATGTCACATCCCCAAAGACCAAAGGTGAACACACATCTAACAGTAACTGAGACTAAATCCTGCATTGCCAGAAGGGATTGGCCTGCTCAAGGATGGAGCAGGTGGACCAGATCCCTCCAAGGTCCTCTCCAACTCAGACCACGTGACTGTGAAATGCTGGCATAAGGGCCCCTGGAGCACGATTCCATGCCTTGGTTTACTTGTGTCTCCAAGCAAGGAAAACAACAACCCAGGTTTACAAGAGACAAGTCGAGATAAAACACAGAGTGATGGAGTAAGTACTCCATCAGGAGGATTAGCTTGACCTTCCAAATGAGAAAATCCACATCGACATTATCTTGCCCAGTTTTCTTTGGCATTTCTATTAATCTGGTGCAAATACGATCACATACTAAGAGCTAAGGTTGTTGCTCTAGGTCTTTAAGGTGGTGTAGTAGAAAGGAAGCTGGAATTGAAGTCAGGAAGGGACATCTGAGTTCAAACCCTGCCATAGACACTTAACTAGCTCTCCGACCCTAGACAAGTCACCTGACCTCTATCAGCCTGTTTTCTCATTTGTAAGATGGGAATAAAAGAAGCACCTATTTCATAGGGTTGCTGTGAGGATCAAAGAAAATAAAATGCTGAGCACACTGGAACTTGTAAAGTATAAGACAGATCCAATACAATCCAATAGCAAGCTTGGATTACCACCCACGACATCCTTGTCACCCAATCCTGGCCTCTTCTAATCTCCACAGAAATCTTCCTTAAGACAGGAAATCATGCCCCCAGAGCTAAATGTGCTCTGGGCAAAATCCAGCTCTTCCAAACATACAAGTGGTATATGGAAATAGAAAGGATGCATGTCTACTAATTTTGGTACCCAGAGCTGAAGGCAGGTAGAGTTTTTGTAATTCTATGGAAGGCTGACATAGAGCATCTCTTCCTGAAGGATCAAGGTGTTGAACTTTGGACCTTGAAGAGAATGCTGAGGCTGGCCAACACATGCTTTCACTGTTTTAGTAAGAGGTAAGCATCGTAGTGACAGAGCCTAACCATTCCTGTCTCTGATTAAGGAAGGGAAAAATTAAAAAAAAAAATTCACATTGCCCATTCAGACTACTAGCCTGAATCTAAAGGCAAACACTGGCAGGACTCAAGCCATGCCATCATTCCTTTACTTTGACTCAGCTGAATGTGCTGGACAAAGGATTGGAGCCAGAAGGGACCTGGAGGTAGTCTGGTCCAATCCCCTTTCATTGTATGGTCAGAAAACTGATGCCCATAGAGGTTAAAGGGAATCCCCAAGATCACACAGGTGTAAGCACCAGAACCTACATGTGAACTCCAAATCCAGGGTTCTTTCCACTATATCACACCAGGGAATAGGGGTACCATGGCCCCAAGCTGGAGAAGATGCCACAGCAGGGTAGGAATAGCCATTAGAAAGGGCTGGTAGTCCTCTGTCCTCTGCACTCACCAGGGGGTACAATGAGAATGTGTCTGAAGTCCTTCTGGCTCTTCATCACAGTCACTGATTAAAACATGGAAGGAATACTGACTGGGGGAGTCCCTATGAGTCCAGACAGCAGTAATCACCAAGCAAGGTCAGCTTCAACAGGAGCTTGATGGCAGGGTCTTGTAAGGGTTCAAGATTCCCTTGGGATCCAGCATGCCTTTGAACTGCTGCATGAGAAGGATGGCTTCTCGGGGCTTACTGTAACCAATGAAGTCCTTCTTCCTGAACCCCAGGCCGTGTTCTGCACTTACACTCCCATGGTGCCGGGCAGTCCACTCATACACATAGGGCTCAATGGCCTTCAGCAAAGAAGAGCTGTATGACTTGGCCGTTACATTTAAATGCAGATTGCCATCTCCTGAAAAGACAGAACATAAGCGGATCACAGACTACGCTGCAAAGGACTCTGCTAAGGAAAGCACCATAAATACGCAGCCTCATGGAAAACAGAGAGGATCTTGGGAGCACCAAACTGGCCCTTGGTTAAGTATTGGTCAGGTGCAGGTTAGGTAGATTCTCTTGGCAATGCTTTTGACAAAATTTGGCAGAGGCTGCCCCAAAAGACTCACGATGATCAAGACTTTCCTGAGCCCCAGGCAGGGCCTCAGATTGATCGTACGACTCCTTTAAAACAAAACGAAGCAAAAACAACCGTCAAGCACAAAAACTCAACAGCTGCATCATTAGCTCTGGATAAATGGCATCAACACATGAGCAGGGATCACTTTTCACTTGTTTAAGGCCCAACTGGCCTCCATGGGACTTAGACCTGATTTCATCTGGAGAAAGGGCACTGGACAAAAGCTACCCAGAAATTCTAACCCCAGGTTGCTGTGGGACCCTGCCAAGTCACTGAGGTCTCTGGGCCTCAGTTTTGGGGTTTTTTCCTTCTATAAATGGGGTAATTGACACATCTATTTGATTGGATAATTTAAGAATCAAATCTGATCACTTAGATCTAGGTAGCAGTGCTTTGGGAAAGTTACAAACTCAAAGTACATAATGGTCCTTCAATATTTTTTCTTTTAACCTCATTCACCAAGTGCTATCATGGGCACACAGGCTCCACCAGCACCTGCCTTAACCTGGGCCAGCATCTCGTTTGGGAAAAACTGCTTTGTCCAGTTAGGTTTGGGGAGGCTGGTCCAGGCCTAAGGGAGAGGAAGCCATAGATCCATCAACCTCCTTCCAGCAACATGCCCATAGAGAAATATACCTCTGGTCACCCCCCACATGCTGCCTTCTGGGGAGTGAGCTTGGAAAATCTCAGGATTCCAATATTCCCATAGAGTGTTAGGGACCCAGGCTGCAGCCTGTCCCTACCACCCAGGCCCAAAAGATAACCTAGGGACGGAATCTGGGAACAAGGCACCAACTACTCACCTGGCTGCCCCCTCATCTCCAAGATGAAAAGACCATCGGGATAAGGAAATGGGGCTTCAGTAGCAGCCCTTCTCTTCCACGTACAACATTCCCCCCAATTTGCTTCCACCACTACCACCATCCCTTGCATTCATGTACATGTCTCTATATGTACACACACACACATACACAGCCCATTTTCATTACTACAGTACCTGCACTTGGAGTCAAGTGAGCAAGATCTGAATCCCAACATTGCCACATGTGTAACCAGTCCCTCAAGCTCCCAAGGCTGATCAGGCTCAAGGGTGCTCCTGATGTAGATCAATGAGCACATAATGAGCTTGGCCTTCCTAGTCACCAGATATTTCAGGTCCAGGGCTTGGCAGAGCCTCAGACCTTTGCAAATGCTGAGTATTTGGTTGTTAGTCAGCAGAAACCACAACACCTGCAGCCCACACATGCCCAGTGGCAATAGAAATGACTGGCACACACTTCCTGGCAGGAGGCATAAGCCAGGCCACCTGCAGGGATGAGATAAAGGGAGGAGTACTCCAAAGTCCTTGGCCTGGATGCTGCCTGTCGCTCTCTCTAGCCAGTTGTACAAGGGGTCTTCTGGCCAGTTCTGCATGAGGCACACCTTGCTTGGGTCTTGGGAAGGTCACCTGTCTGGTAATGGGCATGCATGGCACCCAGTTCCAGAGCCATTCAGAGCTCTTCTCTCAGCCCCCAGAGAGCAGGGAGGTATTCAGCTCAATGAAGGCAACCTAGCTGCTCCCTCTCCACTGATAACTGGTTCCCCACACCACACCTGTCCACATTTCCAATTGCAAGTCACCTGAGAAGTTCACGTAGCCTCTCCTGATGGGCCTGGGTGCAAATTGTTAAGAGAAACTAGAAGCTGTAGGTGAGCAGCCCATTAATGCCTTCTTCATTTAGAACAAGGAGATTCATCCCTGATACATGACCACTCAATTACTTATGGGGACTGTGGGCAGTGTTGTTCCCAAAATGGACCTGGGTGGAGGAGGCACATCATCTGATCCAGACAGGGACATGTGATGCCATCTGGACATGGCAGCCCAGGTTCAGTGGGTCCTTTGGGAATGTGAGGTTAGTCAACTGTGTACTTCTGCCCTTGACTCCTCATGGATCCAAGGTCCAGCGTTATCCCTTATCATCTAGGACCAGGAAAACTAAAACTAGAACAGGGGGTTATCTCATCTGCTCCTCTGACCACCAAACTGCATGGGCCTGGGTTGCCTCTGGCACCTCTGTGGTCAGCATTGTGGTCATGAGGTCTTCTTCATCCCCACTGACCATTCCCTGTTCTACTCTTCTCAGTCTGAAGAGCCCTGTCCTTGGTCCTGACCAGTCTCTGCTCTCCATCACCATGCTATCCAACCCAGGCAGCAGACCCATCTTCCTGGGGACCTTCCTCTGTGGCACAAAGAGGTCCTTTAGCAAGCAGTCATCCTTAGCACTCCCTATAAGCCCCAGCTTCTCCTGAGCTCTTAGGCTGTTGACATCGTTGCTCCAAAGCAGCCCCACTCAGGACATCCTGTCTCCTTTCCCAGCCTTTGTCTACACCTTCAGTGAGTCTTTCTACCTTCTACTTCATTTCTTCCACCTCAGAATAAGTGGCATTTGGAGCATCGACATTTCATCCTGAAAGCAGGTGTGTGGCATCACATTAGGCCATGAGCCACTTACTCCTTGCTCTCAATTTTTTTATGTTCCCCTCCCACCCATCTCTCATCAACTAAAATGGCAGGGCTCTTGCCTCCCACAGTGCCCACAAGCTCTCCATTAGCTCTCAGTTCTTTCCACCGGTAAGAACCAGTTCCTCAGTGGTAGTTCCCCTCATCAGAGTCTCTGCATCTAGAAGAAGGAAACCATCATCAAGGCAATCCCAGATTTTACCAACAGGCCCCCAAAAGATATTCCAGTAGGTAAAGTCTTGATCACTACAAAGTCATGCCTTTATGTCAGTTTTTACCCATGGCTTTTGGATTTCTTCCCTCTTTGGCCAGGCACTCTGTAATCTACACCCACTACCATATTTCTTCCATTTCTCCTCCTGCTCCATTCTCCTTCACCCAAGTGCTATCCATCCTGATTTTCCCCTCTGGTTTATGAGTCACTCAAATGAGCAGATCTCCTACAGTGTCACCCCTTGGTGCCTTTTCTCTACCTTCCATAGCCAGAATACAGTCACCGGCACATGGCACCAAGGCTCAGTGATGGCTATAAGGCCAAATTCACCTCTACAATCTTTGGTTCATTTTGCTTATTAACAATACTCTGCACATGGTAGAGTTTATTGACTTGGTTTCTTAATTTCAATTTTATTAATCTTTCCTTTGGTTTTCAGTGCTTCTAATTTGGTATTTACTTGGGAATTTTCAATTTGTTCTTTTTCTAGCTTTTTCAGCTGCATGCCCAAGTCATTGATCTCC
>CM053771.1:548095340-548107013 GCA_028658325.1 Potorous gilbertii | reverse complement strand
AGTGTGTGTGTGTGTGTATAGATACACAGAGTGTGTGTGTGTGTGTGTGTATAGATACACAGAGTGTGTGTGTGTGTGTGTGTGTATAGATACACAGAGTATGTGTGTGTGTGTATAGATACACAGAGTGTGTGTGTGTGAGTGTGTATAGATACACAGAGTGTGTGTGTGTGTGTGTGTATAGATACACAGAGTATGTGTGTGTGTGTGTATAGATACACAGAGTATGTGTGTGTGTGTGTGTGTGTGTATAGATACACAGAGTATGTGTGTGTGTGTGTATAGATACACAGAGTGTGTATGTGTGTGTGTATAGATACACAGAGTATGTGTGTGTGTGTGTATATAGATACACAGAGTATGTGTGTGTGTGTGTATAGATACACAGAGTGTGTGTGTGTGTGTGTGTGTGTGTGCCTATAAAATCTCATTGGATCCTCACTGGAGGTAGGCACTATTAGTGTCCCCATTTTACACATGAGGAAACTGAGGCAGACAAAGGTTCAGTGACTTGGCCAGGGTCCAACAGCTAGTATGTGTCTGAGGCAGCATTGGAACTCAAGTCTTCCTGACCCCAGGCTCAGCATTCTGGGTACTCTGGTAATCACCTAGATGCCACTGAGCAGCAATGACTTCGTGGCTGGGTCCCAGGGAGTTGCCTGAGACTCAGCAGGGGTCAGTTCTTTAACCAAGATCCCTCCGCTAGGAAATGGCAGAGGCAGGGTTTAAACCCAGACCTTGCTGTCTCCAATGTCAGTCCCCTACCCACTCTGCTACATTGCTTCAAGAGAGACATCTACATGCTCAGTGGAACACCCTGCTGATGCCGCTCTAGGGGAAAGGTTGACAAGAATCTACACTTTTACTTTACTGTTACTTTACAAGTCCTGATTGTACTCAGAATACAGCTATATTCACATACCAATGTCCCACTTAATTATAGGGTTTGGCACTATTTCCAAAGCCAGAGAAAAGGGCACTCAATTAGGAAATGAAGGGAAAATGGAAAGAGAGCTGAGGAAACAAATAGAATGGTCCCATATCATGGGAATTCCTGGTGGAAATGGCAAGATGGCAGGAAACCCACTCAGAATCTGAAGCCCAACATATCTGTAAAGATTCACTCAAAGGAGTACATATGGTACCGGTCATTGACTGGCTTGGGAATTCAAAGACAAGGTGAGATAAATGTCATTCCATCACATCCATGGCTGCCCTCCCCCCAAATCGGCCCTTCCACCTACTTACACCATCTGTGCCCTTAGATAGCCAAGCTGCCATCATTAGAAATCAGGATCAGGGCATCCTCGAGAAAGAAAACGAAGGAAATGAACTTAATAATCACAGCAGCTCACCTGCCTCTCACTCCATGAAGGTTTGGAAAGTACTTTACAAACGCTGTCTTTGACCCTCACAAGTACCCTGTGAGAGACGGTCTATTCCAGTTCCCACTTTAACAGAAGGGGAAACACATGAGGCTCGCAGTTTGGGGTCATTGCCCAAGATCACACAGCTGGTATCTGAGATGGGGTTCGATCTGGCATGACTTCAGGGTCAATGCTGTACTCACTATACCATGCTGAAACATTCTACAAGCTACTGAAGAGTCAACACACATGCACACACATGCACACACATACCCACATGCACACACGTACCCACATGCACACACGTACCCACATGCACACACATACCCACATGCACACACACCCACATGCACACGCACACATACACACATACCCACGCGCACATGCACACATACACACATGCACATACATACCCACATGCACACGCACACATACACACATGCACACACACTATGCTGATTGCAAAAACAGTCATAGATTTTTACATGTGATGCCCCAGATCATAAGAATGAGGCCAATAGCCATGGGTTGAGTTTTTTTAAATAACCACGAAAGAACCAAAATAATCCATCCACAAGCAGCAAGAACAGAAGCGTCTAGACCCAAGCGAGAACCACAGCGCTCTAAAGTTTGCTCAAGGCTTGGATCTCTCACCACTTCGAGTCCAAGAACCGTCCCACGCAGAGAGCCGTATCTCAGAAGTCTGAGACCGCCTGCATTGGTCGCCACATTTCCACCAATGTGACAACTACCCTTTGCTCCCAAATCAAGAGGCATGATGAAATCTCTTTCCTCTACATACTGGTTCAGCTGCTCAAGGATACACCCAGCCTGGCAAACCAGAATTCCTGAAAACACCAGATTCAAGTTATTGGCACAGACTCACCTTTGGCAAAAGACAAGCAACAGCTACAGCTACAGCTGTCACATCTGGTTCTTAGAATCCTGACTTGCATGAAGGCGTCAACACCACCCTCCCCTGCCGCCCAGATCAGTGGAGAGAACAAGAAAGAAACCTTCCTCCTTCACCGCAGGAATTGGAAATGCCTTTGTTAATAACGGTTAAGCAATTGGTTTCCCGTGCAGTAGGAGAAAAGGAGAAAGGAAGTAGAAAAGGTGTTGGAAGACAAGAGAGGAATGAATGATAAAGCATCTGGGGGGAATGATAAGCACAGAAATGGAAAGGTTGGCATTATTTGTGCCACCTCAAGCCAATAAATATGGAAATATGAGGCCATATCATCTGAGTAATTGGCAAACAAAAAAAGCTGGATAAAGTTAAAATGAATTTCACTGATTTTCCAGATTTATCTTCTATATAAATTGAGTAATTTTTCTGGTGAGTCATGAAGGAAATCAAATTTTTCTCATTGTTTTATATTTATGAAGACTTCTGGTCAATATCTACAAAACGCTTTCCCAAATTAACCAAATTTTTCTTGAACCCCAAATACAATAAAGACCACAAAGCTAAAAAGAAGGCATGAGGAATGCAAAATAATAGACTTAATTTTTTTTTAAAAATCACTTAAATGCTTATGGTGTGCAGAGCCCCAAACTAGGAACTGAGAGTTCAGAAAAGATGTGGTTCTGCCCTCATGGAATTTCCAGTAGTAAAGGGACCTGACACCAATAGCTATCATACAAAATAAGACCTAAGCGTCTAAGTTTGGGGCATGAACAGGGAATCATCATCAGCTGGGAGATGAAGGAAGGTTTCCTGCAAAAGGTATCATTTGTAAAGGGAAGACTAGGTGAGAAGGTGTTCTACACACAGGAAATTGAACAAAAAGCACATGAAAGGAGGTCAGCAATGGGTCTGTTTTGACTGGGTTGGAGAATGCAGAAAGGAGAGGAGTATGCGATAAGGCTGGAAAGGCATTTGGAAGATTATCGAGGTAGGGGCAAGAAGACTGTTGTTAGAAGGGATAGGGAGGGCGCGTGAAAAGAGCAGCGATCCAGGAGGGTGCTAATGCTAGTCAGAGGGCCAGGGAGTAGGGAAGAGGGGTGGACTCCAGAAATAGTAAAGAAGGAAACTGACAAGACATGGTACCGATCAGCCATGTGGGAGGAGTTAAACACCATCACTTCTAGTGTGGGAGATTTGGTCAGGATATCCCTGACAGACATACTGAGCTAAGGAAGAACTGGGGATCTTGGCTCCGTCTCGGCTTGCTTTTTGGACCAAAATCCAACAATAACTTTAGGGTCCTTGTTACATAGCTCAATGGAGGTCAGTTAGATAAGAATAACCACCTTATATTTCTATAGAGTTTTGCAGTTTACAAAGTGCTTTCACAAGAATTAATTACCTCATTTTATCTTCTCAACCACATTATGAGGTGAGTTTTACAATCTCTTTGCTACAGATCAGGAAACTGAGGCTTGAAAAAGGTGAAATAATTGGTAGCAGAGCCAGAGCTGGAATCCAAGTTATTATATTGTTACTGTTTAAGCAGATAATGTGCTATAGTGGAGGGTAGCCTGACCTCCTGGAAGTAAATGATACTTAAAGAGAGGCCAGGCCTGCTCTTTAGCTCCTCTGTAGCCCCAGAAAGCACTTGAAAGAGCCCAAGGCAACTCACCAGCCACAGGGTCGAAGCTGATGACTTGATTCATAAGGGATGTGGAGAGAATGATTTCATCAAAGACAGGGACACTGCCTCCCACCATACCTGTATTTCCCCCTTGAGGACTGACAGCCAGATTCCTCTTATTGCAGTACCTAAAATAGGAAACACAAAGTCAGTGACCCCAGGGAGCTAAAGAGACTATTATTAGAAAAGGGAATGGGATATTTTCCTTCTCAAGCCCGTGCCTAAGGCATAAACACTTGAGCACAGACAAAATTAAATGCCTAGAAGATTTTGCCTTTTAAGTAGTCCCGGGATTTTACTGGTTTAGTGAACTCCCCCAGGAAGAGACATCCTTTGCCACAGCAGATCAGTCCCTTCTCTTCGACTTACAGTCTAACAGTTGCCTGGTATAAGAGGATTAAGAGACTTGCCCAGGGTCACTGAGTCAATCAACCAAGAAATATTTAGTAAGTGCCTACTGGGACAGCTAGATGGCTCAGTAGATAGAGTTCCAGGCCTGGAGTCAGTAAGACCTGAATTCAAATCTAACCTCAGGTAATTCCTAGCTGTTAGACCCTGGGCAAGTCACTTAACCCTGTTTACCTCAGCTTCCTTATCTGTAAAAAGAACTGGAGAAGGAAATGGCAAACCACTACAGTATCTTTGCTAAGAAAACCCCAAATGAGGTCACATAGAGTTGAATATAATTCTAATGACTGAACGAAGTGCCATGTTCCAAGCATCATGCTAAGAGCTGAGGATACAAATAAAAAACAAAAACAAAAAACCAGCCCCTGCCATCAAGGAGCACACAATCTAATGGGGGAGACATCATACAAACAAATGACTATGTAAAAGATAATTAACAGAGGAAAGGCACTAGCATTAAGAGGGATAGAGAAAGGCCAATTGGGAAAATCCAGTACGTGTCAGAATCAAGACTTGAACTCAGACTTTCTTGACTTTTAGTCCAGATCTCTGTGTACTAGGGGAAAGACATCACCTTCCCAAAAATAAATAAATAAATAAATAGAACCTGCAGAGAAAAATCAAAAATAAGAGACAGTAGTTAAAATCTGTTGGTAACATATTCTGGGACATCTTCAAATACCTTGAAAGGATGTCTGAATTTAGATACAGAGAAGTTACAAACATGGCACAGTGGCTAGAGCACTGGACTTGGAGTCAGGAAGACCTGACCTCAAATACTATTTCAGACCCTAAACAAAAAAAAATGAGCCTGTCTCAGACTCAGTTTCCTCATATGTAAAATGGGGATGATAACAGGTAGTTGTGAGGATCGAGATGGTCTACGAAAAGTACTTGGGAAATTTTAAACCATCTCTTACACAAATACTCACTACGCCATTAACATCTGAATAGTGGCACACATCCTAAGGTCAGAGCTGCCCCTCCAGGAAACATCCATAGCTGAAGGGAACATTGTGTTCTCCCATCAGCAGCCATGGAATCACAAGGGATCTCCATCTGGTACTTAAGTTAGTTTAATAAAATTTAAAATAAGGCTTCAAAATCCACTTCTGTGTCACCTCTATTAGTCAGTCCTAAAGAACTCCCTTTTTCTCCTGACTGTATATTCCTTTTTTTTTTCCAACTAATTCTGTGATTTCACTCATGTCAGGAACTGCTCTTTCTAGCAACACACAAGGACACCTGATATGCCACTGAGCAGGTCAGAGGTCAAGGGACCAGGCCAAGGTCACCTAAACAGTTTGAATCAGAGATGTGACTTGAACCCTGGCCATTCCTAGGCCAGCTACGTACCCACCATGCCATGCTGCTGCCATGTGTTCTTTATTAATTTTTATTGTTTATTATTTTTCTTTATTAATTTATTACTCCATAAAAAATACTCCTTATCAACTCCAAAGATAGCTTCTTTTGAAGGCAATGCAAAGAAACATTTCTACAGTTTATTTGCCTCTGGTCATCCAACTCTTCATCTCCTCCATGTGAGGCTGGAGCAGGTGGCCTTTCTTCATCCTCTATCTCTCCCAAAGACAAGCACAATGCTCTGTATGATGGAGCCACTGGTCCGGCCTGCTCACTTAACTGGGATTGAGGAAAGCCAAAGTGTCTGTTTGCCATATGTCATTTTTCATTCCCAGCAGCCTTGGTACTTACACCTCATCACTAGTTCTGCCCCTCTGATTGGAGGGTGAAACCAGGAACTCCAAAGTGTCCATTTAAGGAGTGGCCTCAGGAGAGAAACCTCATTTCCCACCCTGCTGTGATACTTCAAGATCTCTCAGACTTCTCCCCCTCCCCCCACATCAGCACCTTCCCTCTCCCTTTCCTACCCTGCCCCCACTTTCCAGATTCCTTTGTGTGGTCTTCTTCCATTAGACTCTAAAGTCCTCAAGGGCTCTTTTCCTATTTGTATTCCTATTGTATTTCCTATTTGTATTCCCAGCACTTAGCACAGGGAGGCATCCATGGGAGGCACTTCGTAAATGTTTACCAACATTGTCCACATCGTCCTCACACTCAATTACCTGAGTATTTGGGAAACCTCTTCCGTTGTCTTGGGTTTCAGCAGCACCTTACTGCAGCCTGTTAAAAACCAAAAACCAGTCAAGCCAATGCAAGCATGTTAAATAAGCAAAAAGACACTCCTCCTTACTTGGGTCCAAGTTGGGTGTTGCCTATAATGAAGATTAAAAAACCATCGAGAACAAATAGCGACTCAAATTATGTAGCACTTCAAGGTTTACAGCATTTCCTTTGCAACAACATGATGAGACCTTGGGGGATGCTATTTATGTTTTTATTTAATTAGTAACCAATACTACAGCTACACCTTAGCCCCATAACAGAAACTGAGCCCAAAGCAAAACTGGACTGCAGGCTTGTCTTCCAGACTGAAATCAGCTTTCTCCTAATGGAAGAATCCAAAGAGAGAAGATTTTAGAAAAGAATTCCTATGAAGAATTGGCGAGTATCAGACAGATAAGAAGACAAATGCATATTCCAAACAACTCCAACGTCTCACAGCAACTGTGGGAGTAGCTGTGGAAGGGGAGGTACACTGATACATTGGTGACAGAATTGGGAATTGGGCTATTTCTGGAAAATAATTTGGAATTAGACAAGAAAAGTCACAAAATGCTTGTTGATTCAGAAAGTCCACTAAGGAGCATATGCACCTAGTAGGTCAAAGATAGAAAAGACTTCTGTATCTCAAAATATTCAGCAGTGCTTGAAAATGGTTGGTGACTGACTGCGATATGGCTGAACAAAGTACGGTACATGAATGCAACAGAATATTATTACATGTAAGAAATAACAAATGGAAACATATACATGAACTGATACAGAGGGAAGTAAATTGAACCAGGAAGACAATATACACATGACAATACAACAGAATAAATGGAAAAGGAAGGGAAGGGAAGGGAAGGGAGGGAGAGAAGGAGGAAGGAAGGAAGGGAAGGAGGGAGAAAGGAAGGAAGGAGAGGAGGGAAAGGAGGAAAAGAGGAAAAGAAGGAAGGAAAAAGAGAGGAAAATAAGGAAAGAAGGGAGAAAAGGAAAGGAAGGAGAGGATGAAAAGAAGAAAAAAGAGGAATGGAAGGAAGGAAGGAAGGGAGGAAAGGAAGAACATTATAATGACCAAGTCTGGACCAGAGAAGGATTGAAAAAAATGCATCCCCTTCCCTTCTTAACAAGGGTACAGGACTATGGTGTAGGATACTGCATAGATTGTTAAATTTCATGTGTTGTTTACTTTTGCCGAATCTACTTTTTTCATCTTTATCCCAAGGGATGACTGGCTGGGAAGGGGAGTGATGTATTCAGAAATGAAGATCCTCTAAAACAAGGTATCAATAAACATAAGGTAAAAAAAAGCAATAATTATAGGAGTCTGGGAAAAGATGAGAAATTTTGGTTTATCAATTTTTTTTAAAAAGAATCCTCTATTTCTATGTTAAGCTAAAATATAAACAGTATTAGAAAAGAGAAAATACCTCAGGGGAACCCACATCAGCTCAAATATTTTATCCTAGCAAGTCTAACTACATCCTAGGAAATTTAGGTACTACACTACATGGAATGTAAAGGTTCAAATGGCAACTCTTCTAAGAGCATTTAAAACACCAACTTCACTAAGTGAACTTTCTTGCCTGTTGGTTGAATGATCAGTTGATCACAGATTCAACAAGAGATATTGATCCCTCCATATGCTCCTTGAACTGTGTCTTTCTCAAGAAAGATGCTGTACTCAGAATCAAACAGACTGAACCCTGGATATGCCACTACCCAGTCTGAACCTGTAACCATGGTACCTCCCTCTTTTCCCAAGGTTCATCTACAGAGTCTCATCTGTTGGTCTCCTTTAGATCATCCCAAAGGCCCCTTCTTAGAAATCTGGTTAAAATTCAGCACACAGAGAATTTTTTCTGGTAGACTTAGAACTTCATTGCACTGCAAGGACTTAAAAAATTCCCAATAGTCTCTTAAGGCAAAATACCTTCCATATCCAGAGAAAGAACTATGGAATTCGATCACAAAATATAACAGATCATTTTCTTCTGTATTGCGTTTTGGTTTGTTTTATGATTTCTCCCATTCATTTTAATTCTTCTATGCAACATAACAAAGGTGAAAATGTATTTAATAGGAATGTATGTGTAGAACCTATATAAAACTGTATGCTGTCTCAGGGAGGGAGTGGGGAGGTGGGGGGGAAGCGGAGGGAAGGAGGAGAAAAAATCTAATATATATGGAAGTGATTGTAGAACACTGAAAACAAATAAAATAATAATTGAAAAATAAAAAAGATTTTACCTGGAAAATAAATAAAATTCAGCACACATTTTTTTAAAGTTCCTAAAAGATACAAGGTTCTGGGGAGACCAAAATAAATAAAATATGGCCTCCATAAATGTAGAGCACACTAGCAGAGGTGTGTTCTGTAAAGAGTTTAGTATGGGTTGTTGTGCTCACCCTTCATTTTCAAAGAGGACCATGACATCAGAGAAATGATGACATTACTAGCATTTGACTTTGTTTTGAGTGACAGAGGGCTGTGCAAGGTCACAAGCCTCACTTTCTCCTTCTGAGCCATCTGGATCCAGTAACCAGATAGATATTCATCAGGATGACTGAAGATGGCCCAGGATGCAATGAGAACTTTGGCCTTTTAGGCTAAGGCCTTTTCAGGTGCTCACTTAAAGTGAGGTAATGCCCATTCAGTGAATAGGGCTCTTTAAAAAGTAATCAGGGGGATGGCCCCTTTAATAGAAAAGAAAAAAAGATAGCTATATAGATAAATCATGCTGGGAGGGGCAGGAGCCTCAGGGTTGTTGTTTCAGAGAGAAGCTGTTTCAGTTTCAGAAAGAGTTCAATACAAGGTAACCTATTGTTTAACTCTAGTTAACCTGAAAAGTGTTAAGGAAAGTAGGATGTGATGGGGCTTGGCAGCAGCCCCCCTCCCCCAGTTTGGGGAAGGTCTGAATTGTTCCAATAGGGCATCTGTAATCTGGACTCTGCAGAACAGGGAGCTCAGGTTCTGCATGCAGACTGACCTGTGTGTCAGGAAAATGATGTCAGCCCACTAATGATGCTCATTCGAATTTCGTGTGATTTTTTTTTTTTAATCAAAATTCACTTTGAGAAGAAAGTCTATAAGCTTAGGGTTTCTAGACAATCCTAATAACAATGAGAGGTATGCCTGGAGCAAAATGAATTATTATGCACCATTATGCAACAATTAAAAGTCATACCAGAAAAGCCCTCAATGCCAGAAAAGGCAAAAGCTATGACCTGGAGGAAGGGCCCTGTGAGACTCTGAAATCCATCAGTCTCTTAGCATTATGAAGGATTGCAAGAGCAAGCTGGGCCAAGTGCAAAATTCAATTCCAGAATGAAAGGCATGAATGAAACCACAAGCTAATGTGGGACCAGGGTAAAAGTCCATGATGTGGAGAAAAGTAGACTAGCTCACAGAGCATAATGCTTGATGTTTCAAACTACTTTCTTCACCTCCATCTCCTGAATCTGTGGCTTCCTTCAAGTCTCAGCTCAGAGGTGTCCTTCTGCAAAAGGCCTTTCCAAGCTCTCCCAGAGGCTAGAGCCTTCCTCTCCCATATCACCCTCCATCTACTGTGTTGATATTTTTTTATATCCTAAGTACATGCAGGCTGCTTCATTCATTAGCATGTAAGTTCTTGGTGCTGGAGCCAAGATGATGGAGTGGTAGGAGGGAATGGGATGAGCTCCTGTCCACAGACTCTTCCAAATAGAACTAGAAAATGCACAGATACGTGGGGCAGAGCCAAGATGGTGAAGAAGAAAGACACACACACACTAGCTCTTTTCCCACAGCCCATAAAATACCTGTAAGGAAAGACTTTCAACAAATTCAAGAGCAGCAAAAGCCACAGAACAATGGAGTGGAGGAGATTTCTAATCCAGGGTGACCTGAAAGGCTGACTGGAAAGGTCTGTCACACTGGACAAGGAGCCCAGCGTTGGCTGCACAACACCAGGAGGAGCAGGACCAAGCAGGCTTCAGGGACAGAATCCCCAGGAGCAGTACAGATCCCTCAACCCACAGACCCCCAAAGGTCAGTGAGAGGGTTTTTTCAGCTGGCCAAGAAGGGAGCAGGGTGTCCCCATAGTTTCGGCCTCAGGTGGCAGCAACGGTAGACTGGGGCTCCCAAGGCAGGCAGCATCCTGAATCTAGGTCTCATCATAAAGTCTCTGGGGGAACTGAGCCCTCTGTGTCAGCCCTGCCTCCACCTAAACCTCCTGTGGGAATTGAGCAGCTTATCTGAATCTCAGAACCCAGTACTGGCTTGGTGGAACTGGAAGCCAGGTCGTTGTGGAGAAGAAAGTCTACTATTCAAAGATTCTGGGCATAAAAGTTTCTGGTTGCTCCCAGACCAGTGTACAGGCTTGATTGTGCCACCTTGAAGGAGCCGAGATCTTACAGATCCCCAGAGTATACTCTATTCTTGACAAAAGACACAAAAGTCAAGTAACTAGTTGGGGAAATGCCCAAAGAAGGGGAAAAAATAAGACTACAGAAGATTACTTTCTTGGTGAACAGGTATTTTCTCCCCTCCTTTCAGATGAGGGAGAACAATGTTTACCATCAGGGGAAGACACAAAAGTCAAGGCTTTTGTATCCCAAACATCCAAAATAAATATACAATGGTCTCAGGCCATGGAAGAGGTCAAAAAGGACTTTGAAAATCAAATAAGAGAGATGGAGGAAAAGTTGGGAAGAGAAATGAGAGAGATGCAAGAAAATCATGAAAAACGAGACAACAACTTGCTAAAGGAGACGCAGAAAAATGCTGAAGAAAATGACACCTTTAAAAATAGGCTAACTCAATTGGCAAAAGAGGTTCAAAAAACCAATGAGGAGAAGAATGCTTTCAAAAGCAGAATTAGCCAAATGGAACAGGAGGTTCAAAAGCTCACTGAAGAAAATAGTTCTTTAATAATTAGGATGAAACAGGCTAATGACTTTATGAGAAACCAAGAAATCACAAAACAAAAAGGGATGAAAAAATGGAAGATAATGTGAAATATCTCATTGGAAAAACAACTGACCTGGAAAATAGATCCAGGAGAGACAATTTAAAAATTATGGGACTACCTGAAAGCCATGATCAAAAAAAGGGCCTAAACATCATCCTTCATGAAATTATCAAGGAAAACTGCCCTGATATTCTAGAACCAGAGGGCAAAATAAATATTAAA
>CM053771.1:548072872-548086756 GCA_028658325.1 Potorous gilbertii | reverse complement strand
CCCAGACCCAGACCCACCCCCAGACCCAGCCCCAGACACAGACCTAGACCCACTCCCAGACCCAGACCCACCCCCAGACCCAGACCCAGCTCCCGCCCCAGATCCAGATTCAGACCCAGCTCCAGCCCCAGACCCACCCCCAGACGTACCTACCCCAGACCCAGAGCCAGCTCCCGCCCCAGACCCAGACCCAGACCCACCCCCAGACACAGACACAGACCCAGACCCGCCCCAGACCCCGACCCAGATCCACCCCCAGACCCAGACCCAGACCCATCTCCAGCCCCAGACCCATCCTCAGCCCCACCCCCAGCCCCAGCCCCACCCCCATCCCCAACCCCGTCTTCTTCCACTCTCCCAGTATCTCCCTTTAGGCCACGCCCCCAGGCACACCTGCCCTCCCCCAGCCCTGGCCAGCCTTAACTCTAAGAGCCTTCGAGTCCCCAGAGCGCATAGCAAGTAAAGGAGTCTGCTCCCTGGGTTCAGGCCCCTCCCCTCAACACCTCAGCCCCCACCCCCAAGTCGCCCACCCAACCTGGCCTCCCACCTTTCCCTTCACAGTTCCAGCCACGCCCCTCAGACCAGCCCCCTAGATGGCCCCTCCCTCCCCCATTAAATCCCTGCCCTGCAACCCTGGTGCTTGCTGTCCTTTGGCCCAGCGTCGCCTCCTATTCCAGCCCCTAGGTCCTACCTCCTCAGCTTCCACCAAGTTCCAGCCCGGACCCCTCCGCCTGATCTGAGCTGCCAAAGCCCAGACCAGGGGCAGAGTGGGCTTGGGGCCCGCAGGGGCTGCGCTTTCTGGATGGTGGAGGGCATCCCTCAATGTTGACTCTATTAGGGGAGCGGCCCCCAGTGCGGAAGTCCACCTGGCACCCACGTGCCGAGCTGCGTCCAGGATATGGGGCGCTACAGGCTTGGTGCCCGGCAGGGTTGAGGGCCTGGAGGCAGGCAGCCCCTTTGGCGCCGGCCCTTTGAGCTGAGCTGCGTTGGTCTGCAGGATACTAACCTCTCCTTGCTTCATCCTCCACTCAGGTAGGACCTGGTCACTCCCCTACTGGACAAACTCTGGTCACCTTCAAGATCAAATGTAAAACCCTGTTCGGTGGAAAAAGCCCTTCGCCACCGGAAAATCCCTTTCCTACCTTTCCAGCCTCCATAGGCCTTGCTTCCCTTCCCAATGTTCCATTTCCAGCCTCTGCATCTTTCCCCTGGCCGTGCCCCACACCTGGAGCCCTCTCCCTCACCTCAGCCCCTCTGCTCAAATGTCGAGTCCTGCATCCTGCTGGGCCCTTCTTGCTCCCATAGTTCCCCCCACTAGAATGGGAATTCCAGGACAACTTGGGTTGCTTCCAGCTTCCCTATGTCCCCAGCTGTAAGCCCAGTGCCCACAGAGAAGTGCAACCATCACAGATGCTTTTTGACTGGACAAGGAGGCTGTGTGACCTTGGGTAAGTCATCCTCACCCGCAAAACAGAGGACTAGATGATAGCATCTCCCTTCCAACTCCAAGTCTACCATAACTCCGGTGATGTTGGGCCCAGCTGATTTACAAACCCAAATTCAAACAGCAAAAATCGCCTGGTCTGATCATGCCCATGGCTTTTGTGGGCATTTCATAAAAACCTTAACTAAGAGAAGCACTTTTTCCATATGGACACTATGGAGGTAGCCAACAAGCAGGCCCTGGGCCCAGGGGCTTGTGCCACGAATTCAAATGAAGCCTCTTGTCCAAGACTCCCTAAGAACAAGTCAAGGGTGGGCTCAGGATAGCCTAAGCACCTGGGGAGAGGAATGTGCAATGGTTACCTCGAACACAGCTATGAAACTTGCCCCCAGGTCCCTGAAACGATGTGCTGTCAAACTTGGTTTTGTTCCCAAAAATATTTTATTTATTAAACAATATATCCATTATCTATAACATGATCCAAAAATACAGATATACATCTTTACTTTACATTATTTTTAATAAAAAGATTTACAATATTCTCTTTCATTTACAAAGGGAACATATTTCCTTTGAAAATAAAATGTAACATTCATGTTAAAGCTGCATCATCATCTTTTTGGATGAAATGTGGTAAAGCTGAAGACACAAAATGTACATGTATGTGAAAAACATCTTTGTAACCTTGTGTGAATTAGAACAACCTTCCATTTCCCCAGTTTTTCAACCTCTTTCACAAAGGTGATGAACAGCAAACAATGGAACACCAAAAACCTAGGAAACCTTGAAACTTTCCAATGCCCACAATCAAAATTCTTCATTTTGTTTAAAAGGAAAAAGAAAAACCCAAGTCCCTGCTCACTCCCCACCCCAACCCCTCTATGGAGCAGAGGCCGCCAAATCACAGCCAGCTGCTTTCTGTGGGCCAGCTTTATCACAAGATTAAACTGGCCCTGCTCCAGTGCGGACGACATGATACGCTCTGAGAGGTCACTGGAGAAGAAAAGAAAAAAAGAACCAAGTCTAAACCTATGACTGACTGCTTCTGAATGGTCCCTTGTCGCTCATGTCACTGCTGGAGAGAAGCCTCTTGGGGTTCTGGCTGGGGGATGACCCTGCCCTCAGCTCCCTCCTGCCTACAAGGGGTCAGTTTCTAAGGGGCTTGCTCCAGCCAGCAACTCCACTACAGACAAACACAGGTTTACGGGACTCAATGAAACAAACACTTGGTTTTGAAAATGCAGCATGTTTTCTCCCAGAAGACAACAGAAAAATTGTTCTAAAAGTGTTAACTCTAATAATCTAAGCATCAAGGAAGGAAAAATCAACTCCTGAAATGTTCTGACTTTTCTTCTGAATAGATTATAGCTTTTACTTGCAAATAAGCACAAAAAAATATGGATAATACACTATACCTGGCTCATATACAGTGTCATAAACTGTGGGATTAAAGAGTCTGGGACATTCAAAACGCATTCATTTCAATCAAACACTTATTTACCTCTAAGCATGTGCAGGTGACTGTGACGGAGGGGGATCCAAAGGTTAGCTAAGACCCAACCTCTGTCCTCAATCACTCACAATTCAGGCCAAACCTTCAAGTGTGGCCCCGAGGTGGAACAGATGTAGGAGACCAAGGCTCTTCCCAATCTAAAGACAAGACCAACTGTCAGGTTCAAATTTACAGGCAGAATTGGCCTGGGAGCCAAGGCCCCTAAAATGAGGCTAGGTCTAACGTTAGAGGACTAGGAGGGATGGAGAGAATCCTGTAGGTGCAGGCCCACCCCTGGGATCACATCCATCTCCCCCATTAGACTGGTCAGACACATTTACTCTAGCTTCAGAGACTATTGGGTGACATTTTCTCTTCTACTCTCCATCTGCTCCAAAGTTGTGTGCCTAACATTTTGGTGACATTATTTTCAAACGCATAACAGAATCCGCACGGCAGAGAGCCTCCCTCGAACAGGGCATCTCACCAAACGCTTCCACCAGTCATGGGAGCCAAGTCACCTTCTTATGAGATCACAAGCCCCCAGATGCTCATTACTAAGTCCCCAAAACCCTACACTGATGAGTGAAACATTGTCTACCGTGTGGTCAAAGACCAAAGAAGTACATTATTAAATTGGCTACTAAGGAATTAGCAGAAATTCTCTTACTGCAAATTTACTGTACTTTTAGATTTTGCCACACATACTGGGAAGAAAATCTAGAAAAGTATTTTCCCCATAATTTGTACTACTTTTTTCCCTGCTTTTCGATGACAACTAAATAGAGCAGATGAAGCATTCAATGAATTACAGAAGAGTGCCCCAAGTCAGAAGGGAAGGACAGGAAGTCAGGTCTCTGCCCCGGCCACTCACCATCTGACCCTGCAGGAGAGGGATGCCTGATTGCGCTTTCCCAAGAATCAAAGGTGCTCAAGCCTCAAACCTCAAACTTGAATGAAAATTCTGAGTGTAAACATCATGACTTCAACACCACAACCCTTAGTATGTCTTTCTGTCAGAAACAGAGGATGGAAGAGTTCTCAGCAGAAGCAGATTCACTCTGCCAATCACAAACAATCTCTTTGCTGTTTGAAGTTCTCACCACCCTCACTCACTACACAAGAACTTGGCGACGAAGGCCGGCAGTGCTCCTGGCTTCCCTCATCACTCAGCCCATTTCAGCATGAAAACACTGGAAAATCACAAATGACGGCAGCAAACACAGGAAGAACAGGCGATGATGGCATCTTCCCAAGCAGCCAACAAAAGCAGCATCTTCTTAGAGTTTTAGTTCTCCATTAGCCAGATTCTAAGATGACAGCACTCTTTTCTTCCCTCCTCTTCTCTTTCCTGTCTCACTCCTTTAGTTTCATGCGAAGGTTTCTGGGATGCTCAGAGTATCGGCAGAATTCCAACCCTATCTGTCTTTCTAGGCAGTTCAAAAGGAGCAAACAAAGGTCATGACACTAAACTACTCACTGAAAATCTCACTACCAGGATCATTACACTGGGTTTGTGGTAAATGCTGATCAGTAAAGTCTCCCCCACGCCGGCAGTTCCCTTTCTGAACTGCGGCAGAATGCCAAGAATCCACACAGCATCTGAGATTATCTAGCCCCTCGGATACAGCTTGTCTCACAGCTCTAATAGTGTGCAACATAAATCAGATATAAAACCAGGCCTTAGCAGACTGGACGTTCACTTCATAAAACACATCAGACCCTACTATCTTCATGCTAAAATACTAAGTTTGTCTTCACAGTAAAAACTTGAGGAACTTCCAGAGAAATGGTCATCGGCAGGTTGAGAGACTCCATGCTCATGACAACCCATTTTGCTCCAGAATGGGTGAGTACAGCCCTCGTGAGAGGGAAGGAGTGGAAATTCAAACACATAGGGCAGTGCACAATAAAGCAGAAATCACTTCCTAATGGTAAGAACCCTAAGACCCACAGCAGGTGGGCACAGAAGAGAGGCCCTTACCACAAGTAAACAGTCACTGGCTTCAGAATCAGAGCTGAGGCCTCATTGAGGAGACTCCCCGGCTCCCACGGACACATGCGTTGGTGAGGATTGTCTGTCCTCACCATCCAGTGGCTGGTGCTGCTCCACCACGTCTTCAGAGGGTCATGTCTACACTTCCCAAGTGATGGCAGGCACCAGGGTACCATTTGTCTCACTGCCACGGACACCTTATGGCAGTCCCATGTTTCCTGAGGCCTAATTAGCAAACACCCCATCTGAATAGTAAAAGTGTTACTGCCCGGTTCAGTGCTATTGGGAAATCCACATAAAAAAGGAAGGAAAACAAAGTCCCTGTGGCAAATTTACCTACAAGAGTCTCTCCCTGGAGAAGAGAGCTGGTTTTCTGCTTTTTGTTTTGAAATACCAAGAATTACAACTGGCCATTGGATAACTCAACACCAGACCAAAATGATAAGGTAGTTTAAAAATAAAGAGAAGCTATTACAACATGAAGGGAGGAAGGTATTAGCTGGGCCTTCTCACTCTTTCCTACTTCTTCTTCCTCTTTTCCTGAACACAGCGCGGACAGAACCTGTGAAGAGAAACGCCCACCATCACAAGCAGAGTTTGGGTGAGGCCTCAAGAGGGCATGCATGGCTGTCCTGCCTGCTTGAGAGGAGACCAGCATGGTCACACTGCAGCAGAGACCAAGGCACGGCCTTTTCCAGTCTCACTCCCTCTCGCACCAGGGCCTTGGTCCTCTCTCAGATGTCCCTGCAGCTGCCCAAACTGTCACTTCCCTGCCAGTGACATTGGAGATGACCAGCTGAGACTGGCACAGCTCCTGAGGATCCAACCAGGCATGAGGAGCCAGCAAGTACCTGCTGGGTAGCAGGGCAACTTGGGGGGCACCTGATAAGCTCTGTGTTGGAATCAGAAGGTCCAACTCTTCTAACTCAAGCCTAGCACCCTGACCGCTAAACCACACTGCCTTTCCAGTCAGGAGCCTGACTTGTGACTACCGCTGCACCGGGGCAACTGAGGCCCCAAACCGCACATTCTAAACCCAGAGGGACGCCGCATCCATCTGCCTGGGCAGACTGGTCACTGGCCAGTACAGTGCCCCACCCCATCACTCACCATTTTCCTTTGGGCTTCGTGGTGAGATCCACACAAGCAAAGTGAAACCACTCAATGGGACACTGTGAAGGGAAGAGAGGGGCCAGCCATGAGCAACCCCCTCACTCCAGGCTGTACCAGGCTCCCCCAGTCCTGCCTCAGTCCCTTGCCCCAATACTCACATCTGGATTGTCACAGCCAATCATCTCCCCGTAGGACACCTGGTGGCACAGGCAGTAAGTCGGCTCATTGGGGTCCACAGGCATGTCCAGGACATCCGAGGGGTGTACCGAGAGGATGGTTTCGGCAAACTCCGATCTACAGACCACAGAGCAAGGCCAAAGGAGTCCAGAGAGAGCATCCAGCACCTTGAGACCATGAGGCCAGCTGCCCTTCCCTCGCTTCCTGCTCTTCTTCCACCACTGTTCCCTGGGTCCAAGCTTCCCAGACTAGCCCAAACACCCCCTCACCCCCTAACTCCTGAGAATGAATATTTTTAGAGGGTGTTTTATAATCACTTGTAATTATGCTGTTTCAAAATAAATTTATTCTTGTGTTTAATAAAATTCTGAGACAATAACAGAATTACAAAGCAGCCTTGAAGGGCCATGGGCACCATCCAACATGATCTTTCCCGAGAGCACAGCTTTTGCACTTTCTAAGGCTGGTTTTTCAAATGAGTACCACTTAAACAGGCCCAACTCTGCAGCCAAAAGAACTCCTAAGTTCAGCAGATTCAGAATGAAGTGTCACATGTTCCCTGGAAGGTAACCAAAGACCAGCCTGGGGAGGGCAGCACACCTACATCTATCTCCCTGCAGGCTACCTGGGAAGCAGAGCCTGATAAAGGCCCCCTTCCTGAAAAAGAGCCCACTTACTTAACAATGCTCCACTGCTCTGCCTGGGGTCTCCCATCCCTGCCCGGGGTCTCCCATCCCTGCCCAGCCCTGCCTCTTTGCCCCCGCAATGATTGCACCTGGGTCCCCTACTCATCTCCAGCTCACCCAGGCTGCTCCCAGCCTGTCAAAGGCTGTTCTGCTCTTTGGCCCTGCCTTTCAGAGATGGGCCCAATCTCTCAGCTTCCTAGGCAGTGGCAGGGCCACAAGTGGACGTCCTCCCAATAGCAGACTGACAGACCTGCACCCACTGTTTCGCCACCCCTCCACTTCCCCCAAGGGCTTGCTTGGGGTAGGAGGACAAGAGAAGGGCATTTCTCTTAAACCTGAAAGGGAGAACCAAGCCCAGAAGGTAGGACTGGGCAATCAGGCCAAGGGCCAATCTTTCAAGCTTAGTCAGACAGAAAGACTACTTTAACTTCTGATAACACTACAATAAAATGAAACTACCTCGGAATGGGTTCCCCATTTTTTCTAATGACCTATACATGACACCTGACAGCTTACAATATAAAATCGTGATTGAAAAAAATTCGATCTTTAGGTAAGGCATGTCACATTCTAAGAGAAGCGGACCCAGGGCTAAGGGTGAGGTCGTCTACTTCCCAGAGTCCCTGATATTTTTTTCAGTGCCATCCCAGATACCAGAAGTCCAGCACCACCGGGCCAACAGTGAGCCCCATCCTGTCCTCTCCTACATGGAAAGGATGCCAAATAAGAGACAACAGGCTCCAGAATCCTCCGGATTCTAGAACCAGTCTTGACCACTCACCGGTGCCATCGCCAAAGGGACTAAGCGACCAAGCCTGCCACCAGTGCTCCAGTCGTCACCCACTTCTCCCAATAACTGAAATAGATTCGGCTTTACCCCAAACTTCAACCAACAGCTACTGCTGCAGTCAAATTAAATCCGTTTTCTGTAGGATTTCCCCTCAAGTCCTTGGGGAAAGAGGGCACAGAGAATCACATGGCATTTCCAAGCTAGAAGGAAGCCCGAGGGTGCTGTGGCTCAATCGTTATTGGAAAAGAATTCGCCCCACAGTCCCACCACCCCCAGCCTTCTGCTCTCTAGGTTACACTTCTGGCTCTTTCAACCAGAACCACAGAGATAAAGAGGTGAAGGAAGAGAGAAGAAACATTTATGAAACACCCACTCTATGCCACCAACTGGACCTCATCTTATTCACACACAGAGCGATGCCCTCAGCAGCATCCCTGACAAGCAGTACCTCCGCTCTCTGCTAACAAGCAGGAATTCCCAGTTCCTAGGGCAGCCCTACTTCTGCCCTCAGAGACAGGCCAATGCCTGAAAGTTTCCCCTTCCACCTGGGGCCAAATGCCCAAATAAGCCTAGGCCTACCCACAAGGCTAAGCAGACTAAGCCCAATGCCTCTTCTACCAGACATATGGACAGGCATGTGGGCACCTCCATCATGGCATCCACAAAATCCATTCTCTGGAGACCCTTCACCAGCCTGGCCATGGTTGGCAAGACACTTCCTACCTAACAACTATGCTTCCTCAAGGTCAATGCCATCGACTGACCTCGACACTCCCCATGTGGTCTGGCCAGGCAGAAAGGAGAAGACCCATCCCCTGCATCTCAGTGCAGTTGGTGCCTTCACGAGCTGAGGTCATCATGATACTGGGTCTCCGAGACAGCCTGCAAGCCCCCAAAATCCCCAGATCTTTCCTAAACAAATCTCTCTTTTCCAGCCTCCTTGTGGAGCCTTCATGCCTAAGGTCCCTTCACTCTGGGCTGCCACAATTCTATCCCCTTCCCCTGGCCTTGTGTCATGTGCTCACTGGGCACCTGGGTCTCCTGCAGAAATATTCCATAGGACAGCGTCAAGCTCAGATTCAGCCTACTTCTGTACTGACCACTACCCATCAGACCACATGGGTCTGGCCACTCAACCAGCTTCAAATCTGCCTGCCCAGTGCCACTTGTTAGCCATGCTCTTCACTCTGGCTGTACACAAGGAAAGGGGAAGAGCTTCTCCTCAGTGCCTCCATGCCAACTGAGGCAGTCCTTAACATACTTGCCCTATTCTTCCTCCTTCCCAGGATGGGGCTTCTGCAGAGCCTCAGACACTGACCCACACCACTGAAGACAAACACACTACAACGCAGGAACAAGGGCCCAAGCTTACCCTCCTTTCAGCTTTTTCTTCTTCGGAGTGTCCTCCTCCGATGTGCGTCTCCCTCGGCCCCGGGAGCCTCTTTTCTCCTTCTGCCCCCGGCCTTCTGAAAGACAACATTGGTACAAGTGGTTAGTGTGGTCTGTGGTTTCTGAAGGTGTGACCACTCTCAGAGAAGCAGAGTCCAAGAATATACTTTTCAGGCCTCTTCCTCCTGAACTCTCAAGGTCACTGCCTTCCATCTTCTCCTTCAGATCAGCCTCAAAGCGTGCGAGATCCGCATCAAGGCGGCGAATGTGTTTGTCCACCTGCACATAAGCATACACACAACCATCACTGTGGAGCATGAGAGCAGGCAGGTCCCACACACCACCAAAGTCCAGCAGGAGACATGTCAAGGAACCTTGATCCAGGCCCCACAACTCCTCCAACCAAGCCAAGACCTGCTCCCAGCCACCATGTTTGGCCAGAGGGTCCAGTCCTTTGCCGGCCAAGAGGCCTGTACAGTTTAGATGACTGTCCTTCAGTAAGACACACCCCCTACCAAGTTCACATAAGACTCCCCTTTTTGTTACTGGGACCTCTCTTAAAGGGCTATCACCATAAGGGTAAATAAGCAGTGGGATCCCTGGGAGCAGATACAAGAGGTTGGCAAGGGTGATGGAGGATTCTAAAGATGAAGCCAAAAATGAAGTCACTATATGGCCTAAAGAAAGACAAGAGCCTAAAAAGATAGCAAGATGAGAATTACTCAGTGTCTTTATGGAGGGCAGACTAGAAACTGAAGGCACAACAGGACCAAAAAGATAGCACAATGAAACAAACAGGGGCTGTTCCTCCTGGAGGGGACCCTACGCCTGCCTCCGTGGTTCCCCTAAGCAAATGAGCTGCACAGGAGAAACAGGACAACTTCCTGGTCCTCTAAGGGAATGGCTTCCAGAAATGTCTAATTATTTTAAGCTGATGCCAAGGGTTCACGACTTCACAGAATAGACAAGAGAATGAGTGCAGTCACAACCAACTAAATGTAACAATCGTTTAGAAAAAATTGTTTAAAAAAGAAAGAATCGTTCACATGTAATCGGTAATCTTCTCAAGCAAAAATCGGAATTTACTGAAAAAGTCTAAGGGAAAAGTCTACCTAAGTGGAAGGGCACATTTAATTCAGATTAAGTTGGACGTTGTCATGTGGAAGCTGAGCATAAGAAAAGGTCAGTTTGCTTGGGAAGCTGGACAAATTAAAGGTTAAAGAGTGAAAGGCAGTCACATCAAAGCCTCAAAGTAAGAGCTGATACTCCCAGACAAGCTGTCTCAGCCTCCCACCCCCTCGGGCACCCACGATGCCGCCTCACCATCTCGTAGGTCTGCATGGCCAGCTGCACCTTGTCATCACTGTACTCCTTACACTTGCTGTATGCATTCTGGATCTTCTGCAGGTGCTCTACACGCTGCTCAGGGGAGAGATTCTTCACTGTGGAGATGTACTCGGCTGCCAGGATGTCAATCTCTGCTTTCTTATCTGACAAAGAAACAGCAAGCAGCAGTCAGCATGGGTGCAGCACCAGGTCAGCACCTCAGTCAAGCTGAGAGCCACAGCTCCTGGCAGAGACACAATCCAGGCATGCTGGGGACTGGCCCCAACCTCAAAAACCTCTGCCAGCTCTGAAGTTAGAATACTCTTGTCAGCGTCTCCTTTATTTCACAGAGATAATAAAATTCACAAAATATTTTCAGTGCTTGGTGCCTTCTTCACATGTTCACCTCTCAGCTGAAATTTCCATCCCACTTTTTCATTACACCTTCACTGTTCCTGATTCTGGTTGTACAGTAAAGGGTTGAGCAGAAATACCCTCAAATGTAATTCTAAAATAATTCAGAAATGTTGGTCATTTTAGGAAAGCCCCTGCCCCCAACACACACACACACACACACGCACGCACGCACGCACGCACGCACACTCCCACCCCCAACTCTTTCCTTAAAACTATGTGAATTCTTCCTGTCACCCACAACAGAATGTATGCCCCTTCAAGTCAGACCAATCTCATTTGGTTTGGTTCCACAGCCTACCTACCAGAGAGCCTGGTTGGCACATGGGAGGTGCTTAATGAATGTTTGGAGACTGATCGATTGACTGACACCTTTAAAGTCACCATCTCCCCCCACTGTCTCTCTGAGCAGCACACAAGGGCTTTTGGCTTCGGCCATGCATGGAAACTCTCACAGCCACCACTGGACTAATCGCTAAACTGCCAACACCATGCTACACAGTCACCTAAACTCTGACAATATGAAATGACAAAGATTGGGTGTAGGTTAAAAAAGAAGTTAAATTAAAGCAAAAAGCAAAAATTTCTCAATTCTTACTTGCAAGAGTTAAAATCAACTTGTAAAAGTTAAAGAGAATTTTGTAAGAATTAAGCTTCCTTAACACATCTCCCTTGTGCTGGATAAATCCAACAATACCTGCAGTAACTTAAGAAGAGGGGGGAGGACCCCTCACTGCCAGCCTTTGTCATTGAACTTTGTGTTGGCCCAGATTTCCTCTTCCCTGCCCCATCTTTAGCTACCACTACCTCTGGGCCTTCTCCCCTGTGGAGAGTTCAGTACCATGCAGCTGAGGGTCCCTTGGTATCCTGGCTGCTTACTGGAGTACCTGAACACACCTTCTGTTCTTTGATCCAGTTCACGCATCAGCTGGAAATTCCTTTGGAGTTCACACGGAAGATTTTCAATACCTGAAACGCAAAGGTATTAAGGGCACAAATGTTCTCAAAAGCACAGCACAAAATCTGCAATCTAAGAAAACAAATGGGTCTGTCTTTATTGGGGGGAGGAAGATGCCTGGCACAGAGGAAGAAGTTATGGAGACCGGAATGTTTTCTTGCTTCTAAGGGATGGGTATCAACTTTAAGTTTTCAATGGACTGAAATCTCTCCTTTCACAGATAATAGGATTTTAGCTTTGCAAACATGGATGCAGCCCAAGGAAAGATAAGAGAGAAAGGCACATGTTCAGTATGTAAAAAGAGGGAAAAGGGACAGAGAACAGGAATGAGAGATCAGTGAGATGAGGACAAGGAAGCGCCTGACGAGAGAGTTAGGGGCCAACTGGAAACAGTAAAAGAACTGAATTACTCAAGGGGAGTCTCATTGTGCCAAAAAGAATTACATCTGAAATGCCTGTGGAAGGGAGCAAAGGCAATACTAGAATACCTCTCCTGATCCATTCCGTATGCCATTATGAATACTCTAGGGTGACAAGGAACATGCCCCCCAAGCTCTCCAATGAACAACCACGTGTATGCTGGGGATCCTCATCACAAAATCACTCCAGATGTCAATGATTTATAGACATATGGAAAAGCAGAGGACATGAGAGTGAAGGGGATGTAAGGGGGAACCAAAGAGACCCAGAAAGCAGAGAAAGTTCAGGCCACTCCTCTGGTGCCGTTCCTCCCCTTCCCCATCAACGAAGCTCAGCTCCTTTCGGAGAGTATTAATCTGCACTCGCTGCTGCTCGTGAGGCATCCATCACCTGGGGTCAAACTGGGAGCTCTCTGAGTGATGTCCAAAGACTTAGTTCAGTCCAGAGGCTCATCACCAGGCTGGTTACAGGGGAACCCCAGGAACTCCTGAAGACTAAGTGAGAGAGGAAGTGCAGTGCATTGGTGAAGGAAATGCCCACAACATGGACAAAGCCACAGGTGCCATAACCATGAAGGAGGGACCGAGAGCTCTACACATCCACTCTCTTTTCAAATAATGCATCATTTCCCCAAACAAGCTGGTTGTAAGCAAACTGCAGGTGGTCCTGTTTCTTCCATGTGCCAGACCCTCCTGAGGCAAACTGAATGAACTGGAATGGGATCCTCTCTATGTGCCAGGCAATCACAGCCACTTCAGGGCTGGAAAAGGCCTTAGGATCCCTCATCCTATAGATGATTGGGACTATACAATCCCATCCCTCCTCCTATAGAGGAGGGGGAGTGACAGAATGGAAGCTTCCTTAAGGCAGGCCCTGCTCCTTTGTCCTTCTCTCCCCAGCCCTTTAGAGTCAGGTCCTCCTATAGTGCCCTTCCCAAGAGACTGGCAGCAGGGGCTGGGTTCCACCCCCAACAGGTCCTGCTTCAGACGAGAAGGAGCTCAAGGTTGAGCAGAGGGTACAAAGGCAAAGAAGCCCCTTGGTCTTCCCCTTTATAACACAGTAAGCACCTGCCCATTTCATGTGAGGGGGAAGGTGGAGGGTGAGAGTGGGGTGGAAATGAGCATTTTTTAAGCATTCTACTGTGTGCCAGGACTGCGCTAAGAGCTTTACATGATTTCTTCCAAGTTAAAAATGACTTGAAACTAGCTGACTGAGGGACTGGTATACCGTTAGGGAGTTTAGAATCAATGGCAGCGGGAGGCCATCAGAGGGCATCCTTTTACAGAGGAGGAGTGGCTGGCCAAGGTCCTGGGCTCTCCCCTGGTCCTGCTACTTTCCAGTTATGCCAGCACAGACACCCCCACTGCCAGATGACAACGTGCCAGGCTGCGGTGAGGAGGAGACAGCGCCCAGAATGAGAAGACAGGCCCTCGGAGGCAGCCACGTACCGGGCACCAAAGGGGGCTCCTGGTGAGGCCGCAGGAGGGTGTGGGGCTCCTCGGGTACGTCCCCAAGGAGCCTGGAAGCTCCAGACGGAGGGGTTTGGAACGCTGCTCTAGAACCCCACCAACTGGGCCTGGAACCGGGGAGGCGGGAGGCGCCAGACAGAGGGGTTTGGAACGCTGCTCTAGAACCCCACCAACTGGGCCCGGAACCAGGAGGGGGCGGGAGGCGCCAGA